>OU452240.1:6233351-6833351 GCA_911728455.2 Marthasterias glacialis
GTTAAAAGAGTGTGGATTTATACATCTACAGGTATTTGTACACTGCAAAAACTGGGTTGTTAATGATTCTCTTGGTATCTATATATGACAACACCAACATGGTGTTAATTCTACCGACGATAAAGCAATGGGGATAACTAACACCATGTCGGTGCTGTCACATTATAGATACCGAGGGAATCAAATTAACACCCCAGTTTTTGCAGTGTAGGTACACAACTGTGTACCTTATCTTGATTCAAAGATTATGGGCATACAGCTACACTTGACCTACAAACAAATGCCGTACCAGATCATTGAGTTACCCAGTCATAAATCACTGGATACCAAACCCGGTATTCTCAAATAATGGACTGGCAATGAGGTCACTAGTGCACGTCTATGCACCCTGAGAGACTGTGAGTGACCAGAGGAGGGTCATTATTCCCGAGGGCGAGAAATAGGACCCTCTTTTGGTCATTCATTGTCCCGAGGGGCTTAGACGTACACTAGTGACCGAATTATGCCAGTCCATAGTGTGTTTTATAACACACCTTATAGATCAGTCTGAAAAAGTATAATGAGAGGGCGCTGTAACCAGTCAAACGTTTTGAGTATATTGCCCGGCTCGGGGAACTGTTTCCCGCAAATTACGCGCGCGCGGTGTCTTAACGCGCGTCTAGTTCACGGTGGCGCAAATCTCATGCACCAGCCTATCCGGGGGTCGATTTCACAAAGCACTCAGATGCACCTTAAGACTAGTTCCCAGTATTACCATAGTGATTTGTATTGTGACGTCACACTTTGCTGAGCAATTAAGATTGATTTGCACTTAAGACCAATCTTCACTCTTTGTGAAATCGAGTTCTGTTGGTATAGTCTGACGTCATTACAGTATAAACCACGCCCACTTCACACGTGCCGGCTCCAAACATCATCAGAAGTCCCAACGATTTACGCAAAAAATAAATAATGCCCTCCTCTGTTTTAAATAATTTGTCTAACCGTAAAAAGTAAGGTTTTTAGGTTAAATTTCACACAAACGGAACAAAGGAAGTAAGCAAAACGTGTGCGCGTACTACCACTGCGCGCGCGTATGACGTAGTGACTTATCAACAGGATACCAGTTAACCCCGCGTGACCGTTATGTAGCCAACCAGAATACAGAACCAGCAAGATGTGTGTTATATAAACAAATCCACTGGTACTACTTTCACAAACTGTGGGACAGCAGACGTGAACAAAGAAGGAAACCAATGACCCATAAGCCACCTTTTGACTCACGTTGTGAATTGTGAAATATAATCATATAAATTTTGGGGGGAATTTTTCGATGGAAAATTTTACTCATAAAGGCAACGAAGCATACCATAATGTTTTGTTGTTGAAGGAAGGAAAAAACGATTGTGGAAAACCTGACTTATATAAACATGTGTATTAAACATAACCGGTATTGTTTTGCATTCAAGTCTAAAGTTTTCAAGAAAAGTTGCCTGGTACATCATTGGTTATTGGAAGAGTACATTCATTCCAATCCTCTAGTTATCAAGAAACATATCATAAAAGGATGGTACATCATTGGTTATTGGAAGAGTACATTCAGTCCAATCCTCTAGTTATCAAGAAACATATCATAAAAGGATGGTACATCATTGGTTATTGGAAGAGTACATTCATTCCAATCCTCTAGTTATCAAGAAACATATCATAAAAGGATGGTACATTATTGGTTATTGGAAGAGTACATTCATTCTAATCCTCTAGTTATCAAGAAACATATCATAAAGGGATGGTACATCATTGGTTATTGGAAGAGTACATTCATTCCAATCCTCTAGTTATCAAGAAACATATCATTAAGGGATGGTACATCATTGGTTATTGGAAAAGTACATTCATTCCAATCCTCTAGTTATCAAGAAACATATCATAAAGGGATTGTACATCATTGGTTTAGTGGAAGAGTACATTCATTCCAATCCTCTAGTTATCAAGAAACATATCATAAAGGGATTGTACATCATTGGTTTAGTGGAAGAGTACATTCATTCCAATCCTCTAGTTATCAAGAAACATATCATAAAGGGATGGTACATCATTGGTTGTTGGAAGAGTACATTCATTCCAATCCTCTAGTTATCAAGAAACATATCGTTAAGGGATGGTACATCATTGGTTATTGGAAGAGTACATTCATTCCAATCCTCTAGTTATCAAGAAACATATCATAAAGGGATTGTACACCATTGGTTTTGGGAAGAGTACATTCATTCCAATCCTCTAGTTATCAAGAAACATATCATAAAGGGATGGTACATCATTGTTTTTTTGAAGAGTACATTAATTCCAATCTCATTCTCTCGCCCTTCGCCAGGGTATCATTTGCACCCTCAGGTGTACAACCACTATGGATCCAACCACAGCGTGCAACAATTGTATAATAATTATAACCTTTTGTTTACAAAAAGAATGACCTTGTTCATTCCAGGGCCTTTCTGGCAGGCAAGATACTACACTAAATTTCCACGTTATTCAAGGGTTATATATAAATAACAGCTGTACAAGTTTTGAGATATGGCCCTTTCTTCATATCTAAAGTTGATACAAATCAGAGTGTGCAATCTCCATAATTAATAAGATTTAATGTTTACAAATCGTGCCTGGAGGAAGTTCAGGCTCTGTGGCTCTTTTGTAAACGTGTGATGTCACAGGTCACATGGTCTATACTATATGTCACGTGTCAACAACCTAACAGCTTACAACTCTACAAAAATAGTAACAACACGTTAAGGCAAGGTAAAGCTGATAGTGCAGCGTTCTTACTTTGTGTAATTCAATATATGCCTGGCAAAAAACGTGCACATTCAGCATGTAAAGAAATTGTCCTTAATTTCGATTGTTATAACCGAAATTCAAATCGGGGTCTTCAAGTTCTATTTTCTCAACTTTGACAGTATTTCCGAGAGAAATATTTCTAAGGAAGATTGATACTGGTACGAACTGCATAATCAGTAAGCTTTCAGACCGATACTAATAAAACAATTTTGTTTTGTTGAGCATTAATCCTGTATTTTACCTTTGAATTACAAGATCACATTCAGTCGAATCAAAACATTAAAAACAAAAGTAAAATTAAAAGACTCTGAGTTAATGTCGACTGATCATCAAAACATTTTCTATTGAAAAACAGGAAAAACAAATAAATAAATAGAATAAAACATAGAAAAGTTGTTACATCTACCTAAAAATAGAAACATGCCTAATCAGCAAAAGGAAATAAACACGGGATGTGAACAAAGGATGTGACGTAGCGGTATGTAAATTACCCACACTTTCCATTAGCTTATCGAGTTTCACTTTCACAAAGAACCTCATACATATTCATGTATTTAAATATCAGTATTACGGGTAGGTAGTAATTCGTCGTATGGCAGAATGGTGTGGTGAAAGTAAGTTTTCATGTGACATTAATGGTAGGCCTAAAACGTGTCCCCCGTGCCCCCCCCCCCCCTTAGTTACGCCACTGCATATCCCGAGAATTTATGTTTAGTGAGATTTGGGATTGAAAATAATAACTTTTATTTTGAAGATCACAAATGCAATTTATTAAAACGTTTATTTACAGTAACACGAAATTTATAACGGAGATTTGTGAATTCTTAGGAGGAGTGTCTTTAACTTTTAAGCAAGCACTACATCCAAAATACAAAGAATTTTGAACAAACCCTGGAAGAAGAAAAAAAACAGTACTTCGAATTGTCTGGTTTTCCCGAATCGTTTACATCCCTTGTTTCAAGAGAAAAAAAAAGTCCCGAAAAATAAACACAGCATGCCTGCTAACAAGTTTGTTTATTTTTGATATGTGAGACGAACTTAGGGCGTGTGGGGGGAGGGATCAGAAGATGATGGCACCGCAGGGACGACTTGCGCGTGCCATGCTCGCGAGCTTTAACGGTATTGTAAACGTTTGGCAGTCATTGATTTTTTTCCCTGATCAATCTCAAGTTCGATTCTCACTTGTTTATACAAGTCAAGAGAATTACGTTTATCTGAAATGATGTCAGAGTTAAGAAAATGGCACCAAAGAGTAGGCCTACTCCCTTCATTGCGGCTTAATCTTAAATTGCAAAAGAAATTGTTGCTGGCCTCATGTTTTGACCCTAGCTGGGTCTTTTAGCTTTCTGGGTCTTGTTGACATTTTGTTTTGCAGTTATACCACAGTTCACTTAGGTTGGTAAGCAGTTTGCAACGGCAATAATTCTATTTTCTAATTTTAAATGCAGCAAACGAAACGCAATCCCTGAAAAAAAAAACGTTCCACAATTTTTTTTCATTATTAAAATGTGGCCGCACTCACTTTGGTGAAAATTTCAAAGATTTTTTTTTTTTTTTTTTTTTTTTTTTTTAAGATAAGCAATAAGAAGGTGAGAAGTAAACCCGCCATGGAGGCAAGGTCCAGGATTAGTCAAGGCTTGTGGTAGAGGCAACAAAGAAAAATACACTAAATAAACCTAATCAAAGAGTCGAACAGAATCTACAAACAGAGGGACAAACAAAACAAACAGCTACTGAACATGAGTTTAAAAAAAATAAAAAAATAAAAAAACTCACGCCTTCCCTTTAATGGACATTTCCGGAGTAACCTGCGTGGGTTGGTTGGAAGCTCAAATTACACCTCATGAAAAACAAACAGTTATCAGTTTTTCACAACCCCCCCCCCCCCCGAAAAAAAAGAATAAATCAATAAGATAAAATAAATAAAAAAATTAAAAAAAATTAGAGCACGAAAACCTTCTTACTACAATATTTACTCAAATTTCATGAGGAATATTTTAGTATAAAGCGCCACAACGGCTACCAACATTGTCCCAAACACGAACGCCCTGCCCATTTGACACGGCAAAACAAAACCACGACTGTATGAACGTGTTACAAAATCCCTAACAAAAAATAACACTTTATGCAGTGGTTTTTTTTGTGTGCAAAAACCTGACTTCGTACACATGAACTATGACAACTTGTGGTGGTAAATGAAAACTAGACGTTAGGGATGAATGGTTTTCATGCAAAAGCCATTTACAACTTTATCAAGTAATATTTTTTCTTTGTTCACCCCAAACTTCAATTATATCTTTGAATAAACTGTACAAGTTTCGCAACGAGTGGGGGAAAATACTCGAAATGAACTTTATATTACAAGTTTTAGTGCCGACTTTTGTAGAACATTTCATGGGGTGAATGTTATCATTTGAAACTAAAAACAACAACCTGTCTGGTATGACACTTATTTCCCGACGAATGTTTGACAAATGACAGAACGGTAAGTGTCTGGTTTTATTATGTCAAAACAATACTTATTATTTTAGTTTCATGTTCATTTAAACGACTATTTACTCTGGGAAGTGTCAACAACAAAACTAAGTTGTCCAAATTTGGTGGATGAAAGTGTTCAAGAGAAGATCAAAATGCTTTTGTGGAAATGTAGTGTTTTTGTATTTATTATTTATTTATTTATTTGTTTATTTATTTATATACATATATACATATATAAATATAATTATTCTAAGGAAACCAATTAAGAACACACTCCCACACGCAAGGATATTAACATGTTTCATAAGAATAAAAACAAAAAAGGCCAAAAACATTGAAGACAACATTTCAAAATTCAGATGATCTGGAAACGGAACAGCGTCAGTTTTCTTATAGTCTAGAACTTGAAGTTTGCAGCAACATCATGTCTCTAGTTTCGAAAAGAACTCAACGTTTCGATCAGCTTTTGCTCTGACTGTCTTCAACGAGAGATGCTGGACCCTGATACTTCATTGTCATTTTTGTACAGACCTAAGTATGATAGCGTTTAGACCGTTCAAACAAGATAGATAAAACAAACAAAAACCACTTTATAATTCGCTCATTTAATATGTCCCAGACCAATCTATAGTATATTTATTTATGAGTATCGAAAGCATTGGTGAAAAGCTGAACGAAAAGAAAAGCTACCCGTGCCTCTAGCAGTAATTTTGTTTTACTTTCGAAGCCGAGGAATTGAAAAAGAAAATAAAGAGAAAATTAAAACAGACGACATTATTCAAAGGAAGTCGACTTATTGTGATAATTTATACAGCAAAGGCGAATCACTGAAACTTAAATGTCGACTTTAACATCTATTCGTCTTGGTGGGATAAATTATAAGGACAAGTCGACATCAGGTTTCAGTACGTCTTCTTGGTGAGATGAATTATAAGGACAAGTCGACAGCTTCAGTAAGTCGTCTTGGTTGGATAGAATATCAGGACGAGTCGACATCTAAGTTTCTGTGAGTCGTCCAGGTGAGGTAATTTATCCACCAGGACAAGTCGACATCTGAGTTTCAGAAAGTCGTCTTTATGAGATGACTTGTCAGGACAAGTCGACATCTAAGTTTCAGCGAGTCGACCTGGTGAGATAAATTATCCATCAGGACAAGCCGACATCTAAGTTTTATTAAGTCGTCTTTATGAGATGAGTTGTCAGGACAAGTCGACACACAAAAAGGTATCTAACGGGAGTTATAACTCCTAAGGTCTTGTTTTGATTGAGTAACTTGATTCCTCTAAAATTTGGGTGTATTTAACATAATGTTCTCCCAGTTTGAGTTGAAGCAAGAGGTGTTTCTCTCTGCGCCAGGAATGTCACTATGTGACAGACATGGCATATTACAAGTTTTCATTTATTATTATTATTATTTTACGATATCACAGCATGCAAAAGAAAGATCTCATTTTCCTCTGTGCCGGTAGCTCCTCGAGTCGGGCTACGTCCCGTAGCCTTAGATCTCGAGGGTCTTCCGCAGGATCCTAGTTGTTCCCAAAAGTGCCGCCTTCTGCAGCAAATCTACCCTCACAGTTGTGCCAATTTGATCCAGATGCTTCTCCAGTGCCTTCGGAATGGTGCCAAGTGTGCCAACCAATTATCATTATTGTAATTATTCTCTACCGCAGATGTCCTTGTACTAATGAGTGACCTAACTTTTGGTTCTAAAACTAGTTTCAGGCTGAAAACCAATACTCTAGGTGTCACGTAATGAACTTAATGTTGTGTGTCATTGAAACTAATTACTTTATCCCTTATGTAATATGAATTGGGTGTTTGCACTTCGCTTGGCTTCAAATTACGTTTGAAATTTTGGTGAGAATTGACGGGTTTCATTTAAAACAAATGCAGCCTCTAAATGCAACTATTGTTAAAGATATGCGGGGATTTGTTTTTTCTTGACTAATGATCATTATCATTATTTTTTTTTTTTGAATCACGCGGCAAACATCGGTGACTGTCAAAGACCATTCCGCACATTGTGTGAACCAACATATGCAGGAACAAATCTATGGAAGTTCAAGCTCGATCGGTCATCTTAATCGCAAAAAAAAGGTTTGTAACTAAACTTGAATTTAACTTTAAATTGCACAAAATATCAGAGTGTTAAAACGTAACGTACGTAACGGGTGGTGGTGGTGGTGGTGGTGGTGGTGGTGGTGGTGGTGGTGGGGGGGGGGGGATAATCCGAAAGTATTTTTTAGTTCTCTAAAAGATAAACAAATAACCTTAATAATACTAACAAGAAATAATAATTGGCATTGTTCATAATGATTACAACTGGTTAAAGGGGTTGCAAGACAACATTGAAAAAAACTAATATTGTATTAAAAGTTGCAGTCAAAAATGCTTGAATATAAACAACGGCGAAACTAGGGTCAAATTTAAGAGGGGCGCAAGGGGGTGCACTATTTTTTCTTTGGGGTCAATTTTGGCAAATTAAAAACAATAGTAGTTTTCGCTTGGATTTTTCCTAACAAGACCCTTTTAAGCGGTTTTGTTACGCCGTTTAGTATAAACACAAATCTGACATAGAAAAAAAAATACATTGCTTGTAATTACACAAAAAATAGTTTTACAAATATTGAACTTAAATATTCTGGTAACTTTTGAAAGTCCAGATTTTCAAATGGGGCACAGGGGAGGGGTGCACAGACATCAGTTGGGAAAATCCCCTCACCCCCACCGTGCCCCTTCCTTATTTACACGACTGAAAGTGTACAATATTTTCAACTTAAATTTCCACACCACTCGATGCATAGGAGTATATATTCGAGGGTATGTAATTGGATACACAAGTAAGCACATAAAGACATACTTGAAGCTGGGTGTTGTGGTGAGACGTTTGGCAACAAACACATCATCAATAACCAACCAGATAAATAAATCAATAAACAAACAAGACCAAGAGCGAGAAAAACAGACAGGGTGAACAAACACAAGAAAACGACCATAGAGATAAACAACTATTACTCCTACAAAATCAACTGAGGGGGAAAAACTGTCAAGGATTGCCAGCTGAATTTATTTTTAATCGACTCACATTTATTAACAAGAGACCGGTGGAGTTCCTAAAAATGGGTAGACAGATAAGGAATGAATAATAAGTAAACAGCAGAACAATTTGGAGAACTATGAGCCACCCCCTCAGGATACGTCGGGTCTGTTGTAGGTGGTTAAGGCAACTTGAAAGGGGGTTGCATGCCACGATTCTGTCACGACCCTGCCACGACTGCGAACTTCAAATTGTGACAACTATGGCTATCATAGTCTCGCCTTTTGGGTAATACGCAGTCATTCTTATCAATGTGTACACGCTTCGTTTCTCTTATCTCTCCAACCACTTGTTGCAAAAGTCCCTTATTTGGCCCGAGCGTGGCTGACAGCCCGAGGTGCTACGCGCATTGCGTAGCATCATTCCACATGTAGAATAAAAAAAATACCCTGGTTATTCACAGAAGCTTACATCACGCACCATAACCCTGTCAATCAACCATTCAGCGTCACTGGACTGTTTACGTCGTGCTATTGTACACCATAAGCCACACCCACATAACGATCAATCCACCAATCACATCAGTGATCTATACCGATAACTCTGACATCATGTTATGGGTTTGTACACGGGAAATCCCCTCTACAGCACCGCATTTGTCAATGGTGCATTGAATACACACAACGCAAAAGCACGCATGCAGTCTGAGTTGACAAAACTGGAGAAGCGTGTACAAATTTCAGTACTTCGATTGTGGATTTTGGACCGACAACATCTGAAAAAATTTATACTCGCACCGAAGAAGGAGCTTGATCAGAATATTAATGTTTACCAACTCTATTTATCTGACGTCACCAAGCAGACCCGACTAGGATCCAACCAGTTTTTTTCACTGTAACTCCCAGTTTCTGCAAAGGCTTGCGTAAGTATTTTTCACTCCCTTTTCATCAGTAGTTTTGAGGGGTACCGTTAAGAATGCATTTACCCCCACTCTGCCAAGTGTCAAATTCATAAATATCTCGTGCATACACGATAATCCTCGATGCAAATCAAAACCAAGGCTCTGGTTTTTTTTTGTTTTTTTTGGTCTAAACCTGTGGATGTAAAGTATGGTTTAACATCACCTCCATGATTTAACCAACCGTAGAGCATGGTGTCTGCCCGTTAGTTCAGCCAGACCGTTCATGTTAAATGGAACGTGCATTTCGGGTGGGTGGGTGGCGGTAACGCTTGGGTAACAAAACACAATGAGCTTGGGATGGCTCCCGAACTCCAACTACACGCCATAAATGTATAGGTTTTATGTATTCTTGTTGTCAAAGCATTTGATAGGGCCACTGGGCTTGATGTCACTATAGTAGTCTTGTTACAAGTCGTTTCGAGCATGGCTGTTGAAAACTTTCCATCACTGTACAGAATACTCAATACAAGCTTAACCATACCCGACTTGAAAATTCCATGGAGAGGATTGCTAATTGCAGCGAGTCCATAGTCTATGATCGCACGTAATCCGGGGCAGCCCCCAATCTTTTATGACATATCTTTTGAGATTAGTCTTGGCAAAATAATGTGTCTATGGTTACATTGATTGAGACGTCGAAACTCCAAAGTGTACAAGGTCGGACCGGGATTAATGTATTCAGAATCAAGTAGCCTGGTGGACGGGTATTGTTGGTCTCAGTACATCAATGCAATAATAACACCGTGGATAGAACAACAACAAAAATGTTGCAAGCTTATGGTCTTACACTTTACAGTAAAGCATTAAGTTCAATATGGTCTTGAATACATTTACGAAGATAGATGTGTAATAGATTTTACAGATTATACTACGCAGAACCAGTAAGGACAACAAGCTGACTCAAGCCTCAGTTTCTGTCTTATCAGACCTCGCATGTTATAAATATTCATGTTTGTACTGATGCAAACGTTTCAATTATTTGATGAATATTCATCATGCTGATTGAATCTTTGTAATGGATATTCATTACGGTGTTCTTTTTCACGTATACTTTATTGGTGGAGACACTCAAACCATGTGATGTGAATATTCATCACGGATAGAAACGGTGAATTCATTAGATGCTCACGTATCCTATTTTTGCCAAACTGTGAGGAATATTCATGTTGTTTAAATTAAAGTTGTGAATATTCATCCATGACGCTTAATCACAACTGACAAAAATCCATCATGAATGACGGCCCCACCCAATATGTTCAAACATCCTGCAGTGCGAAAGCATATACATGTACATGTACATGTACAACCATGCTTTGCTGGTTGCATGTAGGAACATATCCCGCCCTCAACGGCAAGCCATATTTCATTTTTTGAAAGCTTGCCTGCTGTCTGGCCCTCAGACTCGACTGTGCGAATACACACGTTATGCACCCGTTAACAATTTGTATACAGCCTGAAGTTCCAACACAAGTTTTGTGTGTGTGACTGTGTGAGAGAGATTCTAGCGACTTGATTTCTTTTAAATATAATACAATTTTGTGAGGTCAAAGTTTGCACACTCAGGCATGTGTGCACGACCAGAGAGACGCGAAATTGAAAATGTTCCCACACATATTATGTCTCGGATACAGTCGAAGCCTTAGAGGTTGTGGGGAAATTGTGTGTTGGAGGGAAAAGTACAAACACACAAAATAATACTCTGGTAGATATAAACTAGTGTTGTTAATTAAAACAATCTCAAAGCCTCAGCTCAACATTTTGTAAGAAGAAAAACATAAATGTTCACAGATTTACATATACTGGTATAAAGATGATGATGGTAGAAAGCTTTCCCTGAAATATTTCTGCCTGAAGTGTTACCGTTTTAAAGAATAAATGAAATAAGATCCAAAAAGTTAGTTTTCGTCCCAGTGAGATGATAACTCTGCCAATAGGAATGCGTATAAAATTGCTGTGTGCATTTTCACCGCTTTCTCGCAAATGAAACAACGAAAAGAGCTGACATTTTCACAGGTTGGTTTTATTACAAATATCTTGATTTGTGCAAAGAATGGAAGCATTTACAGACACCAATGTTGAGCTGGGGCCTTAAACCCCAATGATGATAAAGTCCGTACCATTCACCAGGGCAAGTGATTCCCTCTGAAATACTATGTCGAGAAAATACCATTTTGAAGCCACCCCAAATCACTGTTGCTTGTTAAGATTTATACGGTTGACAACACCTGCAGTTGCCATGTTCACAAACAAAATGGTTCACAATAAACCACTGTCTTTCAGTAAACAGCAATTGTTGTTGTTTATATTTCATGAAAATTAAAAAGTTGTATAATAAGCATTACCTATAGTAAGTCATCAGTAGCATTTTAAAACACAAGATAAAAGCTGATTCAATTAAGCTTCGGTAAACAATTCATTCCAATTTATTACAACTGAAATAACAAAAGGCAATTGCATGGAGGCCTTAATAAATTCCTCGTATACTTACCAATTGTCCAATCAACAACAAAAAATGTCCTTATAAGTAATTATTTCGCTGCGATTTAATTGTCTCATTGTGAGTTGGTGGAATGCATTGTGGTTCTGAAGGACGCTTAAATTTGTAGGGGTTGATTTTGGAACAGTCTCCGATGACGTCTTTGATTGACGCGTGTTTAAGACAGTGTAGGACCAGTAGCATCACCCCCTGGTCCAGGGGTGTGTGCCAGATTTGATTCCTAGGTGGGATTAACCAGAAGCTAATCCCTAAATCCAACCCGTGGTCAGTTGGGGGCGTCCACCCAGGCAATATTCTTGACCACTTCATTTGACCGGTGATCAGTATCTGGGACGGGTGGATCGACTGATATTCCTCCTCGCGCACTATGGCCTACGGAAGCTACAACGGAACAATGTGTAGTTCGGCAATTCACAATAACTTGCAACATCCACCAAACTCAAGTTGTCTGTACGATAACGAATGGGAGCAAATAGTTGGTAAAGTTTTCTTTTCTCTTTTTCACGTTTTGGCAATAGTATTAATGACTATTCTCGTCTCGTGTTTCGTTGGCTAGAAAGTTGAATTGTTTGGGGATGAATATCTTGAAATGTTTTGGTTTGGAAAGGTAGACAGAAGTATAAGCAAATTAGTGCCAAAGTTCAGTTGGCGATTTATTTATTTCATTTACTTGTTATTTGTTTATTTATTTATTTGGGAAAACCCTTTTCCCGGTATAATTCCATTGTTGTGACATAACTAACTGGACATCATCAGAAGTCTAATGTTATCATCTTTCTTAGAAACTGCTATACTACTCAACAAATAATGTCAAAGAATGTTTTATTTATTTATTTATATATATATATATATATATATATATATATATATATATATATATATATATATATATATATATATATATATATATATATATATATATATATATATATATATATATATATATAATTGGTCTTTCCCCCCAAGAAGTCAAAGTTTAAATTCTTTAAAGATTCAGTAGTCAGTATCCTACGGTCACTTTATGGTTTCTTTATCACTGCTACTCAAAACCGGCATATGGAGTTGTGTTGTTTGCGCCCACCAAGCTTTTTCTCCTCATTGCGCGAACCAAGACGATTCTTGGAACCTTAAATCTTTCTAAGACGAGTAACAACATGTTTCTTGGTTGTGATCATCGTGGAGTAGCGATTGGGGAATACATATGGTATAAAAAATAAATCACTCCGTGCCAGGCACAAGCGACCAGTGGGTTGATTCAAGAGTAAAAAAATCTTGGAACGCTCAGCAACCCTTGCCCCATGGTACTGCCTTGGTAATATTTGAGAACAGGTGTGGCTACTTGGGAAGTGCGAAGAACCGAAATGGTTTGATGGTCTTTTCATGTTAAAGCTTGTTGCGTGAAAATCTGTAGGGGTTTCAAGAAAAGCGGTTACTTGTCGTATTTGAGTTTTTGAAATTAAGAATATTGTTAAATATGAAAAACTACATTCTGGGAACTAAGTGCGATTCAACTTGTTTTTTAAAGACATTCCGTGAATTTGAAAAAGAGAGTGATTATTTGACATGGAAATAGATATTGGTAATTATTCTTACAACTTGTATAAATATGTCTTTTGATAAGGATGGTGAATCGTATGTTGGTCCGTTCTAAACTTTTCAATGAAAACAGTAGTCGAAACGTCGAGGATAAACAAACCAGCTCTTTTCAAAAGAGATATACGACGGTGCCTGTATAAGAACTCTGTATTGGCTTATCTTGTAAAACCTGCATGTGTACAAAATTTTAAAAAAAATAAATAACAATCACGGAACGGTCAACTCCTTTGACAACTTTGGTTTTCAAATTGCCTCGACTGTTCGCTGCTGATTAAGGGAAGTAGGGCAAGCAACATCCGTCGGAAAATGACAAGCACAATTATTCATGGAAAGCCCAAGGGATGCAGAAAGCTCACCTGTTCTCCGATTAAAGTTGTTGTAACCTTAAACTATTTTGTAGTTTTGAACTTTGTTTCCGAGATGGCACCGAATGACAACATGAAACCATCGTGATAAGCATTTTTAGGCTAATACTGGAGCGGCATATTGCATTTCACGGAAAAGCCAGCAGTAATCTTTTTTTTCCGCGACTCATGTTCGTTTTTCTGCGGAATCATAAGGAGCAGAATCAAATGAGACAACACATAAATAAATGAGAAACCCGTTTTCTTGATTAATTCCCTTTAAAAGGGTGAATCTCTCTCCAGGTCAGACTTCCCGCGCTCATTTCCCGTCAGGAAACCGCTAAGACCACAGAAAAACCTTGTGAGTTGTCAAAATTTATCTCAACTCCCAAATAGATAACACCAAATCGCAATCAAAGTAACCATTGAAAAGAAAGTTGGGATCGTGGTTATTTTTTTCACAGCACACAATCACGTTTCTTTATAAAGAAAAAAAGTCCATGTTGGCTAGTTTTTCGAAGCAAAGTGAATGATTAAACTTGATTGACATTTCGTGTTTTAAATGAGACAGAGCAAACATGTTTCGTCAGTAATGAAATATGTTCATGAAAGAGTAAACAATTAAACAACATGGTATTCCATAAGCCAGTTTCAAAGGCTTTGACGTGCCACATAAGAGATCAATATTCTTCTGAGCAATAACGACTGAAATTTGCCCGGCAATGTTTCGAAATCCAACCGCCTCTTGAAATACAAGACTTGAAATTCGATAAGTGGAGTGAATTCCTTATGTTGGGGATGGATAGGGTGGGGCGTGAGTGATGGCCTGAAATTGCTGGGACTGTGGTAACGGGAAACGTTCAACCGCTGCACGACACGGCAAAAACAGCACATCATTAGCGTGTGTTGTTGGTGTCACAGTACAAGCTAAAAGCTGTTCTGGTATTTCGCCAAACAAGAACCCTGTTCCTCGTGTCAATAATTGTGTAATGGGAGATTCTCTCGAACAGGTTTCAACGTTTAGTTCTGAACCTGTGGATGGTGTGTGTGCAAACTGCATTCTGACCTGACGATAAGGCTCCACTGAGTGTTGGTTCTTTTGGTGAATTCTTAAAAAAGAAAATAATAAGAAACGATCTGTGGTTTTGTTTTTCCAGATTCCATCATTCTACCTTCAGACAATCAACTTCTTGAATTCTTGAATTCTTTGGACTTGAACGAAGACGAAGGAAATATGGATACTTTGTGCACCAACGATATGGTAAGTCGACATTACCAATTGTGGCAAAAGATTGACTTTTTTGGTTAAATTTTCATGAATTTTGTACAACTTGCATTTCTCACTTAAGTTTGTGATAGTGTTTTCTCAGGTAGATCTTTAGATTTTCTTTTAAAGGGTAGAAATAATCGATTCCGAAATCAAGTAATCAAACGATACAATGGCTCTGATTTGCATATTCATCAGGTCTACACTGCCCTGGTATACTAAACTGTGTGCGTAAGAGTTTGATTAGACCTCGCCCACTATGCGCGCGTGATTGTTATTCCTCCAATGGGATCTTGCATGCCCCGGCTGCGCGCGTTAAGCACTGTCATTGGTCATTATTACATCATAGGGGAGGGGCTTAATGGATCCTATTTGGTCACGTAGGACATTGCAACGTGACACTCCTGGTTGTTGACGATACAGCCTAGACACAGGATAAACCTGGATGAAAAAACCGTGCCACGTTTCCTTCGCTTGATCTGAAACGGAAAACCTGTGCCTTGTGGTACTTGCTGAATGCCTGGCACCACACCTCCAAAACAAACAAAATAAACAAAAACAACAATCCGTTTCACCGAAAACCTTGTCTTTCTGGAAAGTTAGATGTTGGCGTTTCGCCTTTCAAAACAAGTCAGGGCTTAATTGTAAATAACTGTGAATTGTAAATAAATGTTGGATCAACAATAATTCCACAAATCAGTTAAGCTGGAAAAAATTGTATTGCTGTGAGTGCTTAGCAATTTGAAAGATGCTTAGCGAAGATGCAGTATTGGTCTAACAGATTTGACCACCACTTGCAAACAACAGTTTGATAACAACTTCACAGTCTTTCACTTTGAATTTGTAAAATAGTGAAGTATAGATTATTTTTAAAGGGGCTGTGTCGTCATAATTATTGCAGGGATGTGGCTGTGCATGGAGAGATGAACTCTCACCCAGATACTGCACACGTGCACGCTTGCAGTTAAATCACAAAGGTGTTAAGTCATGGTCAAACTGTGACGTGAGACCGCCAGCGCGCACGCGCGCGTAGTAACTGTGTTTTATTTCATTTACTGCTATAGTCATGATGACACAGCCCCTTTAACTACTTTGTCATACAATAAATTACAGTGCTAAATCTTTAACAACTAGTATGCATCAGATTTGGGGGGTTTTCTTGTAAGTATAGCTAGGCCATAAATGAAAGCGCAACTAAAGATCCAAGTTTAGGCTTTCCACTTTCATAAGATGGTGTTTGACTTCACACGGTATGCGCTTTGGCTCCTTCCCAGAAATCACCTCATGCGAACATACCCCCCGGTAAATCAAACATCCATTTCAAAAGCTTCGTACCTCAACTTTGCCAAAAGTCAAACTTAGAGGTCGATAGGTTTGAAGTTTTTATTTGACCAATTGTACAAGTTAAAAGAAATTGCTCTTGTACTGATTTCAAAAAAGACAAACGGGTGAACCATCACTTATACAAACCAATAATTATATTAACGGCAACGGTAAAATTATATCTTTTTACCTTTAACTTACTGATTACCACATCAACTTTTTAAAAGCTTATATGTTATAAAAAAAAACTTTCCGGAAAGCTCTACCCCAGCCACGATGACTTACTGTTAAAGTTATCACAAGTTGACACAGTTATTAAGTTTCAAAAACAATTCCTGAAGAAAAATCTCCAAACTATCCTAACAGGAAAAAAATCAACACAAATTTAAAATTGTAATTTCTTTCCTCCTTCTGAGTATACGAATTGACGAAAAAAAAACTGGTTGAAATATTCGGTCGCTTATTGCAAGTTTTCAAACCTCACTTTTTTTTCTTCTAAAGCTGTTCTCCGATCTGTGTGGCGACCACACCCATCTGAACTCAGACCTACCCCAGGCTATGAGGGTCTCCCTCAGTGGGGAAGAAGACGGACAACGCAGCATGCTGACCCCGCCCGACAGTCCGGTGTTTGCAGAACTGACCACGCCCAACGGCCACCACAAGGGGCTGGGCTATCAGGACGGGGTCGTTCCTAACTTGGAATATTTGCCATGTGACAACTTTAATATGAATACTGGTAAGGAATTCCCTAAAGTACATTACTAGAATCTCCCCCACCCCTCTAAAAAAATAGCATTTTAAAACCGTTGCTTATTTTGATTGCCGTGAACTTTTTTTTCTGTTTGAAGCACAACTAAATTATATCGTTTTTAACAAAATGTACCTTCTAAGATTAGCAGGGAACCACCCATAATTACAAGTACATTGCACGATACCTTGACTGGTAACCCATTTCTGCATTATTTGTTTGCCAATTTGCTAATTTGGGACACGAGTTGCATTTATCTTAGTTCCCCCAGTTTACAGTTTTTTAACAGCGTGAGGGCGTCTGCGAACCAAATTTAACGAACTGGTTTTTCCCATCGTTGATAGCATTATTTATTTGGCCATTGATACCAGAAAACAACATACGGGCAGTCAAGATAAGATAAAACTGTAATTGTGATGTAAAGAAGTAAGCCCTTGAAAGCGGCCAATTAAAAAAGGAAAATTGTTTGTCTGTTTTTGCAGTGTATTCGCCTTTCTCAGACCAACCCTTCTGTGAAGGACTTATTCGTGATGCTCCATTTGGAACGTCGACATATGTACCTGCTATGCAAGGTAAGCCTAATCAATAATCAATAGTTGATCATCAAAATTATCGATTGATCGATCACTCAACCATACGATTACTTATAGTTATTTAAACTATAAGTACTAGTTTTGAGGTTAAATGTATGAACGATCGGTACCAGATAATCTATCAATCGATTGGATCAGTCAAATAATCGATAATCAAAATTATCAATTGATTGATCAATCAACCAACTGATTACTTATATTAATTGATTACTTATATTTAAACTATATACTTGGTTCGAGGTCTATAACCGTTTGAACAATCGGTATCAGATAATCTATACATCGAATTGATAAATCAATCTTTCTAAGGTGAGCTTAATCAATAACCTTAAAAATCGAAACCAATCAATAAATTAGTAATCGAACTATACGGCGCAGGTACTCCATGGACAACTATTCCATGAACATTGACATGGCTGAAACAAACGTGTCAGTTAATTGTAACAGCATTGACACATATGAAAGTAAAATATTTACTAAGTCTCTACTTGTAAATTAAAAAACTACTTTTTACTGCAGCTAAAAGAATGACTCACGAATAGAAACTAACACTGTAATTAAACCTGTTGGTCTTTGTTTCAACACAAAGTACATGTTCAGATCATCTTTCCCTCTTAAATTATCCAACGTGGTTTGTTTTTCCAATAGAAAAGATTAACAAAGTATTTATTCACACTGGGAAAGTGAAACGAACAAGCCACTCTTGCTTTCGTCAGAAAACAAAAAAAGTTTTCAAGTGACTCAATTTATAACTTTTATTTCCAAAGAACTTGAAACTAGCTCCGGGTTCTAAAGATATGTTTTGCTTTCGTTCCAGGACACGATTTTACCGACTTCACTGACTCAGTTTCCCATTGGAATCAACAGTCATATACTCCAAGTGCTTATGAAGGTAGGTTTGGAAGTTGTTTGTATTTGCTGTTTTAAAGTATAGGAATAAATTTTAAAGGGGCTGTGTCGTCATGATTATAGCAGTAAATGGAATAACCCAGTTACTACGCACGCGTGTGACAGTTTGACACAGACGGCACCGTTTGTGATTTGACCGCAAGCGCGCGCGTGTGCAGTATCTGGGTGAGAGTTCATCGTTTAAAAAAAAATGACAATAGAGAAAAGGTTTGATATTCAAAAAATTATTTCGAAATACCTTACTTTTTTCAAAACTATATCTATTTCAAAAAATAGTGAAAAATATCAGTATTTGCTTTACATTCAAAATTGTTCAGATAACAATATTTACTTGGTCTCATTTCAGATTTTTCACCAGTGAACCGATCAACCTTCGACGCACCCTTTGAAACATTGCCAAATGTTGAACACTTCTTGAAGACACTTGCCGAAACGTCGCGACCCACGGGACACAACTCGGCCGGAGAAGGTGAGAGACTGTTGTTATTTATATCATAATCATTTTTTTCAAAATTAAAACCAAAATATGACAAAATGATCATTAAAAAAGTATAAACTTCAACCATGTGTTCCTGTGTATTTTTTGTCATTTTCTAGGAACATTTCATTTGTTCGCAACTTACCAATGTCCCCCTCCCTTTTTACTAGAAACAGAGTTTGAAAGCGAGAGTGAGGCCAGTTTCACCCTCCCAAACTCCCCAGCAACATCCGACGACGGTTACCTGTCTCTCTCCCCAAGCTTCAACAACCCAAGCCGCACCCATAACTACCAGAGGAGGACAGTCGACAAACAGTTGTCGGTTCTCCGAGGCGTGACCAACAAGAGTTGCCACAAGAGGGGGCGTGGCCGCCCACGTAAGATGCACTCAAGCACCAGCGGTGAGGACAGCGACGAAGAAGTAACTACAAGGCGTGGCCGTGGAAGGCGAGATGGTGAGTTTGAAATTCATTGAAATTGTGTGGTAGCATCCACGTTATATTTGTATCCATTGTAACTGATGATCTTCATTCAAAACAAAATTTTCTGTCTTCTTCATTGTTTTTATATTTCAGTCCTCACTTCGTTTGTCTGTTTGTGGTCGGTTTTGTTTCCGCCTGCTCCATTTATTTGTCAGTCTCACTTGTTTTGGTAACTTTTCTGTGCTGTAGTTCAGTAACTATATGTTAAAGGCGTTTGCTTCATAAGCTTAGTGATCTCGTTTGTGAGCAAGAATAAAATGAACTCTTGTGTTTTTCTCGCTGTAGCGATGCGTGGCAACCATTTGTGGGAGTTCATACGAGATTTGCTGAAGGACACTCATTGTTGCCCCAAGTTCATTCGATGGGAGGACAGGAAAGATGGCGTCTTCAGATTCGTGAACTCAGAAGCCGTTGCTAGGATGTGGGGCCAGAAGAAGAACAACCCACACATGACATATGAGAAGCTTAGCCGCGCTATGAGGTGAGTCTGGAAACTAGACCTAATACCTGAATTATCTAGATTTTCGAGCAAGGGATAAAACACTGGATTTAAGAAGAGTACATTCATTCCAATCCTCTAGCTTTCAAGAAACACATCATAAAGGGATGATACATCATTGATTATTGGAAGAGTACATTCATTCCAATCCTCTAGTTATCAAGAAACATATCATAAAGGGATGGTACATCATTGGTTATTGGAAGAGTACATTCATTCCAATCCTCTAGTTATCAAGAAACATATCATAAAGGGATGGTACATCATTGGTTTTTGGAAGAGTACATTCATTCCAATCCTCTAGTTTTCAAGAAACATATCATAAAGGGATGGTTCATTTTTGGTTATTGGAAGAGTACATTTAAATCCTGTTGTTTTTCTTCAGCATTCTGAACATTTACGAATTGTTCTTCATTGTTTATAAAAGTAAATTCATCTTTGGTTTCACCAGGTACTACTACAAACGCGAAATTCTAGAGAGGGTAGACGGGCGACGACTCGTCTACAAGTTTGGCAAGAAGGCTCTGGGATGGAGGGAAGCAGCTGGTTTGGAGATAAAAACGGAGAGCGCCTGAAATCAAGACTAAGGTTGGGGTTAGGGTTGAAATTCAATGTCAGATACTGACGGATGTTTCATGTACACCGATTTGCCCTTTTTCTAAATTAAAAGATTTTGATTCTTGGATTCCAGTCAGATAACGACGGCTTTTTCTTGAAAAAATGTTGTTGTTGTTGATATTACCATTGCAATGGTTACTGCATTATGAATCCGCCGATTTCGACGGCTGTTTCATACAACTTGAAATTCACTTACAAGTGTGCCTTTAACGTCCGCGGTTGCTGTGCAAAATTCTAGGCTTTGAAAAGTTTGATCGTTCAGAATATACGAAGGCCAGTTTTGATATAAAAAGATGGAATTTATTTTTTGAAGAAAAACAAATATAATATCAGAGATACTATAAAAAACGTAGAAATTAACTTCCACAATCCTACACCAAATATTTGTCCTACTTCTGTAAATTTGTGAGTGGAAACCATGTGATGGTAAAGAGAAATAACTCAAGTTTATACTCACGCGGTGAAATTGATCAAAGTAAAAAAGAGAAGTTTGCCTTACATTTTGTAAATAAAAAGAACATCAGAGACAAAGATTGTACTCGAAAAGAACCTTTTGTATGTTTTTGCAGAATTTATTTATCTGAAAATGTAAATATAAAATTTTACATCTTAAATTACCTTTTTTTATACACGTTTTGTACTACAGCTGATAAGTAGAGTTACTGTTTATAAAGGTATTTTTACAATTACACTTTTCTACGTTTTGTACAATATTGTGATCACTTTAAGTAGAAATATTAATAGTATTGTAATTTAGTAATAATTATGTATATTTTAAAGCTTATTACTTGATAACATGACAGTACTTTGAGGAGAAAAATATGGTTTAATATATCGTCATCCTGTCGAACTTCTTTTTGAAACATTCTTATTTACTATGCAGGACAAAGCATGTAATCGTTTGGTAGTAGATTTGAAAAACAATTACTCATTCAGAAAAAAAACCTAAATAATATACATTCAAAGTTAGTTTACATACAGTAAGCGTTTTAGTGTCAAATATTCTACTATACCGTCTGACAATTCATTTTGAGTGATATTAGATAAACAGAAGCAGTTTGCAATTTTACGATATTATGTGGTGAATGCATTTACAGTATATAGTTCAAAACAGTGCTCCACCATTAGACCATGCGGTTATATGTTTTCGAACGATGGCCACGTTGTAC
Organism: Marthasterias glacialis; assembly: GCA_911728455.2. Lineage (NCBI taxonomy): Eukaryota > Metazoa > Echinodermata > Asteroidea > Forcipulatida > Asteriidae > Marthasterias > Marthasterias glacialis. The sequence continues at coordinate 6,255,165 of OU452240.1, forward strand.
AGAAGGTGAAATGGCTTATGAGTGGGTAAAATGTTTGTATACCATCCTTTGTTCCGTCAACTTAACATGAATTGAAACCGAAAGATGAACAGGCAGCTGAAGGGCCTTTCCAGGTCCGTACGTCGTGTTGCAAAATACAGAAACAGGAATTTTCCATGACGTCACTGGGTCAAAGGTCATGTGGTTAAGCAGTGAAACAGTGGGAATGAGTACGCACATTTTGTAACCGTAGTACTAAGTTGTCGCGTAACTAGTTTGATGTTTGTGAGGTCATGAGGGAATGAATTGTTTATTTTTTATTTCTTCCTCTACGGTCAGATGAATATAACATGAGGACCAAAATTTCTTTTTGCTGATATAAAATTTGCATAATTATGTTATTCCTTCATAAGTTGCAACGCAAGTATTAACAAAATAATGGTTTAATTGTGATTTTGCATAAATTTATATAAATTTGCCAAAAAATGCCGTGCCCTTACATTTCTCAGAATAGTTTTGAATGATACTAGGGGGAAAAAAGAAACAAATAACCAACGAATAGAATCTTTAAAAAAAATACGTCAATTTGTTGTTCTTTAATGTTTTGGAAACATACTCTTTTGAGGAAAAGGGGGATGCAAAGAAAACATATCAATTAAAACAAACATATGATGTCATCAACAACAACACAACAACAACAGCAACAACAATAATAACAACAACAACAACAACAACAACAACAACAACAACAACAACAACGACGACGACGACAACAACAACGACAACAACAGCAGCAACGACAACAACTTCAACAACAACAACTACAATAACAACAACAATAACAACAACAACTACAACAACAACAACTAAATAACCTATTTATTCTGTAATGGCTTTTTTTTTTAACAAATGTCAATCCATCCTCCCCACCTACACCCCCATTGGAAAACTACAGCTGTTAAGTTTCCCTTAGTGTAAATTTTGTATAAAAATTAAGTTTTATTAAAAAAAAAAATAAAGCCTGCTGGACGGTTGCTTTGCTTACGAACTCTCACCCATTCTATATAAAAAGAAATAATAAAAAAAAATTAAAAAAAAACGTGAGCAAAATTCCCAGTCCACATGATACTTTTTGAATGTCGTGCACAGTTAACCATGCAAGTAATGTACTATTTTAATGTACTATTTTCGTTCAGTACTGAGAAGTGTTTTTGTTAACGGACAAACACGGAGTTTTTGTAATAAAATTTGCAGTAGACAAAACAGTTTTGCAGAAAATAGTTGTCTTTTCGTCGTTTTCTTACAAACTTTATGTTTTACGGAACTACTTTTTGTTAGTTGGGTAGGACAGATGGGAAGTGGACTAACTCAGTGACTTTGTTTTAAGGGTACAAAATGTATTCAAAACCTTAAGAATGAATGTACTCTTCCAAAAACCATATGATAAAACATCCCTTGATGGTATGTTTCTTGAAAACTGCATGGAGGATTGGAATGAATGTACTCTTCCAAAAACCATGATGTACCATCCCTTAATGATAAGTCTCTTGTAAACTGGAGGGTTGGAATGAAGGTACTCGTCCAAAAAACAAAATGCACCATCCCGTTATGATATATGTTTCTTGAAAATCAGAGAATTGGGAAAAAATGTACTCTTCCAAAAACCAGTGATGTACCATCCCTTTATGATATGTTTTTGTAAACTAGAGGATTGGAATGAATGCACTCTTCCAAAACTAATGATGTACAATCCCTTTATGATATGTTTCTTGTAAACTACAGGTTTGCAGTTAATGTAATCTTTCAAATAATGATAATGATGTCTAATCACATAACAGTGTTTATGGAATAGTAGACTTAATCCAGTCCTCTAGTTTTCAAGAAGTATCTGGAAGGCAGTTTGTGAAGTTTCATTGAAAGGATATGTCTATGGTTGCATGAAAACCAATTATCTGATAATGCATAATTCAAGTGGATCTTTGTTTACTCAGAAAGAACATGTTAGACAAAATGCTTTTGTTGGCGAAAACTTTCGCAATTTTAATGCAACCATTTGTATGAGAATGTGTACCGCATGATTCAAAGAAAACATTCACAACACAAACTTCTTAAAACAGAAAGTACTATCAAATTGAAACTCATTTGAAAATTGAAAAATTTATTTTCCTACTTTATAAACTAATTTATAATTTAAACAATTTTGTATTTATTGTACCTATTTCTGTTTACATACGTTTTGGCAATTAATATACTATAAGTTAAAGAGTGTGAAAATCATCCCTGGAAACGGAATGTTTCAATGAAATGTTCATTGTTCAAAATGTCACCAAAGTGTACCCGGCGAAAAGGATCGTTTTAAGTAATTTATGCGCACGATGTTGTCTTTCAAGAAAACCGTTTGATTGTTTTAGCCATGAAGGGAAAATTAAAATCCCCCTGGGAATAGGAAAAACAAACATGTCTTCGGAATAATTCTAGCGACAAACAAATAGTTCATCCCCTATTTTTTTTTTCAAGGAAGCTATATTGCTTTCGACCTTCTGTTACAACAAAACATTTTTGTAGTTTTGTGCGCTTGGCAAGAAGGTCTTTTATACAGCCCGACAAGTGCACTACACCGTAAAACTGGAAAAACCATTTGCCAAGCTTCGTGAACAGCCAATTTTTAGGAGGGCACAAGGGGGGGGGGGACCATTTTTCCTAGGGGCACTTTTGGCCAATTAAAACTGTAGTTTCCGTTTGTATTTTTTCCTTAAACAAGCCCCTTTTCAGCGCTCTTCTGACGTGTTGAGGTAAAACAAAATACATTCTGCGTGTAAATAATAAAAAACAGTTTTAAAAATATAAAAATCTCATAAAATGTAACATTTTATTCCGGTAGTCCAGATTTCGAATGGGGGCACCCGGGGGGCACGGGCATCAGTTGGGGCGTGCCCCAGTGCCCCCCCCCCCACCTGTTACGCCACTGCTCATGAATAATTTGTAAACCCACATATTTTGTTCTGTAAAACAAAGATTTGGAGGTCCTTGCTTTTATAGATTGTGGAAAAATGGTCAAACAATGCGCCCTTGGGGTTGTTGACTTTCAACCTGGAGCATTTTGGGTACACTAGTCCTTAAAATGTGCCAACATTTTTCTCACAAACGTATAATATATGGGCACTTTTCAAAGATGGAGCCTGGCCTGTTTACTAGTGTTTTTTTATTGTGGATGCCTTGGGCATAGTTCAACAGAACCTGCCAAAAAAATGAAAAGAAATAGAAGTTTAGATGTCAGAAAATCTGTTTGGTTTGATTCCAAGAGTCTGGGGGACTATTTTTGTTTGTGGTTTTTATTTTGTTTTTAATACTTAAAATCTAGCGTTGTTTGATACGGGGACAGTTTGGTCTAGTTCACCATGTCGTTTCACCGAGCACCAGACGAACTCTCTCCGCTTTCACATCGCTCTTTAATCTTCTGATATTATAATTCTTCCACATTGTCTAGATTTCATTATCTTGTCAAGTCACAGCAATTCGACAGACAAAACATCGACGCGGGTTGGGATACCAAAAGAGGAACTTGCCAGGGCGAAAATAACAGATGGCCAGCTTGATAATACATACAAATTGTTAGATTCATTTTAAAGAGGGAAATGAGTTAAAATAAAGTTTGAGACCATTTGAAGTACTGCAGTTTTATGATTGAAATACTGGGACGAATCTCACGTGAGTTTAAAGACATAAGATATTACAGAATGTGTAATAATCGGAACATAACTTTGATTAGATCCAATCAGAAAGCTCACTGATTATTAAGATAAATAATGCCAAACCATTTTTTTCTAATGCAATTCGCCCATCGCAAGGCCCAAAGGCCATTCGAGGTGTGGGCTACTTTTTGAAGGGATAAAAACCTACCCCAATGCGCAGAAACAAGACACGGAGAGATATAAATGCAAGTCTCTTCACAGCACAGCTAAGAACAGGGAGGGGTAAATGAATCCGTTGTGAGACAAACATTCCCCTATTTGAAGCAATTATACTTGCTTTTTCACGAAAGCCTATACGAGGCTGCACAAAATCTTCCACCAAAAAAAGTAATCATTTTTTTTGTTGATATTGCTTTAAAGGGACTCCCGAGTTTAATGAAATGTTTACATATTGATTGCATGATGAGCCATTACAAAATACTGGTTACTTTCCCCTTTAAGTGAGGCATTAAGTGACGAAAATGCAGGGCTTACGCTCTTTGAATCAAGACAGAGTACGACATTGGCGATTTTGGCAAACTGCTGCTTTGTTCTGCTCTTTGAGAAATTTTATTTTGTTCAGTGAAAAACTAAGTTGCTATCTTATGACTAGAACAGCTCGAAATAAGAGTAATAAGGTACAGCTTTTGGTGATGTTGGCAAACTTGCCGCTACGGGTGTGTTTACTGTCTTTGAATCAATATAAGGTACATCATTGGTCATGTTGGCAAAACTGCTGCTACTGGTATGCCTACTCTCATTGAATCAAGAGAATGTACAATATTGGTACTGAAGGCAAAACTGCTGCTACTGGTATGCCTACTGTCTTTGAATCAAGAGAATGTACAATATTGGTACTGCAGGCAAAACTGCTGCTATGGTATGCCTACTGTCTTTGAATCAATATAATGTACAATATTGGTACTGAAGGCAAAACTGCTGCTACTGGTATGCCTACTGTCTTTGAATCAAGAGAATGTACAATATTGGTAATGAAGGCAAAACTGCTGCTACTGGTATGCCTACTGTATTTGAATCAATATAATGTACAATATTGGAACTGAAGGCAAAACTGCTGCTACTGGTATGCCTACTGTCTTTGAATCAAGAGAATGTACAATATTGGTACTGCAGGCAAAACTGCTGCTACTGGTATGCCTACTGTCTTTGAATCAATATAATGTACAATATTGGTAATGAATGCAAAACTGCTGCTACTGGTATGCCTACTGTCTTTGAATCAAGAGAATGTACAATATTGGTACTGCAGGCAAAACTGCTGCTACTGGTATGCCTACTGTCTTTGAATCAAGAGAATGTACAATATTGGTACTGGAGGCAAAACTGCTGCTACTGGTATGCCTACTGTCTTTGAATCAAGAGAATGTACAATATTGGTACTGCAGGCAAAACTGCTGCTACTGGTATGCCTACTGTCTTAGAATCAATACAATGTACAATATTGGTACTGAAGGCAAAACTGCTGCTACTGGTATGCCTACTGTCTTTGAATCAAGAGAATGTACGATATTGGTAATGAAGGCAAAACTGCTGCTACTGGTATGCCTACTGTCTTTGAATAAAGATGAGGTGTTGCATTTTAATGTCAAATGCTCAAAAGTATATTTTATATCTTTTTAATGGGGGTAATGCCTCACTGTCTAGTCTTTTGAGAAAACTAGGTGTTGGAAAACATACTGCCATCCCCAAATCTCTTTGAATCAAGATAATGTAAGCATCTGCATACATTTAATTTACAACTATTTTTGTCCAGACCTTTTCAAGCAAGGGTAATTGCAGTATTATTTGTATTCGAGCGTTTCTAATTTTCAGCTGACTGAAAGTGAAACAAATTTGTATTTACCTAGTACTCAAAACAGACCGGCATATTTAATTAACTCATAAAAGAGGTCGAAGTACATGCACAAGTCTAATCTTGACGAAGAGATAAAGAAATGGTTGGCGAATTCGTCAATACTGTTCGAATCCAACCACTTGCTGGAGTCAAACGATGTGAACTCCATGGGATGTCAGTCTTCACATGTTCGTGGGATTTTCTCTGAGTCTTTCCCTTCTACTGAAACATTTCGTAATCGCCTTGTTTGACTATTTTTTTGACCCTGTTCGAATCCCACCTGGGGACCAGACCCGCGCACGTGAACTAGGTTTGCCTTCACTACCTTACTACATGGGTTTGCACTACTAGGGTTTCCTCCAATATCTAAAAATGAACATAATATATAATATAAAGATAAACTTGTGGTATAACACCCTGTGATCAAATGGTACTGTTCTGAGTTTATAGTCGACGTTTCGACTTGTATACTCTGGTGGTCTTCTAGGGATTATCGAAATGAAGTTGAGTTTTAACCGATTGTGGCCTATTTCATTGTTTGATTAGTTGGTATTTTAGCCTGTTTTTTAGTTTGGCTTTTATACATACTTTGTTTCATAACCAAAAAGATATTAATAAACATTAATATCATAGAGATGAATTAATAGTAATCAAATTCACAAAGTCAATATTAGTGAATGGACAGAAATATACCCTTCAGAACACCTGATGAAAAGTGAATCGGCAACCTAGTCAAACCGCTACCGGTAAGAGAGCCGAAGCGGTTTCTGAACCGCATAATTTTACTCAAAGGTAACCCACAAACCGAAACCCACAATTTTCAAAAATTGCTAAACACAAAAATACTGCCCAGGCTATACGCCAACAAAATGATGGGACTTCGTGCGGGGAAATTCCCCGCTTGTCCCGTTGCGCAGTTGACCTTTGTTTCGCATTCACTGTGTTGTTGCAGGGGCGATACATAATTTCATTCACACCGAAATTAAGCATTGTCAGAGGTAAGTTCAAAAGTTTTCAAGGTTTTCATTTTTCAAGTGAGCAATCATAAAGCTATTTTTAGTGGATTACTTGTTGGTCTTGTGGTGCTGGGGACAAAAGATGTGAGTCTGACCTTACGTCGGGAAAAAAACGAAAGGGCGAAGGAATGTGGAATGTTTTTGCAACATGTTGAGTGTGATCATTTCGTTGCAGCCATTTTGTGTCTACCTCTATTCAAATCGGTCTACTTAAACCGAGGCTGGAAGAGTGACTAGTCTGGCCCCTTATAGTAAGATCAAGACTTTATGGCTGTTATTGTTACTATGTGTTCTGGTATAAATGAAACCACGAGACCCTCCAAAGTGAACCCCAAGAAGATGATCAGAGCATGCTGATCGAAACGTCGAGCTGTTACACCACCGGTTCTTTTCAGATTTGGGTTTTAGGTTTAGTTTTGCATTTCCACAGTATTAAACCAAAGGAAATAAGATTATTCACAGAGAGTTAAATTAATTTGTCAATGTAATATACAGAGATGAGAATAAGAGATGTGATACTGTAGAGGTTCATAATTCATCATAGAGGTTGTAACATGGCGTTACCAAAAACAAACAAACAAACAAACAAACAAACAACCCGACAAACAAACAAACAAACAAACAAACAAACAAACAAACAACCCAAAAAACAAACAAAAACAGACAAAACAAACAGCCCAATAAACAAACAACCCGACAAACAAACAAACAAACAAACAAACAACCCAACAAACAAACAAAAACAGACAAAACAAACAGCCCAATAAACAAACAACCCGACAAACAAACAAACAAACAACCCAACAAACAAACAAAACAGACAAAACAAACAGCCCAATAAACAAACAACCCGAAAACAAACAAACAAACAACCCAACAAACTAAGCAGTTTCTCTACTTACTACACAAAGTTCCCCACTCTACACTTCGAATATGAAATAAACACACATTGTTGACCAAGATTGAAAAACATGTTTTTTGTTTACATGTACCTTTGCCTTTAGAGGGCTTTAAAAAAGTTCAATGAACAGGTTCAATGAACAGTTCTGCAACAGGTACGGGCCAGGTACGGTGCTTTCCCTAAACTGGAAAGCAAAATTGCCGATTTTTAGAGTTAGGTTTCTTTTCTTTGCCCATGAGTTCATGTTCCGGTCTGGTAAATTTGATGAATTTACATGGCCGTGAGTTTGGCATGTCACAAACAAAATGTTAAAGAAACTTCTCTCTGTAGATTACATTAGAACTATTGAATTCAAAAATATGGCGTTCAAGTACTATTGTCAGTGACCTTTTCACGCGAGCCTTTGGGGGAAACCCTGGAAGTTTTCGGATTTTGTTGAAAAATGAGATTGATTTTTTAAATAACGACTTTGGATCTTTCCCAAATAAAAGATGTTTTGATGCAATTTCGAGGTTTCACACTGGATATTGTAATGCTGCAACTCCGTTCAGAATAGTTTCATGAATGTATCTTAATTTATTAGTCTGCAATTCATTGTTGAAAATTTGAGGGCAATAATAACAGGATTTGCTTTAAGCACCTTTGCCCATGAATACAAATCGCATACATAAAGAAACTTAAGTGTGTTTTTAAGTTCTGTCTGAACTCGTTGATCGAGGTATACTTCCTCAGAGGTTTTGGTAGATTACGAAGGTGAAAGTTTAAAGCACTGATATTTCAGTACATTAACTCAGTAGCTGAATTATGGAAGCGTATTGCCGCCACACGAATAAAAAAAACCCGCATTCTAATCGTGTACGTACATGATAACTTACCGTGTACGTACACGATGAGTGGGAATTATCGTGTACGTACACAATCGTTTGGACTTATCGTGTACGTACACAATCGTTTGGACTTATCGTGTGCGTGCACAATCGTTTGGACTTATCGTGTACGTACACAATAATTATCGTGTACGTACACGATAACTATCGTGTACGTACACGATAAGAGTGAGATTTGTTTTATTCACGTGGCGGCAATACGCTTCCTTACAAAATAACTTTTGAATGATATCCAACAATAGACCTTTATCATGGTGCAGCCATCTTGTTTTTCTTCCATTCAAATCAATGTAACCAAACCGAGGCTGGAAGGGCAAATAGTCACGTTCCTTTTTGAACAACGAACATCAGCATCCATTACTGTTATTGGATGCAGGGCACATGACCAAGATGGTGGTAGCATGATAAAGGTCTATTGGGTTGCAAATATCGCCCAGACACCACTCCAAAGAAAATAGGGGTAAAGTTTTCATTATCCATGCCCTTCGATAGACATGGTATTAATACTAGAAATGCAGACTCTCTGAACGTTGTTTTCCCTATACCCGCATTAATTGTTTTAAACAGTCCTTTAAGTATGCTGGTGCAAAAGTTTGGAACAATATTCCTTCAGAGTTTTCCCTCTGTTGACAATTTTTAATGTTTCTATAACAAACTGTATTGTAAGTAAATGTCTCATTTATTTATTTGTTCGATGTTGTACTGTTTTACTTGTCTGGATGTTTTTTGCCCTTTTCAGTTTGTTGCATTTGTTGGTCGCAGGACTTTGATGCAAAACAGCTTTTGCTGATCTTTATATCCTGATGTTGAGATAAATAATAAATGGTGACCCTAAAGGAACACCACAAATCCCAAATATATTTCCAAACATTTGCAATGTCGCAAATATCATCACAGACATATTTGTGATAATGTTTGCGACATAGTAAATATATGCCAAGATATTAACAAGGATAGCAAAGATATTTTCAAAGAAAATTTGTGCTAATTTTTGCGATAACATTTTTGACATCGCAAACATTTTCGCAAATATTTGCGATGTATGATGTCCCTTCAGGGCCGCCATAGATCAGCCTTTTTTTATCTCGGTAGAAAAAGAGATTTCCATCGGTATCCAACATTCAGGGTTATAAATAATTATATCACCCCCTAACCCACCTCAAACCACAAGGAGTAAACTGTTGATTTTTCAAAATGGAAATCAGCATTTCTGCAGTCAGAAGAAATCTTTTTTTTTAATGGTAACCAACAACTTACTTCCATCATTGATTCACATTGCTTAACTTATTGCTAACTCCACGAGCGCTTTATGAGAACAGGCCTATTCTCGATTCAAGACGTTCACGGCGTCCCTCTGAGCGGTTTTCAAAAAAAAAATACGAAGAAAGCCATTTTTCGAAGAAAAAAAACAAACAAAAAAACAAAAAACTACAGACGAGAAGAAACAAATTCCCATCACGGGCCCTGACTTTGTGACCTCCCGCACGGTCTCATCACGGAACCAAATGTACCGGAGGTTATAGCAAGTGCATTGATTCCAATAGAAACTGGCATTTTATTAAAACTTAAGTATTGAGTTTATTTTTTTCTTATTTTGTTTTATTATGTTTTTCTTCCAAATTGGCACTTGACCATTGTCTAAAAATAAACAACCCTGGATTTCAAAGCAATGGATAATGAGGAAAACATTCTTCAGGAATTACCACACATGCTTGAGTGAGGGACACGGATACGACTACCAGGTTTGAGATCAGCCGTTGGGTGAGTCATCGGATTAGCAGTATAATGATCAGATTAACGGATTATCCTCTGACCAGAATGATTGGACGGGCAGTTGGATTGATTAACCTGCCATTTTTATTGGCAAAGGGGAGGGGTTACTTCGTCATCAGAGCGACATCATTTCCCCATTGTAGAAGGAAAGTTATACTATTGACACGTTTTATAGAATAATTTCTATAAAGACTTTTTTAGAGAGAGCAATAAAAACCTGGCTTAAAACCTACTTTTTGTTTCTTGGATTTGAAAGTGCTCCAAGGCCTTTCCCAGTGAAGCACTAAGACATATCTTGCCGTACCGTGTCTTGATTCAAAGAGAGTAAGCATACCAGCAGCAGCAGTTTTGCCAATATTACCGAAGCTTTACCTTATCTTGATTCAAAGAGAGGAACCACCAGAGGCAACTTTGTCAATTTTAACAGTGCTATACACGATTGTCTTAAATCAAAGAAAGAAAGCAAGTAAACGCATCGTTCACAATAACAAATGGTGTTTCGTTTTTGCAGGTTAAGTAAGCATCTGCCAGTAAGTGTTGACTTCTCCGCCATTGTTTATATAAACAGATAAATTATGTGGGTGTAGAATAATTATGCTAAAAACATAAACAAATCACTGTGTTAAAGGTAAATACAGGTTTTATTTCCATCGAAAGAAGAAAAAAAACATGCCATTAGTTCGAGTCTGAAAGCTCACTATATATGAAGTTCATACTGAAGGCAACCTGTACCAGAGAAATATTTTCAATTGAAATTCTAATCTTGACTGGTTCTGTTACTCCAGTTTACTTGTATGTGTGTGTTTTGTTGTCATTTAGCCTTGAGAAAGACTCTGCTAGGGTCGAAACGTGAGGCCAATAACACTTGTTTGCATTCAGCTAACTTTATTTATTCGAAATATTAATCTAGTAAGGTTTGCGGTATTAACACCACGCACGTGAAAAAAAAATCTATTTCTTTTGAGTTGTGGTGGTTATGAAATGAACCCGTGGAGTAGCAACTCGACGTTTCGATCAGTATGCTTCTCTTCAAGAGGTGTTTGAGTTGAACAAAAGTATCATAACTGAATTGGCTGTTTCGATTGAGCAATCAAAATAAGCCTGATAAAAACGTGCACAAAATCTCTTATAAATCTGATTTCACTGACCAATGATTTCGATGACATTTTCAGATACTGGCTGTCTGCCATATTGTGGAAAATTAGAAATGGGAAATGTATTTGTGGAGAGGTTTCACGTGACGTCACCCGAGACCTTTTTCTAATGCTGCGTGCACAAACAGAGGCAGCTGAAAATGATTCAGCAGACGACGCGTCAGCCATTGAGTTTGTACATGGCTGGACCCAACATGGCTGCGAAATGAACTTTTCCCGGGGTCACGCATCCTCTATTTTCTTTTTTGAAAAACAATGACAGAATTTTGACACTCGTGGTTTTGAGGCCAAAACAGTGGGAAAAGGGGACAACGTCTTTCTAGTTGGCAGTCATTTATTTCACAAGGAGACGAAGAATTAAAATGTTTCTTCACCTTCGTCACAAAAGAAAGATCACCTTGTAATATAAATCCTAAATAATATTTTAGCTACCGGGCAAGTTTGGTGGTCTATTGTGGCATGACATCTGCTCTAGAATGGCAAAGGTCGTGGGAGCGAATCCCAACGGAGGAAGATGCCTGTGGATTTGTTTTCACAGGGCTCGGGAAAATACCGAGTGTACAGTGCTTGACACACATCGGTGTAGGGTATAACACAATAATTTTGAAACCTTGTACAAACACAAACTTGGAAAACATCAGAAATATACAAGATGAATTTATAGACGATCTGTAAGTTCGGTAATAACGTGACCGATACGGTCTTGCAAGAGGCCCTCAAGGAGCCATCCCTTTAAATTGTAATCGTGGGTGGGTGGGGTGAAAATGAAAGTGAGTGTAACTTGGTAAACGTGGGTGTCCCTGGATTCGGAAGCCATGTGGGCATCTGATTCATTTTACCCAGGCTCGGTTTCTAAAAAAGATGTCCATCAATGTTCGACATTTAGCTTGAAAGCAACACTGCAAATGTAGATTGTTTATACACTTTCCTATATGTAAAGGTACGGTATGTGTTAGTTTGATGAAGACCAGAGCAAACTGGTCGAAACGTTGAGAATAAATCAACCTGTCTTGCAAAGCTACCACGTTTTTACAGAAGAAATTAACACAGAGTGTACCCGGAAAAATGTACTTATTAACAACATTACAATAATTGCAGCCCATATTTCACGTGTGTGGTGTTTGTTTGTTTGGGTGGGTGGGTGTGTGTGGGTAGATCATTTTATACAGATTCAAACTGGGGACCTATAACAAAATGGACAATAGTGTCCCCGGTTGGGTGAAGGTCCCCAGTTTGGGTGAAGGTCCCCAGTTTGGGTGAAGGTCCCCAGTTTGGGTGAAGGTCCCCAGTTTGGGTGAAGGTCCCCAGTTTGGGTGAAGGTCCCCAGTTTGGGTGAAGGTCCCCAGTTTGGGTGAAGATCCCCAGTTTGGGTGAAGGTCCCCAGTTTGGGTGAAGGTCCCCAGTTTAGGTGAAGGTCCCCAGTTTGGGTGAAGGTCCCCAGTTTGGGTGAAGATCCCCAGTTTGGGTGAAGGTCCCCAGTTTGGGTGAAGGTCCCCAGTTTGGGTGAAGGCCCCAGTTTGGGCGGAGGTCCCCAGTTTGGGTGAAGGTCCCCAGTTTGGGCAAAGGTCCCCAGTTTGGGCGAAGGTCCCCAGTTTGGGCGAAGGTCCCAGTTTGGGTGAGGGTCCCCAGTTTGGGTGAAGGTCCCCAGTTTGGATGACGGTCCCCGATTGGAAAGTCATGTACAAAACCAAAAAGTTCGAGTACAAACAAAAGAGGGACAATAGGAGGTCCCCGGTTGCAGGTGTTGACACACTTGCGCGTGTATATGTGTTTTGTTTTGTTGTTTTTTGTTGTTTGTTTGTTTGTTTTGGTTTTATTTGTTGCTTTACGTTTTTTATCCCTTCTGTAGGCCCCACCTCGAGTGGGCTGTGAGCGTTGTGATTCAATTGCATCAAAAGAAAACTCCCCTACCCCAGTTGTCTTTAAGCCCTCGCCCTGAGTTGCCTTTCTATGGTCATGTGGTAGAGCGACCTTCAAATCATCATGTTTATCAAAAATCCAAAAGTTGGGCGTTCGTTTGACCCTCACTTCCCCCCACGGGATTATTTTCAGATACGTTCCCCGAAAACGAAAACAAAGAATTGCAACAAAAACACTCGTCGGAAACGGCTGTTTCGCACATCATTTGATCACAGTTTAGACTGAAAAAAATAGCGAACATTTTCCCAGAAGTGACCCCCTGGGATTCAACATCTTGTTTTGTTCCTAATTAGTACATTGTATGTTTTCTTTGAAATGATACTGCGCAGATGACCACTTCTTAAAACTGAATTTGATGCTAAAACTGTCCATTCATTATTTTTTATATAAATTATTCTAAAAAATATCTGTTCTGTCAGTTTACTTTAATTTATAGTAATGGTGTTGGTGTAATTGTTAACCTATACTTTAGTCTGTAATTTATTTTGTAAAAGCATCTCTGTCCTTTGGTGTATGCCTCCACATCGATGTTGTTTCAAGTTTTCAATTTGCGCATACAGTACATTATTCTTCAGTCTCCAAATGAGGATCGCTGGAGCACACTATAGTCGAAACGTCGAGAATTTAGAAACCAACCAGCTCTACTCACATTGAACACTTCTTCCAAGAAGAGGTCAATGAACGATGTACCAGACAGAATTACAGCAAAATCTTCGCAGTGTTGTTGTTGTTTTTGTTTTTGTATTTGTTTTATGTGAGTAGAGTGCATTTTCTCTCCTCTGCCAAAATGGTTTTCCTCCGGGCTGTCCGGCTCTCCGTGGTTGGCTGCCAACGGCGCCCTTGAATGCCTGCAGCTCGAATAGTGTGTAGCCGCGTCTTTCACTGTTCAGCTTCTGAGCTGCCGGTAGGGAGTAATTATTACAATTTATTTGGAAAGAAAGTGTTAACGGCCTCACCAATCGATCCTGGCCGAATTTTCCCGCAAGGCTAAACATGAAAACATTACCAATTGTTGTATTTGCAACAGTTATTTACATCAAATATTCATGTATAATTCAAATATATATGACTTTCTACAAATAGAAAAAGAGCAAAATTGTGATAAATATTTGATTTAAGTAAATCAAAAACGTTGTCGAAGAGCTCCTTTAAGATAATGTTTAGTGAAAATTATAAAGACAGATCCTTGGACCAATTCCAAACTAGAATTAAAGATGAGTCGTCTCAACATTTCTGCCTATTTACATGTATCTGTCTCCAGATCTTCCCTTTAATCCGGTAATCTCTTACATCTTCAAGGAATTACAAGGGGATTAAAAGGATTAAAAGACAGAAGGACGGCATTCCAGAGATCTAAGGAGCGTCTGGTATTGTATTCGAAAGAGATTAAGGTTTGGCTTATTAGCCGGATTAAGGGGATTATCAGGTGGCTTCTTGTCAGTTTGTTTGTGAGAAATAAATCTGGGCCGATGAAGATGACGATGACGTCATCCTTCAAACATTTTGTACGAAAAAAGAAACAGTTGTTATCAATGTACAACAATATTGTATAGCATTCGTAAGGTTTGCAAAACTACATCTTCTCGAAAGTTTACCGCCTATGAATCAAGATAAGGTACACTAGATTTGGATATGTTGGCAAATAATAATAATATAATATAATACTGGATGGAGTCTTATATAGCGCACGTATCTACCAACAGTTAGGTACTCAATGCGCTTATTATATCATTCTTAACTTAGGTTTTTGAGGGGTTTTTTTTATTATGAGAGCCATTGGTGTAGCACCTTCACTCTTAAATTAAAGTTAGTCAAAACAGCCTTATTTAGTCATTTAAAAAAAAATGACTTATTTTAGTCAAAATGTGGTCTAAAATGACTAATTAATGCTGTTTTGACTAAGTTAGATTTCAGAGTGTTGTACTGGTTACAAATCTACTACCACTTTTACTACATTCTCATTTCAGAACAACCACAACTCATTGGAGATATTTTAACATGTAGCCATCACAACCCATAGTCTATAGATTGTTTTCCCACCATGAAATTCCCAAATCATGCTCGTGTGCTTTTTTTGTTAGTCCCTCCAGATAAGAGCTTGATAATGGTCTGCAACATTTATGGTTACTCTCTTTGAATCTAGATACGGTACAGCATTGGTAATGTTGGCAAAACTGGTGTTACTGATATGTTTACTCTCTTCGAATCAAGATAAGGTACAACATTGGTATTATTGGCAAAACTTCAACTACTAGCTAAAATAGCAGCATCAGCTACGAAGAGCACTGAATCAAAACCAAAAATAAAACTTAACAACTTTTAACAACTTGAAAGACGTAATCAAACTTAGCGTTTTATGATCTCCAAGACAGATAAAATTGTTTATTACAAAACCGTCTTCGAAGCACAAAGGCCGAGTTACAATAAGGCCGAGTCGCCAGCGCAAGAAATAACGACTGAGACCATTCAAATTAACTGTGATGAGATTTATCAAGTACAGCTCAAAAGAGTTTGGCCTTCCCTCGTTAATGACATGCGTGTAATTTTATGCCGATATACCGAGATGTTTTTGATGCAATCTCACACATCCGCTTTCGCTTCACAGCTCATTTTGATTGTAATATGGCACGCTACAACACGCCCTGGGGACGTTCAGTATGATTTTCCAGGAGCATGGGGAGTATTTCGTGCATTGACAGATATCGAAAAACAAGAAAAGTAACCCCTATCCACTAATTTGTTACCACCAGACAACCAATGTGACAGTTTCATTAAAGTTGGTTGCCACCCTTTTCAGGAAAATACCGAAAAGTGGCCCTTGATTTGTCCAAGATTTTGCTGAAGTTCACGTATGTTTATTTCGGTTTTGACAATCGAAATAAGACATAAACTATTGTTGACAATTTTCATCGCAATTCGTCGTATATCAGAGGGTAGTATTTGTCTTAACGATGAGTATTGATGTGAAGTTTATGAACAGCAAATTGTTCGTACCTTAATTGTAGATGACAACTTTCTAATTATGATAATTATTAGTGGCCTTTTGTTTAAGTTAGTGCTCTTGTCCGTCACTCAGTGACGCTCATGGCACTCCAACATTATTACCCCTGGTCACTGGGCCATCTATTTCATTCCCTAAACCATCTCGGCTCCCTGGGGGAGTATACAGCCTGTGCTGCCAAGCATGTAGAGCACCGAGCTAAATCAATCACATGAACCATGTCTGCCCTCACAGGTACCCTTTTACTCCTGGGTGAAGAGAAGCAATTATGGTCAAGTGTCTTGCTCAAAGACACAAGTGGCATGCCCGGGATTCGAACCGGAACTGGAGTCCGGTACGCTAGACCGCTCGGCCACGACGAGCCACAACTCCTCGGACTCCTCATAGGACCCAGATTGAATCCCACCTCAGACCGGGAGCTTTGTGTATGGATTGGGGTTTTCAGTCCCTACTTGATTGCGTGGGTTTTCCCTATTTGGGGTTTTCCCACATCTAAAGCTGACATTTCTTCATCATCTTCTCTACACAGGTATCTTCAGGCCTACGGGTCACAGTGCAAGTCACTTTTGAGGGTCCCTTGGTTTCATTACATTAAAGATTTTAAAAATAACTCAAATTTTAGCATCTCAAACGACAGGGAAATAATAGATAGTTAGAGAATGCAACTACTCATCTGTACTCCTATGTATAGGAAGCAATTAAGGTTAAAGGGGACAGCCCCAAAGTACACACACTTGGCTGGCGATTACAACTTTCTTAAAAAATTGGCAATTAGTTCGAGAGCAGTTAAAAAACACACGTGTTGATCAGAACTTGTGCAATAACTTGACCTCAATTCGACCTCTGTGTTTGACCCGGATCTTAACCTGGGTCAGCGGAAGTTTAAACAAGGTTGTTGTTACAAATTACAAATTGATAGCAGGCCTACATATCATTAAAGGGAAGTTTAACTATGAGATACTTTCATTTCAGGCTGCACAGATATTGAAACTAAAAAAAGTTGTGTTTTAATTTTAAAGGTGGCTTTTATCGAAAGAGAGAAGCCATGATAAAATATTCAATGGAACATCTTCTTACGCCGCAAGCCCTCGTCCACCATTTTGAATTGAGTGCACACGTACACATTTGGGCAACTAATGGTATACTATCACTTTAAATTTGAAAGCTTTACAACAAAAAGGGCTGCTAAACCATGATTTATCATTCTTTAATGAGAGTTTGTTTTAATGTTTACTTAAAGACTTTTTATTGATAAATCTTGTGCCGTTTCTGTGGTGTTTTAGTCATCTGTGGCAACCGAAGATGACGGCAAATGTACACTCCACCTTGCCACAGTTGACCGTCTGTCTGACTTGTAACCCAAACAGTTATTTCAAATTTGGAGACACACCTTTTATGATATGAAGTTGTTTTCCTTCACAAGCACAAATTTGTATTTATCTTGCCTGACTTTATATTGGGAAGAAGAGGCAGTTATGTTTGTCTCGCAACGGATTCATTTTACCCCTCCCTGTTCTTAGCTGTGCTGTGAAGAGACTTGCGTTTATATCTCTCCATGCCTTGCTTCTGCACAATGGGGCAGGTCTCTATCCCTTCAAAAAGTAGCCCACACCTCGAGTGGCCTTTGGGCCATGTGATGGACGAATTGCATAAAAACAAGTATTAAAAAAAAAATAACAATAAATAAAAATGAACTTTATCATCATTGAGTCGTACATACAATCTACAATTATTTGCTACAATACATATTGAGGATTAAGTTCCCTCGATTGTCTGTTTATTTGTTTATTTACTTCTCTCATTATTGTTGTTGTCCTGTTGGTCTTTGTTTTCCTTTTTCTTTTATTTGCGGATGTTCTTTTGTTTCGTTTTCAATTGTCTCTAACGTGGATACAAAATTCTTAATGTCGATATTTTTGTTGCGATTTGTTCAACGTTGTCCATTGAAAGTATTATGCTGGCCAAATGCTAGATGTAATTTCTGGGGACCAGTCAGAATTATTTCTACAGTGGTCCGGATGGCTATAAGTTCATTGCTTCCCAGTGATGCAAGTACACATCTGCAAACTACGAAATGAGTGCTACAGACACGTTTGTCGAACAGGGCCCAGTTTCACAGAGATGCTTCAGCACAAAATGTAGCTAAGCACAAACAAAATCATGCTTGCCAGAATAAGGTTACCGGCCAAAAGAGCATGTCACATGTACAATCTGTGACTGGTATCCTGCTTATTTTTGCTTAGCAGAAAACTTTAAGCACTAATTTCTGCTTAGAGCAGCTTCATGAAGTTGGGCCCATGGCCCAACTTCATGAAACCTGTAAGCACAGAAACTTGCTAAGCACAGAAAAATCTTGCTTAGCATAAACAGGTTACCAGCCAACACTCCATTATGTTTACAGTTGCGACTGGTGCCCCACTGGTTTTTTGCTTAGCCAAGAAATTTGCTAAGCAGTATTTTCTGCTAAACAGCTTTAATAAACTGGCCCCTGGTAAATCGAGGACTTCTCTTTGTTTTCAGCGACGTCCCCAATGGTTTTGTACACAAAAGCGAAGCGAGGATTCCCTTTTGTTATCAAGTCTCCTCGGTTTCAACGGGTAGACATCACCAGACTTAAGTTCTGGAATTGTCAGAGTGTGGGTTCGAATCCCGGTCTTGACACTTAAGTCCTTAAGCAAGACACTTCACCACTATGACTAACTGACACTTCAGATGGGACGTCAAGCCATAAGTCCGGTGTGATGTAAAATGCACGTAAAAGAACCCAGTACACTTATCGTAAAGAGAAGGGGTTCGCCCCGGTGTTTCTGGCAAGGTCTGGCAGCAATATGCGCCACCTCACCTTGTATCCCTTTCAAGGTGTTAAGTGTTGTATTATGGTTCACTGTAAAACTAAAGTTAGTCAAAACAGTCTTAATTAGTCAGTTTAGACCATTTTTGACTAATTGAGGTCTAAAATGACTAATTAACGCTGTTTTGACTAAGCTAGTTTCAGAGTGTTGCTTTGTCTCAAAAAATCATTCTTAGCAATCTCCACCAGATATGATAATTCGTAGCCGGGATTTTAATAGATGTTGAATTTGGATCGGGTATATATATAGAATACTGTTTGTGATTTACCCGTACACCGAAGTGTGTTAAAGCAGAGCTTTCCAGAGTACCTTTGAAAACAAAATCCACTCACTTGGGTGGGATTCGAACCCACGCCCTTTGCCATTTAGCGCCAGAGGTGTCTTTATGAAAGATATAGCGCATTATAAATATAAACTATTATTAACTTTTTTTTCTTTTTTTTTATGTTCCTATTTTGGGTTCATATGGTTTCAAATTCAAGCCCTACACATGTTAAAAGGAAATATCGACCACTAAAAAAAAAAAGCTTGCCGACAAAGAAACAACAAGCTACACTAGTCCAGTGGGACACTACACAAAAACACCAGCAAACCATGTTGTTCTAGGAATGCTTGTTTAAAAAACGACAAATCAAATAGTATACTTTATATATATGTGTATTTATCCACGGATATGTTCGACTACATAACTTATAGCGGTGCCTTGATAACAAAATGATATATGGGAACAATAATACAAAACTTGTTTCACATTTAAATATAAATAAATTATCCAGATCTATGTCAGTAAATAATAAGACACGCTAAGCTTATTTCTGCCATCCAAGATCAACAGTGTGCATTTCAGTCTCTCTGCAGTTCGTAATGTTGTTTGTAAGAAAGGCCTACACAATCTGACATGTCCACCAGTCATGTCACTTAAAGCCCCAGCTCAACATTGGTGAGAAGAAAAACATAAATGTTCACAGATGTACATATTATACCTTACATGGTATAAAGATATGAATGTGAATAGGCTTCTGTTATCATAATTCTCTGCGCTTTCTTTTCCTTTTCTTTTTCTTTTTTAGCCCTCACCTCGAGTGGCCTTTGGGCCTTGTGTTGGGCGACTTCCATAAAAAAAAATTTTTTAAATGATGGTACAAAATTTCCCTTGAAATAATTCTGCCTGAAGTGTTATCGTTTTTAAGTGATAAATGAATTCAGACCCCAAATAAGTTTTCGTCTCAGTGAGACAACTCTTCCTATATAGGAATGCGTACAAAAATGCTGAACGCAGGGTAGCTGCCCGCCCACCCCTCCTCGTGGAACCTCTTGCCCCTCTGCTTGCCTCCATGTCAGCCTCTGGACACCGTCAAACTTACTATAATCAGACAACTTTACCTGAAATTAACCCCTCTACAAATACATGTGCCCCCTCTACACCCCTGCAAAAAAAAAAATGCTGGCCACGCCCCTGAGCAGTTGTAATATTGATAAGACTACCCTGTCTAGTAAAAAAAATGCAAATAGATAATCTAACGTGGAGTAAAACCGCATTCGAAAACCCAAAATTTCTGCAATCGTAATTGAGCCCGAGATAAACGCGCAAAGTGCCGTTTCACTCAAGCCCCCCCCCCCCCCCCACCAACCCCATGGTGGATCACTCCTAAAGGATTGGTGTTCATCCATATTTTTTTCATTTATTAGTGTCAGTCTGAAAGCTGAACTGATTATGAAATTCACACCAGTACCAATCTTCCATTTGGAATATTCCTGTCTGAAATACTGTCAAAGTCGAGAAATAATAGAATTCAAAGACCCCAATTCTAATTTCGGTTGCCACAATCAAAATAAAGGACAATGTGTTTACAAATAGTAAAGTGTGCACGGTATTTTCTCCTAACTCGGACGACGGCTTAGGCCCACATTTTCACAGCTTTATTTTTTGTCAAGTATATATTATTGATTCACACAAAGTGGACATATATTCCACCTTTAAGTAATATAAATCTTTTCTGTGGTCGGCGGATTCTTCATTCAACATATATTTCCTGTGTTTTCTATTCATCTAAACAAATACTAGAACCGAGGTCCGGTTTGCTTGGCTCACTTCCCATCAGGATCCGCGAATTACGGCTGCCCCGGGAAATAATGATCGACCAGGCCATAAAAAAAAGTTCTGCAGACTTGTTGAAATATGTTTCAGTTTGCTGAAAAGAAACGGTTAGGCCTTGTCACGTTGGTTGCTTCATCAAAGTAAAGAAAATAAAATATCTGGAAAATGTTCTGCAGAATTGTTTGAATATCTATTTAGTACGGTTTGCTTGGTTGCTTAAAGCACCCAGCTCAACATTGGTAAACTGACTGTAAATGCTTCCATTCTTTGCACAAATCAAGATATTTGTAATAAACCCAACATTTTAAAATGCCAGCTCATTTCGTTGTTTCGTTTGCGAGAAAACGGTAAAAATGCATTCAGCATTTTTGTATGCATTCTTATAGGCAGAGTATTGGTCTCACATGAGACGAAAAAATGAGAAATATTTTAAGGAAAGTTTTCTATCATCATCATCATCACCTATAAATCTGTGGATATTTATGTTTTTCTTCTTACCAATGTTTAGCTGGGGCTTTACAGGCACCATAAGATTGGTAAGGATACAACACATTCTTGTTTAGTTTCAGTCTGAAAGCTTACTGTTTAAAGAAGTCAGTACTATAACCAATTTTTCTGTGAAATATTTCCCTTTGAAATGCTGTAATATTCGGGGGGGAAAAACTACCCCCAAAAAACGCAACAGGTGATTTCGGTTCTTACAATCGAAATTAAGGACAATGTGTTTACATGCTGAAAAGTGGGCATGGTCTTTCACTATTTTCTCCTGACTCGGACGCATGAGTCCAAAATTGGATATTTTCTTTGACTTGCCCTATTATCAACGGTGTCTCTTCCACAACTCACATCTAAAAGTGTCTCAGGCAGTGTCCAAATCAAGCGACCTCGGCTAAAAGGCTACGGCTGTTGCCTGCAACGACAACGTTGAAGAATAAATTTCCAGAGATCGTTAATAGCCCTTTATCATGGTGCGGCCATCTTGATTTTCTCCTATTCAAACCAATGTAACCAAACCGAGGCTGGAAGGGCAAATAGTCTGGTTCCTTTTTGTGCAATGAATATTAGCATATATTACTGTTATTGGATACAGGGAACAAGACAAAGATGGTTGCAGCATGATAAAGGTCTATACCAAGCCAACACCGAAACCGGGACACGGCCGCACATTTACGCCGCACCCTGTGCCCACAACCCACTCTGACGTTTGCGAAAACACCGGCTTTAATTAACGTCAGGAGACCATTTTTACAAACACCCACCAAATTTTTTAGCCCCTCTTCAACTCGTGAAACCAACGCTAGTCCGACTCAGCCCAGCTTAGTATAGGATTAACTAACCCAGCGTATAACTGTGACTTTTCAAAACCAAACACGAAGTGAAGTCTTTTTGTATCGCTCAATTGCAGGTGCATAATGTAAATCACCTGAAATGAAAAAACCCTTATCAACTAATTATTATGCTTTGAAAAATAAACTTGAGAATTAGACGGTGCTTTCGAAAGTAGCTTAGTCACGCGTTTCGCCTATTTACGTAGCAAGTTGTGTTGGTTTGAAAGGAGTCGTCTGAAAAGTGTTGCTTTTACTTCAAAGGAATTTTATAATTTTTCAAGACAGGGTTTTTAAATCCCGGAGATGAACTGTGGTCTTTAAAATAAATAACTGGAAAACCGTGGACTGATTTCAACATAACTGCTTCAGTACAAAAAGTAGCTATGCATATCGGAAATTGGCTCGCTGGAAATAGGTTACCAGCCAAAACATCATATCATGTGGACTATTTGTAGCTGGTCCACCGTTTGTTGCTGGTGTTTTTGTTTGTTTGTTTGTTTGTTTGTTTGTTTGTTGGTTGGTTTGTTGTTGTTAGGGTGTTTATTGCTCTCTTTTTTTCTTAAAAAAAAATCCCTGATAAAAAAATAATAAACCATTATCACAAAAATAAGACCATTTCCACACCTCGGTTTGATGTTGTTTCGATTGAAAGCTATAGAGGGAGGGAATACATTTACTCTTGCAAAAACTAATGACGTTTTTAATACCACTGTTAGAAACTAGAAAGCTGAATTAAGTTTTCTGAAGACCTCTTCCCTTTATTAAAAGGTGTGTGAAATGTTTATTTTAGGGGGTGTCAAAGATAGTGCGTACGCCCCCCCCCCCTGACGACTAAGCATGTTTCTCTATAGTTGTTGAGAGGGTAGTTGTCGTTTCCCACGCAAAAGACAATGGCGTGGTGTGAGGCGCCATCAATTGCACTTAATTAACAAGATAACTCAACTTGATGCGTCAATTCGCATGACCCAGTCAGAGCATTGACACATGGTCAGAGGCGACGCTTTATTCACTCGAAGAAAAGAAAAACTGAGGTTTGTTTTTGAGGGGCCGTCATGTCAGGACCAGTCTACATCCACGAGTTTTATTTACGATTTGTGACTCGGGCTAAAAGCTTTTATCGCAGCATTTACATCACCGTCGTATCCCCTATGTGAATTTCAGTAATCAAACAAACAAAAACAACACAAAGGTGCCAGACTATTTATACCCCACTGCCTCGGTTTAGTTCAATGATATGATTAGAACATAACATAAAAAGACCGCTGAGAAGGCTCTGGTCGATTTTTTATTATTATTATTTTTTTTTAAATATTTCTTTTGCATTTCTACGGAGGCCATTTTGGTTTGTAAGCAGTTTACAACAGTTAGGCCGAACTCTTTTTTTTTCTCTTCAGTATCTATTAATTTGGTTTACGAAAACAAAAACTAATAATGCTTTTATTAATTAATGTAAACAAACAGACTTTGGAAAAAAACATTATAGTTTCATTTATTTCATTGTGGATTGAACGCGTGATTTCATACTTAAAGTGCGAGCTTGGGTGCTTGTTAATTTAAAAAGGGTAGCAAAAGGGGATTGGGCATACTAAGGAAGTGAGTTAGGAAATGTAAGGGGTGTCTTGTAAAAAAAAAAGTGGGGGCTGCGTAAGCTTTGGTGTCAAACTTGACGTGTGTGTTCGAAAGCGAACAAACGCCCACGCTGACTCTGGAGTTGCCAGTTTGGTGTTGCCGGTGCCGTCATTAAAAAAAAATAACAACAAGAGGTGATCTTCGAACCGTTACCCACACACACACCTGTGTCATCTACACACAAATAAACAAACCTACATTATTTGTTCAGACAGACCAACACAAAAAACATCCTCCGACGGCTTCAATTCATCTGCAAAGCCCCTACTACAAAGGAATGTGACTTTCTTTTGTGCAAGAATCATGGGGTACACTTCCTAACGCTCAAGGGGGAGCAATTACAAGCTATTATCACTCAATGATGATCATAAAGCCCTAACGGACTCTGTGACTTCAGCTCTGTAGATAAAGGGACACGCTGCCTTCGGATTAGGCGCTTTTGGGCTATAAAAAGCGTTCGTTATGAAATGAATATGGTTGGAAATAAATTTTAATTTGAAGTAGAATATAGGCTAACAATTCACATAAACACCCCTTGAAATTGTGTGGTTTTTGCTTAATCTCGTGATAGAACACGGTCCGCCAATATATATTTGGAAAAAAAATGGAAAAATGAAGATTAGCTTACCAACCACAATTAGGGCCTGTTGTATAAATGCACACAAAAAATCGTTAATGGCGTCACGTTTCGACCTTAGCAGAGTCTTTCTCAAAGGCCAAATTTCTGACTCAACAAAAATGGCGGACCGTATATTTCTATGTAGAGTGTAGTTCCGCTGGTTGTTTTTCTGAGAGGCATTTGTATGTTGTTTTAATCACTACTCACTAATTACAACACACTGTTGTTTTATTGCATGAATAACTCTTAAAAGGGACAAGGAGCAATTCCAAACAGCGACATTTACTAAGAGATTTGAAAGCAGTGTCCCTTTAAAGAGTTTGTCCATGTGGGGAGGGAGGGGGCACCCTACCTCTGACTTGGTCCGTCTCGGACGTTTTAATGAATCAAAAAGATTTAACACAGCGTGAGGTGATGATCTTCGAAGCTCTTCTTTCTTCGTACACCTTCAGGTCTCTTTACCACTACGTTAGCATACAAGATAGTCCTTTATATCCTGCTATTGTTAAGTTAAGTATCTCTCAAAACCAACCCAGGGTCCCAGTGAGCCTTCCTTTCAGGTGATGGATTGTCAACGGTGTTTGTAAGATTTCCGTTTTTTCCCATGTTGTTTGTTGCCTTTCACTTGAGGAACATTGCAGTAAATTTTGCACATGTCTTTTTAGTGTACATGTCTAGCCATTGTAATTTAAAATAATTTATTGACCAAAATATAGGTTTGGCAGCAGTTAAGAAATATTGTTTCAATCTGAACCGTGATTGAAAAATCCCACCCTCCAGAGGAAAATTTCGGTCTTAAATGCTTTCAAAGGAAATATCATTGAGGACCGACAAATCAACGTGGCTTATTTTAATTGCCAAAATTGAAATAAGCCCTATACGAATGTGCACAAACACTCCGGCAAAACATGAACCGATTTTTGTTGTTTTCATGATAAAAAGTGACCTCTCAACTTGAGGCTTTTTGGCAGACACTCTAAATATTTCTGGGTTCAGAATTGACCCAGATTCTGGGTCCATCGGGGGCTGACCCATTTCTGAGTCAGTATGATCCAGAAATGGGTCGGGCTCCATCCATGGGTCCCTCAACCCGGGTCAATTCTGACCCGGGAGGTTTTGGAGCGCAGGTTTGTTGGATTCTGTGTTTCCTGAAATCTCTAGAGCATGGGACTTAATTTACTCTTACTAAAACAACAAAACAGCAACAGCAACAGCAACGTCAACAGCAGCAAAACAGCAACAGCAACAGCAACATCAACAACAACAAAACAGCAACAGCAACAGAACAGCAAACAGCAACATCAACAGCAACAGCAACATCAACAATACAGCAACAGCAACAAAACAGCAACAGCAACATCAACAGCAACAAAACAGCAACAGCAACATCAACAGTAACAGTAACAGTAACAGCAACATCAACATCAACATCAACAGCAACAGCAACATCAACATCAACAGCAACAAAACAGCAACAGCAACATCAACAGTAACAGTAACAGCAACAGCAACAGCAACAGCAACATCAACAAAACAGCAACAGCAACAAAACAGCAACAGCAACAGCAACATCAACAGCAACAAAACAGCAACAGCAACATCAACAGTAACAGTAACAGCAACAGTAACAGTAACAGCAACAAAACAGCAACAGCAACATCAACAAAACAGCAACAGCAACATCAACAAAAGAAAGTATGTACAGTGTAAGAATTAAAAAAAATATTAATTTTTTAATCTTTGATCTTAACATGTTTAATTCATTTTGGTTTTTTTAACTACGATACCCGTTTGGCAATAAACCATGTTTGAGTTTGACTTTGAATGAACCCTTTATCTCTTATGCATATCATATCTCTTTAATTCCACTGATTTTTTTTTTTATCATAGAACTAACGCCGAATCCCTGGATGCACCCCCTTTTTTATCCCCCTCCCACCCCATCTTGTTCTCTTTTTTTAAGCAGGCATTCTATTGGTTATTAGTCGCTAAGTCCCCTTTAATTAGTCTCTTTTATGCATATGCATCTCTTATGCATATCATATCTCTTTAATTCCACTGAATTTTTTTTTTATCAAAGAACTAACGCCGAATCCCTGGATGCACCCCCTTTTTTATCCCCCTCCCACCCCATCTTGTTCTCTTTTTTTAACCAGGCATTCTATTGGTTATTAGTCGCTAAGTCCCCTTTAATTAGTTGAAAAATCCAAGCTCGATCATTCGGATTTAGACTAATTAAACCGACTAGGCGGAAAATCAGGTTAGACCTTGTTATAATCCACTCCCCAAATCTTCAATTGCTTTTATAGATGTCTTAAAGTGTCACAGAATGCACTATTAAAAAGAACTAACGTCACGACACGGACTAAGAAAGACTGTCAGTTATGCTTATTGATTCTACATTCAGTTTGATACAATATTGATTTCATCTTTATGGAAGGAAAGAGAGGCAATTAAGTTTTCATCAGATTGATTCCCACAAAATCGTTTCATTGTTGAGGGTTTGTGTTTTATTCTGCGCAATTTATCAAAGTTGTGAACGGTTTCTGCGTTAACAAAAGACGAATTATTTTAAGAACTCCCCTGTGGAATTTGTACAGGCTCAAATCCTCCTGAGAACGGGTTCGCTTCTATTGCAATTTTTTTCTCTCATTATTTCTGTTTTAAAGCAGCAGCTCAACTTTGTTCAATGCTTCCATTCTTTGCACAAATCAAAAACCAACCTGTGAAAATGTCAGCTCATTTCGTTGTTTCGTTTGCGAGAAAACTGAAATGCATTCAGCATTGTTGTACGCATTCCTGTAGGCAGAGTTTTTCGTCTCACTAAGACGAAAACTAATTTTAGATCTTATTTCATTTATTGTTTAAAAACGATAACACTTTAGGCACAAATATTTTAAGGAAAGTTTTCTACCATCATTATCTTTATACCATATGTATGTAAATCTGTGAACATTTATGTTTTTCTTCTAACCAATGTTGAGCTGGGGATTTAAGTAGTGTTTCAATACTCTGTGAATATTTTGTTGTTGATTAATCTAACAGCCATGCAACTTTGAGATTCTAAGGACAGGAATCTTATTTCACAATGTTTTTCGGTTTTCTGTGGACGTGTTTTCTAAATAAAGAAAGAAAGAAAAAGGGAAAGAAGGGGGGTGATTAGCTGAAAGGTTGTACGCTTCAACTAAGGAAAATTTGAAGTTTCCAGCACTGTGACCCTTAGCATGAAGAACTTTGTGAAGAGAAAAACGACGACGATATGTCAGACGAAAATCCCGCCCGGAAAAAAAACCCTAAAGATCATTTCAGAGATTTGGACTGAATCCCCGAGGTGGGATTCGAACCACGACCTACAGGGCCCAGAAGTAACACGAGTGGGCCATTGGTTGAGGCAGAGGTCTTGATGTCTTTTAGACCACACGCCCACCTCTCGAGGTGAATTTATAGCAATTGTTTTCAGACACTATAGTGTTTAGCGATAATATACAAGCTAACGGAAATTGCACATCGACAATTTGGAAAGTCCCCTTTTCAATTAAAAGCAACTTTTAACACATTTCTTTTCAAATTCAGCTGCGATCCGAATGGAGGAATTGTCTAAGACTAAACAAGCCAACAGTCCCTTCATGTTGGCTGGCATTTCAAAAACAAAACATGCGCAAAATTGAAGAAAAGCAAAACCTTTAAAATCTCAAACGACTTGTATTTCCCAGATCCTCTTCAGTTACTTTTTTCCTCCAATCATCAGACATGAGTAGATTAAGATTATTAAAATAGTTTAATGGCTCAGTTAGACTTAAAGTGGGGATCAGCTCACTATGCGGCTTAGCTTAATCCTACATAAGCTATGAGTCATACATGGGGTTACCCGATGCCACACTAAGCCCCTCCCCCAACAAAACGGGGAGCAAGTTTTAAAAAGAAAAATGGTAATGCCCTAAAGTTTATGAATTCATATCTTTGTGAAGGAAAACAAATGTCCGGAAACTTAGTTTAATGTCACACTAGACAATAGACCTTCATCACATTGCAGCCATCTTTGTCAGATACCCTGTATACACAATGACACTGATAGTTCTAATTCCCAGTTTATAAAAAGGGATCAGACTATTTCCCCTTCCAGGCTCAGTGTGGTTACATTGACTTGAATTGAGAAAAACAAAACAAGATGGCTGACGATGATAAAAGGCAACTAGTTGCAGGCAAACTACAAGAGCTAGGACTGGTACTAAAATGAGCTTGGATTTGTACTAGAATGAACGAGGTTTGGTACCAGAATGAACTAGTATTGGTAATAGTATTGGTACTAGTATGAGCTAAGATTGGTACTAGAATGAACGAGGTTTGGTACAAGAATCTGAACTAGTATTGATACAAATGTAATAGTATTGGTTATTGGTACTAGTATGAGCTAAGATAGGTACTAGAATGAACGAGGTTTGGTACCAGAATGAACTAGTATTGGTAATAGTATTGGTACTAGTATGAGCTAGGATTGGTACTAGTATGAACTAGTATTGGTACTAGTATGAACTAGTATTGGTACTAGTCTGAGCTGGGATTGGTACTTCTCTGAGCTAGGATTGGTACTAGTATGAGATAAGATTGGTACTAGTATGAGCTTGGATTGGTACTAGTATGAGCTTTGATTGGTACTAGTATGAGCTTGGATTGGTACTAGTATGAGATAAGATTAGTACTAGTATGAAATAGTATTGTACTAGTATGAAATAGTATTGGTACTAGTATGAGATAAGATTGGTTCTAGTATGAGCTTGGATTGGTACTAGTATGAGATTTATTGGTACTAGTTTGAGCTTGGATTGGTACTAGTATGAGATAAGATTGGTTCTAGTATGAGCTTGGATTGGTACTAGTATGAGATATTATTGGTACTAGTATGAGCTTGGATTGGTGCTAGTATGAGATATTATTGGTACTAGTATGAGCATGGATAGGTACTAGTATGACATAGTATTGGTACTAGTGTGAGCTTGGATTGGTACCGTACTAGATTGACCTTAACCAATATTGTACTTTAATTTTAGCATTTCGAGCCACCCAGTGTGAAATGTTGTACCCATACTAGTAATTCTAGTCTACATAGTAATAGCTCTTCCATTCCTGGTCCTAATTCATTTTTAAACTAAATGTAAAACTCAAAGAAATCAGATAAAACTCCCAATAAATATCTTGCTCCCAATAATTTCCGAAAAGGTTAAACGCCCTACATACAATGCCTTTGTACAAAAAGAAAATGATGAAAAAAGGAAGTTGAAATTCCTTGTTATTATTGTGCCCTGGGAGTCACCGAAGCGTAACATTGTGACGATCATGATTGTAATGTACTCACGTCAAACGATTTGGGTGTGCAGTGAAGCGGAGACTTTCCTTATAAGGAACTACAATGCCAACTATTAATTCTCACACAATTTCAATCGGTTTGATTAATTCTCACACAATTTCAATTGGTTTGATTAATTCTCACACAATTTCAATTGGTTTGATGAATTTTCACACAACTTCAATCAGTTTAATAATAATGAATAATACTTTTAAAAAAATACGTGTATCTTATAATATAGCGCACATATCCTAGTAACTTTATCAAGGCACATTACAACATTATTATCCCTGTTCATCCGGCATACTTGGACCATTCTTCAAACTTTCTCAACTCCCTGGGGAGCATACAACCCCAAGCTGCATAAGTTAGCGCTAAGGGGTTAATCCAACACAATACTGTCTCAGCAATCTCGGGTTCCCATATATACACCTGGGTTAAGAGAAGCAATTTAAGGTTAAGTGTCAAGAACACAAGTGTCTTTCTCAACTCCCTGGGGAGCATGCAACCCCAAGCTGCGTAAGTTAGCGCTAAGGGGTTAATCCAACACAATACTGTCTCAGCACTCTCAGGTTCCCATTTATACAGCTGGATTAAGAGAAGAATTATGGTTAAGTGCCTTGCTCAAGGATATAAGTGTCATGACAGGGAATCGAACCCCATGCTCTGCTGAGTCAGCCATCAGAACTTGAGTCCGTTGCGATGGACCGCTCGGCCACGACACACCATTTTATTCGCGAGTGGTGAAAAAAAAACACCCATGCTCATCGGGCCCTAACCTTTTCCTGAAACCGTCTCAACTCCTAAGGAATATGCAGCTCCGGCAACCTAATGGGCGTACAGTTGCTTGTCATTCACATCGACATCTATCACCGAAGCACTCCTGTGTGATGAGAAGCAATTATGGTTATCAGTGTCTTGCTTAAGGACACAAGTGTCACAACCGGGACTCGAACCCACACTCAGATTACTCAGTGACAAAAGAACCGAGGTCGATGACCTAGAATACTCGGCCAGGCCACAGATGTCGCCCCCACCTTCCATGCTTACAGACATCCCTTTACAGATATCCTCCCCCTACAAACAGATACAAATAGTATGGTGGCCATCGGTATTAAATACTTACATAATTTGATAACCTTGTGTTCAGGGAATAAGACATAAGATGACTAATAACTCTACTTCTTCCTCATCATTCATTTCTATTTCACCAACTTTGTGACGTTGCGAATGTATAGTTCATTCTTGCCTTGATATTGTGCAACCCCCAAGGGGTTAAAGGTCACAACCTCTTCCCCTTGACTTAGCACTTATCAATATTTCAAGTCTGTCCCTTTATTGAACTGAGCGTAAAGAAAATGAAAACAGTATACTTTTACATATTAACTTTTTCAATTTCCCGATTTTTACTTATATATTAAAAGCCCCAGCTCAACATTGGTACAGTGTATGTAAATGCTTCAATTCTTTTCACAAATCAAGATATATGTAATAAAACCAACCTGTGAAAATGTCAGCTCATTTCGTTGTTTCATTTGCGAGAATGTTTTTAATAGGCAGACGTTTGGTCTCCCATGAGACGGAAATTAATTTCTGATATTATTTCATGTATTGATCAAATACTAAAACAGTTCAGGCAGAAACATTTCAAGGAACGTTTTCTACCATCAATATCTTTATACCATGTAAGGTTATTATGTAAATCCGTGAAGATTTATGTTTTTCCTTTTGCAATGTTGAGCTGGGGCTTTAATGTAAAATAAAGCATTGGTAATCATTCAATAGTAGCTCACTGATTGTTAAGAATAAAGGAGTACCAATCCCCAAGATAATTATTTCCTTCTAAAAAGTGTTAAAGTTGAGAAAATAGCCCGTGATTATTTTAAATTCAGCATCGAAATAAGCACATGCGACTTGTCCTTAACAAGACCTACACCGTTTATCGCAGCTTTCACCCAAACGTAACCATAACATTTGATGACCAGGGGAGGATCCAGGTTTGTTTGTTTAAAAAAAAACGGGGCCGTGAACTTTGAGGGCTAATATCCAAGTTGAAAATTTGTGTTAATCATGCTGTTATTTTTAAGATAAGCTCGTCACGGCGTCGGATCCGGGAAAATGGGTAAGCATTAAATGCTCTCTGGTGCAATTCAGGACATTTGAGAAGCGTTTTACAAGTTTTTAAAACCATTTTAACATTCGAAACTTGTTTATTTACCGTTCAATTCATGTTGTTGTTCAGTCAGCGAAAATCGCTGCGCCCGCCCCTAAATCCTCGACTAATGACATTGTCACACGTTGGTCGTGGTTTGGTTGTTGAAAACTAGAAGATAGGAATTAATTTATTCCTGCAAAAACCAAAGATGTGATATCCATTTGCCAAAAAAAAATTGACTTTAGATCGTATGAAAGATAATGTTTTTCCGGTCTGGTTAGAGTGCGTGTCCGTACCACGCTGCTCGCCAAACTCTTTATCCAACCGTCCTTGGTTCAACAAAAGGAATTATAATCAACAATAGGCATAATTACTCCTTCCCAATCAGTCACACAATACAAACATCACCCCCATCGGTATGTAACAGATATCAATACCTTTTTTATGCTGGAGAAACACTAAGTTTTAGCACCCACTGTGAAGACAAATCAACAGGTCCAATCAAAAGTTTTTATTACTTTGTTGTGCAAGACCCCCTGTATTTATTTTAAGCTCTCTCGGACAAAAGAAGAAAAAAAAAACAGCCGTGCGTTTTGAAAGAAAACGAAACTGGTGTTATGATGTACCCCCAGAATAATAACAAATTTAAGTTGTTTGTTTAAATGTTTCTGCATGTGATGGTAATGGCTGGAACAGATTTTTCAGATGGACGGATAAGAGTAATTGACAGGAATTAAAGGAAATTGCATCGGTTTTTGTTTGTTTCTTTGTTTGTCCTTTTAAAGAGGGAATTTAAGGTCCATTCAGTTTTGTGATGAACTATTTTACAATAGAGTCCTCATGAAAGTGTTGACAAAAATCACAAGTCTCCAACCTCACGATAAAACGGTGTAAAAGGCCTTTGAATTTGACACCCTTCCAGTGCGAATTTTGTCAACATCCGAAAACATCCAATGAAGTCACATTTAAAAAAAAAAAAAAAAAAGGGTCTGTACATTCTTGTACAGGGATTTGTTTTTAGTTCACCCCTGAATTTTGGTGATGTTCCATCAAAACGGCATTGAAATTAACCTTTTGACTGAGGCAGAAACTCCCCTTTGGAATTGTACAGACCCATTTGCTGTTGATATCAAATGACGTCATGTTCCAAATCTCGCTCTTAATAGAGTATCAATGTGGCATCATTTTATCGTGAGGTTTGAGACTTGTACCCCCCCCTTTCATAAAGACCCTATCTGTTGAAATACGAGTGCATCACAAAACTGAATTTGACCTTGGAGCCCCTCTTTAAGATAAATTCATTTCCATGTTTCCATTAAATACACAAACCAACCCATTAGTACATCTTCATCAAACAAAGTAGTCACGTTCCAGTTTAAATTTAAAAATAGAAATAAAAAAATAACAAAAATAACAAACAAACAAACAGAACAAACAACCCAATAAACAAACATACAACAAACAAACAAACAAACAAACAAACATACATACAAACAAACAGCCACACTAACCAACAAGCAAAAAAACACAACAACAACAACAAACAGCCCAACAAACAAACAAACAAACAAACGGTTACTATGTTTTTGTCAAAGATTTTTGTGCACCTTCCACGTATTTATTTTGATTGCCGCGATGCAAATAAACAACGGTTATTTTGGAGGTCTTCAAATGCTATTTACTCAACTTTGACAGTATTTCAGACGGACCTGTTTCTCGTAAGGACTGATACTGGTTTGAACTTAATGTTCGGACTAAAATCGGTTTTGTTTTATTTTGTATTTATTTATTTATGATTATGCATGGGACAGTTTATGATTTGCTTTAAAACAAAAGAAAGGACTGTTCCAAGAAAAATATACATTTCCCGGACGAACTGGGTCAATTTTGTTTTTGTATTGCCTTGAATTCTTTCTTTAGAAAGCGAGTTATTCTGTAAATATCTTTCAAATATTCGTTTCGAAACAATCTGGGGTGATTGTGTGTCACGTGATACAGCCATAATTTTCCCTCATTCCAATCGATGTAGCCAACCGGAGCCAATCTGGGCAGAGAGTCTGACTACTGTGTAAGGAAACAGCAATAATAACTGCCTTTTCACATAGGGAACAAGACTGTCACAGCTGATTAAAAAATAAAGTTCTATTTACAGCAAACTGAACATGGATGAATCCGTCACCAAAATCAGCTAAATTGCTGGCGAATTTGTGACGTCAAAGTTGACTTCACAACGGCTTGAAGCATGCGCCTACTTGTTTAAGGAAAAACAATTGTGCTCTTCTGAAAATACAAATGGCTTAAGAGAGGCCGGCCTTCAGTGAACCTTATGGAGGTACGTCAAAAGGCCCATTGTCTTATGAAACTGTCAATTCTTTTGTCCACAAATCTGAAATCCTCCCACGTTGACAGCCATTGTTTTCTTGATATCAAAACCGACCAACAGGAAGGAGGGATACATCTTACAAGGTTACTTAGAACTCATTTGATTGGTTGAATCGTCCAAGGAAGGCGTGACGCAACCCACGGAAATTCTGTGGCTGGTCGACCTTGGATCATGGAGACACAACGTTAAGATGACGACAATAATCTCGATGTCTAAGAAAAACAAGACAATTAAAATGCCAATGATGATGCCATTTCTGATGGATCGACAAAACAATCCAAAATAAAACCCCTGGCCTCGAAAACGCCCCGAACAAAAAAGCGCTTAGAGTGCGCTTATTTTTTTCAAGAAATCTTAAATCTCCAATACGCATTCTTTTCCTGGTTTGATAAGCGTCCAATGGGAGGTCTGGTAAGATAAAGAAACCACTCAGACCTCGTTTGATTGGTTAATTAAAAAAAAACCGTCCCAAGATATACGTTCGGGCTTGCTTTTTTGTGTATACATGCAAGAGTTTGTGAAAGTTCAATTTTCAAGCATTTGTAATAGAGGGTATGGACAGCCGTTTCCAACAGTAAACTTACGGCCGTTTTGACCTCATTGAGGGCGCTTCTGTACATATCTCTATGAGACTCATGACGTCAGACGCATAAGGTCTATACCAAATTGTATTCAGCGTTTTGTAAAAATTTCCTACAAATTGTATGTGTATCTTTCACAAAAACATGTTAAAACCACACCCTGCTCCTAAAAAAATACTAAATGAAAACTGTCATTGGACAATACATTGTCACGTACGCATAATCAACATCTAAACATTGGCCAATGGCAAGCACGAATTTCGGCTGACATGGTCTAATGAATCTGATTGGATGGTTCTACATCTCCATATATGGACAATGATGAACATGACGCGAAGTCAGGCAGTACCATCCACGACAAACAACAACAGAAAAGGAAAAAAAACCAAAGGATTAAAATACTGATGGGGATATAGGGTGTTTTCGAAACGTTTGGCCCATAGGCCAACTCATTAATAAAGCTTGCATGAGTTGCAACTGAAACATCAACTTTTACAAAAACAGCTGACATTTTGTCTAGTATAAATAAATAAATTTGCGCGATTTTGTTTTCTTTGCACGTTAGAGAAATTTTATAGGGGACCTGTCGGGAAAAAAATCTACAGACTTCTCAGGTGGAAATAAAACCAGCACCTGTCACATTTAAACAGGGTCTCGAGCATGTATTTCAGTTTGTGAGTTTGGGCAGAGAAAGCTTCGCGAAAAGTTACAGTTTTGAACGGATTTCTTCGTTATTAAATAAGCGTTTTTAAGTAACATTAAGTTATTATTCGGTATATGTGACATAATGCAATGACTTGTCACAGATAGCAATGTTTGATTCCCCCCTTTAACAGCAGATGTCTTAAAAGGTAGACCAACGAGGTTACCCGGTGTTGAGAAGCCAGCTTGGTTCATGTGGGCTCTATGCTACACGGTCTTTTTTGGTCAAAACTGACTACCACCGCCCCTCACTCAAATTTCGATTTCCTTCCCCACCCCATATTACTCTCCACTCCCAACCTCATATCTATAGTTGCTCTAGCAGATCTAAACTAAAATTAAAATAATAAAACCAACACTTATTGACTCACAGTGGCAGTGTTCTACGGCCGTTGTTTTCGGACCACGCCCTTTTGTCGGGTTCGCGAAACCACCTACTATTATCGAGATTCACGTATTGTTCTCACATGAGATAGCTACGACCTCGCTAGGCTGTTTTCGCTCAATCGTTTCATTGTTACACATGGTAATTATGGCGCGTCCTCACTTTTCCAAATCATAAAAGGAGCGTTTTGTTTTTGCAGACTAGTCCAAGGTTTACCCAGAAATGTTCCAGTTTGCAGGCTCAGTTACTCGGTTTCTGGTTTCGTTTCACCAGACCGCCATCTTTTTCACTGATCCACATGTTAAACCTTACAGACTAGGCCAGGCCTCAATGCTTCGTTCTTGAAAGGGCAAGGGCACTAAGGCATATTCTTCTTAATAAAGAGCACCTCAGTGAGGAAGTTATCATTTTCTATAGAGAGATTTCACGTGACGTCACCCGAAACCTTTTTTCTAAATGCTGCACAAAACAGACGCTAGGTGTCATTCAGCAGACGACGCGTCAGCTATTGAGTTTGTACATGGTTGGACCCAACATGGCTGCGAAATGAACTGCATCCGTTGCCTACATGACCGAGTATCGGGCTTGCTGGGCAGTTTGGCTGGCGTGTGGCCTCAATCCTCCCAAATCCTCTTCTCCTATGTGACTCCACACCAAATTGTTGGGACTTGGATGAGATTGGGTATGCCTGACCCAGTGATAAGCAATTGTTATTCTGGTCAACTGGCCCCAGTCCTTCTGAATCCTTCACTGTGGCAATTCGATGTAGAAGGATTTTGGGACTGTTTCCTTCAACCTTTTTTCATTTATATTTGACTTCAATTTTTAACCCAGTTTGATGTTTATGTGAAGTATGAACTAACAGTCTAACCAGTTGGACACGGTGTAATAGATTGCATGTCGAGAGGCCCACAGAAATGTAAACTGGCATTCGGCCAGCAGACCACTGTTTGAGAGAACGCCATCCCTCCATGTGGGCGTTGCTCACAGAGTGGTGTGTACAGCCCCCCCCCCCCCCCCAACCCCATTCTCCCTCCCTTCCCCCAACTAGGAAGCAAACAACAACATCAACAGCTCAGGGCAACCGTTTTATCTGTTCAATTGTGAGAAATGTCAACACAAATATTTTCCATTTGCCGCACAGCATCAATTGCTTTTGATGAGAAAACTTAAAGATAATACATTTTAGGTGGTAGATTTTGGTGGTAAGGGTAGCTATGCCCTTCAAGGCAGGCAGATGTGTAAAAAGACCCCCACCATGTAAAATGGTTTGGCCCACACCATTTTTATTAAATTAACAACAGACAATGTTCTACGCAAAACTACAATTTTGGTAGACGGCTAAGTTATATTGCGGGTGTTTCTTGTACATGTATATTCAATATCATGAAATCATGGACAATAATGGGGGACACGTGTCAAGTAAGTACACTGTTAGGGGGAATAGATGGTAGAGAATTTTTTTTACGGGGAAGTTTTTTACCTTTCAGAGGATTTGCGGACTCTCAATATCACTACAAATCACAACAAATAGAAAATTATAGGATAAACATGAACAAGGCATGCAACTGCAGTTTGTTAGAAAAAAAGGAGGGAAGTGCCAGGCACAGCAAAACTGTGTTTTTCAACTTTGATTGCCACCTGGGGAAAACCAAAAACGGGGAAAGGAAATAGTAAAAAGCCTGAGTGAAGCTCTCTTTTATGACAATTTCACATCCTCACAAAAATAAAATTGAAGGCAAAGGGGAAGTCTCTGACAACTGATACCAAGACAAATATTGAAAAATCATGACAACTTTCAAAACAGAGTCTTCAAATCAAGAGAAACGAAAAGGTGTTCTAGAAAACAAATTGTGTTCGTCTTTATTATTTTCTTTAAACAATTTTTAAATTGTCCTTCAAAACTGTCGGCCATTACAAATACTCTGAGGCACCTTTTGCATGGTTTTTGGCCCAAGTCCAAATAAACTGTACGATTTATACATCACAGAATTATTTTATTTTTTCTTTCAAGAACGCACAATGCATACGGAATTTTGTTTTCCTTACAAAATCTCCCAAACATTATGGGATAACAGGAATTAATAAAAGAAAAATAACAATATTTTGTTCAAGTTGGAACATTCTTCCGATAGTATTTCTACAGTAAAATAAAAGTAAATAAATATCCACCAACCCTGGATACTGTGAATCTCAATGTCAAAAGAGATGGTGCTATACTACATGTACAGGCACCAAGTTAGTGGTTCGAACATAGACAAACCTGTTGAGCACATACAGCCTTGCTTAGCAGAAACTGGTTTACCAACCAAAATACCACGTAATGTATAGTGTGCGTGACTGGTCCTCTGCTGATTTTTGCTTAGCAGATTAAATCTACTAAGCATTATTTTCTCTTAAAGCAATTCTATGTTAGATCAAAGATTAGAAATTACGCTTAGGCGGGTTCGAATTCACATCTAAGCGCTTTATCGTCAAAGACCTGGAACTTCTGTTTTGGTTCTACCCATACACCAATTTTTGATAAGCACAGTAAACTGGATACTTCAATTCAATTTGACAATTCATGAAAATGGCTTGCGGGCCTGGGTTCCCCCTTATTCTAGACCCAGAACCTCCCAGATGTTACAATTCAGGAGGTTTACAGACTCTGTGCATCACCAGAAAGACAAAACTACAGGTCTGGACACAATGTGGACTATTTCTGTCTTCCTTTGGTGACTGCTTTTCTTCTTTCAAGAAAATTTAAAGGCGCAATGAGTTTGGGGGGAAATCCTGAGAAATCAGGAAAAATCCTGAGGAATCACACGCCTGTAGAGTAGGATTTCAAACGGTTGGGGGTGGTGAGGGTTTTTCAATAACAGATTCATTTGTGAACTTTATCATCCAAGGTTAAATCAATGTTTGTACGTAAGCGAGGTTGTTAAAAACTTGGCATTTATTTCCCTCTCGAAAAGCCTTGCCAAGTTCACAGGATGAGGAAAATCGACTTGAACAAACAACGGGAGTCAAATCAAAGATGTCAACTTCTGGAAGGTTACCCGATATTTTGTTTCCTTAATGAGAAACGAGAAAAGCCAGCTGGTAGATCTGTCATGTTGGGATATTCCGTGGGCCTCATTTCTAATTTTTACAGTTTTTACAGCTTTTAGGGGGTTTTGCAAAAGGTTGCAGGGAACCAGTTGCGAGTGTTGTACATTATATGGCATTTTGGTTGGTAACCTATTTCAGCAAGGCATGAATTGTTTGTACTTTGGAAGTATTTGTGCTGAAGATGATCAGGGTTGGGTTTCACAAAACTAGTCCTAACTTAGGACTAGTCCTATAAGTTAGGACTAGTTACTACTAGTCCTATAAGTTAGGACTAGTTACTACTAGTCCTATAAGTTAGGACTAGTTACTACTAGTCCTATATGTTAGGACTAGTTACTACTAGTCCTATAAGTTAGGACTAGTTACTACTAGTCCTATAAGTTAGGACTAGTTACTACTAGTCCTATAAGTTAGGACTAGTTACTACTAGTCCTATAAGTTAGGACTAGTTACTACTAGTCCTATAAGTTAGGACTAGTTACTACTAGTCCTATAAGTTAGGACTAGTTACTACTAGTCCTATAAGTTAGGACTAGTTACTACTAGTCCTATAAGTTAGGACTAGTTACTACTAGTCCTATAAGTTAGGACTAGTTACTACTAGTCCTATAAGTTAGGACTAGTTACTTGTCCTAATATGAGATAAGACTAGTCCTAGCGCACTATGAACTCCACACCAGAACTTACCGGTAGAATGTTTTTTACCATGCTGTATGTCTTCAAAGCATGTGCATATACATTGGTAAGACTGAACATTATTCATGTTCACAGATTGTGATGCAAGAAAATTCGCTTTGCTTTCGCACTTTGATTGATTGAAGCGGGCTTTACTGTGCAGGGCGCATGTTAGCTGACACAAGTGGTTAGACCGGTTGAAAAGCTTCTGACTGGCACCCCCCGAACAAAGATATTGACAAAATAAGGAGACTGCCAACATTAGGGCTGGATAGCTCAGTTGGTAGAGCGTCGGTACATTCAGCCAGTGGTCGCAGGTTCAAATCCCGCTCCAGTCAATTTTTCTTTGTTCACCCCAAAACTGATTTACAAATTTACCCAGTCAGTTTCCCTTGTGGTTTATTGACCACCAGCATTAGAGCTGGATAGCTCAGTTGGTGGAGCGTCGGTATGTTAAGCCGGTGGTTGCAGGTTCAGATCCCGCTCCTGTCAATTTTTCTTCGTTCACCCCAAAATTAATTCACAGATTTACACGTAATTTACATGGTATAAAGCTGGCCATGGTGGAAAACTTCCCTTGAAATATTTGTGTCCCATTTGCTACAGTTTCTGAGAAACAAGTAAAACAATTAGTTTGGATCTTGCGGATCTGAAATCTGATGTTTGAAAACAGTGATGTTTTTTTTTGACTATTTTCTCATGACTCCAAAGACCAATTGAGCTTAAACTTTCACATGTTTGTTATTATTTCATGTACATGTTGGGTCTCAGAAAGTGAAGATATCGGTCTTTGACAATTACCGAAGCTGTCCCTGTGCTTTAAGACAGGGTAACCCATCCTCGACCGAAGTAAAAGTGAAAGTATTTCCCTCGTTGTTATGAAAACGAAAATTAAGACGAAAGAATTTCTTTGAAAAATGGGCCCACAGATATTCACTTCAGTTCTGCTGAATAAATACACCTTCGGTTTTCCGAAAGTGTGATTTTTCTAAAGCTACTTGTTTCTAAGAATGGAAACTTGACATGGTGTGAAAATGAACAAGAGAAGTTTGCGGTTGAACCAAGCTGGCGTTGAAACACCATGGCTAAACTTTTTTGTCTGGCTCGTGCCTGACACTCCGTTCGTGTAAGGGCAAGTTTTTACGCAGGAAATTTTAGTGTCTACTGGAACATTTCAAGGGGCACCACGGGTGCCGACCTAGTCTTCATGTATGACCAGGCAATAGGACATTCACAGCCAATGTATTAAGATAACTTAACACAAAGCTTTCCACCAGAAGTCATTTTGGTTGGATAGAGGCAGCCAACAGAGGGCGCTACGATAACTTAACAGTGTCCTTAATCCAACATTTTGTGTCACAAAATGGTACAAAACTAGTTTGGGACAATGGCATTGTATTCAAATTTGTCGCCAACATATTTATTCTACTTACACTATGTAATAATTGCATGGACCATAAAGCACTGAGTATTCAGTGCTTATCACACTTCAGTGTAGGGTAAAAACCAACAAAATATTCTTTATCACCGCCGCAATTATTAGATCTTTTAAAACTGCCAAGCAATGATTCACAAGGGAAACTGACTGGGTAAATGTTTCAATCAGTTTTGGGAAGAACAAAGAAACATTGACTTGATTAGGATTTGAACCTGCGACCACCGGCTATGTTAAGCTGGTGGTCGCAGGTTCAAATCCCGCTCCAGTCAATTTTTCTTTGTTCACCCCAAAATTGATTCTATTAAAATTGTTGCGGTACCCACTGCTAATAACAGGATTCGAACTGT
The DNA here is from genome assembly GCA_911728455.2 of Marthasterias glacialis. Taxonomy (NCBI): domain Eukaryota; kingdom Metazoa; phylum Echinodermata; class Asteroidea; order Forcipulatida; family Asteriidae; genus Marthasterias; species Marthasterias glacialis. Next base: position 6,297,011 of record OU452240.1, read on the forward strand.
CGGGATTCCTCTTCTTGTCACGGGGCTTGCTCGGTGGTCTAGTGGTAAGACAACTGCTCTAGAATGGCAGGAGTCGTGGGTTTGAATCCCACCCGATTTTTGGTGTTAGCTTACACCAATGTGTGATAAGCACTGTATACTCAGTGCTTTTTCGAGTCCTACAAGAAAAACACCAAAGGCTACTTTGGTGGGATTCGAACCCATTGAGACCACACTGGCTCTTTTCAGCGCCACCACTCCTTCCAAAAGAGTTTTTTACATAGTTGTACCCGCAAATAGTTTACTAGTTTACTAGTTATATAATAATAATAATAATAATAATAATTTGGGAGGCTAATCATCCATACTGGCAGCTGAGAAGCTGAATTGCGAAGGACGCGACTACACGTGTTCGAGCTGCAGGCATTCAAGGGCGCCTTCAGCAGCCAGCCACATCAACCCATATATGACCACGGAGCACAGCCCGAGATCGTAAGTGTTTGGTTTTTCCGGAGGGAGGAAAAACGGATGGCCTGGAGAAAAAACCAACACACAACAGGAGAGAACCAACACACAACTCTACTCACATATGACCCTAGCCGGGAATCGAACCAGGGACACATTGGTGAGAGGCGAGCGCTTTGCGCACACGCCACCCATGCCATATAGTTTCCCATGAGCCCTAAGGTGCTAGAAGTCAAACCATTTTTAATACAAAATATTTTTTAATTTTTACAAAATGGTCACAGGACACTGTGAGTCTAGAAACTTTTTCTACCCAGCAACGTTAAAATAGTTTTCTTAAGTTTGTTGTTGATAGCTCACCCTGCCAACCTAGGGTAGATTGTCCCTCACCAGACTGGGTTGCCAAATCTCTGGACGATGGCGTCTTGATCGCCAAGATCTTTCTGAACTTTTTTTCTCATGTAGAAGATCGGACAATCTCGACTGGTTAAGAAAAAACAACAAATGTACAATTAATGTAATTAAATAATGATGTCGTCACCGTTTTCCACAAAGTGACGATTGTGTCAAAGATTTGATCATAAAATGTTGAGAAAATGTTGAGGGGCTGTGTTGTCATGATTATAGCAGAATCTATAGCTAGATTTGCCATTTTTCTTTTTCGCAAAGTGACGAATCACGATTCTCCCGTTTACCTACTGAAGTACACGCGCTGGCACGGTGCCAAACACACGTGGTCCATTGTTGCGTTTTCACAATGTGACAATATATTGACCTGTTTAAGATTAACGTTTTATGAAGGGACGAATCTCAGTATGCATCATTGCATTGGTTTTCTAGTTCCTCTTGAGAAACATATCCAGTTTAAAACTCTTTTGTATGTATTGAAATGCTTGAATGACATTGCTCCACCTTATCTCTCTGATATTTCATCTTTACCAAAGCAACCGTCAAGGACTTTGTTCTTCTTCCGATAGAACTCGGCTTACCACTCATAAATCCCCATTATCTTATGGCAAACATGCCTTCTCACACTCTGCTGCTGAGCTTTGGAACAGTCTCTCCATTATTGTCCGTGATTCTTCTTGTGTAGTAACATTTAAGAGTAAACTGAAGACATTATCTGTTTCCTAATGTGTAGATTTTTGATTTTGTTTTTTGTTTTTATTTTTGCCTGTTTTTTCCCCCTTCTTTTGTTTTGATCATGCTTTGGAAAAGCCCAATATAAATGCCTGTTATTTTTATAGTTATTATTTTGTTTTTACCTTGTGCATAGAATGTCTTCATGGAGGCTGCCCTGACATCGTTGGCACTGGGTCCACAGACGACCAAATTTCTCCTCCAAGGTGCTCAAGTGAATAACCTAAAAGCAGACAGTCGTTTCAAGAAAGAAAAAAAAATTAACATCACACCGAAAAACTCAGAACGCAAGATTTATTTTACAGTAAGCCTACATAATGTAAGAACTGAGATGAAGTAAAGCCGTTGACACTTCGAACAGTGTTCTCTGCACATCTTCAGGAAAAATGAAGACGAACGGAGCAAACCTCCCTTCAGAGCAAACCTCCCTTCAAGGATCCCACTTTATCTCAACCCAGTTTTTCTCAGAACCAACCCTTTTCCTAACCTATGCAGTTCTTACTTAATTCCTACACTATGCAAAGCTTCAAATCTTACTTAAGCCTGTACATATTTTCTACGTCATCAACTGTAAAAGTGCACACATCGATCATGTTTAATATCTTTTAAAAATAACAGATGCATCAAACAGGACAAGGCAAAGTGTCAGCGCCACCTAGTGGCCAATGATAACCAGTGTAAGAACAATGTGTAATGCAATTTTAATATCAAGCAATAAACCACAAGGGAAACTGACTGGGCAAATTGTTAAATCAGTTTTGGGGTGAACAAAGACAAATTGACTGGAGCGGGATTTGAACCTGCGACCACCGGCTTAACGTACCGATGCTCTACCAACTGAGCTATCCAGCTCTAATGTTGGCTGTCTTTCTATTTTGTCAATATCTTTGTTCCGGAGGTGCCAGTCAGAATTTCAATATCATCCAACAATGATTTCCAGTGAGTCAGTTTATTGAATACATCCTATTGTTTTGACGGAATTCTTGACTAGAACTTCTTCTCTGAGAGGGTCAGGCCATTTTCATTCTGCAAAGGGCACTTCTGGTAGAAAATCTTAAAGTTTATGAAAAACTTTTGAATGGGCACCACGGCCAAGGCCAGGGCAAACGGAGGCCATGCCCTGCAAGGCCTGTGTAAATTTTCCAGCCCTGACCTTGCAAACTCATGTCAAAGAACTTTTACACAGAAAGAAAATTCTAAATTCGAACTCATTTTCCAGGCAAGCCCTAACCTTAACTCAAAACTATTTAAGATCAAAGATTACGCCTCGGTCCAAAAGCTGTCATGGTGGGAAAAGATAATAAAGAAAAAGCGAAAGTATTTCACAGCGGAAATGATAAACTATAATCTTGTATGGCATTGTCCATATCAATAAAAATGTTTCAAAGAAGTACATGTACTTCAAGATGTTAAGTATAAATATATATCAATCCAAAAAACAAGGGCATGTAAATCATGAACATCAAATATAAATGTACAAGCTTATAATTATTCACATTTTAACAGAATTTTAGCAAGTATATTTTTACAGGCAAAAGCTTTTTGGAGATAAATCACAAGAACAAATTTCAAAAAGATATCAAATGAAAACAATGGTTAATATAAGACAATCTTCAGTAAAATATTTGTGACGACAAAGTAAAATACAATGCATTATCAATTCAAAATCATGGCAATGTTAACATACTTGAAAACTGATAAATCAAGGTAGTGTGAGCATTCATACAATGACAAAGGTAAACAAATAAATAAATTTGTAAATACATTGAGAGAAAGATTAAACAACAATGATTGAAACAAACAATTACACATGAAAATCTGGGAAAATAGGCGGCACTGGTCACAAATAACAGACCAGGCCAAAAATATCAAAATACATGAAGAGAGAAGTGAAAGCTTCCAAAAGTGAAAGCAATAAAAGTCACTGAAAGAAAGAAAAAAACACAGTCATAAAAATGTGAAAAATTGGAAAATGGGAAAGCAGTAGAATTCTGTACAAGCACCATGGCAGAATCTTTTGAAAACTACATCATTGTTTTGGGGAGAGTCAATTAAAGGGGATGTGTCGTCATGATTATAGCAATAAATGGGATAACCCAGATACTGCGTGCACACCGGCGGTCACATCACAGTTTGACAATGACGGCACCCTTTGTGATTTAACTGCAAGCGCGCACATGTGCAGTATCTGGGGTGGGAGTTCATCTTTCTATGCAACAGCCACAGGCCTGCTATAATCACGACGAGTGACGACACAGCCCCTTTAAATTTCATGATCTAGAGATAAAATACCATAACAGTCAACCTGTGATAGTTTCTACTATGGTAGTAAATAATTTGTGAAAACAACAAAAAAATTGTTTATATTTTGTCAGGGATTTTGTGTACATTCATATTGAGCTTATTTCAATTACGGCAATCAAAATAAGCAATGCTGTCTTCTTGTCTTTGACAGTATTTCAAACACAGCTATTTTTCTCTGGAGGATTGGTACTGGTATAAACTATAATATAAACAATGCGCTTTCAGATTTTTTAGATTTTTTTATTTGTTGCTGTTATTATTAATTTTATTTTTGTGGACTTACCTCTTTTTGGTAAATCTCGGACTCGATCTTCTTGCAGTGTTTACAGACGGCCATGTTGTTTTTCTCCAGTGGCGTTTTACAACCAATGCACGTACTTCGTTTCTTGGTGAAGGCCATCAGACCACCGATCTTGGACGTGACTTTCGTCTTGGCCAGGGTGTGTTCGCCCTCTGTGGAAAGGACCAATTTAAATTCACATCAATAAATACACATTTATTATAGAACACTTATCAACCATGCATTAAAGCTCCAGCTCGACATTTGTAAACTGACTGTAAATGCTTCCATTCTTTGCACAAATCAAAATATTTGTAATAAAACCAACCTGTGAAAATCTCAGCTCATTTCGTTGTTTCAGTTGCGAGAAAATGGTAAAAGTGCATTCAGCATTTTTGTACGCATTCCTATCGGCAGAGTTTAAAACTAATTTTGGATCATATTTCATTTATTATTCAAAAACGATAACACTTCAAGCAGAAATATTTCAAGAAAGTTTTCTACCATCATTATCTTTATAGCATGTAAGGTAGATGTAAATCTGTGAACATTTATGTGTTTCCTCTTACCAATGTTGAGCTGGGGCTTTAAAGGACATGTCAAACGGAGTTTTCTTTCATTACAATTAAGAAATGCAATTTTTGGAGTGTAAATACACCCTTTTTTAATAAAAATATTTCTTGTAAATATTTTTCAAATGCATTTTGAACATGAACACGCCCCTCCAGTGGGAGCATTAATTTGCATAAACATAAACAAACTTGTGACGCTAAGGTAAGATTGTGCCTGTGCATAGCCTGACTGCGCTGCTGCCATGACGTCTTGTGTGTGTTTGGAGTCGATAGGAAGTGTTAACGCAGCAAATTTATAATAGATAACATCAAGGGACCAGACTAGGGCCTCATTTTCCCCCCACCTTACATCATGAAGACCGCCACGCATTCATTTTGTAATTGACAGATAAAAACTCCTTATGAACTCAAACAACAAAAACAAGCTTTACTCACTTTTTTATGGAATGAAAGCACCCAAAGAAGTTTAGCCTTTTCATTTTAATGGACATTCGCTGTCCTTTGAAAGGCCTTGTAAAGTATACTACTACTACGCCTCATCCTTGGGCCTTGCCCTTACTCTTATCCTGGGCCGATTAAATCTGCCCTTTTTCAAAATGCATTTGTGTCGGTTACAGCAAATCATGTGACCTTCAAATGACCTTTGTGAAAGTCTCACAATTCTTATCACTGGTTTTGTTTATGTGACGTTGGGGTTTTCTGTAAGTTCATTGTAAAAAAAAATGTAATTGTTTATTATAACAGATGTTAATTTTGGCATCGGGGATAAAGAACATTAGTTGTATTTTTTTTTACCCGTACACCGATGTATGTTCAGCACTGCATATTCAGTACTTCCCCCCCCCACCCCGATTCCTGTGAAAAAAAGGACTGAGTATGAAGTGCTTTAACACACATCGGTGTTAGGGTAAAAAAAATATATAAAAAATACAACTAATGTTGTTTATCCCCGATGCAAAAATTAACATCTATTATAATGGTAGCGGTACCCACTGCTAATAGGATTCGAACTGCCTCTAGCTACCCGGCATTCTCGGTAGTCTAGTTGGTAAGACATCTGCTCTTGAATGGCAGGGTTCGTGGGTTCGAATCCCACCCAAGGAAAATGCCTGTGAATATTTTTTCACAGGACTCCGGAGAGTGCTAAGTATACAGTGCTTAACACACATCGGTGTATGGAAACAAAATTAAAAATACAACTAAACTGTTTATTGTCGTGCAATTTGACCTTGAGGTCACAATGTGATAATTTTAATAAAAAATCTCAAATCTAAAACAACAGACTCACTGAACAGGACGTTCTGTGCTCGGTGTTCACCAACTACGGGTTCAAATATCCTCAGTAGGGGCATCTTAAGCTGGTTGTCCAAGTAGTAGTGTGTGTCTATAGGTATGTTGTTTTCCAACACGTAGATGGGGTCCTGAAAGAAAGAAAAGTTGAAGGGACATTTAGGTACATTAAGAATCAAGAATCGTGGCTGAGAGGTCAATTGCACCGGACTCAAGTTCTCGTGTTGCCAGAATGTAGGTTAGGCTCCCAGTCAGGACACTTAACAATAATAATAATAATAATAATATCGTCACCGACACCACGAAGTAGCACGCACGTACATACCAGTAAAAAGTAGCAATCGGAGAAAACGGCGTCTAAAGCTGAACGCTTTTTAAAACGCCACTATCCTTTAGAATTTCAGAGTGTGTTCAACTGGTTTTCTCATTGTGGATTCTGGATGCTTTGAACTTGATAAATATACTGCTTTTGTCCACTTTGCATTCTAAATTAACAAGCAATAAAGTAAAAAAGGTGCGTGCTACTTCGTGAAACCGGAAAAGAAGCAAAATAGACTATTTCCGATTTCACGAAGTAGCACTCTCCAATGTATTAGTAATGCAAACTTCTGCGCGCGTGAGCACACACGTGGGGCGCGCACAAGGACAGTGCTACTTCGTGAAATCGTTTTGTTCACATTTTGAGTAAGGTGCGCGCCGTGCATTTCAATGGTAAATGTTACTTGCATGCTACTTCGTGAAAACAAAGATTGTCAATTTCGGGCAAATTTTGCCATACATAATTATTATAACTAAAAAAGTAAAGCAAGTGAAGTTTTGAAACTTCATGAAATTGTAGGGCATGACGAATGTTGTATAAAAACGTACAAAACTGAAAACTGAAAAAAATATGGTTTTGTACACACGGTGCTACTTCGTGGTGTCGGTGACGATAATAATAATAAAAGAGCATTTATAAGGCACACAGTATCTGGTGACCAATTCAAAGGCGCCGACACTTGTGTTCTTGAGCAAGACACTTGACCATTATTGCTTTGTGATAATAATTTGGGAGGCTAATCATCCTTACTCACAGCTGAGAAGCTGAATTGCGAAGGATGCGGCTACACGTGTTCGAGCTGCAGGCATTCAAGGGCGCCTTCGGCAGCCAGCCACATCAACCCATATAATGACCACGGAGCACAGCCTGAGATCAAAAGTGTTTGGTTTTTCCAGAAGGAGGAAAACAAGATGGCCTGGAGAAAAACCCTCGTGGCACAGGAGAGAACCAATGCACAACTCTACTCACATATGGTCCTAGCCGGGAATTGAACCAGGGACACATTGGGGAGAGGCAAGTGCTTTCTGTACACTCCACCCATGCCACCTTCAGTATGCCACCATGTTTCTGGCAGTGAAGGCAAATTGCGCCACAGTGCTTCTTGACGCTAGCAATCTTTTGCTGAAGATTTTACAGATTCTTACCTCAGATTTCTCCCAAGCAGCCGCTCCCTTGACTCCTGCGATGATTACATAAGGCACTCTGTCACCAAGGGCAGGGGCACTGCCTGGATCGCGCTTACGCATTCTACAAAGAAAAAGAAAAAATTACAGATCCAAAGTAGTAATAATTGGGTTTTTTTTTATGCAATTCGCCCATCACAAGGCCAAAAGGCCACTCGAGGTGTGGGCTACTTTTTGAAGGGATAGAAACCTGCCCCAATGTGCAGAAACAAGACATGGCGAGATGTAAAAAAAAGTCTCTTCACAGCACAGCTAAGAACAGGGAGTGGTAAATGAATCAATCCGTCGCGAGACAAACATGACTGCCTCTTCCCCTATTTGAAGCAATTATAGTGTCTTGCTCAAGGACTCAAGATAATAAGGGATAGGGATTTTTTTAAAATGCCCTATGCAGCAGGAACCACCTCAAGGTGCTGTACAAAGTGACAGAAAAAATAATTAAACACTTTAAAACTGATAAAAAGCAGGGATGAGAGTGGATGTAAATGAAAAATCCACGACGAAACACCGGTGAAGGTTTTGATGGCTACCAACCACGCCACAACCCGTATCAATGGCAGCATTCTGTGCTTTAATGTAGATGGGGCAAGCACCTTGGTGTAGTCAAAATACAGAACAAGTACTGTGTTAAGGCTTTACAAGGGCCTGGAAGTATGTAAATGACATTTCAAAATAATATTTTTTTTTTTGTAAAAACATTCCACAAACAATAATTTGTAAAATCTAGAAATCAGGAAAAATCCAGCAGAATCTCATGCCTGACAGAAAGCATTAGCAAGAGCAGTAAAAGACCAAAGAGAGAAAACAAACTGGAAAGTACAAAAATACACAGAGAGCATCAACTTGGGTACAGTGCTACGTAACAGGTGCATTTACAGTTGACTTTATAAAACATCCTTTTATTGGGAGTTCCTGATCTTGAGGGAAAGGGCGATATAAATAGTAAAACACCTTAAAACAATGACCATTAAAAAACAATGACCATTAAAAAAAGCATGTGAAGCATGATCAGTTTACCAGTGCACATTTCGTCGTGTTGGTGCAACAGCGTCGTATCTCCAAAAATAGAGTTTATGTGAAATGCCAGTTTTACAATGACAAAAGGTTGTATCTCGCTTAAAATAACCCGGATGTACAGCATGATCAGTTTACCAGTGCACCTCTCGTTGTGTTGGTGCAACATGGTCGTATCTCCAAAAATAGAATTTATGTGAAACGCCAGTTTTACAATGACAAAAGGTTGTATCTCGCTTAAAATAACCCGGATGTACACATAAAGTCAATGGACGCCGAGATATGACGTTGCACGGAGCGCTTTCACACAAGATACAACTTTTTTGCACAATGGAGTTACGACATTATCGCACCGAGACGACGCTCTGTCAAACAGAATCAAACAAAACATGCAGTTGGATTTTTTGATGAGTTGGGGATGGTTAAGGATAAGACATACCTAGCAGCGAGTTCCACGTGGGCCTGCTTGCCTGCGTACTCCTCTCCCGTCTTAGTTAGCTCCTTGGTGATCACAAGCTGGGAGATATCAACGCGGTTACAGAGTAAGTCGGATATCGTCTGCTTAGCAAAGTCTACCGCACCATCAGGATCTCTACACGAGGGGGCCAAGGAAATAAAACTGTTTAAAAAATGGGGCCAATTCCAAACAAAATTATAAGAGGACCAACTGCAACAATATAAACTACATGGCATTTTGGCTGGTAACCTTTTTCCGCTGAGCAAGATTTTTCTGTGCTTCACTAAACTTACTTAGCATAGAAAAATCTTGCTTAATAATTGCAGAAACTGGTAACCAACCAAAATGCCATGTGATTTACACTGTTGTGACCAGTACCTAACTGCTTTTTTAACTTGTTTTCACTCCTGGGTGAAGAGAAGAAACTACAGTTCCATACACCTACCTGTCAATGAGGATCTTGAGAAGGCAAGAGTTGATCAAGTTGGCCACTAGAGGGCAGTTGTCTCTGCGTACCGTCTCAATACCTTTACAGTCCATCTTGTCGTAGGTGTCCGGTCGCGAGTAGTAAAGACCCGCATAGCGCTTTTTGTTGATCAGTAAGTATGGAAAGTAGACCTGGGATACACACACAAAATAAAAAACCAAATTCATAAAAAAATTGTTAATGGCCTCGCGTTTCGACCCTAGCAGAGTCTTTCTCATTTTTAGCCTTTGAGAAAGACTCTTCTAGGGTCGAAATGTGAGGCCATTAACCATTTTTTTGCATTTTACAACAGGTTCTTTTGGTTGGTATTAATCAGTTTGCAACAGCTAATTTTATTTTTTCAAAAATTAAATTTGAAAGACATTTTGTGTCCCCTCCATCATGCATTTATTTTTAATACAAGATGAAACTTCAGAAATTAGACTCACACTCAAACTTTTTGGAAAACTTTACCATGAAATAAACAACAGCAATTATGGGATTTAATTTTCCAGCAAGGCCAAATTTCATAGAACTGCTTAAGCACGAAAAATAGCTAAGCACAAACAAAATTATGCTTACCAGAATAAGATTACCAGCCAAAATAGTCACATGTACAATCTGTGACTGGTATCCTGCTTATTTTTGCTTAGCAGAAAGTTTGTAAGCACTATTTTCTGCTTAAGCAGCTCTATGAAAATGGGACCAGGTTCTCACGGCCTGCGCCCCCTTCCTCCGCCCCCCCCCTCCCAGACTCACCTTTTCAAATTCCAGTTTGATAGGATGTTGGAAGGTATCTGAGATCATCAAGGCTGCTTCTTTTCCCAACGCCATGCTCTCGGCTACGGTGTCCACCCCAAAACGTACCATAACGGAATCCGTGTCGCCATATATTACCTTGACAAGAAAACGCAGATTTTATTTTTAAAAAGGTTGTCATCAATAACGTTTATTAACCAGTTGCCGCCGGGATTTTTTTTATCCCGTCACGGAATCTTTTTCCTTTGAGGGTACCGCTGGCACAAAGAAACCCTGACTTGACAATGCCAAGAGAACAAAGATTCTGTTTCCTGGATCGTCCATTTTGTTTTCTCAACTGAGAAAATCTTAAATTCATGCACTGTGAATTAGGAGTGGCACTAAACACGGAACCATGGTTCGATTACCTCCATTGAGCTGAAATACAATGAATAAACAATGGTGGAAGCCTCTTGATGCCTCGTAATACTCTTCTTGGAACAAAAGGACAAAGGTCTGTAATCGGGGATCACACAAAAAACCCTTCTCTTTACGATAAATGCACTAGGTTCTTTTACGTGAATTACACAACAAACGGGACCTACGACTTTACGTCCAATCCGAAGGACGCAGCAATAAATGTTAAGCGTCTTGCTTTAAGGACAGAAGTTTCAAGACCGGGACTTGAACCCACACTCTGCTGATCAGAAACACCAGAGCTTCTGTCCGGTGTTCTATATCCACTCGGCAGCTTGAGGTAGTATGCTCCCCAGAGAGTTGAGAAAGTTTGAAGAATGGTCTGAAGTATGCCTGATGAACAGGGATAATAATGTTGTAAAGTGCCTTGATCTAGCTTCTAGGACATACGCTATATAAAAACCCAGTATTACTATTATCGTCTTGAGATTCAACACCGGTTCTTCTGCCGAATGAGATTTAACTCAAGTCGGCTGGTTGTTATTCATTTTTGCTTACCTCTGCGTCATGTTTATGTCCTTTCGCTATATTGTAGGAATCTTCAACGAGTTGTTTCGTCTTTTCAATCATCATCCGTCCGAACGCTGTAACGCTCTAAATTCAAGAAAAAAATCGATCTTTCTAGTCAATAAAACTCCTGTTTGCCTCCTGATGGTTTCACTCTTTGAATTATTATCCCCAAAAAATATGGACGTTTAAAGAGCTGGGATTTTCTCGCCATTCAAAACCCATAAAAATACCGAAGATTGGTATGCCTGGCCTCATGCAAAGCATGGTTGGTTTGGCAGTGCAGTACTGAATCCATCAAACTCAGACTCTGATAAGATTGGTATGCCTGGCCTCATGCTAAGCATGGTTGGTTTGGCTGTGCAGTACTGAATCCATCAAATACAGACTCTGATAAGATTGGTATGCCTGACCTCATGCTAAGCACGGTTGGTTTGACTGTGCAGTACTGAATCCATCAAACTCAGACTCTGATAAGATTGGTATGCCTGGCCTCATGCTAAGCATGGTTGGTTTGGCTGTGCAGTACTGAATCCATCAAATACAGACTCTGATAAGATTGGTATGCCTGGCCTCATGCCAAGCATGGTTGGTTTGACTGTGGAGTACTGAATCCATCCAACTCAGACTCTGATAAGATTGGTATGCCTGGCCTCATGCTAAGCATGGTTGGTTTGGCTATGCAGTACTGAATCCATCAAATACAGACTCTGATAAGATTGGTATGCCTGGCCTCATGCTAAGCATGGTTAGTTTGACTGTGCAGTACTGAATCCATCCAACTCAGACTCTGATAAGATTGGTATGCCTGGTCTCATGCTACGATTGTGCGATTTGGGGTACAGAACCATTTCCATCAAAATAGTCCAATAAATCTATGGAAACTCACCGACAAAATGTTTGGACTCTGTAAATTGGCAAACCTGGCCTCACGCTAAGAGTGGTTGGTTTGGGGGTACAGTACCAAGTTGACCAAATTCAAACATATCAGGTCGTTCCGTTTTAACTTACTTGATGCTGTAAAGTTAAGTTTACCTGTGAGATCTCAAGGCAAGGGAGTTTCCCGACCTGGGCACCAGTGAAGCCGTATACCGAGTTAGCGCTGACTTTTAGAGCCAACTGCCGACCATCCAAAACCTTCTTCTTCAAAGGATCCGTTTCCTTCTTCAAGTCAGCCTTGGCTCTGAAGGAAGATAACAGAAGATGAAGATTTGACGAACGTGGAAATTCCTGAAAAATGGCTTGTAGGCCTGGGTTCCCCCTTATTTTAGACCCGAACCTCCCAGATGTTACAATTCAGGAGGTTTACAGACTCTGTGCATCACCAGAAATACAAAACTACAGGTTTGGAAACAATGTGGACTATTTCTTTCTCCCTTTGGTGACTGCTTTACTTCTTTCAAGAAAATTAAAAGGCTCAAGGAGATTTTGAGAAAATCCTGAGAAATCACATGCCTGGATAACAAAAGAGGAATTTGTAAAGTCTTGACTGGGTTTGAGGACAATAGGCTTTATTCACAAGTTTGCCATCAGAAGTCTTATTCCCTGACTACTAGGGTTATGCACGCATGCAATCCCAATGGTGCACAAGGTAACTAAGCACAAAGGTAACCAGGCTAATTTTATGTTTGCATGGGTGACCCGTTTTCAAAATTCAACTATTTGGGGGAATAAAATTAGCAAGCTGCATCCAGTTCTTTCTTTCTTTCCGACACCAATGAAAGGTGATCGTTAACTATCAGACTATAGATAGCCCCCACTTGACGTCACTCAGTGTAGAGTCAGCCATCTTTACAGGTAACGGTAGTAACGTTTTTCACACACAACCATACAATATGCGTAAATATCGCATGCGACACACGGAAGTTCTATCAAATTCCTTGCATGATTGGTCGGTGAACCTCTTGGCTGTGTCAAAAGATTACAATGCTTGACACGTCCTAAAGCCAAATCCCAAGTTGCCAGTAAAGATATGTCGCCTATCGGGGATTATCTAGTGATAATTTTCACCAATGTATGCAGTGTGTTAAGTATAGATATTAGTTATCAGTTATTTATATGGAAGCCTCACTTTCAAACCACACGCAAATCAAAGGCAATTCATTAAGCCCCCGCCCACCATGGAAGCTGCTGAGCAATAAAGCTTAGGGAAGGCACCAAAAACATTTTACTCGGCATCCCGCGTCGCGCCGCGGCGCTCCCGCAAAGCGCCGCCTTGGACTTTGCCACCCGGCTTTTTGCGGCGCACTGCTGGCCCAAGACCTAATTATCGAAGCCCTCTGTGCTTGTAGTCATGAATATGTAACAGCAGAAACCAGTGGACCCTGCCGCGGCTCTCATGCGGCCGGCTGGCATTTAACCGCACACAGACTCACGCTTTGTTTGGATAGAGATCATGAGCGAGATAAACGCATGCCTCAGATTGTGGTCGGATGTGAAGCTAAAGACCTCCTGGTCGCCTTCAGATGTCTTGGTTTCTTTTTTCTTGTTTTTAGGAAAGGTAGAATTTACCTGTCCTTATTTTTCTTTTCATACGAGCTCGGAAGGCTTAAAAAATGCCAAGATCTCTTCTCTATGACTGAAGGATATGGCTCGAGATTAATTTATAATTATTTGTGTAAGTTATGAAGGGCTATAAAGGAAGAATAAAATTTGCTACAAAGGTTTAAAATAAATGATGCCTACATAATAATTTTACAGTACAGGAATAAAGTTTCGTAATCATGAACGTTTATTGATAATTATTTCTACCAATTTTATGTTGAACTAAAATAGAACTTATGTTGTTATAACAGTAATGGTCATGATCTTTGGGTTGTTTTTTTTACCTGAGGCAAAATTTCTAAAGAAACAATTATTGGTATCCAAAATATTTTATGAAAAATATAAAAATATAATGTGCACAGATCTGCAAACAACATAAAGATGGCCACGGTGGGAAACTCCCTTAAGCTTATTATTTCTTGAAATGCAATAGTTTTTGAGAAATGAGTGAAGCAAATAATTTTGATCTTGTAGCAAAACTCAATCTTTGAATACTTTGAATGACCGATCGAGCTTAAGTTTTTTACAGGCTTGTTATTTCATGGATATGTTTAGGTCGCATTAGGTGTGGATATTGGTCTTGCAAAAAAATAGTTATACAACAATAATTAGGCCCAAGGGTTGTCAATTGAAAAGGTAAACAAATAAACCTCTAGATCCCAAATTTTGCCGCGATCTTTCTACACTTGCCATTGACGGCGTCCCTCATTCTATTCTTGCCTGCGAATGATGACAATTCATCTGGATATTCTAGGTTAGCTTGGGCCATTAATGCCTGGAATATGGGGTCGTTTTTGAGGGCTATTTTAGTGACAGCCCCATGTTTACAAACAACAGGGCCCCCGTGATAATTTGCAGCTGAGGGACGCGGACCGTACCACTTTTTTGGAGGGTACATGAACTTCACATATCTATTTCTGTCAGTAATTACTCCGGATGTTTCAAGTATTCTTGACTGAATTGTACCTTATTTTGTAGTTATGTACTAATATTAATATACTACGACTTATTTGTTTCAGTTTAATAACAACTCAATATTCTTAATACACCCGTAAGCCAAAAATATAAAACTACAACTACCCTGTGCTAAAATGGACGCTCCGTGGGTCACTGAGGTTCAGTGCAGTCATTGTGATTTTGTAAGCACAATTGTCGCGCTGCGGGCTGAATTGAAAAACTTGGCAAGAAAGGGTCGTGAAAAAATTGGGATAGCATCATTATTTTTCGGAATATTGTCATCAAACTTTTCACAAGTATTATCAGATATTCAAGAAAGGTACTTACCATTGTGCCGCACGTGTCAGACGATGTTTTCAATTAGAAAACTTGATGTAAAGTCTTCATTTCGTCTGAAGTCGTTGATCGTTTTCATTCCGGCTGCCGGCACATGTTCGACATGATTTGGGCATTCATGTACTATATTCTCGGTAATCTTCGGCAGGCTTTCAACCAATGAGAAGGTTGCTAGAGCGAACGAAAAAGTGCGAATCGAACTCGGTCAGAGTGGCCTAAAACGGGCCCTCGCTAAAATTGCCGTCCCACGTGTAGTGACCGTAGTGACCGCCGGTCTCTCCATTGACTCAACGTGGCACGCACATACAATTGTACAGGGGACTGCGGGCAGCGCTCTGTGGGCGAACGAAAGTGTCACGTGACTGAAAGGCCTACCATAGGTGGAGAAATAAAGTGTACTAAGTGAACGAAATTCAACACAAATCAAAAGCAAACTTCGTTCTGTACATAGTAAGATGGGCACTGTATATATGAAACCAATGCCAAAAATGTAACAAAATAGAAAAAGGACGAAACTATAAGCCAGCAGATGTCAATACACTTTCCATGTTTCGGTCACAAAAACCAGGTCATCAAACAACACAGATACCGCACAGCGGCTTGTCTTCAGTGAAGAAAGAGCGTTACAAATGTATAACAAACTGCAGTGGATAACAGGTAATTGGATCACAAAAGGTTGTTGATCGTTCAGGATTGGCCTGGATATTTAGACCTTGCTTTATGCTGCCACTAAATAGTTTAAACTGCTGGCTTTGTTTTGGTAGATAAGTCATTTTTTTTTAAATCATTGACAACTTGGGGGAAAAGGTAATTAGTTAGGGAGGCCGATCCGCAGCGCTCCGCGAGAGAGCCGCGGCGCACCGCGAGAGAGCTGCGACCTTTACAAATCATGCAAATGCGGTCAACCATATGATTCTTATGAATATGCAGTTACGCCCATTTTGAGGTTCGGCCGCACTTGGCCGCGGTTCGGCGGGCCGCGGCGTGGACGCTGCGGTATCACACGGCCCGCCGCGGCGCGCCGAGTAAAATGTTTTTGGTGTCTTCCCTTATTTGGGATGTCCCCACCTCGATTTATAATAATAATAATAATAATAATAATACGCAGTTTTTATATAGCGCTTTATCACACCCTATGGGCGTCTCAAAGCGCTCAGAACTTTTTCCTGCAAGGTATGATGAGTTACGTTTTTGAAGTATGAGAGCTGTTCCTTTACATAGCACCATGTAATGGTTCACAGGGTGCTGTGGCGCAATCTGCAGTCTATCAAACCAGGAACACCGGGGCGAACCCCTTCTCTTTGCAATAAGTGTCACTGGGTTCTTTTACGTGCATTACACAACACACGGGACCAACGGCTTTACGTCCCATCCGAAGGACGAAGCAATAATGGTTAAGTGTCTTGCCTAAGGACACAAGTGTCATGACCGGGACTCAAACCCACACTCTGCTGATCAGAAACACCAGAGCTTGAGTCCGGTGTTCTTATCCGCTCGGCCACGACACACCTCCCGAATTTGATCATCGAGCTAGTGCACAGTAAGAAACTCAAAATGCAAGGCACAACTGAAAGTGATCTCAATGTTTACAACTTATTATGGATATATAACATCAGGACTTGAATTTCATCTGTGAGAGGGCAAGGCCATTTTCATTTTGCAAAGGGCACTGCCATTGGAAAATCTTGAAGTCTATGGGAAACTTTTGAAGGGGCACCAAGTCCAAGACCAGGGCAACAGACGCCATGGCCTCCGTGTATTTTAAGACCCGTAACATGACATAGTACATTGAACCTAAATGAGCTCAGTAACAGTTGTGATTGGTCAATGCATTTAGGGATGGAGCTTATGGATTGGTCCGTTCTTACCTTTTCCTCGCACCGAGGAGATCACCAAGAATCTCGGGCAAGATGCCTTTCCGAACGCTACTCTTGACAAAGTAGTTCCCAGAAGGCGTCTTGATGAACTGATCGGCAGTCATCCTGAATTTAAACAAAAAAGTTTTAGATCAACGCAGGGTTCTCCCCATGCACAAGCTAGCGTATCGGGCCGATACGCATGAATTACAGAGAGATACACAGAAATTACGGCTAATACGCCATTTTGAAGGCTGAAGGAGATTTGACAAAATCCTGAAATCAGGAAAAATCCTGAGAAAACACATGCTGGTCTTTTTATTCAGCGTACTACTTCCATTGGGCTTGTGTGGACATCTGGGAGAATAAGCGGGGTACAAGATCAGTTTGTGCAGTTTGATACATGTGTCAGGAAAAGAATGTTTTAGTGAAAGGACCAACGTTTCCTTGCTAAAACTTGAGAGGGGCAGAGAGGGGTATCCTGTAAATTTTGAAGAGGTTCTGTGGAGATCTTCTTACTTTTCACGTTGGCTGGGTGACAACAGTGAGGTGTAGCAGAGATTGTGAGCTTGCATAATGGATGGATATAGGGAAGAGAAATCAAGAGTAGCTATCGGTGTTTTGTAATACCTGCATAGAGAAGAAAAAAAAAACATTGTATAAAAATGTTTAATTGTGACAATGGGCAACTTTTCAGACACTGGTGGCAGCAGATACACCGGTCCTTTTCGACAGTTCTGAGCATGTGCGCACATGCTCAGTATTGCGCGCGTAGTTCCGAGCATGCGTAGTACTGGTGAGAACTGCGAAAAGGAACCGTCTAATAAAAGTCTCCCATTCAGTAGCGATGTCCACTTGGTCTGAAGCAGAGCTGTGTATTCAGAAGAGTTGCGACACTTTGCGTTTGGAAGCCATTTTCAGTCCAACAACGCATGCGGGCACACAGGGTGCTAGACCAGACCGCACATTGGGTTGTGCTACATTTCGTCAGTCGCGCCACGAATCAACGCAGTGGTGCTCTACAGCCAAATTCTGTGTTTGGTGAAAAACACTGTTGATGTTGAACTATTTTTCAAACTGCTGTTTCGGAGTCTGCTTAGTATTTTTAAAACTTTTTTTCCAAGACCAAAATGCAGCTGACTTCTTCATTCCTACAGAACTGTCAATGTGTTTTCAAACTGTTTGGATGAGTTATTAATTCCTAAACACATACATTATTTTGAAAACCCAAAACATGACGTGCACGCAGAATGCTTTGTACAAACCAATGCATACGTCGCTTCGTGAACGCATAGGTCAACCTATACGTCACTTCAAGGAAACATAGAAGTCGTACCACGCGTGTTTGGCACTGTGCCAGTGCTTGGTGTTTCAATGGATAAAGTGGCGTGTCGCGATAAGTCACCTGAAAAAGCAAAATGGCAAGTCCCGTGATACATCGTTCATGCTAATTAGTGAAATTACAAAACCATTCCGGTGTTAGGTCCTGAAACTTGCTGATAATGTGAACAGTAATGAGTATATCAATAGTTCGTACAAAAACAGATTTGCAAAATTTGTGATTTTTTTACCCATACGTCGGTTCGTGGTGCGACTGACGATTTGGACCGGCGATGGCGTCCAGCAACCACATGACCAACGAAACCACTAACCAAACTAATCCTTCAGCACAACACCTCTATGAAACTGGGTCCTAAGCCGACTTGTCCTAAGCCGATTTACTTACGCTCTTTTCGGTTCGATGACGTAGCCTCCTGTATAGTCTTCACCTGCCACTATCTTATGAGCTGGCATGACAAGGTCTTGTTCCTTGGCCTACGCAAGAAAATAACCACAGTAGACAAACATTGAATGCGACAAGGGGTACAGCAAATACTTGCCTCCCGAAGTGAACCCAGGAGCAATCCATTTTCCCGAGACAAAGCCCAGGTATTAGAATAGTGTCTGGCTCCAATTTTCATAAAAACCGTTTTAATTATTATTTTATTATTTATTGTTTATATCTTTCTGGTAATGAAACTAAGGGACCCTCAAAAGTGACTTGCACTGTGACCCGTAGGCCTGAAGATACCTGTGTAGAGAAGATGTTGAAGAAATGTCAGTTTTAGATGTGGGAGGAAAACCCCAAATAGGGAAAACCCACGCAATCAGGCAGGGACTGTAAACCCAATCCACATGCAAGGCTCCAGTCCGGGATTCAAACCGGGGTCCACAGAGGTGAAAGACAGGGAAAGAAACCACTGAGCCAACCTGAATGCCCTAATGTGGGGTTGCGTACTGTGCATGCTAGTCTTTCATGAAATAGTGTGGGTAACAATGGTCATCAGCAAGTTGGTAAAATGAAACACCAGTCGGCAAACTGCATTCCATACACCCACCAAAAAGAACGCCTTTGCTACGCCCCTGATCTAATATCTTACCTTTCTTAAGAGCTGGGAGACAACTTTAATCTGCTGCCCTCTAGAGAGAAGATATGTCAAGGGTACGCCAGTCACTCTGGCCATCTCCATGTAGTTGATGATACACATTAGCTTGTCAAGAAGGCGTAGAGGGAGCATGGCGTCTTTGAGGCAGTACACAGCGAGACGACGTCTTGTTTGGTCATTGCCGTTCTAAAAAATAAAAACAGTTACACCAATCTTATCTTTTCTATTCAAACAAAATTAGGCTTCTGATGAACATTCTAAACCCTCTTACTGTCTGGCCATTCAATATCATCCACCTAGTTCTGAATATAGATGTACCATGCCAGCCTGTAATATATCATGTGGTGAATGCATCTACACAGTACACAGTCAACCCTCCTACTGTCTGACCATTCAGTACCATCCACTGTTGTGTTGAATGGTTGATAAACTATGCCAGCCTGCAATATGATACCATGTGGTAAATGCATCAGACAATTTAGTGCACAGTTCTGCCACCATACAAAACCCATGTAGAAGAATAGGTTCAAATGGGTTCAAAT
Source organism: Marthasterias glacialis (assembly GCA_911728455.2). Lineage (NCBI taxonomy): Eukaryota > Metazoa > Echinodermata > Asteroidea > Forcipulatida > Asteriidae > Marthasterias > Marthasterias glacialis. The sequence continues at coordinate 6,316,864 of OU452240.1, forward strand.
ATAGTTCTTTTTGGTTGCTGTGCTGTTTCTTTAACTTTCAGTTGGTTTTGTTGTAATACTCTTTTGTGATTTTGTTCTTTGTATAATTTATGTTGTTTTGGTCGAATAAAATAATAATAATAACTCGCTGCAAAATATTCCCAAGAGTAAGAGGGTATTGGTTAAATCCGTCTCTAATATTTTCTTACCTGCAGATCTGTGATTATTGAATGTTGCACGTCTTCTTTCTGTTCTTGAAGGAAATGGTAACTGACTGCGTTCAGACGGTATGACCGTAGCTTATGATCTCGCTGAAGAATCTGTAACAAATTTTTAATTTGATCTTAGTATTACAAATTAATAGACTTACAATTAAATTGCCGTCAAGCATCATCAACATGAAGGGATCAAATACTAACACATCTGAATTCTTTAGATACATATAGCGAGTTGTGGCCGAGCGGTTTAGTGCACCGGACTCAAGTTCTGGTGGTTAAGCCATCGGGGTGTGGGTTCGAATCCCGGTCATGACACTTGTGTCCTTGAGCAAGATGCTTTACTATAATTGCTTCTCTTCACCCAGGGGTATAAATGGGTACCTGCGAGGGTAGAGGTTGATATTGTGTTTGAAAAAGCCTCCGGAGCGCCACGGCAGCTCGGGGCTGTATACTCCCCAGGGAGCTGAGAAAGATTACAGGAATGTTATTGGCCCAATGACCGGGGGACTAGTGTAAAGCGCATTGAGACGTTTGAAAGGGAGGTAAGGACTGAAAACCCACTTCAAACGACTTTGGCCCCGGTTGGGATGCGAACCCAAGACAAGAACTTGCTATGGCCCATGTTGGGATTCAAACACCAACCGAGAAATTGCCACGGCTCAAGTTGGGACTCGAACCCAGGCCGAGAAATATTTATGGCCCAAGTTGGGAGATTGAAGCCCGGCCGAGAAATTGCTATGGCCAAAGTTGGGATTCGAACCCAGGCCGAGAAATTGCTATGGCTCAAGTTGGGATTCGAACCCAGGCCGAGAAATATTTATGGCCCAAGTTGGGAGTTTGAAGCCCGGCCGAGAAATTGCTCTGGCCAAAGTTGGGATTCGAACCACCATACACAGAAGCGGAATGCAGAATTGAAAATCTCACCTGTAGGAGGTCAAACTGAACTCTGCCCTCAATGTTGATCACCTTGTTCTCACGCTTCCCCATCTGCTTGGACTGGAATGTCGACTCCTTGATGAAACTCCTGGACTCGTGGATGCGGGAGAGGAACGGGAAGGAGGCTACCTTCAAAGCCGCCGCCCGATTGATGAGATAAGGGAGATCAAAGTTCTGGATGTTGTAGCCCGTCAGGATATCAGGGTCAATGGCTTTGATGAACTCTGACCACGCCTTAAAATCAACAAAAAACAGAAGCAACTTTCAAGAAAGAAACAAATCGTATATTTACACTGCAAAATGAACCTTTGGTTTGTCCAGGATGTCCTACATAACATTTTATTAAAAAAAAAAAATTAACACACAGTGTAGTTTTTGGTAAACAAGCTCAAGTTTTTGAACAAGAACACTGCTTTGTCCTTCGACCAAGCTGTCCAAGGAATTCAGCATGGAAACAAACGACAACGTATGCCATACACTGCTTTAGCACGCACACCAGCGATGGCACTGCATGTACAGATTTGTTGTCTTAGTTTTCAAGCCCTTTAAAAGCGCCCTCTTCGGTTAGCGAGTAATGCATTTAACTTTTGCCATTCATTGGTTCTTGCCCGTATTGAAGCATGTAATATAGCGAGATAATAAAGACTACCATCCCATTTATGCATTCACACATTTTGCTACCGTCTTTTTAAAAAAAAAAAACAGAAATCAAAATTTGCCACATTCAATGAAAGAGTGGACTTCCGCTTCTAATCGGAAATTTCACAAGCCTGGAATATGTAATGAATAAGAACAGTTGGTCAACTGGCTATGAGTACGATGGAGTCACAGGAGTGGAGTTGGTAGGACGCAGCATTGTCTCACCCACCTTAAGCATATCTGCCTCGTTGCTGAACGACAAAACCTGCGAGCCAACGATCGGGGCGCACGTGTTGAGCGTGAAGACGTTACGGATGAACGGGTCCCTCTCTCCCTGTCTGATCACCATGTTGGAAATCTGAATGACAGAATCTTTACTGGCCTCAGGAAAGACACCTTTTGAAGAATAAAAAAAGCATCTTGTCAGAGCAAAGAAAACGAGGGTTAGTCAGAGAGCTGTCTGAGCGCCGTATGAACTCCCAACTTTATCTGTCATTAATCCTGTTGGTAAGTGATGATGTTTTGGAGCTGGAAGTGCAGTGTAACAATTATTCAAGTACATGTATGTTTACCGTTCATTTATATTGCACTTATTTGTGTTTTTGCCCATACACGGATGTGTGTTAAGCACTGCATACTCAGTACTCCCCCCCCCCCCACCCAACCCGAGTCCTGTGGAAAAAATTCACAGGCATATTCCTCGGGTGGGATTCGAACTCACGACCCTCACCGTTCGAGAGCAGATGTCTTACCAACTAGACAACCGAGATTGCCCAGCACTTCCCGCTCCAAAACGTCCTCACTTACAAATAGGATAAACACCTTCTATATTTCTCCATTTTTGCTACCCTAGCAGGGTAATTACTAGCCAATCAGAAGCAATGGGGTCAGCATGCGTTAACCTCATCCGCATTGTGATTGGCTAACCTTTCAGCACTGTTCTTATTTGCGTAAAAACTATAAATAATTTATGTTTGAAACTTCATGAGTAATTCAACAGCAACAAAAACTGCAAAATCAAGTTGGGAAAGGCCCTCGTGGCTTCGCCACTCGATCATGTGCATTGACTTGTATTGGTCTTCGTGTCTACATAGCTGTCTAAGCCACGAAGGCCTTGAAAGGCTAGCATTTGAACCTGACTATATATCTGAACTTCTGCATAACTACACTCCTGTTCGTCCTCTTCACTCTGCTTGCCAATCCTTACTGACGCAAACTACTGTTTCAACTCAATTCTATGGTCAAAGAGCCTTCACCTTCATTGTGGAATGATTTACCTCTTCAAATTCGTCAAGCTGACTTTTAAAAACTCACTTGTTTGAATCTACGTTTTTGTAACTTTACTTCAAGTATTTATTTGTTTTCTGTTGTGTTTGTTGCGCATAGAGGCTCCTGCATTATTATTATTATTAATTTCTGGTAATGAAACCAAGGATGCCTCAAAAGTGAACTTAATCACTGTAGCTCTCAAGCCTGAGGAAACCTGTAGATAAGGATGCTTGCTATGTGAACCAGAAACACCGGGGTAAACCCCTACTCTTCCACGATAAGTGCTCTGGGTTCTTTTACGTGCACTACCCATCCTAGTACACAGGCCCTACGGCTTAACGTCCCATCCGAAGGACAAAGCAATTCTCGTAAAGTGTCTTGCTCAAGGACACAAGTGTCATGACTGGCCAGTTGGGATTCGAACCCACATTCTGTAAACTACTGAACTTAAGTTCAGCGGACTAGACCGCTCGGCCACGACACTCCACATGATGCCCTGCATGAATGGCTCGTATTACTATCATCGCTATTTGGCCAGCAGACCACTGTAAATGGAGAATGCTGATTGCAAACTTACCTCTACGCCCAGCACACTCGATATCAAAACTCAAGATACGGTACGGCGCCACCTTCTGCCATGCGCCTTCCGCTGGGTAACTGACAAACTGATCGAAGGCTACGTCGACTTCCATTTGACACTGAGACACGGGTGCTGGGGAGGTCTTCTGGATTCGTACCCGGTACTTCGTGGCCGGGATTTTGATCCAGTTACACCCCAATACTTCATTGTCAACCATAAACCTGAAAAATATCAATATTGGGGGTTTGAAATTTAGTGAACCCAAGTGCGCCCTCAGTGTTCAAGTGTCTGATCTACTTTGTGGTTTACATAGTGGATGAGATTTGACAAATGTGAAAATTCCTGAAAATTGCTTCTGAGCCCGAGTTCTCTCTTAGCCTATAGAGGGTATGCACAGCCGTTTTTCTACAGTAAACTTACGGCCGTTTTGACCTCATTGAGGGCGCTGTTGTACATACCACTATGCTAAACCCAGAACCTCCCAGATTTTACAATTCAGGAGGTTTGCAGACTCTGTGCATCACCAGAAATACAAAACTACAGTTTTGGACACACTGTGGACTATTTCATTCTCCCTTTGGTGACTGCTTTAAATCTTTCGAAAAAATTTGAAGGCTCAAGGAGTTTTTGGGAAAATCCTGAGAAATCATGTGCCTGTTACATATTTTCATGAAACAGATGGTTTTGTGTGAGTGAGATTCCAGACCTTTGTCCTTTTGTTACAAGAAGAGGATTAGGAGAGATCAAGAGGCTGCCACCATTGTTTAAAATTGTATTTCAGCACAATGGGAGGTAAGTCCGAGTGAACCGGGATTCCGGTAGTGGCTCATGGCCGAGGTTTGCAATTTCACGCTAAATGAATCTCATAATTTCTTGAAAGAGAAACAATAAATCCCAGTGCTTCAATGACAACCTTTGTTTTTTTGGCTTTGTTTTGTCAGGGTTTGTTTATGACAACAATATTCTAAGAAACAAATTATTCCAGCCATTCCGAGAAATTAATCCCGTCAGGTGGCATGAACAAATTTTGAAATCTCCAGCGGCAAGTGGTTAAATGCTCAAAGTCTGGGATCTAGACTCACCTGATTTCAAAATCAATGTTACTCTCGTAGGTCTGGTATCCTCTGTGCGTATACAAGTTCGGTACTGTAAAACCTTCCTCCAGAATGCGTTTGGTTGGAGCTACCAGCTTGGGATAAGCTAACGTAATCTTCAGGAATGGTCGCATACCATTGGGTCCATGGTAACCATATATACCTAAACAGAAAAGGAAGAATGTGGTAAAGTTTGAATGAAATTGTTCAGAGATTCTCTAACCCAAATACCTGCAATTCCAAGATCAATTTCTTTTTTTAATTTTGATGGAATTAGTACTGCACAGCCAAACCATCCATGGCTAACATGAGGCCAGGCATACCAATCTTATCAGAGTCTGAGTTTGACGGATTCAGTACTGCAAAGCCAAACCAACCATGCTTAGCATGAGGCCAGGCATACCAATCTTATCAGAGTCTGTATTTGATGGATTCAGTACTGCACAGCCAAACCAACCATGCTTAGCATGAGGCCAGGCATACCAATCTTATCAGAGTCTGAGTTTGATGGATTCAGTACTGCACAGCCAAACCAACCATGCTTAGCGTGAGGCCAGGCATACCAATCTTATCAGTCTGAGTTTGATGGATTCAGTACTGCACAGCCAAACCAACCATACTTAGCATGAGGCCAGGCATACCAATCTTATCAGAGTCTGAGTTTGATGGATTCAGTACTGCACAGCCAAACCAACCATGCTTAGCATGAGGCCAGGCATACCAATCTTATCAGAGTCTGTGTTTGACGGATTCAGTACTGCACAGCCAAACCAACCATGCTTAGCATGAGGCCAGGCATACCAATCTTATCAGAGTCTGTGTTTGATGGATTCAGTACTGCACAGCCAAACCAACCATGCTTAGCATGAGGCCAGGCATACCAATCTTATCAGAGTCTGTGTTTGATGGATTCAGTACTGCACAGCCAAACCAACCATGCTTAGCATGAGGCCAGGCATACCAATCTTATCAGAGTCTGTGTTTGATGGATTCAGTACTGCACAGCCAAACCAACCATGCTTAGAATGAGGCCAGGCATACCAATCTTATCAGAGTCTGTGTTTGGTGGATTCAGTATTACACAGCCAAACCAACCATACTGAGCATGAGGCCAGGCATACCAATCTTATCAGAGTCTGTGTTTGATGGAATCAGTATTACACAGCCAAACCAACCATGCTTAGCATGAGGCCAGGCACACCAGTCTTATCAGAGTCTGTGTTTGATGGATTCAGTACTGCACAGTCAAACCAACCGAAATTACATAATGGCGTCTTTACAAAGCTTCCGTTTCCAAGCAGGGGAAACGTTTGCACGTACTCACGTCATTTGGTTTCAACTGGTTAGGAAATTAATTTTATTATCGTGCTGTCCTTACTTTCTTTCGTGATGGGCTCGACTGCCAACACAGCTTGTGAGATGTTATCTTTGTTGCCTCTCATAGTATTTATTACAGCATTGTTCAACGCATCCTGGAATAACCGACAGTGGGTGGGGTTAAAGTTTTCCGGTGCGGGGACGTAGAAGTATGGAGAAAACCCGTGGATGTGACACATGACGCTGTAGCCTTCCACTGTGATGCCGAACATACGGATGATGGGTACCGGGCCTTGTGTGGAACCAGGCATGCCTTTGAGCGGGCTACCTGTGAAGGCCCCAAACATAAAAAAATATAATTTTTTGAGTGAATGATATCACCCGCTCTAACGAAAAATAGTTGAACTTTTACTTGGAATGTTTTGAAAATTGTATGCCTACTTTAATTTCCATACTGGGGACATTATTTTAGCGACTTTTCCCATTGAAATATTGTAATTATTAAAAATTGTTACAAAATTTACTACATTTTACTTATGAAATATAACTAACTTATAGACATACTGACTAAATAACTACTTAACAATAAAATTAACAGTTGTTTAACCAGGCGATTGACAGGGAATAAACTGAACTTAAAAAACGACAAACAAAACTCTGAAACTTGAATATAAAATTGTTTTACTTTTGTCCACGTTTTCCCATTGGGACCGAGTTGACATGGGACTGAGTTGATCTCGGACCGAGTTGATATGGGACCGAGTTGACATGGGACCAAGATGAATCGGACCGAGTTGACATGGGACTGAGTTAACTGGCACCCACTTTTAGACACCTTCGAGTGCGATAAAGCGCTATATAAGAACTGCATTTTATCATTATTATTATTATTTTTATCATTAAATTGTTTTGATTGCGCAGGGGAAGCACTGGTAGCCAGTATCACTCTGTATTGAAAATGCTGAGTTACAGAGAGGAGGGAGCCAGTCTCGTCAGTTCTTACCTATGTAATGTTCTAAGTCAATCTGTTGGAACACAATGCTGTCTTCGTTTGGATTTGGAGGTGGGCAATCCGGTCGCGGCCATTTTGGATTCCAGAACTTTGACAGTTTAGATTGAGCTGAAAACAAAACCAAAACAAAATAAGTGAAGTTAAAGATGCTGGCTCGTCGCCAATACCTGATGGGCAATTACGCGGCACGAAAGATCATGTATGAGTTCATGTACCTACTTACAATGTGAAACAAGTCGCCTTTCTCATTGAGAGACCTCCCCGAAGGAGATGTTTTTTTCAGATGAGCCTTTATCTTTAAGTCCCTGTGAAAATGTTTAGAGCATTCGGAATGTAAAACAACGAAATTCATGGATGTTAGATTGCGGCCATGGAACCGAACTGAAGAACTCTCAGGTCAACTGCCATCTGTGACTGCTGTTCACGCCCTCTATGTCAGCTATTGGACATGGTGTATCAATACCGTGGAGCATGTCTGTATGGCTTAGTGCATCGTATCATTAAAACAACCTCTGTGGACGAGATTGAATGGTTAGACAGTAGGAGGGTTGACTGTGTACAGTGTAGATTTGCATTCACCACATGATATGTTGCAGGCTGGCATAGTACCATGTGAATGATATTGAATGGTCAGAGAGTAGGAGGGTTGACTAGTAGTAGTCTAGATCCAGTTACCCCATTATATCATACTGTATGTAGGCTGGCATAGAACATATTATTCAAAACCATGATTGGATGATATTGAATGGTCAGACAGTAGGAGGGTAAAATTGACTTGTTCTTGTTTATATTTTACCTGGTGCCTTGCTTGTTGTGCTACTCATCACAGATGGTGGCATGGACTGCTGGGAGCCAGCTGATGAGGCTTGTGACATCTCCGCCTCTACTCTCTCAAGAAGAGCCAACTCCTCCTCAAATGTCGACGGGTCATCTTCAAAATCATTCCGAGCTCTTTTGGATTTTGGACCGGCAGAAATGGGTGGCTTGCGTTTGGAATCCATCTTTGGTTTCTAGACAGGGGTAAGAAAAGATGAACTCCATAAACGACAGTTTATCCATTCTGATTGGTCGAGAGCATGTCACATGGGGGTAATTTAACGGCTGATAAAGACATTGTTGAGAGCATTTATAACCAGTCAGAAATTATATGCGGGCACTATTATTTACGAATAACACAATCAATACATACCAGTACTCAATATAAAAAAAAAGTCTATAGTATTACTCTTAGTATTAGTTTGCGCAAACACGCACAACCTTTTAACATCGCATGCAACTTTACCCTTTACGAAATGGAGCCTGAGGACGTGACAAAAATTGAAAAATACACTCCAGAAAATCCACTCCGCAAACTAAAAGTTGTTAAAAAGTGATAAATTCTCACCGTAATTCAGATCCCATTCAAACAGTATTGCAACAAATATGGCGACCGGAGTTGCAAAATTAACTGGTATGCTGGTATGCGGTGCGCTGGTCCTATGGGCTGGTTCCATGTACCAGTTAATTTTGCAACTCCGGTTGCCATTTGTTGCAATACTGTTTGACTGGGATCTGAGTTATGGTGAGAATTTATCACTTTTTAACAACTTTTAGTTTGCGGAGTGGATTTTCTGGACCCGTGCAACGCTCGATGAGAGTTGAAAGAACACATAGAGCCTAGTTTTGGCGAGATCTGATCTCAAAAAAGAACTGTAGCCATGTAAACGTGAAGGGCAGAAAGTTTCGAACAGGATTTTGTACATATGTCACTCTATGACTATATGAGGTTCGTGGAGACGATAGCGGAACGAACCTCCATAGTTCTAGGAGTAGGAGTAAGCTTAGAACATCAGGAATACATGGATGAATTTTCAGCTTCTAAAATCAGGTGAAAATAGGGGAAATTAACTCATGTAATTTTAGTCGCATTGGAAAGAAGCTTTATACCCAGGACGTCAGTGGTAGAACAACGGAGACTGACGTCCTACCTGGGCTAGCAAACTGCCAAATGACCAATTCACTACTTCAAAAATTAAACGTCATCATGACTGTGCCGTGAAACACTTCGATTGAGAAATAAGTTTCCTCATCGAGGCGTCTGAATCAGAGTCCCAATTACTTTAACAATAAAATTCATGTTTACAATAACATTAAGAACACAGTGGCAGATCAGACCAGCTCAGCTGGATCGGAGTAGACGTCGTTCTTCATTCAACATCAAACGACGTCCACTCAGCTTGACTGTCCGAAAAATGGGCACATCACAAAAACCTCAGATTTGTTCTTTTCTAAAAATACCAATCATTAATAATTATCGTTTAATCCAAGGCTGGAACAGTTCTCGACAACACTATTATTAAATAAATTGTGACATGACACCAAACAGCATAACTTTTACCCAAATTAAGAATATTACCTTCTCGAACGAGGAAATTCCCGCAACTTCTTCGAAAATGGCGCGATTGTTTGGCCTGGCCGAGGCACTTTATAACATACGTTGTGATTGGACCTATACATTGGGACAAAGGAAACTTATCCAATCAGACTTACCGTTATATCAAAATGCACTGTCGGGGCCACGTAGTTATTTTGACCGGTACGAGATCGACCTGTTGTTTGTTTGGGTTTTTTGTTTGTTTTGTTTTTTACATAATTATTATCATCTTGTTAAAAAAGCTAGGAAGATGCGCGTTGATTTCATTGTTTTATAACTTGTTGTCAATTTTCTTTTTAAATTAAATTATTTTATCTGCATTGTTGCTGGTGTTTGTAAAAGCTATGCCTGCCGGGCACTGAATGGGAGTTTTCCAAATATGGAATTTTGTGCTGACAAAAAAAATGCAATTTTGTTTAAAGCCCACACAAAATCAACCTCCCCTATTTTGTCATGGGTTCGACCACGGATCACGATGGCTAGTTCGAGTTCTCGTTTAGTGGAGAGGGGCTAGTCGGATCCATATCCGGGCAGGAGGGTTGGTAAGTTGAGATGTCACAGGAAGTACTTTCAATTTTTCATGTCTTTCATTGCGGTCTGACACAATACGACTTACAATAAAACTATGATTAAAAACAAGGAGCTCAATGTTACTTTTTAACATTTTATTAGTATGTACATGCGAACTGACATTAAACACATGCGTTGTCGAGTTGACACGGACAAACCTTACAAATTGAGACTTAATTAAACACATAGTGAACTGCACTAGTTTAAATATTGCGTAAATTATTACCTAACAGTAATAATCTACGCAAGGCAATACGGGAGTAAATATGTCGATTAATCTATACGATATAGATTAGTCTTGGTTAAAGGGGCTGTGTCATCATTTTTTATTTTTTACTTTTTTGTATAAAAATGGAATTAAAATGGATTAAAACGCGCGCGCGGTCACATCAAGGTTTGACAAAATTTGACTGCAAGCGCCCTCTTGTGCAGTATCTGGGTAAGTTCATCATTCCCGTGCAGGCAGCCGGCCGCAGGCCAGCTATATGACGACACAGCACCTTTAAAAAGGCGACTTCCCACTCTTATTAACTTGGTTTACTGACCTATCGACAGAGGGCGCACTGCAGTAGTAACTGAGACGGATCGATTTGTCATTATGTAACTAATGCTCATCACAAAACCCTGATGTCACAAAACCCCAAATCTGGCGTTTTGTCAACCTTATTAATATAAGGTTGACAAAACGCCAGATTTGGGGTTTTCCTCCCACATCTAAAACTGACTTTAACATCTTCATTTCAGGTATCTTCAGATCAAGCCTACGGTTTATAACGCAATGCAATTTTGAATGTTTCTTGATTTCAATACTAGAAAGAGTAATAACAAATAATAACAATTCTGTTTGCATTTTTCACAGATCATTATTCTGTCCTCTAGTGAAACACTACAAAAGACGTTTTATACAAATTAACATAATTATTTTACTATTTTTGTTTTATTATCTTTAACTCTATAAGTCGCACAAAATGTACACTTAGTTACATAAATACTATAACTAACAAATAATAATATTACATTATATCGTTTGTAAATAATAGGTGAAATTTGAAGTATTAACAGATGCTGGATCGAGAATTGTTGGATATTATCTCTTATAGGAAAGAATTAACTGGTCCGTAGGCCTACTTAAATCCCTTCACAATGGTCTCCATTACTGACAGACCGACCCTTTTCGAAACCATTGTTGTTGTTGTTGTTGTTGTTGTTGTTGTTGTTGTTGTTGTTGTTGTTGTTGTTGTTGTTGTTGTTGTTGTTGTTGTTGTTGTTGTTGTTGTTGTTGTTGTTGTTGTTGTTGTTGTTGTTGTTGTTGTTGTTGTTGTTGTTGTTGTTGTTGTTGCTGTTGTTGTTGCTGTTGTTGTTGGTGTTGTTGCCTTATAGTCTATCCACAACAACAGCCTCGTGCTGCCTTGCCTTCAGACGTAATGTCGCGATACTCGACCGCGGCGATCGGCCGTCTTCAGAATTACTCGACAGTGTGACGGGCGTTCTCTCCTTGCTTAGCTTCTGACCAATCGGTGATAAGGAAGGCATAATGGGTGGAGCTGGTATGGTAATACCAGCAGCTGATTGGAGGACTGGAAATGACGTCAGACAATCCACAGTTGAGTATTCAGCAGCCATTGAGCATTCGTTTATCGAATAGACACTTGGGTCACGCTTCTATAAAAAAAAAAAATGCATAAGGAAAAATGAAATAATATTTGTCCATTGACGACAAAATGTCGCATAAAAATTCCTCTTCCTTTACTTTAAAAAGGTGTGAACGTAATGATTGTCTCAAAAATCAGCACTGAATGAATGTGCTCGAGTTAACCAATCAGTCCCAGTGACAGAGCCACTGATAGAGATCAGTGGGTGGGGCCATTGATAGAGATGGTGGGTGGGGTCATAAATATCAGTGGTTAGGGCCTATTCTACTCACCATGTAGTCAATCCGAGGGAAGGATTTGGGTGCTGGTACAATATGAGTCATCTTCAAGTCCTGCAGACCTCCAAAGTTACCCAACCTCTCAAACTTTCGCCATTTTGCACGCCGATTCTGAAACCAAATCTAGAAAGAAAAAAAGACCACAAATTAGCTACAATGGTTTATTAAGGTGCCGCCATATTGTATTTTTGTTCTTCCTCTTCAAATTAATGAAACTTAACCGAGAGCAAAATAGTCTGACCCTTTCTCTTACAACGGCGACCCCAAACGTTTTTAGCATTAATTATTTCGCACAGGGAACACGCTTATAGTACGACAGATACGTCTCTATTTTGAAGAACATGAACCATTATTGCAAAGGTGTCTATTTTTTTGTTCTTCATCTTTCTTTTTTGTAAAGATCTAAATAAGATTTTAAATCAACAAAGAAACTTTTGCAATAGCGACCTTTCCTGGACCAACTTTTAAAATATCTTCTCGAACCTGTATTCTTTGCTCTCCTAGGCCTGTTTTGGCGGTCAGTATGTCACGTGACTGAACATCCGGGTAATGCGTCATTTGAAAAACGCACTCGAGCTCTCGCAACTGCTCGGGAGTGAAGGTCGTGCGTATTCGGCGTTGTCGCTTGGTGGTGCTCTTGCCGTTTGCCTGGGAGTTTTCTGAAGAAAAAAAAATGAAACAGAACAGAACTAGTAGTAACCAAATTGGTATGCCTCATTTCCGTGGGAGTTTTCTGAAGAAGAAAAAAATGAAACAGAACAGAAGTAGTAGCCGAATTATAAGGAATTTCAAAATGTTACGGTATTTGCAAACAATGATTAAATGGCGTGCGGTCTCTGGTATCAGGGTCCAAGTCCACGGCTTTGCTTACCGTAAAATTCTGCTCCGGCGACCCCCAAAACTGTACGCTTTACAGGGCGTCGTTAGCACAGAAATTTCCTGGTAAGCAGAGCCATGAAATAGACCTTTATCATGCTGCCACCATCTTGGTCATGTTCTCTGTATCCAATAACAGTATTAGATGCCCATATTCATAATTCTAAAAGGAACCAGACTATTTGCCCTTCCAGCCTCGGTTTGGTTAAGTTGGTTTGAATGGGAGAAAATCAAGATGGCCGCATCATGATAAAGGTCTATATTGGGCTCAGTGCGTGTCGAAAAGTTTGGAGCACCCCGTTCCATTGGGAATGCCGTTGTCGTAAAACTGTGCTAGTTTGTGACTAAGTTTAAGAGTTAATGGTTTCACAAGTAAAACATCTAAGCCACAAACGCAGATAGATGGATTCTCACGAAGAACTCTAACTCTATCGTTGAATGCTCTAATTATTTTAGACGATCCATTCAAAATAATATTACTGTATAGTTACGTGAAATCTCAAATCTAGTTCAACTGATGGAAAAATATAGCATTGTTGCACAGAAGAAGACGAGAAGAAGAACAACAAAGAAAAATGGGATGAGAAATAAAAAGAATAATGAATTAATTTAACTAAACTGAAGTTATAGCAAGGGATTCAATGAACTATCTGCTCATCAATGTAAAGCAAAATATACTAAAACTACAAACATGTAAACATTGATTTATACCTGATTGATTTCGACTGACCAGCCCAATGTTTTCCCGCTCTTCCACTATCATCTGTTCATCATCTTGCCCATGGGCCTCAGAACAGCTGTCTATTTCTCTTTTAACGTCTAACCCCGTCCCTAGACTTTGCTGACTGCCTCCGTCCGCATCCCGTTTCCATGGAAACTCCTCCAAAGTCTCATCAAAATGCCTTTTTAATAAGAAACGTTTGTCATCTCTTGGTAAACGCGCACAGTCATTATTCACACGTTCATCTCTTTCGTCAAAGTCCTCAGTATTTTTGGCGGGAAAATTAACATCAGCTGAATAAGGATGTTGGACGGAAGTTGACGCCGATGGCGCTTTGAGCTTGGGTCGTTTTGGCTGAAATCGTCGCGCATGTCTGTTGGTTTTTGACGACTGGTGGGCAGATGACGTGAACTCACGTGACGAATTTGGTGGTGTCAAATCTGCAAAAAATTGAAACAAAGATGCTATTGAATATTGGTAAAATATTTGGAACGGGATTGCCAGACACACATTTTGGAAAAACAGCTGTGGGTACAACTTTCTGGTGCAGCCCTGCGTATCTTCCGTTAATACTTGCATCTTCAGTATTAAACAATTCGTTGCGTTTCGACCCAACTATAGCATCGGCCTAACTATAGTATGAATCAGCCAAACTGCGTCTTTTCCAAACCTTGCTCCGGGCTCCGTTCGATGTCACCGTGCAAAATGTACTCTGCTCCCAAATTGATGACGGAGCCCAAGCCGAGATTTCGAAGGGTTGGCGCAATAGAGTTCTTAAAGGGGCTGTGTAGTCATGATTATATCAGGCCTGTGGCTGTGCGTAGAAAGATGAACTCTCTCCCAGATACTGCACACGCGCGCGCACTTGCGGTCAAATCACAAAGGGTGCCGTCTTTTTCAAACTGTGATGTGACCACTGGCTTGGGACCAGTTAGAAGGAACATTATTTTCACACCCTTTGGGAAGTATCCAAACATTGAATAATAATCCCTTGGCTATAGTTTAGTATTAATAATAGCTGCGACGATGTACAATTGAGACTTAAGGTTTAATTAAGGTTCGACTTAAAGCCCCTGTAAACTGATTGTAGATGCTTCCATTCTTTGCACAAATCAGGATATTTGTAATAAAACCAACCTGTGAAAATGTCAGCTCATTTCGTTGTTTCAAAAACAGTAAAAATGCATTCAGCATTCAGCATTCAGCATTCAGCATTCAGCATTCGGGCAGAGTTATCGTCTCACTGAGACGAAATCTAATTTTGGATCTGATTTCATTTATTATTTAAAAACGCTAACACTTCAGGGAGAAATATTTCAAGGAAAGTTTTCTGCCATCATTATCCTTACACCATGATGCATGTGAATCTGTGAACATTATGTTTTTCTTCTTACCAACGTTGAGCTGGGGCTTTAAACCGACGGTCAACTTAAAATGATTTTCCCGAAGCACCGGAAGGATTAAAATCTCTTGAGCGAGGGCCTGCATGCGATTTGCCGTAATATGCCTCATGAGAGATACCCCAGATCTAATTGACAATAACGTCCGTAACCATAATGTAGTCTTTATCTAATTAATTAATCAAAACATTAATTAAGTTAAGAAGAATGTAGCGGCCATATGTCAAGTAGTTAAACCCCCAAATGAAAACATGGTAGCTCTGATAAGCCACTGTCAAAGAGGCGTTGCTATGGTCCGTCTAAAGTATCAAAAAGCGGCCGACGCAATCCGCCATTATGGAAGAGTTATTTATGGCTTGGTTTAATTACTTTATACCTATACAGCTATATCGACTTTTCAGCGATTGTAATTATGGCACAGTTATAAAACAATAAACAATGTCACAAGTGGGGTGATTTGATTTAAGGGATAGTATCCTAGATGTCTCTGCCTGGGAACAAGCTAGAGTTGAAAACGAATCAGTGGACTAATTTTGAGAACCAACGGTACTTAGCCATTATGCTCGATTGGGACGCGGCCTGTTATACGGGCGGGTTGATCTCAGCCCATTTCTGGCCTGCTTTTCAGATCTGCTTATAATTGAAGTCGTAATAACTGGGGTGGGCTAATAATATACAGGCTCGATATTCTCGCCGCGTTTGCTTTTCAGAGAACTTAATGGCGCTGTAAGTTTTCGAGATTTATCACTCTTAGATACACAAAATAAAATCTCTAAGAATGGCGGCAATTATGGGGAGCTCTTTGATTCGCTGGTATCCGACTCTGCCTTTATTTACTCGACACAATTGAGTCTATTAACTGTAAATAAAGGAGTCATTAATGTTGCCTGGGAACCACGATAAGACGACTAATCTGGTTCAGTTGTAAGTTGGGTAATTTGTGCATGACGTCACATTGCGGCAAAATGTACCGTAGTAAACTGTGTGTTTTGGAGTTTAAGTTCCTCTCTCTCTCTCTCAGGGATTTTGTAAGAAAACACCATATGTAATGCCTAGCACTTTTTTGGCAAAGACTATAAAGGTCTTGTCATAATCATTAATTTCCGATGAAAGAAACGGCTATCTGAAATACAAAATTGTAGATTTTTGTGTGAAATTATACATAACATATGCCGGCTTTTGAGCCAAAAGCGAAAACTTTGCGTGTCGATGCTCACACAGTTGGGGATGCAGGGCTCGATTTCACAAAGAGTTAAGATTGATGTTAACTGCGAACCACTCTTAATATTGCTAAGCAAAGTGTGACAACTCATCTTCAGATGAGTCTTAGTGTTTTGTGAAATCGGCCCAAGAATTTTACTAGGGAGGGGTCCCCTCCACCCCACCCCCAAGTGTTGAGTTTGAAGAAAAAAAACTCAACCCACAAGAAGAAGAAGAGGAAGAGGAAGAATAAGAAGAAGAAGAAGAAGAAGAAGAAGAAGAAGAACAACAACAACAGCAGCAGCAACAACAACAACAGCAGCAGCAACAACAACCAAAGCAACAGCGTTTTGCTGAAATCGACTGGGAAAACCTATACTAAGTGAAGTGCAAGTTAGAAGTTAACAAGAGGAAAAAGATGGTAAAATTTAAACCCCAAAACAATGAAAATTGGTCAAGAGTGGGGAGGGGTCCGGACCCCCTGGAACCACCCCCTTGATATGCTCCTGGCACATAACACACGTGACGTCTTACAAACAGAAGAATGTATGGAACAACAAGCATACTTTGGGTATGAGGTAGTTTAACTCTTACCAGGGCTCTCACCGCAACCTCCTCCCCAATGTTTACATTTCATTTTGAAGCACCATGGCTTTTACAACCACCCTCCAATAAAACAGCCCGCAGTAATTTATATAGACCTTCCCGATAACCGGTAAAATTATAGAATAAACTGCCCCAATAATACACATGTGTAAATAAAGTTGAATTCTTTCAGTTTGGTTCGTGTTGATTGCGATTGTTAAAAATTCTTGTGTTTTTGCCTACTTATGAAATCCATGACTGAACCGAACCACACACAGTGAAAGACTCCCGGTAACCTATACAATCATGAACTTACTAGCCCGCGTAAGTTAACTAACCTATACACGAGTTAAGTAACCAATACTTCGGCACTTCTTGTACCGTTTAGTCTAAAACCAAAGAGAAGTTTTAAGTTACGATCATACGTGATTATGATCGGCAATGAACTGACCCAAGGCCACTTTAGAGCGTAAAGACTTCCGAGTACTTTGATTCAAAGTTAGCAGAAAATCCATTTTCTGGGGTCAGAAAATCCATTTTCTGGGGTCAGAAAATCCATTTTCTGGGGTTTATAGGGTTAGGATTAGGGGAAGGGTTTGGAAGAGTACTATTTTCCATCATTGCTTGTTTTCATTTCTAATTGAAAATTGAAATGATTGTTTTACCTGAGGGACTGCAGTAATTGACGTCAGCTCGTTCGTCACTGGTGAGGTTTCCAGCACAGGTCGCGAAGTTGCCGTCCTCTTCCACCCATCGCCCGGTAAGACCCAAAGGTCGATATGCTGGATACCTCGGTAGAACAAGAGGCGGCCAGTGCCTCGTAACAGACGGCACCGGGACCGTGCTGAGATGACGGTACCACGCCGCAAGATCCCCCATAAACATTGGGTGGGGGTACGGTCCAATCCAGTGACCCACGGACGGTCGGCATGAATGTTGCTCTGTTGATGGTGGTTTGGTGAGGTTTATCGGCGGGAAACTTGTTGGAGACACAGGATCAACCTCACCATCGTTGTTGAGACAATCTTTATGGTCAGGGAAAAGTCTAGGGTGGTCTTGCTCGCTTGAGTTGGCCGGAGAGATTGGGCCCCCCTCTTTTGGGGACAGTGTTAAAAGCTTCGAGTCAGTTGGCTGGGAGGGTGAATTAATCGGCGCATCATTTTTCAGAGATTTGGAATGAGGGGAAGGGTTCTTGTTATGGGAGTCATCAGAGAGAATCGACTGAATGGAATGTTTCAAGAACGGGGACTGAACGCACCATGTGCAGCAGGTAGCCATGCCGTCAAAACGCTCCACTTGACGGTATAGGGTGCACTCCAAACCGCCTCTCTGTGGGTGATCAATTAACTTATACAGAGGAACGAATCTTACTACAAAACTGACAAGTCTAGAAAATAAAAACTAATGTCTGTAGTTCAGGTAATAAACAGACTGCTTGTCCATGCTACTAAGATGGTGGTGGAAGAGTAGACTGTGTTAAATCTAATGGTGTGAGCGCTCTTTAAATACGATTGGCAAATCATAATTCTGACGACGTGGAAAATTTCAAGTGCTTTACATTTGCGGACAAAAGAAAAGGTTTCATTTTACAACAGCCTCAAAGCAATAAATACAACCATCCTGTAATATAATATGGTCCCATAATTAAGCCTGGTAACATTGGATTTTGGCAAGCCGTGTTGACTTTATGCAAATGAGCAATAAAGTAGCACGGCGTAAGTGACTTATCGGCGGTGGAGGTTTATTGTGGTTTGGGACGTTGTTTCATTAGCCAATCAGAGATAGGCTTGTAAACATGTTTGGCAAACGGACGAACTCGTTCGGTGAGAGAGTTTGGAGTATAAATGCAATGTCCAAAAATGTTGTCATCAATAAAAAATGAAGTTAACAAACACAACGATTTCCAAAATTAAGTTAAATGAATTCTCAATTGGTCATCGGAGTCATGAGAAATCAAAATATTTGGACTCCATGCTCCTCATTCCGCAAAAACTACAGCATTTCAATTAAACAAACATTATTTTAAGGGAAGTTTCCCACTGTACTACATGACAATAGGCCTACCTATACTGCTTCGTCCTTCGGATGAGACGTAAAGCCGTAGGTCCCGTGTGTTGTGTAAAGCACGTAAAAGAACCCAGTTAGTCGCTAAGAAAAAAGGTTTGACACTGTGTTTCTGACAGTGGCTTACTGTACGTTGCGCCACCACAGCACCCTGTAAACTGTTTTAAGGGGCTACATAAATGAGTCCCATAATTCAATAGTCAAAAAACTGTATTTAAAAAAATAATAATAAGCGCTTTGATACGCCGTAGATAAAGAGATATAATTATAAAAACTATTTATTAATATTTTACCAAGTTATGTGCCAATAATAACGCTCTAAAAACTAACTTATAGTCAACACAGCGTTTACTATACACCCTAAAAACAGATTGGTTAAAACAACCAACGTATTGGTAGATATGTGTCCAACCAAGCTTACTGGTCAATTTAACCAATATAATGGGTAATTTAACAACAAATCTTTGTAAACTTATCAACATTTTGGTTAAATCATGTTTAATCCAACCAATATCTTGGTTAGATTAACCAATAAGCTTGGTTGGACACATATCTACCAACATCTTGGTTGTTTTTAACCAATCCGTTTTTAGGGTGTAGTAGTCATGTTAGACCACATTACAATTATTAGTCAAAAATTGTCTAAAATGACCAATTAAGGCTGTTTTGATTAACTTTAATTTTAGAGTGAATGTGAACATTTATATTTTGGGCCACGTGCAAAGTTTGCCCGTTTGTTGTTTATAATATAAGCTGATCACTGCTTTGGAGTCACGTGGATCTGGTCTGACATCAAAAGGCACCGCCACCATAGATTCGGAAGGGTTTAATGGTCTTCAACAAACAAGAAAGATAAACTTATTTACATTATGCTAATTATCTCCAATCATAAACAACTACATACAATCTCATTATAAACTGATACTGCAAGATTAGCATATTTTATTGTGTAAATCGTTAATATTCGAGAGATTATCGCAAACCGTCCCAGTTTTATAAAGATGTTCCGCAGAAATATTGCTTAAAACCGAACTTGCTAAGCAAAAGATACAGGGAAACCAGTCACAAGCGATGTATTATTTTCACATGTCATTTGGCTGGGAACCCATTTTAGCTACGTAAGACTAAAATTTGTTGCTGAGCAGCTTTTTCTGAAATGGGGGCTAAGATCCGGACCTCAAGAAGCTGTAAGCGGTCAAAAATAATTTTACACCAACCAATTCCCATAAGCTTTGTGTAACACTCTGCGCAAGAAGAGCAGCGCCGTAACTGGGTAAAGTTTTTTGGGGGGCACAAGTTTTCCAAGGGGGCACTTTGGCTAATTAAAACTGTAGTTTCCGTTTGTTATTCCTAAACAAGCCCCTTTTCAGCGCTCTTCTGACGTGTTGGGGTAAAACAAAATACTTTCTGCGTGTAAATAGTTTTTTTTTTTTTTTTTTAAGTTTTAAAAACATTGAAATTACTACATAAAAGCTCAAAAATGTAACATTTTATTCTGGTAATTTCTAATCTCAAAAGTCCAGATTTCAAACGGGGCACCCGGGGGGGGGGGCGCAGACATCAGTTGGGGGGCATGTGCCCCCGTGCCCTCTCCTCCTAGTTACGCCACTGAAGAAGAGTCAAGTTTGCCGGGCACTGCTGCCGCCACCCTGAGTTTCCAGCCAGCACGCTTGACCTTTGGGAACCCAAGCAAGGTCGAGCCCAAAGAGATCAAGGTTATCCTGATCCACGTGGACATACTACGCAGCAGGGACACGGGCTTTGAGACACCAAATGAAATAGCTACATGCATGAAGGACGGGGGAAACCTGGTGACACATCTCTCGTGACGTCATTGGCCGAGGACACCACTCGATATAATTGAATTTTCTTCACCCCCACCCCACCGTCTCCTTCCTTGTTATGTGTCTTTGTTCATTTAATACTTCTGACTTTATTATGCCCCTTTTTCACAAGACTCCCTCCTGACTGCTTCTGTTACTACACAAATAATACAGTTATTTAGGGGCGGTCAGGCAATCCCTATACCTGATTGCGTGGGATATTCCCTGGAATATTTCTCTGGGCTTTTCCCTCCCACATCTAAAACTGAAACTTCCTTCCTTGTCTTCTCTCCATGGGGTTCTTGGCTATGATTTAGTTCGCTTTTCTGGGAATCCTTGGCTTCACGACCAGAATAATTAATAATAAAGATTGTGAGCGTGTTGGTTTGTAATTAGCCTAGCCTAGAGACATTTGGTGCTAGATATGTGGCAGGGTGTACCGCCCCCCCCCCCCCACACACACACAGGTACGTTTATGGTGTAGACCGAGGACATCCCTTTGTTCTCCCATTGTTTGAACTTAGTTATTTTAGCGACGTCCCCATTGGTTTTGTGCACGAAACCTACCGAGGACTGTCCTCGGTATGTCATTTTCCCGGATCCCTTTTGTTAAAGTCCTTGGTTTGAGTGCCCAGACATGCCCCCCCCCCCCCCCCCCCCCACACACACACACCCTCATATCGTGTCTTCATTGTGTTTTGGGAATCTCATGAATTCTTTTTGTTTGAGGATTTTTTATTCATTTATTTATTTTTATTTTATTTATTTATTTATTTTTTTTGGGGGGGGGGGGTGGGGGCTTCTGTACAAGAGGGGAAGAGTGTGTTAGAGAATAGGAACATTTGGGGGCCTCCCTCTGCCACATATCGGGCATGGTATACTAAGAGAAGGGTAAAAACGTGAGAGGCACTTAACTGCATTTTTACCACAGCAGGTGATTCTGGTTGGAAGCAGCTTGCAACCGCTAATTCATTTGTCTATTTGCTCTACTTGTGACTGCATTCTTCCATTTTCTGCCGAGCTTCATGCTGACTGCGCCCGTTACACAAATGGAAGTGTATGTAATGTGCTGTGTTGTCATTTAGCCTTTGAGAAAGACTCTGCTATGCCAAGGTCAGAACGTCAGCCCATCAAAAATTTTTGCATTAACGTATAATTTTAAAAACTAAATAATAAAATAAAAAATAAATAAATAAATACCGATTGAATTATAAAATCGTATTTCAAGCCAAAACTCAACAGTAATATAGTTTGATTTCAATTGACGATTGAAGACGTATGAAATCTTAACAACGGAAATATTTACAGGGGAAAAAACAATAATTATAATAATATGATTATTATAGAAGGCACAACGGAACAGGCTGTCAGAAGCGACGCGCAAAAAGGGTAGTGGACACCCACTTCAAAAAGTACAAGCTTTTGATTTTATATCAGAGTTCAGAGATTGCTTGGTACAACGCAATCAAGTGCACTCCAGGTTTTCTAATTAATTGCACGCTTACAAACCAGTAGAACTGCTGGAAATGAATGTCATTGTATAAGTGTTTGGAGGGGCAATTCTTATTCTAACACCCATTATTGAAAGACTGATGTGTGCACAAGGTTTTTAATGACGGTTTTAGTGTTATTTTTTTTTTTTTTTTTTTTTTTTTTTTTAAAGTTACACAATAAAAACGATTGACACATGTTCGCGACACATCGCCGTAATGAGCGTCACGAAATACACGCTCTAATTAAAAACCAATTGACTTGCGATTGATATCGGGATCATGTATACATAAGTGGTGTGTGTTTTGGAAGTGTTGTTAACATGCAGCTGGTGACACACATTAACCTTTGATGGGTCACTGCTATTCATAATCCAAAACGAATACATGTTTTCTTTTATTAACATAAACCCACGTTTTTTATTGTCAATTTGTGTAGAATGTTATATTTTTTAATAATGTTTGACATTATTTTTGGAACCACAAAGAGAGTCAACAATATAATTCAGGTTTCAGATGTGTTTTTTTTTGTTTTGTTTTTTGATAATATACCGTTATTTAGCAAGCAGGATTACTGGGCTCAAAATGAATTATGAAAAAGACAAGGTCACGGCAGGACCAGAAACCATACTATGGAACAGATATACAACATGTTGTCGAATCTGGCCAGCGGTTCTCCCTTATCCAAGACAAAAACCAAGACAACGAAATACGAAGAAGAATCAAAGCTGGACGGCAACCCTATGGAAGATACAGCACCATCATAAAAGCTGATGAATAGTGTTTGACATATTTTTGTAACCACAAAGGGAGTCAACAAAATAATTCAGGTTTCAGATGTTATTTTTTGATAAATACCGTTATTTAGCAAGCAGGATTACTGGACTCAAAATAAATATGAAAAAGACAATTTCATGGCAGGACCAGTAGGGAACAGAAATATAACAAGTTATCGAATCTACATCCTAGGCCAGCGGTTCTCCCTGCTCCAACGAAATACGAAGAAGAATCTAAGCTGGACGGCAAGCCTATGGAAGATACAGCACCATCATGAAAGGCAACCTCCCAATTTGCCTGAAAAGGGGTGTGACCAATGCATCCTCCCTGCTGTTTCTTACGGGGCCGAAACCTGGACATTAACATCAACAATGGAAAGAACACTAGCAGCAGCTAATCGCAACATTATATGTATATTATATCTCTCTGGTAATGAAACCAAGGGACCCTCAAAAGTGACTTGCATTGTGATCCGGTAGGCCTGAAAATAACTGTGTACTGAGAAGATTGAAGAATGGAAAGAAGTATACTTAAGAACACGTACAAGGCCAGAAAAACAAATGGATAAGGGAACACACCAAAGTGACAGACATCTTAGAAACAGTCAAATACAGAAAATGGAGCTGAGCAGGACACATCAGCAGCAAAGCACGTAACAGTTGGAGCTCAGCAATCGCTCACTGGACACCATGGCATGGGAACAAACGGAGTAGAGGACGAAAGAGAAAAAGATGGAGAGACGAGCTGCAACAATACTGGGGAAAAGTCAATTAGTACCAAGAAGCACAAAATATAGACATCTTGGAGACATCATGCTGAGGCCTTCATCCTGCAGTGGATCGACACTGGCTGAAAGTAAAAGTAAAAGTATAACTAGTTATTGAAATGAGACTTTCATCCACAAACGGTATTGGAAAAAGTCTTTGAAATCTCGCGCTCGTGCACTTGAACGAAGTCCAATGTCCGAAAACGCGAGATTTTAACAGTATTCGGGAACAATGCTGAAAATTGTCTTGACTTAGGCAGGCAAGATTGGTTGAAGAGTACATTATTTTTTTTCCTGGGCCCGTAAAAATGAAATAGCGCCACCTATAATCTGCAAATCTCATTACATTGTCACATGACACGTGTGGCTTGAGCCTGTAATAAATTGCGCTGTTGCCGCTCCACCCCATTATGTGAATCGTTAGAACCCATCCCTTAAAATAACCCACGAAAACCGTACATTTTAACACGGCTATTTGTAACTTTACAGTAAAACTACGCCAAATAGGACACAAATTAACAAATTCCTAGAGTTAATAGCTGTAAATAGAACTTTACTTTCCATTTTTGGGGGGAAAATATGAGTTGTTTCTGGCTTTCGATCGAGGCAAATTTGTAAGGGGGCGGGATCACTGCAAGACATGCTACATCCATTATTAGACAACGATTCACTGGTAACCATGGGTAGGTCAAGTCATTAGTGCACGAAGTGTCATAAAACCCGTGAACTTAAGTAATGTAATTACAAAATAATACTTGTTTTGTCTGGTGTAAAGCTTATGTATTTTGAAAGACCAATTTTAATTCCACATGGTGGCTTTTTCAAGCTTTATTGCAATTGGATACAATTTAAAACAGAAACGTAACTCAAGGCCACGATTAATATGTTGAGGACGAGCACTTACAGTTCAACGCATGAGGTCCTCCTGGTACACTCTGGCCTCACAAGCATAATCTATAACAGTTAAAACATGGAGGAAGGAAACAAGAAGAAAAAAACTCATAAAAAAAAGAAAGAAATAAGAAGAAGAAAAACGAATAAATAAACACACAATCATCATTTAGATATCTTCCTTCGACTTCTGTTCCCGGATTTGTCCCCCCCCCCCCCCCGTGCATTTCAGAGCTAAATAGTACAACATCAAAATGTTTCATTCGAAAAATAGTTCCATCAAATAATGAGTTAAAAGCAACAAAAAAATTGCTAGGTTAAAGTTTCCAAGTTATTGCATGTTTTAGTCATTAGGGCACACCATCCCAACGGCCAGGGAAAACCCCTGTGTATCTACCTGGCTCCGCCCCCGAAAAGGCCTTTCTACCATGCCCGGAAGAAAGATTAATTAAATTAGACATGGAAAAAAAATGGAACTCCCCTGTTGTTTCGTCTTTTTTATGTCCAATAAAACATTAAAACTCGTATAGTTTTTCTTTAATCATTTTTTTTTTTACAATAATTCATATTACAGATCAAAGCGCACACCTGTTTTATACCTTAGTTACCGAGTACCAGTGATGCACGCTACCGGATGAAATTTAGAGCAAGTGTTCTTTCTGTAATGGCGGCCATTTTCACACAGGAAGGCTGATCAAGACACATATCCGTAATTCTTTTCAGTGGTCAAGTTCTCCATTTCCTGTTAATTTTGTATGAGTCCCGGAGAGATTAAAGGTTGTATCGGGTGAGTGGGAAGTGTTCTGTGTTTTTTATGTTGTATTTTGGTGCGATTAATTTGGTGTAAATCGGCTACATAAATCTAAGTTTTATTACATTTTGCGTTGTAGGTCGTTGCCTGTGCAGGCTAGGCGCGTACCCCGGTACACGGTGACTGTGCCGGTACACTGCCCCTGACCCCATGCACGCCCTCTTTTCTGACATTGGTTTTTGCCTTCCATCATCCATGGTTCAGGCCATTTACTATCTAGTCTACCGTAAAAATGTGCTTTCTTGTGAAAAGTCAAATCTGGAGAGGTGTGTCAAATACAAACTAGTCTTTAAAACGTGCTTTCTGCCCCTATAGTTGTACTCTTTTGCTACCGTAACCTTGTGATAAAATAAAATTATAGTAAATAGAAAAATAGGGCCTACCGGTTTAAATGATTAAGTTGTATTATAATGACAATGTCATGACAGTGTCAGAAACACAGACCATCATTTGTTTGGGCAAAAGTGCCGTATCCGGCTGCCACTTTATCTCTCTTAATTTGGGTCAAGTTGTATCCTTACCTGTCCAGAGAGGTTGAACTTTGAACGATTTTTAAAATCATTTTAAAATCCATTAGATTAGAAAGTGACAGTCGGATATGGAAACTTTTCTGTAAGGGCAAAAATTCCATGTCCAACTGCCACTTCATCTCCCTTTAAAAGTTTAATTCCGGCTCATACTTAACTCGTATGCGGACGCGAAGCGAATTTGATGTCATTCTCGAACGATTCGCTCAAGTTAAACTGTGTTGAACTTTTTGCGAAATTCGGGACGGGAAACAATGGAAGAATCCCAACGGCAAGTGGTTAAAGATTTTTTTTTTTCCTTTTTCACTTTTAATTTCAATTTTTATAGTTTATTTTTGAAATTCAGTGGCATTCCATCACTGATGATCCATTTCCCTGCTTTGTTTTGTACCAATGATAATTGAGCATTGATCAGCAAGCACCCTAAACACAAAACAATAGTGTATAGTAATACAATTACATATAATACATTGTTGCATTCAAAGTTTATTTGAGGAAATACTTTGCTTCTGCCGATGTTGTTTTCTTGTGGGCGAGTGGGCAGTGCCAAAAAACATGGAAAAGTTTCCTGTCTAATTCCACGGGTCTAATCTCGCTCGTTCTCCCGTCCACCCTTTGCCATCGCTGATTTCCATCATTTAATGCTACTTCGGTGTCACTTATTCAATATAATGTCCGATAAACAGCAATCGATTTGGATTAAAAACTTGCTAAATGTGAACGCGGCGACAGCCAAAAAACCTCAACAAATTGGGACACATTGACCAACTTGCTTGCGACAACTCGACATTAATCTACACCCGTCTGTGTTCCGTTGTTGCACCACGCACGCTACGAACCAAAAACACATTCAGTGGTGACTCACTTTGCACGTGGTCTGTAGCTGTGCATTCAGCGGGCTCACAACGTCTGCCACATGATCGCGCAAACAATGTAATGGTTGTACTCTACTTCCTTGCTAATAAATTCAAATGCAATGCACATGACAAAGGTGCAAAGTTTGCAATGTCCGCGCGATCAAGTTGCATTGCAGACAAAAACACGTGCGAGATCGGTCCAGAGGGGAAAAAGCGAACCCGTTTCATGCCTGCCAATCTTTTAAAGGTTTTACATTTCAGACTTCAAATTCTGAATCCAAATCCAATGGTTTTTTTCCCCCCCATTTGAAGAAGGGTCAGTTGGTACAATAATATATTTCCTGACAGTTTCCTGATTTTTTTTAATAAAATGATGTCCGAAAGAAATGTACTGTATGTTATAAATCAGGCATCAACGATCGCAGGTACCTAGCACCTGTACCGTTGTCCCCATTCTCAATTTGGATTCATTGCTAGAAACGTCTAAACGTTTAAACAGAAGTCACAAGCTTCGTTTAAACGCTTAGGAAAATAAACGTTTGCACAAAACCCACATAATCATTTCCTTTGTATTTTTATGCGCCCTGCTGTCCATTGTTCTGTCACAATAGGGAAGCCTGGCTGCGCTTTCAATGCGGAGCTGACATACTGGCCGGTGACCCACGTCATTGCGGGTCTGGCAGGCCGGTGAGTGGGCAGTATTAATACTGTAGCGTGCTTGCCGGCATGTCTGATAGATCTGCATACTGGGTTATTTGTTGGTGTGTCAGCTCCTGTGAAGAATTATTTTGTGCTCACCCTCAATTTCGAGTATTTTTGTTTTAATTCTCGTTTTTTTTTTTTATGTTTACATTTGTTTTCCATTGTGTGTTAACTTTTGCTGTATTTTTGTATCACTGTTTGCTTTGTTGAGGTCAAATAAATAACAATAATAATAGTATTAATAATAATAACTGATGTCCTACTGGTAAACCAACAGAGTCACCAGTTAAATACAAAGCTTTATCTTCCAGCACGCGCTCATCATCCAATCAGATTGCTCGACAGCCGTGGTTTATAAAGCTGTAAACAACGGCTGCAATTTCATATCCAATGGTGCGTAATTACTGTTCGAGCGCAAATATGCACTCGCGCAAGACGTATAATCTTTGCAAATCTTTGTAAGCTTTCTTTGATCATGTGATATCACACTTTGGTCAGCTGGAAGATAAATTTGTTATCACAGGTGTGATAACTAACAATAATTATCACATTAAGAAAAACAGGGGCAGGCCTTTGCTGGCCAAATCAGAGAAAATGTTCAAGGGCATGCTGGCCAAGTTGGTAGTGACAGTGCAATTTTTCTGAAGGACATGCTGGCCAACTCGACAGGGCATGAGGCCACCAATGGCCTCGGTGGCCTTGTTTAAGATCAAGGCCTGCACGGGTGAGATAACTAGTATTTGATAGCCTTTATTTGTGTGTTTTTATTATGAATAGATTGTATTGAAGTCCAGTGAGTTTCCTTCGTTGGTGCCTTTACTGGTGGAACCAAACACACAGCGACCATGCCGACAGTCAAAGGAGATGGCATGCGAGGTCTTGCAGTCTTCATTTCTGACATCAGAAACTGTGAGTTTTCCTGTAATCAAATAACCCTTAAAGCCCCAGCTCAACATTGGCAAGAAGAAAAACATAAATCAGGCCTTGCGCTTAAAGCTTTTTGTAAAATAGCCCAAGGCTAAACTGTGCATTTTACTTACCCCCAGGAAGTTTTCATTGCCTAAATTTTAAACATGCATTGTCATACATGTATGTAAATGTATCTTTCTGATACTAATGGTTTAACGGTCAAATGAAGTTACACTCACACACTCACTAATAACTAAGCACATTTTTGAAATGTTGTATTCACATCTGAAAAGGAAGAAGTATGAGCATTATAAACAAGTAAGTTGCACAGTTTTCAGTAGCCCAGAGGGCAAGTTGAGAACTAGCCCATAGCAGATTTTACTAGACAATGTACGCTGGGCTAGTGTCAAGGGTGAGCCCTGTAAATGTTCACAGATTTGCATAGTATAAAGATAATGATGGTGGAAAACTTTTCTTGAAATATTTCTGCCTGAAGTGTTGTCGTTTTTAGATAATAAATGAAATAAGATCAAAAATTAGTTTTCGTCTCTGTGAGACAAAAACTCTGCCTAGATAGGAATGCGTACAAAAATGCTGAATGCATTTTTACCGTTTTCTCGCAAATGAAACAAAAAAATTAGCTGACAATTTCACAGGTTGGTTTTATTACAAATATCTTGATTTGTGCAAAAAGATGGAAACATTTACAGTCAGTTTACCAATGTTGAGCTGGGGCTTTAATTCATGACGGTGATGTTTTCATTTCATTTACTAATTCTGGTTGTGAAGCCAAGGATTCTCAGAAAAGCAAACTTTGAAATCACTATACTAGCCAAGAACCCCATGGAGAGAAGACAAGGAAGGAAGTTTCAATTTTAGATGTGGTAGGAAAACCCCAGATATTAGTAGGGACCAAAAACCCAATCCACATACATGTAGTGCCCCCGGCGGGATTCGAACCGGGGTCCCTAGAGGTGGAAGGCGAGGAAAGATACCACTATGCCAACCCAACCACCCAATGAGAGGTTTTGGGTGTTGTGTCTGTCAAGGCCCTGTTTGGAATCTATCTATCAATTTCATATAAAAGTGTTGAAACTGATTATTTACAATTTTGGTGTATGGATTAAATCAAAATTCGGCTCTTTTCAGAACCACCACTCCTCCCATAAGAGATTTTTACATGGTTGTACCCGCAAGTTTATTATTTTACTAGTTATGGTTTCCGAATTAACCATAGTTCGACTAACTCTGATTGAACTCGGGCTAGTCAACGATGGTTGGACTAGTCTAGTCGACTATTCGGGACCAGCCTATCGAGGTTGGTCTCATCGCTGGCTACCAATAGCCGTTTCATAAGCACAATGCAAAGGGGACCAATTATCAGAGAAGTGATAACATTGATTTCGCTATTTTCTCATGGTCACATTAACATGACATGACTAGAGTCGTTTGCACTTCAACTTCAGTGCGCATGCACTACTTACCTCACTAACCAACCACTAGTTTAAACCATTGGTCCTTGATCGAACTTGCTCAAGGTTGAAGTTGGAGAAGGGTCTAATCCATAAATGCTTTCAATTTAGAATGAATATTTTGACTTGCAGGCAAGAGCAAGGAAGCTGAGATTAAGCGGATCAATAAGGAGCTGGCCAACATTCGCTCCAAATTCAAAGGTAAATATATTTTTAGTTTATCTACTACTAAATTGTTAGCAGAAACTCCCCTACTTTTCGTAAAGTTTTGCAGCGAGTTGACAAACCATTTGAAACCATTTATCTGCATGGGCAAGCCTGATACTTCACTGAGGCAATTGCCTCCATTGCCCCTGGTCATTGCCTTGGTGCCCTTGAAATGTTCCAACAGAAATTTACAAGTTCCTCACAAAGGTGCCCTTTATCCAGAAGAAAATTCCTTGGTGCCCTTGACCTTTCAAGACTTCAGCAATCACGCCTGGTTGTGTATGGTGGCACAATGTTGCATGGAACTGACTTTGTGCATGTGTTATACCAAAAATACTAGAAACACAAGATAGAACACTTGTGCTGTTTTGCAAGGTAGCAGAATGTAACGCCGTTTTACCTACCAACCGCGTGATGGCACCCTTCCCCATGTGTCAATTTTTGCTAGGATTATTTACACAATTTATTGCCGAACACAAAATTTTCGATCTGCCTTCACCTTTTTTAGTTGGTGGGATCGTTTGGTATAAGTTTTTCCATTTAGTAGGCCCTACTTATTGCGCAAACAATCTTTGGTTTTACCTACCAAACGACTTCGGGCGCCCCAATTTTTCGTGTCATGATTGTGTCCTATCATGGTTTTGTGGTATCTTTGGTTATACATGTACTTGTATGTACATGGTACCAGATCGCAGTCTTGCATGGTTCGAATCTATTATTCCAAACCATGGGGATGATATTGAATGGTCAGACAGTAGGAGGGTTGACTGCGAACTGTGGGGATGCATTAGTTATCCAACAAAAGCGCGAGTGGAATACGGAAAACCTGCGTCGGTTGAGTTGGATATGGGACATGTACATGCTATATTTTTCTGTATTCCACGAGAGCGGAATGTGTGATGACAAAAGCAAATCTTCAAGCAACCTTGACGCGCTGCTTAACAGAGCCCATTAGCCTACTTGGAGTTAGAACAGCGCAATATGCAGCGTTTGATATGGACGGTGCAATTAGATTTAATATTACACTGTTGTTGCCATGGAACACCCAATCAGAATGGAGGATTCAAGTTTGCTTGAAGATATCATGCGATACCACAGTGGATGAGATTGAATGGTCAGACAGTAGAAGGGTTGACTGTGTACTGTGTGGACCACTTGATGTCATATTGCAGGTTGGCAAAGTGCATCTTATCATTCAAAACCACAGTGGATCATATTGAATGGTCAGACAGTAGGAGGGTTGACTGTGTACTGTGTGAATATAGTTACCACATGATATATTGTAGGTTGGCAAAGTGCATCTTATCATTCAAAACCACAGTGGATCATATTAAATGGTCAGACAGTAGGAGGGTTGACTGCGTACTGTGTAGATGCATTCACTATTAGCTATCACACAAGCGTGAGTGGAGTACAGAAAACCTTCTGCATCGGCCGAGTTGGATGTGGGCCGAGACACGCTGTGTATATTTTTCCGTATTCCATGAGTGCGGAATGTGTGATAAATTATCTTCAAGCAAATGACACGCAGCTTAAAATAGCTCAATACTTGGAGTTTCAGCGCAATATGCAGGGTTTGATATTGACGGTGCAATATCACACTGTTGTTACCATGGGACGCCAAGCAGAATCGAGAATTCAAGTTTTTTTATCATTCAATACCACAGTGGATGTTATTGAAGGGTCAGACGGTACAAGGTTTTTTTTTATTGCTTGGAAAGTGTGGAGTATTGTTACAGAAGTCCACTGGTTTTATACATAAGCATTCACTATTAAAAATCAAAACAGACTTCCTTTCTGTACTACTACGTGTAATAATAAGACCTTCATTATCTTACTGTTGGAAATTACACATCCTGAAGGACTAGTGTTTTTTTTTTAATGGGTGAACGTGAGTAGAATCTTGTAACGTCAGACAATTAAAGAAAACAGGAAAAGGAAATGTGGAAATCTGCAACCGTCCAAGCTCGTTTCCACTGACGGTTTCTTATGGCCATCAACTTCAAGGACAAATATAAATATAAATATAAAAAACATTGCATATCAAAAAAACAACATTCTGTTTACCAGCCAAAATGCCATGTAATGTAGGCCCTACATGTACACATGTGTATTGTTTGATAAAACAACTCTGTGAAATAGTACCATACACATGCTGCAAGGACAAAGGTTGCTAATAAATTATGTAAAGTTTAAGCCCATCCGTGGCATTTTATTTGGAAGGTTGTATTCAGTAATGAGCCACATTAATTAGTTACAAAGTGCCCGTGTAGTCGACCCAATATGTCGAATGGGAAATTAAAGTAGGCTCATTGTATAATGTTTAAATTGCAATGGGGCCGACGCATGTACAACGTGTAGATTTAACCAGAAGGGCCCATTTGTTTAAGGGATATAAATCCAGGCCCGATTGCTTCATTCTTGGAAGGGCAAGGGCACCAAGGCATTTTCTCCTTTGGTAATGGGCACCTCTATGAGGACATTGTACTAGGACCATTTCAAGGGCACCAAGGCAATGACCAAGGGCAACGGAGGCAAACCTTGAAGCATCAGGCATTGTCAGGTCTGTAAGTCTTGATGACAGTCCAGAAAACCAACAGCTCTTTAAAGTCTGCCACAGTTACTGCATTAACCAGTTTCCACCGGGATTCTTCCATTTTGTTCCCGTCCCCCTCTCAGGATTATTTTGTTGGAATTGCCGGAATCATTTTTCTTTGGGAATACCGCTGACATAAAGAAAGCTTGACTTGACAAAGCCAAGAGAACAAAAATTATCTTTATTGCACCGTGAGTTTTGTTTGCACTACCGAGAAAAATGTTAAATTCATATTGCATGAATTGCAAAACCTCGGCCGCAACCCACGGCATAGTTTTGGTACTAAACCCAGAACCATGGCTGGATCCCCGGTTCACTCTGACTTACCTCCATTGAGCTGAAATATAGTGAACAAACAATGATGGAAGCCTCTCAATGACTTGTAACTCTTTTCTTGGAACAAAAGGACAAAGGTCTAGAGTGGGGATTACACAAAAGCCACTGCACGATAGCCCAAAATTGGCAAAAAATTCAAGACCACTTTTTCTCTTTGTGTGGGTGAAACAAAGCGTTAGTGCTCTGTGCACACTCCGCAGTGGAATGTCTGGGCAATCTTTGTGCCAATATTCCTTTTTTTACACAATAGGAATTGCATTGAGGTAGTTTTTCTTTGATGATTTATGCAAGAAAAGTTTATTAACCCTAACAACCCCCATCCCATCAAACTCCAACAGAAGGTTTTGTTGGGATTTGATGGGATGTGTACTGTGCATCTCCGATATGGTGTTGGGATGTGATGGGATGAGGTCTGCAGGCTTGGGGTAACAGTGTTGGGATTTGATGGAGTGGGTGAGGTGAAGTTGTGTGTTGTCTGTTTTCCCTGCTGGTCAGTTAACAATGTACATGTAGTCTTTTTGGTTATTGCAATGGATTAGGGTAAATAAACAACTGATAAGGCATGTAACATGTGTAAGGTGCTGGGGGGTTGTATGTGCTGCATGTTTTATGCACTGAACAGTGGACAATGTATTCACTTTTAAATTTAAAAAAAATATCTGCACTGAAACAGTTGTTGGGATTTGATGGGTAAGGCACTGCATGCCCTCACTCTTCATACTTTGTATTAGGCCAAGAGTACTCAACCCATCAAATCCCAACAGGTAAGAGCCTGTTGGGATTTGATGGGTTGTGTACTGTGTACTAGCAGTGTTTTTCCATGGTGTTGGGATTTGATGGGATGAGGACTGATACTAGTAAACATACTTAGGGGGTTAGGGTTAATTGGACTTTGTTTTTTTAAGTTTGTGTCAAAAGAAGTGCCTTTGAACGATGAAATCTGTAATTTTGGGTTAAATTACACACAAACGGAGGCCAGCTATTGAACTGGAAGTAGTGATCACTTCAGGCGTGCAGCAGATGCGCATGTGACACAATGACTTACCAGCAGGATAGGTTAATCAAATAAAGAAATAAATAACAACTGCTTGAATCAATTTGTTTTTATTTTGTTCAGGGGATAAAACTCTGGACGGGTATCAGAAGAAGAAGTATGTCTGCAAACTGCTCTTCATCTTCCTGCTCGGTCACGACATCGACTTTGGCCACATGGAGGCCGTCAATCTTCTCAGCTCAAACAAATACACAGAGAAGCAGATTGTAAGTATGAGTGACCACTTAAAAAAGAAACGGTATCCGCCTCAGATTGGCGCTCATAGCGCTGGGATTCGGTCATTTTTTTTTTACTTCAAGTTTGGAGTAAGCAAAGAAAATTGACTGGAGCGGGATTTGAGCCTGTGACCACCGACTTAACATACCGACGCTCTATCAACTGAGCTATCCAGCCCTAATGTTGGCGGTCTCCCTATCAGTCATTATCTTTGTTCGGGGGATGCCAGTCAGAAGCCATTCATATATGCTGTATATAAATACACTAATTCAAGCAGCTTGTCCATGGTGGTTTGCACCACCGCAGCTATGGCTGCTGCACATGCACTACCAATCCTCCATGCTGATTGGTACATATGCGCAGCTGACGCGTTTTTGTCGTGTCATGCGTGTGTGGCGGCCTTAGCCTTGGTTGTTCGTTGGTTCTTTCGTATGAAATCCATCTATACATCTTGGCTAGATAGGGAGGTCTGAGTTCAACCAGCTGGTGGTGTCTTCATCCATCTCTAGGAGTCCAAGGGCCCCATGTAGAGATTTGTAGATGGGGCATGCATCAACAGGCCTCGATCTTAAGAAAAACAGGGCCAAATCAGAGAACTTGTAAAAGGGCATGCTGGCCAAGTTGGTAGTGACTCTGACAGTGCAATTTTTCTGAAGGGCACGCTGGCCAACTCGACAGGGCATGAGGCCAATGGCCTCGGTGGCCTCGGTTAAGATCAAGGCCTGCATCAATGATGTGCTCTTTGGTCTGAATCTCTCCCCATTACACAGTTGGGTGATGATTCTGCTCCAGTCTTGTGCAGGACTTGTTTCGTACGTCCGACTCCACTTCTGGTTCTATTCAGATTGACCCAGGCCTTTCTTAGAAGGTCACAACCACTTGGTTTATTTGAGGGCTCTGTGATGAACTTCTTCAGATTGGTGGTGGAAGACTTCCACTGTAAACCACCATAAATGAGCTGCTCGGATTAGCGTATATGGAAATAAACATTAAATATATTTCAAATGATTCAAGTATCGATTTCTGCTTCCGTCAGGGATACCTGTTCATCTCTGTTCTCGTTAACGAGAACTCGGACTTGATGCAGCTGGTGATCCAGAACATCAAGAACGACATGGGAAGTCGTACCCCCATCCACATCAACTTAGCCCTTCACTGCATTGCTAACATCGGCAGCAAGGCCATGGCAGAGACCCTGGGACCTGAAATACCCAAACTTCTAGTCTCTGGGTAAGAAACTTCAACCACTTAATGCTGGGAATTCTGAAATTTTTCTGTGCCCATAGGCGGAATTAATTTCTTGAATTTCTTGAATAATTCTTCTTGTCTTGACTTGGTTTAGTCATGGTTTCATTGTGACATTGATACCATGACTAAACCAAAAGACAACAAACATACTCTTAAAATGCACGTTGATATTTTTTTCCTCTTTAATTTTTAGGACTCCTGTATAATTCTTCTTTGTTAGAGTATCGCTGTCACAAGAAAACCATGACTAAACCAAGCAAAGACAAACATTCTCATGAAATGCACCTTGATTTTTTATTTTTTTTTGTCCTTAATTTTCGGAATTATACGATACAACCATAGAGCTAGCTCTATGAATAGAACCTGGGAAGCGGCAGCACGGGGATCTACCTTAAGGGTGATGCAACTTTTTATTTTTTATTATTATTACATTAATATGTGTGTAAAAAAAAAGTACTTCATATCCTCAAAGAAAAACTAGCTCAATGCAACTCCTATGGGCTTCTGGTAATCAGTGGAGCCAGTTTGTGTGAAGTGGACGTGGCTTACAGTGGAATTACGTCACACCAATAGCTTTACGGCTTGTTAACTGTTGATTTTAGTGGATTTGACACAACCAAGTAAATGATTTCCGTCCTACAGGGATACTATTGATGAGGTCAAGCAGAGTGCCGCCCTGTGCTTGCTCCGACTCTACAGAACTGACTCCCACTGTATTCCGAGTGGTGAATATCAGACAAGAATCATCCATCTTCTGAACGACCAACACATGGTAAGAGACACTGTGATAGACAAGGTGACAGATGGGTGGTCAGATGGGTAGAAGAATGGTAGAGAGGGACTATGGAACTATTGGTTCCAGCTTGGATCATTTTCCAAATGCTGACAATCGAACGAGAATCATGTATCTTCTGAATGACCAACACATGGCAAGAGACACTGTGATAGACACGGTGACAGATGGGTGGACAGATGGGTGGTCAGATGGGTAGAAGAATGGTAGAGAGGGACTATGGAACCATTAGTTCCAGC
The DNA here is from genome assembly GCA_911728455.2 of Marthasterias glacialis. Lineage (NCBI taxonomy): Eukaryota > Metazoa > Echinodermata > Asteroidea > Forcipulatida > Asteriidae > Marthasterias > Marthasterias glacialis. The sequence continues at coordinate 6,353,381 of OU452240.1, forward strand.
TTGGATCATTTTCCAAATGATGACAATCGAACGAGAATCATTTATCTTCTGAATGACCAACACTTGGTAAGAGACACTGTGATAGACACGGTGACAGATGGGTGGATAGATGGGTGGTCAGATGGGTAGAAGAATGGTAGAGAGGGACTATGGAACCATCAGTTCCAGCTTGGATCATTTTCCAAATGATGACAATCGAACGAGAAGCATTTATCTTCTGAATGACCAATACATGGCAAGAGACACTGTGATAGACATGGTGACAGATGGGTGGACAGATGGGTGGTCAGATGGGTAGTAGATTGGTAGAGGGGGACTATGGAACCATTAGTTCCAACGTGGATCATTTTCCAAATGATGAAACTCATGCATGCACGCAAGAAAATATTCCTTGCTTACCTGTGGTGTATGTATTGTGTCGTGTCATGGCCAAGCGGTTAAGCGCACTGGATTCAAGGTCTGTTCTTTCTGATCAGCAGAGTGTGGGTGTGAGTCCCAGTCTTGACACTTATGTCCTCAAGCAAGACACTTAAAACAATTATTACTTTGTCCTTTGGATGTGACGTAAAGCCGTAGGTCCCGTGTGTTGTGTAATGCACGTAAAAGAACCTTATCGCTAAGAGAAGGGGTTTGCCCCAGTGTTTCTGGCAGTGGCTGCTGAATGCGCCGCAGCACCTTGTAAACCTTTATAAGGTGCTACATTATGGGTGTCATAATGCAAAACTTCAAAAAATCTGTCTCAAAAAAAAAATAGAAAATAAACTGGGTTAAATTTTATATTTTCTTTTAGGGAGTGGTTACGGCAGCTACGAGTTTAATCCATGATCTTGTTCTAGATAATCCTGATGACTACAAAGGTTGCGTCTCATTGGCTGTATCAAGACTTAGCAGGGTAAGAATTGACCAATCAGGACCTGTTTTCATCGGCCATTACTTCATGGTTGTTTATTTTTACCAAAACCTGACCATTTGTGCTTATTTTTACCAAAACTCTACCAATTCTACATGTTTGTTTGTTTGCCTGACCAAAACTTAACAATTTTTGTTCATACTTACCAAAACTTCACAATTTCTTAACTTTTGTTTAGTTTCACCTATACTTCACCAGTTCTTCATAGTTATTTTTATCAAACATAATTTGTTTTGTCTATTTTAACCAAAACTTCACCATTTCTTCAAGTTGTTTGGTTTTATTGACCCCATGCATGGACGTCACATGTAGCTATGATCTGCCAATGGTCTGCCATTTTGGTAGTCAAAATACACGTAAAGAAATGGTGCTGGACTAACTGAGCGTGCTGCACAAAAAGCGCACTACGCACAGTAGCACATATTTTATGTAAGTCGCCCGTCACTATGCACAAGGCCACTCTAGGTGAGGGCTACAAGGAAAAGAAAAAGAAAGCAGAAGAAATTAGGGCAGAAGAAAACCGTTTACATTCTGCTTAAATAGAGAAAGATTATAGCCCGCAGGGAAACAGGATACAGGCAAAGAGTTCCACAGTGAAGTTGCGGATGGGAAACAAATTGTAGAGTACATCTTAGAATTACAATTCGGAACCGTTACAGTGTAAGGATAGGAGAGGACAGAGAAGCGTGTAGTGCGTCCAAACGGACGGTTGACAGGGACAACCAGTGATAAACCGTTGGAACACATCCCGTGGTAATACCTATAGACCAATCCGAGCAACTTGTTCATGGGCGTTGACACCACCGCAACAATGGCCGCCGCACGTGCGCGCCGAGGCACACGCACTGTGAATCCTCCATGTTGATTGGTACATATACGCGCTGACGCGAGTGTCGTGTCACGCGCGCGTGTGGAGGCCATGGCTGGGGTGGTGGAAAACACCCTAAACGAGCTCTGCTCATGCTGTTAAATAGAAGAGGGAGAGTGATGATACTCTACACAAGAGGGAATCGACTCCCAAAATGGCGCAAGGAAGATTCATGGTGTGATGACATCAGCTGAAGACAAAAACTTCAGGATTTCTTCATTTTCAATTACTTTTATACCAAAACTTCACAACTTCTTCATGACTTTTAACTGAAACTCTTCAAACCCCCGATTATATTTTTTGCGATCAGATTGTGACGTCTTCGTACACAGACCTTCAGGACTACACGTATTATTTTGTGCCGGCACCGTGGCTTTCCGTCAAGCTCTTGCGACTTCTCCAGTTCTACGGACCGCCCGACGACCCAGCCAGCCGAGGGCGTCTTAACGAATGTCTGGAGACGATTTTGAACAAAGCACAGGTATGTCAAACCAAGTCAACATTTGGAACCAAATTCCGGCGCAGAATGGTTGAAGTTCTTTGGCTATACCCACCTGTATCCTCCAAAGTACTCCACTCTATGGTGACTCAAAATCCACATGGTTAAAAATATAGTATTTTTTCTATTAATTCAAAAATTGTCAAACCAAATTTTACCGTACGTGATTTATAATAAGATAACATAAATAAAAGCCTATTTGTAAAATTTACAAAAAAAAATCGGCCATGTCAAACAAACGTTATGGTATAAAGAAGGTGCACGATCGAAAAAGCAAGTGTTGAGGTGTCCCGTAGACACCATTGTGTTACCTTTTTTCATTTTTATTCCTCCAAACTCTTCCCCAATGAATAACTGCAATTAGTGACTAGAAATTGAATTGAACCTTGAAAGTGGCAGTAACTATTTGACGATCAGCATTTCGTACGAAATGCGCACATTTAGATGCATTGCTGTTCAAATAGCTCTCAGTGTTGAGGGCTCGCCCGATTGATGACCACACCTGCCAGGTCAACACGGGAAAGCTAATCGAACGCACCCTTAAACTGATGACGTCATTACATTATTAAACAGCGCCCTCTGGTTACAAGCTTTGAAAATTTTACCAAAATAATGTTGTGACTTAGTTTTACGTCAAAATGGATTTGTGTGTTATATCGTTTATGTTTACCAGCATTTACTTGTTCCCGAGTTTTTTGTGATCTTAAATGTTTGTGAGAATGTGACTGTTTTTTGGAATGTTCTTTCCGTCAGGAGCCACCAAAGTCCAAGAAGGTCCAACATTCCAATTCCAAAAACGCGGTTCTCTTTGAGGCGATCAATCTGATTATTCATCACGATAGCGAACCGAACCTCTTGGTCAGAGCTTGTAACCAACTCGGGCAGTTCCTCCAACACAGAGAAACCAACCTTAGGTAAGTACATCAACCTTTGACCTTTGACATTCTATCAATCAATCAATCAATCAATCAAAACCATCAATCTGTTGTGGCACAGATTTCCATCAGATCCAAAAGACCCAATTTGGACGGCTGCCGAGAAACATACCAAAGCTAAACAGTCAGAAATGTGCTGTCACTATGTTGTCCACCCAACACTCTGAAAATTCTATAAAAAAACTTCTAAACAATGTGGACAACCCCATGTAGACACCAACCTCGTCTGCCGTGACACGACTGCGCCCTGTTTGGAGGATCGGGCAGGAAAAATTACTTTGGGAATGACTCTGTGAATTAACGCCAAAAAAATAAATTTAACGTCCTATATTTATTTGATTACTTGCTGTCCTATAATTAACCATATACGACAGTCCAACATTGCAGCAGTAAACGCATAGCAAAATAAAGGATGACACGTGTTCCACCAATCAAATGACAAGGATCTGTGTGTGGTATACAATATTAATTATTGAATGAATTGCTTTTCCTTTAGATATCTGGCTCTTGAGAGTATGTGTCTTCTGGCCTCGTCAGAGTTCTCTAGAGAAGCCGTCAAGAAACATCAGGAAACGGTCGTCACGGCATTGAAGGTGAGTTGGATCTGTAACCAGTTGCCGACATGATTCTTTTCTTTTCGTCCTGTCCCCCTGGCAGGATTCTTTTGGCGGAATTGCCGGAATCCTTTTTTCTTCGAGGGTACAGCCGGCACAAAGAAACCCTGACTTGACATTGCCAAGAGAACAAAGATTCTCTATATTAGATCGTCCGTTTTGTTTTTCGACCGAGAAAATGTCAAATTCAAACAGCGTGATTTTGCAATTTTGTAAAGTAGAGTTCCAGTAAATCTTTTAGAATGTGACGCCCTGCAAGTGCAGGCGGTTTAAATTTTATTTTGACCACAAACAAATCCTTCCCATTTACAGGACTTTTTATATTTTTGTACTGTCACACCCTTGAGGAATGTTTTTGAAATACGCCCCAAGAAATATTGAAATAACAGGCCTCGAATGTGCCTGAAATAAATATAAAGTGGATAGAAAATTGACTTGAAATACAGGATGTCCGTTGATCCTTCTCATGTTGGATTTCCCTTTCTTTTTTTTTTCCCAGACGGAGCGAGATGTCAGCGTGCGTCAGCGCGCCGTAGATCTCTTGTATGCCATGTGTGATCGGACGAACGCTGAGGAGATTGTCGGCGAGATGCTGGACTACCTGGAGAAAGCTGATTATTCCATCAGGGAAGAAATGGTAAGGGCGTCCTGAAGGACTTTTGTTTGAGCTTTTGGTGTACAAGGTTGTAAACTGGATCCTACCCGTAGCTCTCCAGCTCTCCAGCTCTCAATACCCTGGCAGCTTGTACTTTCTGTAGACTGGTCCCCCTGTCTTTATCTATAAGGATAAAGACAGGCACTGGTCTTACTAACCCAGCGGTTTCATTGGATAGATGCAATGATGCATAACTACCAGACTGATAGTGATACTACACACAATGAGGGTTGTACATACACAGTATTATGGCATGGGAGGTCAAAGGTAAATCTGTCAGGAAACCGGTAGGTCTGAAGGCCAGTATCTGATGGTATTCACGAGCCTCGTAGTGTGGCATCAGATGTTTTGGGCTAGTACCTTTGTTGCTCCAGTGATAAAAGATTGTGTCTAGATTGCAGAGGAACCTTGTCAATATTAGTCCAGGACAACCAGCGGGTGAAAACAGTCCACAACAAGTTTCATCTCCCACTGTTGATTGACCTTTTTTTGCAATGGCATTATCGGAGAAACCATGAGAGAAGTTGGCAGCGCCTGGCTTCACACTGCTCACACTGGGCATGGTATAATTTGACCGACTTTTTGAAAAGATTGACACTGATTTAAATCATCGGAAGAATGTTTTCCGATTATCTGTCCTGGAATAATTTTGACAAGACCCTATAATAACAGCGTTACATTTATGACATGAAAGATGCTCAGTGGAAAATTGTTTGTATCATTAGTATTGTTGAGCCTCTTACACCATTGACCTTTTGCCTTTGTGCCCGATGTTCTTTGAACTTTGACCTTTATAATATAGGTGCTGAAGGTGGCCATCTTGGCTGAGAAGTTTGCCGTGGATTATACGTGGTACGTGGACACAATACTTAATCTGATCCGTATCGCTGGGGACTTCGTCAGTGAAGAGGTAACGTTCTTTTTTTAATCAATAACTTCATAAGGAGGTCCTGCAGTTTGTGTCCCCTGGTCTTTGACTTGGTGCCCCCTTCAAAATATTCCTGTGTGTTTGCCACTGGCTGGTCCAGATCTTGTTGGGGGTTTTCTAGATGTTAATGACTTCTCTCTCTTCTTTGTGATAGTTTTTGTTTGTTTTGCTTTTAGAATACTTTTTCATTCTCGGTGTTTGATTTTAAGGGGGAGGGGATTTTGTTAATAACTCATATAGATTCTTATTGTGGCCTTATGTTTTGAACGTGCTTATTGTTCAATGGTTACTCCTTTTTGTACCTTTGTATTTTTGTACATTGTGTTTGTTCTTAGGTTTTAATGGTTTCTTTGTGAAGTGCCTTGAACATCTTTTAAGGTTGATTTTGGCACTGTACAAGAGTTTGTTATTAAATTACTATTAATTTTATACCAAAAAGATTTGCCAGTGGAAGTGTCTTTTGTAAATTGAACATCGCTTTAGCCCCCTCCCTTCCCCCTCCCCTCCAGCCCTGAACTTATGTGTGATATAATGTAGTTTCATGAACAGCTTTCTGGAATGTTCCCAAATGCCATGATCAGTTTTGAGGCTTGAAGTTCAAGTTGCCCGTAAAGGCTGCCTCGTTGATCCAAATGTTGGGCCGTGACTAATTCTGTTTTGATTTATCTTTTTGTGTGTAGGTTTGGTATCGCGTGATTCAAATTGTAATAAACAGGGAGGACGTTCAGGGATATGCCGCCAAGATGGTCTTTGAGGTAAGTCAATCCTCCAACACTAACCCTCCTACTATCTGACCATTCAGTATCACTTGAATTATAGATAACCTAGAATATGATACGGTGTGGTGAATGTATTGTACGCAGTCAGCCCTCGTACTATCTGACCATTCAGTATCACTTGAATTATAGATAACCTAAAATATGATACAGTGTGGTGAATGTATTGTACACAGTCAGCCCTCCTACTGTCTGACCATTCAGTATTACCCACTGTGGTTTTTGAATGATAGATTAACTATGTCAGCCTGCAATATGGGTTGCACAGGTGTAGTATAATTACACACCCGCGAACATCGACCTAGCTACAAACGCATGAAAATATGGCGGCTCTTCTAAATGTCAGTCCATGTTTTCCTGAGCTCAATGATGCAGAACTAGAGTAGGAGTTATAGTAAAACAAATATAACATAGATTATATCGGGTGGACGGTCGATTTAACCCCCCTCGGTATTGGAAGTTGACAACCTAAATCTGTCGGCCTCGCCTTAGGAACTAGTTTGTCAACTTCCAATACCTTGGAAAGCTAATATCGACTGACCACCCTCAAACCATTTTTGTATTTGTCTGCAGTTCAAGGAATGTTTTCTGTACAATGGAATTCTATTCACTTGATGTTTTTTTTTGTACCTTTAGGCTCTGCAAGCCCCAGCCTGTCATGAGAACATGGTAAAGGTCGGAGGTTATATCTTAGGTGAATTTGGTAATCTCATTGCCGGTGACCCCAGGTCAAGGTAAGAGTGAGTTTAGGCAGGAACAGACCTTTCTTATTTTGATGAGCAAACCGCGCTCGTTGGCATGGATGGCCAAATGTAGCAAAACATTCAAGTCATGTTGACAGACGTTGTGACCAAATTCAAGATTTTTGCAAACTTTCTATTTAAAGAAAATACATCCCACTATTAGTTGGTTTGTTTCCAACAAATTCTCAGAATTGTTTGGATACTTGTGTAACTTTTGCAAACTGTGATTATCTGTTTTTGCTTTGCACTGATGGCTCCCCGTAGTTTCTCCATCTTGGTCGGCAAAAACTCGGGCTGTGATGTTGCAAAAGAAAGGTCTAAAGTGTTTATTTATTGGAACAGTCAGGCGGACATGGGTTAAGATGTGATCCCTATATCACGGCATAGTGGAAGGTCCGGGTAATACATAACTTGCCAACCGCCCGTTTGTCCCGAAACTGTCCCAATTTCCAAGCTTAAAAAACGCCTAAACGTCTAGGGTCCAATTTAACGGCACTGCTTACTGCGGAATTCTTCGCTTACGGCACGCTGTAAAGCACATGATTCTGTTGGCTGCAAGCGCAGAATGACTTGGTAAGCAGAGCCATGAAATTGGGTCCCGGACATTTCAGGGAAGGAATATATTTAACACACCAGACATTAGGGTGGCATGGGTGGCTTGTGCGTAAAGCGCTCGTCTCTCACCAGTGTGTCCCTGGTTCGATTCCCGGGTAAGGCCATATGCGAGTAGAGTTGTGCGTTGGTTCTCTCCTGTGCCACAAGGGTTTTTCTCCAGGCCATCCGGTTTTCCTCCCTCCGGAAAAACCAAACAGTTTCGATCTCAGGCTGTGCTCCGTGGTCATTATATGGGTTGATGTGGCTGGCTGCCAAGGGCGCCCTTGAATGCCTGCAGCTCGAACATGTGCAGCCGCGTCCTTCTCAATTCAGCTTCTCAGCTGTGAGTAAGGATGATTAGTCTCCCAAATTAGTATGATTATCATACTTGAATTTACCATTAGGAGTGGACCTGAGTTTGTCATAGGCAAACTTTGCCTATGACAAACTCAGGTCTGTTTGGGACTGAGAAATTTTTCAACACCATCGCTCTTATCTGATCGTGGTTCATGAGGTGTGAATAGCCAGGTTATAGAGCACTGCCCTGTGAATTTACTGACAAAAAATATATCCAGGTTCTTGTTTTTACTCTTAACGTATTAAAGAAAAGTGTCTAAAGATGTTACGAAAGCAACTTTGAATCATAAAAATTGACCAAATATAACTTGAGATATTATATAAGAAACAGTCAGACTTCCTCCATACTCCTGGATGATTCTGTAATTTGACTCCAGCAGCTTGCCCTTCTACACAGGTGCATGCTGTAATTGATAGGGCAATAACCCTGCACCAGGTCACTGGTGTTTATCTTATAATGACTTCATTGATAACAGCTGATAAGAGTCAGGATGAAACCAGTAAGTAGAATCCAGAGATTTGGGCTAACGGGAGTTTCACGTAATGAAACAACAAAAACGGCAGTACTGTAATATGAGGGCAATACTATAATATGCTATTTCACAAGCCAGAAGCACAAAACCTGGACCCAACCAAGGGCCTGGGTAGCTCAACCCTGGACCCTGCCATCGGACAATCCGCTTACACCTCTGACCCCACTATGTGTCCCTTTTTCTAGATTTGAAATGTTGGCATTTATGGACTAGTATGATCTACCACAAAACAGCCAGGCTGGGATTCGAACCCTCTTTTTCGAAAAACACAAGCAGCTTTTTGAACAGTTGATCATTGTCATCATTTCTTCAGCCCCCAGGTGCAGTTCAACCTCCTCCATTCCAAGTTTCATCTGTGCTCCGCCCCTACAAGAGGACTCCTTCTCTCCACCTACGTAAAGTTCATTAACCTTTTCCCTGAGATTAAGCAGATCATCCAAGATGTAAGTATTTTATCTCAGATTTGGAGGAAAACTTTTCCTTTATTTTTTTCACGACTGCTACTTCTACACGGTTTAATGCCACTTGTTCCCCCAAATCAGTGGTTTGGATGCATTCAGGGTATTGTCGGCCTGTCTTGGTCACATTTTTTCCACGCCTCCCTGTCGTGGATACGGTTTGAGTCGATACACTTGAGGTCGACTGGGATGTTGTCCATCCAGCACTTTCTTGGGCGACCGTGTGGGCAAACGCCCTCAACTTTATTTTGAGCACCTTCGTTGGGCACTTAGCATCACTAATGCACTGGATGTACCCATACCATCGCAGTCTACGCTCCATCAGATAACACTAAGAATACTTAGATGAGCTTTTAAGACCAGTTAATAGTCGGTTGCACGATTGTCGCGCGACTGAAAGCTTTACGCGCGGTCGTGGAAAAACACATTTTATGAATATCGCTGAGGACTGATCCTCAGCAATGGATGACTATCATTGCGCGACCGACTATACACTAATATGAGCTGCTCGTCCATGATGGTTTGCACCGCCGCAGTTACGGTCTCCGCATGCGTGCATCGACGCACACGCACTGTGAATCCTCCATGCTGATTGGTACATATGCACGGCTGACGCGCTATTGTTGAGTCACACGCGCGTGCGGCTGCCATAGCCGTAAACCACCATGAACGAGCTGCTTGGATTACCTTATAAACAGGCCTTGAGTCTATAAAAATGGCACTTCCTTTGGAAATTTTGGTTGAGCTTATCCAACACACCCTGGCATTGTCACTGCACGTCAGAGGAGAGAGAGTATTCGCAACAGTTACTGGTCCTTGAAAAGACTAATTGCCACATGTTTTGTTTTCAGGTTCTTAAGAATGACAATCAGTTGCGGAATGCTGATGCTGAGCTCCAGCAGCGAGCTGTTGAATACCTCAGCCTGAGCGTGCGGACTTCATCTGACGTACTGGTGAGTAAACGGTTGTTTATGTAGGAGGATTTATAGGGCCTAGATAGCTCAGTTGGCAGAGTGACGGCATGTGACTCTGGAGGTCGCAGGTTTGAGTCCCCCTCTAGTCAATTTTTTTCTTTACAATGTTTACATGTCATCACGTGACCTGTAGTGGGTACTATAACATCTCAGCTGATGACAAACTACGTACATATGCATGCTGTGATCGACAGAGTCACACCAACAGTCGGCTTTTGGTAAAAATAACACAGTTACTAAGCCCTGTTATTCAAGTTGTATGTTGTGACATTGATTTTAATCACATTACTGTTTCATAAACTATTAGTATTCTATTACAAAAGAGGTTTATTTTACTGCCAGTGTCGGATGACGACGAAGCCTCCCACATGTGATTTTGTTTGTAATGTAAATCACTGTTAAAAAAAGAAAGAAAAAAAGATGACTTTGGAAAATCGAGCATTTCTACCTAGCCTTGCGGAATTTCAAAAAGACAAAGGAATAACACGTTGTTTTTTTTTAATGTCATTCACATACGTCCAGGCCCTTGTAAAGCCTTAACAAAGTACATGTACTGTATTTTGACTACACCAAGGTGCTTGCCCCATCTACATTTAAGCACAGAATGCTGCCATTGATACGGGTTATGGCATGGTTGGTAGCCACCAAACCCTCCACCGCTGTTTTCTGGCTGTTTTTTATTTTCATCCACTCTCCTCCCTGTTTCTTTGTAACCAAGGCAACTGTGCTTGAAGAGATGCCTCCGTTCCCAGAAAGAGAATCTTCCCTTCTTGCCAAGCTGAAGAAGAAGAAGCCCTCAGCCGTTGTGGAGGAGAAAAAACCCAACAAGCCGATCTCAGTAGAAGTCAACAATACAGCTGGAGAAAGCAGCACTGACGTAAGTATTCACAGAGCTTAACTAGTTGCCGCCGGGACGCTTTTTTCTGTGCCGTCCCCCTGGCGGGATTCTTTTGGCAGAATTGCTGGAATCTTTTTTCTTTGAGGGTACCACTGGCACAAAGAAACCCTGACTTGACAATGCCAAGTGAACAAAGATTCTCTTTTATGGAGCATCCATTTTGTTTCTCGACCGAGAAAATGTCAAATTAACACAGCGTGACTTGCAAAACATCGGCCATTACCTACGGCATAGGAGTGGAACTAAACACGAAACCATGGCTCGATTGCCGGCTTACTCTGACTTACCTCCATTGAGCTGAAATACAATGAATGAACAATAGTGGAAGCCTCTCGATGCCTCGTAATCCCCTTCTTGGAACAAAAGGACAAAGGTATATAATCGGGGATTGCACAGAAATCGCCTCTCAATGGCCGAGTGCACTGGATTCAAGTTCTTGTGTTGTCAGAGTGGGTTCGAGTCCTCGTCATGGCACTTGTATTCATGAGCAAGACACTCAAGGGATCTAAGCTTTGTCCTCTGGATTGACAAAAAGCTTAGGTCCCTTGAGTTTTGGTATACATGTATGAGAACCTAGACCATTTCTCATGAAGAAAATGTTAGACCTTGGAGTTTCAAGTTGTTCACACCAGACTAAAATCACGCTACCTCCAATGTCTCAAGATTTTTCTATTTTTGTGTGATCATTGGTATTTTCTTCTTTACCCTTTTGTCATGTCCTCCTTTCCTCATTGCCAGGTACCTAACAATGTTACTCCAGTGTCGCAGCCAGTCATGTCAGTGGCCCAGCCCGCCCCTTCCACTGACCTTCTCGGGCTAGACGCCACCCCGGCCCAACCAGCACAGTCCTTCTTTGACACAATGGACATGAATGCTGGCCCCACAGCACCCCCTGCGGCAACCAATAATTTTGGAGGAGCCCCAGCTGGTGGACTCCTGGACATGTTTGATGTGCCGGCGTCAACAACCTCTGCCCCGAACGCCAACGCTCTATCACCAGGCGCTGAGGAGAACTTCAGCAAGTGAGTTTCTTTATTTAGCTGCAATTCCTTCGTTCTTCCTCGTCAGAGTGTGGGTTCGAATTCCGGTCATGACTCTTTTGTCCTCGAGCAAGACACTTAATTATAATTGCTTCTCTTCACCCAGGGGTAAATGGGTACCTGTGAGGGCGGAGATGGTTCTTGAGATTGATTTAGCTTGGTGTGCTACATACTTGGCAGCACAGGCTGTATACTCCGCAGGGAGCTGAGATGAACTAATCAAATAAGTGGCCTAATGACTGGTGCTATAAGCATTGAACTTTGTAGATAAAGGCGCTATGTCCGATGATTTTTATTGTTTTCTAACTAAATGGAAAGACTGTCTACATCTTTTGCAAACACCCCTGAGATGGTTTGAGGAATGAAATAAATGGCCACAGCCAGAAACACCAGGACAAGCCCCTTCCCTTTTTGCAAACGAGGCCGCCAGATGGCAAAATTTTTAACGCAAAAACCCTCTAGCTTTTCTAACACCATACAGTACCTCAACACCCAAACAGTGAAATGAGATAAAGCTTGTTTCAAACGTCGCGCTCTTGCCGTGTCGAATTCAAATTGTTTGAGTTCGGCAATTAGCGCGGCAGTGGTTTCAAACGTCGTGCTTCTGCCGAACTGTGCCAATAGCCTGCAGGGCCTGGCGAGCCATGGTCGTACTAAGCCTCTGCCGTGCCGAATTCCAACAGTGGTTTCAAACGTCGTGCTTCTGCCGTGTTGAATAGAAAAACAATTAAGAATATTTGAATTCGACACGGCAAGAGCGTGACGTTTGAAATGGGCCTAATTCAGGAGATAAGACCTTGTTGCACCAACACGACAACGTAACCGATCCATTTAGGACGTTCCTACCATTCGGACTTTTGACTTGCTCCGTTCAGTCCTTATTATTGTCGTTTTATAATTTTGTTTTTGTCACAGGTTCATTTGTAAAAACAACGGTGTTCTGTTTGAAAATGACCTCCTCCAAATCGGTGTCAAGTCGGAGAGTAAATCCATGTACTGTCGTCTCGTTCTGTTCTTTGGTAACAAGACCACGATGCAGTTCACCAACTTTAGTTCATCAGTCAGCACGCCCGGGGAGCTTTCAAGTCATATCCTTTAACATAGCGTGTCTCACACAAGGAGAAGGGAACTAGATTGATAAATTAAGAGGGATAATGCATTAGTTTGCTCTCTTTTGGAAGTGTAAATTCTGTCCTGTCCCTCTAGTTTTCTATGAACACAATGTACAGTCAACCTCAAACAACTTGAGCACATTTGGTGAAAACTGCTAAATAAACATTTTATGTTGTATTGTCAGGTATTTTGTATGTGTTCACATGCATATACACATACTATGAACACTACATGACGTGTCATGGTCAAGCGGTCAGGTGCACTGGACTCAATCTCTGGTGTTTCTGATCAGCAGAGTGTGGGTTTGAATTGAGTCCCAGTCTTGACATTGGTGTCCTTAGCAAAACACTTAACCATAATTGCTTGGTCCTTCGGATGGTACGTAAAACCATTGGTCCTGTTCGTTGTGAGGTTCTGGTTCTAGAATGAGGGCAGCAGAACTCCGGCCTGCAAACCATTTTTCAGGAATTTTCACTTTCGTCAAATCTCATCTCTGCTGCTTGTGCTTGGAGCGCTTTTTGTTTTAAGCTTTTGAAAATTGTACTGCACTTTTTAAAGAAACCATTTTACAATCCTTAACCTTTGACCTCACAACTCGTTGTGAAAGCACCCCCTGTAGCTGATGTGTTAGACGGCGGAGCGCAGGTGCAACAGATCATCACGGTTGAATGCGTTGAGGAATTTACCAAAGCTCCTTTGCTGAATATCGTCTTCAGGTGAGTCTCACAATAGGAGGTTAACGTTTACCCATAATGCATCTGGCATACGCTGGACAGAGCTGTGTATTGAGAGAGTTGCGACATGGAGGGACTAGTTTTCTTTGATGACGTGGTTGCTGGACGCCATTTTCAGTCCAAATGTAGCGCAACCCAATGTGCAGTCTAGTCTGGCACCCTATGTGCACACATGCGTTTTTTTGCAACTCTCTTAATATATAGCTCTGACGCAGGATTCTTAAATCAGTGAGCTACCAAGGTTTTACCCTTCAGGTGTCCCTTTCAAATATTAATATTATTTTATTAATAATAATTTGGGCATTTAAGTAGAGTTTTTACTCCATGGTACATGTATGAAAATGCTGCACAGAAATTTTACCTATTTTTTTACAAACCTGACAAATGAGGGTTTTTCTGAAAGAAGTTTTGTTTTATGTCATCCAAAATTCACAGCGGATGATGTTGAATGGTCAGGCAGTTGGAGGGTTGACTGTGTACTGTGTAGATGTATTTACCACATGATATATTGCAGGCTGGCATAGTGCATCATTCAAAACCACAATGGATGATATTGAATGGTCAGATAGTAGGAGGGTTGACTGTGTACTGTATGCATTCACTGCCATGATATATTGCAGGCTGGCATAGTGCATCTATCATTCAAAACCACAGTGGATGATATTGAATGGTCAAACAGTAGGAGGTTGAAACATCAAAATTGAAACCCAATTTTGGACCAAAAGAACAAGAGAAAAAACAAACTTCTAGTTATTTAGGATATAACATCACCTATATATATGGTAGGGACCTGACTAATCATGTAATGCACATCTTAACTCAAACCATCATGTACAGCACACCCATGTCTGGTACCCAGTCCTCTGATGATATAAGGTAACATAGTTTTAATCACACCACAGTAGAAGTAGAAAACTTTTTGGGTTTATTTTTTACCTCACTTTTTGTTTTTTTAGTTTTTGTTTTGTTTTTAACAATAAATTGTACTATCCCGTCATACAAAAGGATAAACCACATTGATAAGCTGTGTCTTAATAGGAAAATTTTGGTTCAGACTTCCACAAAATTATCATGAAACGATGGTTTACACGTCCCTTTCCTTCTTCCCAAAACGGAAACCAACACACAAAAATATTTTCAAAATGCATTACTCATTTTGCTCTATTGACTTCATGCATGCTTGTCACACACGACGACTGTGCCAAGCTCACCATTTTGGTCATCTGGTCATCTGGGTCTTGTTCCCTGTCTACCGTATGATAGTTATAGTTCAAATGATCATCTATAGATGAGGGATCAGACTAGTTTCCCTCCCAGCCTCGATTTGGTTTCATTGATCTCAATAGAACAAAACCAAGATGACTGAATAATGGTTGAGGTTTATGTCCGTCATGGTCCTATGCAAAGGTATAGAGCGCCAAAGGCGCAAGATGGGGAACTGGAGCTCTATCTATTGTTGGAATATGAAATATGCATGGGCGCCATTTCAGCAAGTGAATGTTTTGTTTCCCATTGATAGCAATGGTCATTGTCTGCACTGATCTGCACTGATCTATTATGGTATCAAAAGAGTTACTTGTTGAAATGGCGTCCGGTGGGATTTCACGTGTCAGCCGCAGGCCTTAATACTTCACGGAGGCATTTACCTCAATGACCCTGGTCATTGCCTTGGTGCCCCTGAAATGTTCCAATAGTAATTTACAATTTCCTCATAGAGGTGCCCTCTATCAGGAAGAAAATGCCTTGGTGCCCTTGCACTGTCAAGAACGAAGCAATCAGGCCTGCAGAAAGAGTTCCCATCTTGCGCCTTTGGCGCACCATGATCTTTAGTCCTGCTGACGGTTCATGGGTCCTGTCTTCTTTTATGCCCTTTTCAAAACCACCCTTTGGCTTGGGCTCTTGTTTGAACCCCCACTGTATCAAAATAACCGACAGAGCCGGAGACCAGGGCAAAGCCGTGGATTCGAAAAGGGCTAGTATTCTCTTTCTGTTTTGACTAGCGGGAATAGTAGGTTGGGAAAGCTGCGTGTATTTGTCTGATTCTTAACCTACAAAATCACCCATGTCTTGGGCTTTGAAATGAATACCCACTTCCTAAGTGGTCCATTGGCCAGTCCTTGGTGTGTCGTGGCCGAGCGGTCAAGCGCACCGGACTTGAGCTCTGGTGTTACTGATCAGCAGAGTGTGGGTTCGAGTCCCAATCTTGACACTTACGTCCTTAAGCAAGCAAAACACTTAATCGTTATTGCTTCGTCCTTCGGATGGGACATAAAGCCGTAGGTCCCGTGTGTTGTGTAATGCACGTAAAAGAACCCAGTTATACTTGATGCTTAAAGAAGGGGTTTTCCCCGGTGTTTCTGGCAGTGGCTGCTGAATGCCCTTCAGCATCTTGTAAACCATTACAAGGTGCTACATAAATGGCCCTCATAATTCAAACAACTTAGAAATCTGCCTTAAAAATAATATATTAAGAGCCTTAAGTACCTAATTGTTGGTAGATACGTGCGCTGTAAAGACTCTGTATTATTATTTATTACTTACTTAGGTCATTTTCAGCTTCAGTTTTGGCACCGTCTGCCTTTTTGAAGTCCGTACATTTTCAAATCGCTTACAGAGCACAGGAGAATCTTTGTTCTCTTGGCATTGTCTAGTCAGGGTTTCCCTTTGTGCCAACAGTACTCTCAGCAGAAAAATTATTCCGGCCAGTCGGAGAAACTAATCCAGTCAGGTGGCATGGACAAGTTTCAAGAGCTCCAGCGCTAAGTTGTTAAAAGGCCTGGAAGGCCTGTTGCGCAGCATTCTTGTTTGCCATCAGTAATTAAATCACACAAATGGTATGACGCTCGTTTGCTGTCCCAGCATTAGCGTAAATAAGGGGGAGGCAGGGGAGATTTGAAATCTGGACTTATGAGATTAAAAATTACCACAGTAAAATTTGTAAGTTTTTATGTAGTAATTTCAATGTTTTTTTGTTAATAATTTTTCTCATTACATGCAGTGTGTTTGTTTTTACATCCATGTCCGATTATTTTATTAGAAATAGTAAACAGCATAACAAGAGCGCTAAAAAGGGGCTTGTTAGGAAAAGTGAACATTTTTAGTTGGCCAGAAGTGCCCCCTAGAAAAAATGGTGCACCCCCTTGTGCCCCCCCTAAAACATGACCCAAGTACATGCAATTCACAATAACAAACTGCTTATGTAGCAAATGTCCCGAAGCGCATTACAACATAATAATAGTCAGTTAAAGAGGTAAGTTTGTAGCATTACAGTGCGCCCTTTACAGTTAACACCGGAGAGGCCATTTTCCCCAAAATGGGTCGACTGAAAACAATCACACTCTCAACTCAGATAGTTTGGGACCTTTAAATGGCTGATATGAATGGTGAAAAGCGTTTACGAACCTCACGCAAAAATACCATCTTATGCCGTAAACTCAGAAAATACAACCTTGCTGCTTTGCAAACCACAAACGAACTTAAAAGAATCAGTTTCATGCTTTTCAACCTTTTCCCATGATGCACTGCAAAAGTGGCCTGTACTGGGCAAACTGTAGAGGGCATACTTTTTAGCCAATCGCCCGTATTACAACTTAACCGAATGCAACCTTGTCCCTATCTAGGACACCACCTGTTGTTGTTCACGCTGAACCCCCACATGCCCCTACGAGACCCAGGTAATCCATCAGAATCTGCAAGTTATTGTCTTGCTACCGAATAAAAAGCTTTGATGGTCTATGTTAACCCTCTTACTCTTGGTCTCATTTTTCAGCGAGTTGACCGGCCATTTGAAACCAATCAGCTGCTTGGGTTGTATGGGTGCACAACTGTGCACCGAACTAACTGTGAATTTATTATTGAAAACCACAGTAGATGATATTAAACGGAGATATTGAATGGTCAGACAGTAGGAGGGTTGACTGTGTACTGTTTTGATGCATTCACTACATGATGTCATATTGTAGTCTATCCATCAGTCAAAACAACAGTGGATGATATTGAATGGACAGGCAGTAGGAGGGTTGCCTGTGCTGTGTAGAATGCATTTACCACATGACATGCATGATATCATATTGCAGGCTGGCATACCTTATCTCTCATTAAAACCTTGGGGATGATGTTGAATGGTCAGACAGTACGAGGGTTGACTTTGTACTTTGTAGATGCATTCACCACATGATATATTGCAGGCTTGCATAGTGCATCTATCATTCAAAACTACAGTGGAAAAAATTGAATGGTCAGACAGTAGGAGGGTTGACCGTGTACTGTGTATAATTGTATGCATTCACCACATGATATCATATGACAGGCTGGCATAGTTTATCATTCAAAACCACATGGATGATGTTGAGTGGTCAGACAGTAGGAGGGTTAATTAAAAAACTAAATTTTCAGTTAAAATCATCACGGCGATCAACAGACTACATAAAAAGTGTAGCGACTTCTGAACATAAATGTCGTGCAACAGTGAGCTCACTTATCGGGTTTCATGTAGATTATGTCCATTGCACATCAGGGACCAATTCCATAGCTCTGCTTAACTGTAAGCAAATTTTCATGCTAACTATAGCAGCAAAAATTTGCTTAAGCGTAAGCGTATTTCACAGGTTAGCAAGAAAATTAGCCGGTCAACTTGCGCCTTCACCATGGATTTGCATTGTTACGTCATTCATTTTCCTACAGTAAGCACCGGAAGGTTAGCATGCCTTTTCCTGTGCTTACGGTTAGCAGCGCTATGAAATGGAAATCGTACAGTAAGCACAAAATCGGCTGTTAAGCAGCTCTATGAAATTGGGACCAGAAGATAAAATACAAATTTCCAATTTGAAAAGAAGACGTTGCAAGTTTTTCTTGGTAGCAAAACATAAACACCCTGTTCCCTATTTTAGGGGAGAAAATCAATGGCAGAAATTGGGTCGCTTTTTTTTATTTATTTATTTAGTTATTTTTTATATATATATATATATATATATTTTTTTTTTTCAAAGTAGATAGAATGGTACTTCCTACTGCATGGCATGCCCTTGCCTGTGTATGAATTATTGAATTTTGTTATAAAAAGAAGTGTAGGACGTAAACTTCAAAGGAAAGCACTTTTTCCGAGGACACAGACACCAAGACTCCCCTGACATATATTTTCATAGGTTGTGGGTTCGAATCCCACCCGAGTAGTATGCTATGTGGATTTGTTTTTCACTTGGGAAAGCACTGAGTGTACAGTGCTGACACATCATTGCGAGGGTAAAACAAACTTACTTTTGTGAAAAGGTGACCATGAATTTTCAAAGGCTGGTTGTCACGTTTTTCTTTCTTTTCTTTTTTCATTTATTAAATCTGGTTGTGAAGCCAAGGATTCTCAGAAAAGCGAACTTAATCACTATATACTAGCCAAGAGCCCCATAGAGAGAAGACAAGGAAGAAAGTTTCAGTTTTAGATGTGGGAGGAAAACCCCAGAGATTTATTCCAGGGAAAAACCCACAATCAGGTGGGGACTGAAAAACCCAATCCACATAGTGCCCCCAGTGGGATTCGAACCGGGGTCCTAGAGGTGGAAGGCGAGGAAAGATACCACTACACCAACCCAACAAACCAAATTTATTTAGTAGAGAACCAGAGGATCGGAATAAATTTACCTGTCTAAAATTCAGTGATGTACACATACCTTTAATTCAGGTGTGGAATACAAAAGGGCAAGGTTATTGTCATTTTGCAAAGGGCAATTCCATCAGACAATACTTTTGAAGGGGCATCAAGGGCAAAACCACGGTCTTCATTGCCTCTGTGTAATTCCAGGCCTGTTAATCTGTCATATTTAGTTGTTTATTTAAAGGGGTTGTGTCGTCATGATTATAGCAGTAAATGGACTAACCCAGTTACTACGTGCGCCAGCGGTCACATCACAGTTTGACAATGACGGCACCCTTTGTGATTTGACACGTGTGCAGTTTATGGACGAGAGTTCATATTTCCATGCACAGCAGAGCCCTGCTATTATCATGACGACACAGCCCCTTTAACTCATAAGCCTTGAGCATTTTGTTTATTTTAAGCATGCAGACTCAAAAAAAAGGTAGAAGCAAAAACAAAGCAAAAAAAAATGTTAGACTTGCTCTAGCTCTGAGTCAGTTTTCTCCCAAGAAGTTGCTTTTGAAAACAGGCATGCTCTTGTTTAATTGCCAGATACCCCAAAAACAGGTTACAAAGTTTTTGTGTGCTACCTGTTTCCCTTTGTTCTGTAACTACAAAGTTTCATGGCCCAGGCTTGATCAGAGCTGTGTATTGAGCGAGTTGTGACACGGAGGGACCAGTTTTCTTTGGTGACGTGGTTGCTTGTAGTCTGGTTCCTGGTCCCTACATTGTTTTCGTTCTGACTGAATGTAGGGACTGGTAGCGGGTAATGAAAATTAGCATACACTTGGCAGATTTCTGCCAGGTATATGCTAATTAGAATTAGCAAATATGTCTACGTAATCCCGTAACGCAATGCTGCCTTACACAAAACATGATGGACGCAGAATCTCCCATCATGCAGACCATGGAGGTAGAAATTACGCTATTTAAGATGTTCTTCTAAAGTTAGCTTGAATTTTGATGTTGAAGGTTGGTTCACTATATGTCCAGGTGAAGGGTTATGATGCACACGTCTGCTAGTGTCAAACAACAACATGCACACGTCATGAGCATAGCCAACGTCATCTCTAAAACTAGAAAATTATTACTGCACCCGCGCAATCGAGGGGCTGTCAAAAGCGTCATATCAGTAGTAGCTACTGGTCCCTACATTATATACAGACAGAAGAGAATGATGTAGGGACCAGGAACCAGTCTAGGTCGCTTGACGCCATTTTCAATCCAAATGTAGCACAATCCAATTTGCAGTCTAGTCTGGCACCCTGTGTTTACACTTGGGGGGGAGGGGACTAAAAGTAGCTTCTAATCGCAAACTGTTGCAACTCTCTCTATACACAGAGCTCTCTGGGCCTGATGCTTCATGGAGGCAATCGCCTCCATGCCCCTCTGGTCATTGCATTGGTGCCCTTTGAAATGTGCCCTTCACTAAGGAATTATCATCATTAATGGCATCAATTCCTCCAACTCATGAGCAGGGTAATGGTGGCTGACTCGGGTTAGCCATCGGAATGATGTCCTGAGTTACTTGAATGACTTGGGGAGACTTCGGGCTGACTCGGGGGGATGGGGGGGGGAAACTACTCGAGTGCACCCATTGTTGCATTTTGTGCATGCTGATGAATGTAATGGGAGACTCGTGGACGGTCCTTTTTCATAGTTCTCTCCAATAGTAGGCATGCTCAGAACTACGTGCGCAGTACTGACCATGTGCGCGCACGGTCAGAACTGTCAAAAAGGACCGTTGTATCTGCTGCCGCCGGCGTCTGCAAAGTCTCCCATTTAGGACTCAGGACCCCCTTGTCATTTTCAAATGCAAGTCATCTACAGCATTTCGTTACAATGACACGCCCAGGCCACACAATAAAATAATTTCAGTCATTTCTGTGCCGATGCCCAAGAATCATTACAGATGCAGCTTTGTTCAAAACTCTCTTCGCTAGTAACACTTGTTACACCACCCAGTTCTGTCCGATTCTTAGAGAACTGATTTGATTGTGATGAAGTTACTAACAGTTGTTTTCTGCTTTTATTTATGTTCATTTGTCTTTCTTATTCTTTTAGCTCCGGTGGGATCGTGCAGTACATCAATCTCAAAGTTCCAGTGATGTTGTCCAAGTTTTTCCAGCCGACCAATATGTCATCGGCAGATTTCTTCACTCGTTGGAACCAGCTCAACGCGTAAGTGCTTG
The DNA here is from genome assembly GCA_911728455.2 of Marthasterias glacialis. NCBI lineage: Eukaryota > Metazoa > Echinodermata > Asteroidea > Forcipulatida > Asteriidae > Marthasterias > Marthasterias glacialis. Next base: position 6,374,831 of record OU452240.1, read on the forward strand.
CTTCCCATTTTCACTATGTGCCCCCCCCCCCCCCCCCCCCGTCCATATGTCCATCCTCACTATGTCCCCCATCCACACGATGTGTTGCCCCTATCCCTCCCAACCGTGCCCTCTTCCCTCCCCACTATGTCCCCCTATATCCCCACTAAGGCCTCCCCTTCCATCCCATCTCTGGCCCCGCTATCCCCACTTTGTCCCCCCTCCATCCCCACTTTTTTTCAACCCCCATCATGTCCTCCCCAAAAATATAGGATTGGTAAAGCTGATAGTGCAGTGTTCTTACTTTGTGTGATTCAGTATATACATGAAAAAAACAAACCTGTGAAAATTTGGGCTCAATCCGTCGTCCGAGTCAGGAGAAAAAAAGTGAACAACCGTCCACTTAAATTTCGATTGTTACAACCTAAGTTAAAATCTGAGTCTTAAAATTCTCTTTTCTCAATTTTGACAATATTTTCAGACAAAAAAAATTCTAAAGAAGATTGGTACTGGTGTGAACTTCATAATCAGTAAGCTTTCAGACTGATGCTGTTAATTATAAATTTGAACGAATACCGAGGAATATTCTACCTTTAATGACAGAGTTGCTTGAAATAGCTCTGTGGTCAAACTACTTGACCCGTTTACTTTTTCCTGTTTTGTTTCAGTGCCACACATGAGGACCAGAGCATCTTCAAGGCCAACTTCCCGATGGATAGGGATGCAAACAAAACCAAGGTGAGTTTCAAACACTAACGTCTGGTCTTTTGAAATCACATCTTCGACTCTCTTTGTATAGTGCAAATCCATGGAGTGTTCCAGTCTGGCGAACAACCCCCGCAAACGTTGGCCAACATGAGCCAGAGTAGAAAAGAATGCAAAGCGATGTGTTGCAAGGAAGGAAGACTTGTTTTGGCAAACCAAACTCCAATGTTCACCAGAGTGTACATTATTGTTATTATTAATATATAGTTCTAATATACACTATCTGGTATATATAGTTCTGGTAATGAAACCGAGAATGTCTTAAAGTGAACTAATAATCACTGTAGCTCGGAAGTCTGAGGAAACCTGTAGATAGGGATACTTGCTATGTGAACCAGAAACACCGGGGTAAACCCCTACTCTTTCCTAAGAAGTGTTCTGGGTTCTTTTACGAGCACTACCCATCCTAGTACATGGGACCTATGGCTTAACATCCCATTCGCAGCACAAAGCAATTATGGTAAAGTGTCTTGCTCAAGGACACAAGTGTCGCGACTGGCCAGGCCGGGATTCGAACCCACATTCTGTAAACTACAGAATTTAAAGACGCCTGCCCGTCACCATTAGCGGACGACTATTTCTGTGGTACAAAATGATCATGAACCCGTACATAGTTTACATACATTGCGTGCACACATTGGCACAGGTCAAAGGTGATCTTTCGTGGCACGAATTTGTTTGTCGCGCGTTGACGAGTGGGCGTCTTTAAGTTCGGTGGAATAAACCACTCGGCCACGACATTTAACATTGTATTTCTTTTTGCTTTTTTCTTGCCAGTTGATTGGATTTGGCATCGGTCTTCTGGAAGGTGTGGATCCAAACCCAGATAACTTTGTCTGCGCTGGTATCGTTCATTCAAAGAATGCACAGATAGGTGTGTTGCTTCGCTTAGAGCCGAACAAGGCTGCTCTGGTAAGTTCAAGATGCATCGCCAAATAATTTTTTTTTATTATTTTTTTTTTTTATAGAAGTCGCCAGACACACAAGGCCTGTAAGCCACAGTGTGGGCTACAAATCAGCTGTTTTCCCAGGGGCCATTGCCACCTACTCCTGGGGCTGAAACAAAGTTACCCCCTTTACAGTCCGTAAGGATGTAGGCTTGGGTATCATCCATCAGAAGCCTGGCTGGTAGAGCAGAAAGCTCTACCTCCCCAACTTTTACGAAGCAATCATGGTTAAGTGCCTTGCTCAAGAACACAAGTGTCATGACCGGGACTCGAACCCACACTCCGGTGACTCAGCCACCAGAGCTTGAGTCCGACGCACTAACCACTCGGCCATGACACGCCAAATTGATGGTGAAACTTTGATTTAGTTTATTAGATAGCAATTTTTCTTTAAAAGTCTTGAACTTCGCTCTTGAAAGGGAACAGCAATTTTCCTCTGGTAAGGGGCACTTCTATGAGGGAACTGTAAATTTGTATTGGAGCTTTGCAAAGGGCACCACGGCAAAAGCACAGGTCACCACGGCAATTGCTGTGGGTGTCGTGGGTAAATTCAAGACCTGCCTTTATGTTGGATTTGAAACTTTGCATGGTGGACATAATTTCTAGTAAGGTTTTCAGTAACACCATGTACATGAGTAGGATTTGAAACTTTGCATGGTGGAGATACAATCTAGTATTAAGGTTTGCAATAACACCATGTACATGAGTAGGATCTGAAACTTTGCATAGTGGAGATACAATCTAATCTAGTAAGGTTTGCAGTAACACCATGTACATGAATCTCTATTTTGGCTCCCCTTCTTCCCGACCTATGGGTCCGCTATATCCACAATCGTATTATTTGATGGGACGTTTTTCTTGACGAACAATTTTTGTTTCTATTTTTCAGATGTACCGGTTGACGTTACGCACAAGTAAAGAAGCGGTTTCGAAGGAATTGGGTAAACTGTTATCCACCCAGTTTTGAGCAGCTGAAACCAGTTTGATCCGGTTCTGTCCAGTTTGTACCTGTATGTAATCTATCTAAAACTGACATTATACTGATTCAGACCTGTCTTAACCTGTGCTTAATCCTGCCTCAACCGGATTATACTGGTTTTGACCAATTTGTACCTGTATTTAATCCAGCTTAAACCAGTGTGTACATTTACTGATTGAGACACAACTACCTGTATTTAATGAAACCTATACCGGCTTATACTGGTGTAGACTAGTTTGTAGCTGAAACTGGTTCCCACTGATGCAGACCAGTCTTTAACGTGATCTAATCCAGCTGAAAGCAGCCTAAGCTGGTTGAGACCATTCTGAACAGAATGTAAACTGGATTAAACTGGTTCAGACCAGTCTGCACAGAATGTAAAATGGATTAAACTGGTTCAGACCAGGTCTGCACAGAATGTAAACAGCTCAAGCCGGTAGAAATACCTATTCAAAACTGCCTGTACACCCAGCCTAAACCAGCAGGTACTGGTTCGTACGAGTCTGTACCTGCATGTAATCCAGCTTGAACCGGTACAAACCAGTTTAAAGCAGCCCTTTGTATGTGTATCTAGTTGGAATATTTTTAAGTCTGTGCAGATGTTAGTTTTGTACCAGGAACAAGAGATGCTTTGATAATTATTGCATAAAAATGTCTGCATTTTGAGCTTGTTTTTGTCTGGAATTGTTTCCGTTGTGAAAAAGGGTGGTGCAGTAATTAAACAAAATTGGGTTCGAAGGCCAACATGTCTTTAAAAGTTTTCTTTATAAAACATTTTCTATGTATATTTTTTCTTTCCTTGTTATCAAAATATGATTTCGTCCAAAAAGGACCCAACCTTATAAAATTCCTAAGCACAGAAAAGTCTAGTTTAGCATCAAAAGGTTACCAGCTAAATATAATGTGATGTACATTGTAAGAGGATGGTCCCCAATAATTGGCTACAATACCAGAGAAACTCTTGCTTGGCAAAATCAGGTCACCAGCTAAAGCACCATGTGATGTATAATTGTTGAGTAACTGGTTCCCTACAAATTTCTGCCTAGCAGATGAATTCAATAGCGATATTTTGGTGAAGCACACAATTTTGCTTGACACTGACAAGTCACTTTTTTAGCAGGTTACTAGTCTAAATGTCATGTTATGTACGATGCTTTGACTGGTTCCCAGCCATTAGTTTAGAACTGGAAGAGCTCGATCGATGTCTGCTTCTTCTTTGCATGCCCTCTATGTCGGCTTTAGACAGAGAATCAATCACTGTGACATGTATGTAATGCAAAATTTAGTGGATAACTATATGGAAAAGCTAGAAGAAGCACCGGAATTAACAGCCTCACAACAGACTTGTACCACTCAATATAAACCCTCCTACTGTCTGACCATTTAATATCATGCACTGTGGTTTTGAATGATAGCTATGTCTGACCATTCAGTATCATCCACTGTGGTTTGTTTTGAATGATAAATAAACCACGACAGCCTGCAATATGATATCATGTGGTGAAAGCATACACAGTGCACAGTCAACCCTCCTACTGTCTGACCATTCAATATCATCCACTGTGGTTGTGAATGATAGATGCATTGTGTCAGCCTGCACATGCACACCGTTAGTTCTGTGCACAGTTGTGCCACCATTCACAACCAGTTCAGGTGAATGGTTTCAAATGGTCGAGTAGCTCGCTAGAAGATGTTACCAAGGGTAAGAGGGTTTATGCACTCTCCTTTCTCCAGAATTTTGTAAAATTTTCTCAGTAAATATTTTGTCAAGCAAAATTCTTTGCTATTGAGTTGTCAGTGAAATGGTAGTCTTGGTACAAGACGTTTCTATTCTGTAGTCCATGACCCACCCTTTTCACGAGTTGTCCCCAGTAGAGGGCGCTGTATCAACACAAACCAAACAACTTGGCAAAATTTGTTGATAATTAGACCAGCATGCACCTCATTCCTCTTGTGAAGTTTGTCTATGTTAGGTGATAGCGCTTCATGTAGGTATAGCGCCCTCTACTGGTGACAACTCGCGATAAGGGTGGAGCGTGGACTACAGAATAAAAAAACGTCTTGTACCAAGACTAAAGAAATGGGGGCAGCGGCTACTCCTTGAAATTGCTGAGCCAGTACCTGACACAAAATTAGAAAAAAAATGTTTACATGTGAAGAAAACAAATATACTGGTTTGTCTTTTTGTTAGTCGTATTAAAGTAGGTTCGTAAATAAGGAATACAATTACATGTACTATATATTATAAAGCCTGTTAAGTATGCTACCCATTTATTAACAAATTATATTTGTAAAAAGTATTAAACGAACCGAATGATGAAGAATGGATTCAAATTTATTAAAATTATACATAAATATGAATGTGTTGACCTGCTAACTGGACCATTGTTTTTAGATTTAAAAAAGTAATAAAAAATTTAGTTGTATTTGTATTCGGCAATAAGTTCTTGATGATTTTCTTTCGGGAGTCATGATGAAGGACTTTTGCTGCAGTAAAGGACGATAAGTTTATGAAAAAGTTTTCAACAAATATTTCTTAAATAACTCCTCTTTGCCACTATTCCCGGCGGTTTCTTTTAAAGAATCTTAAGGTCTCAAAACTGGTCCTGGTTTTAAGACCAGGTTGAGACACAGTTTTGCTGGTCTTAGTCTCGGGGTCAGACACCCTGTGGTCCAGTCTTGGTCTCGATCTCAAATCTGGTCTTGGTTTCGAGACCGGTCTTGAGACACAGTTTTGCTGGTATTGGTTTCAGTGTTGGACACCTTGTGGTCCAGTCGTGGTCTCGGTCTTAAAATTGGTCTTGGTTTCGAGACCGGTCTTGAGATACAGTTTTGCTGGTCTTGGTTCCAGTGTTGGCACCCTGTGGTCCAGTCTTGGTCTCGGTCTGGACACCCTTTGGTTTCAGTCTTTTTCTCGGTCTCAAAACTGGTCTTGGTTTGGAGACTCATCTTGAGACACAGTTTTGCTGGTCTTGGTCTCAGTCTGGACACCCTGTGGTCTCGGTCTTGTTCTCTGTCTCAATATCCTGTGGGGTCCCAGTCTTGGTCTCAAACTGCCAGGTTTCTAAAATTACACTGGTGTAAAGAGCGTAAATCTTGTATTTCAAGAACTATTATCTGTTCATATGTGACGCCCCATGCCAAAGCTAGGCGCTTCCTGCCAAAACTCAAAACTATGTTTACTTGCTCATCAAAACGATGGAAATAATTAGAGCTTTAAAAAACTTGAACCTAAATAGGCCTCAGGACCCAATTTACCTGACATCATCATCACAATACTCTTGTCAGCACCATTTTGGGATTTAATGTCCCTGTGTGTTGTACAGTATAGTGCAAATTTTAGGCGACGCGTCATTTACACGTTGATTTTTGACGTGCAGTTTTGCCAAAATGACAAACGTGGCAGACAGTAGCTGGGTGTGATGTTGGTGCAAGGTGTCGACAATGCAAGTCTAGAATAGTTTATGGCATCACATCACATTGATTTCAAGACTTGATGTTCCTGTAGTCTTCACTTTTTTCAAAACTGATTCATTGTTTCCGAGAATTACTTGGATTTGGCATGGGGAGTGTCATGTGACGCAGGAATTACATTTGAGAGTTGCCCAAAGCTTCCTAAAACGTGAATAATTTAAAATGTCTTTCATTTTCACACTGTCTTTTTTTCACTTCGGCAAATTAGAAACCCTGAGAACCAAATGTAACAATATTAGGACAAATCGTATAGAACTTTTAATACTAAGAAATTTGCTAAGTGCAGAAAATATTTACTTGGCAGAAATGGTTACCGGTGAAAATACCATGTGATGTGTATCACTTGTAACTGGTTCCCTGTAAATCAGTGCTGAGCCAAATTTCTGGTTAACAGCTCTATGACATTAATATACTACTGTTAAAGATTATTTGTTGTGGACGTATCTTTTGGGTAACCCTGGTGTACTGAGTGTAATGACCTACCCCAAGCTATAGCGAAATTAGAAACAAAGTATCGTCATTATTGTTAGGGCAAAATATTAATACAATTTGTTTTATATTTGTTATTTTTCCTGTTTTGATTATTATTATTATTGCGAATTTGGAATCGGGTCTGAAACAGCCAATGACTAAAAGTATTTTAGCAATTTCCATAGAGGTTTATTATAAATATTTCCAAAAAATATGTTTAAAAGTCATAAAGTTTGCCTCTGAATCATTTACCGTGTTTGTTAATTTTGTGTTATTTTGTGTTAACTTCGTATGACCATAGAGAAAGGACCCACAGATGTGACCCATCAAGGGATGAGATTTGACCAATATAACATTTCCTGAAAATGGCTTTTGGGCCTGGGTTCCCCCTTATTCTAGACCTGGAACCTCCAAACATCTCACAATAATTCTGAAAGTTTACAGACTCTGTGCATAATCAGAAATACAAAACTACAGGTTTGGACACAATGTGGACTATTTCTTTCTCCCTTTGTTGACTGTTTGACTTTTTTCGAGAAAATTTGAAGGCGCAAGAAGAACTTGAGAAAATCCTGAAATCGGGTAAAATCCTGAGAAATCATATACCTGCCATCATTGGTTTTTTAGAGAAGTACATTCAATGTTATCCCATTAATTTTATGGGATGATAATGCTTATTTCAAATCGTAAAAAAATGCGCAATGGGTAACCCTTGCACTTTTGTTATCAAAATTCATAAACAAATATCATGAAGAAAGCGCAAGCATTTTTTTCCAAAAAATCATCAAAAATGTAAAGAAAGGGGAAAGGGGTATGAGCCATGCAATCTATTTTTTTCAAATTCGCTTTAAAAAGGAGAAAACAAATAGTGCAACCTTACCCTCACCCCAACTCTAATCATTACCCTAATTAACACCCAACCCTAACCCCATAGACAATGTGACAAAGAGAGCAAGGGATAGGCCTTACATGCTGGTCAAAGTTCATTATACTTTGTTTTTCAGATCTGGAGGAGTAAGGATAACTTTTTGGGTCAAAATTCATCAAAATACGAAAAAAGTACAAGGGGTAAGCATTTTAATTGTATTATTATTACTGTTATTTTTTTTAAAAACAAAATCGAGGTCCTTAATAATTATACCCTCGACGTTTACCTACAAGTTTACCTTTAATTATTTCCCAATTCGTCTAATTATTTTTCCGACGAGAGGGCGCTGTCTTTAGATAATGTGAATTTTTTCCACCGAGAGGGCGCTGTGTTCCCCGAAAATTGCGCATGGGCATTCACTCGTGTCCACACACTGCAGAATCTTTGTAAACATGTCGTCTGCTCGCTCACGATGGCTACACGTCAAAATGTTTTCATCAGAAAAACATCGGTAAGTAAGAGTTTGTTTGTTTAGTTTGTTGATTATTTCGTCTGGAAATAGTTGATAGATCCTTTGGTGTGTATTTATATGTCGTTGGACTCACTTTCAGTACTTTGTTTTATTAGTTGTAAATTCACTGATGTGAATATCAGAATGAGCAGGGAAAGGGTCAGGGCAGGGAGGGAGGGATGAGATTGCAAACGTAAAACTAGTTTGTCCAATGTCAGTGGTTGTTGGAACTTGTATAGTGTATCGATAAAGTACAGTAGACTAGTATTATTACTTTTTTATTAAACATGGTCAGAATAAGTTAGAACAGGATAGACCTTAAAGTTTGAGCAGGTCTGAGTGATACTTCACGAAGGCAACACACTGACTCTGAGGCAATTGCCTCTCTGTTGCCCCATGTCATTGCCTTGGTGCCCTTGAAACGTTGCAATAGAAATTTACAATTTCCTCATTAGTCATAGAGGTTCCTTTTATCAAGAAGAAAATGCCTTGGTGCCCTTGCTCTCTCAAGAGCAAAGCAATCAGGCCTTTTTGAGGTTAAATGCAGCATCAAACGTGCGTTGTAGCTGTTTTGACCTCAGCATGAGGGTGTCCTTTCCTGTACTAAATGCTCATAGTGACGTCATAGGCATAAGGTCTATTAGCATTCTACCCCCACCCCCAGTGTATGACATTTACTACTCAAAGGACTGTGTGACTCTGGGAGGTTTGATCATTTGACATTGTACTTAGTGTAGTTAGTTGCAGTGCCAATGTTGCGATGATTGTATTTGCAACCCTCACCCCTTCCCCCTCCTGGGCCCCCAGGCCCCAGGACCAGAGGGGTCATCACAGCTTAGCGTGGTGAAGCTCTTAATGTGAACTCATCACACACCAACGGATTTTGATGGATACCAGCAGTAGACTCTTCATCGCTGAGTCCAAACACAAAAAACGTGCATGTGTGATGCGCCTCGCACAACTCTCAGCCAATGAAAGGGTCTTACTTTGACCCTTATGAGGGCGCTGTTTGAGCATATGGGGTCATTATGCGAGGGGTCTATATCAGAAAAAAGTTGTACTCGAATCTGAAGACAGCATGAGGAAGTGAAATTATGGGCAATTGGTAGTGTCTTCAACAGGCTAGTTTGTCTCATTTCAACAAGGTAGAAATCGCTTTCAAAGTACTACATGGTAAAAAAGGGTCGGGTAAGATCCTGATCCAAAATCCAGACCAGAATGTTTTCTCATTTTGACATCTATCTTAATTTGTTTTTGATTTTTTCCTCGGTAGGAATGTTGGCAGTAACTTCGCTGTGTGTAGGCCTGCATCATTTCTGGCTAAGGGACTCAACAGATATGGTTTTAGCCATGACCAACCATCCACCATGCAAGAAGTCCTATAAAATGACAGATTCAGCTGTACAATCCAACTCTGGAAAAGAGTGTTGAAATGCTGGTGGGTTTCAAGTTATTTTAACAATTTTCATTACTGTATCTTTTGTTGTCAGTCTTTTGTTCAGTGTGTAGACACTGCAGAATCCATGTTTTTTCCCAAGCCACCCTGCCCTCAACATGGTACATTAATTGTATGCCTCCTATCTGCTACCAACTTGTCCTAAATTCAAAACATGCACCCCACTTTTCTGTCAAATGTGATCCACCCCTAAGATGTAACCCCTAATTCTGCTACCAGCCTATACTTCGATTCCAAACATGCATCCCACTTTTTGTCAATCTTGAACCGCCCCCAAGATGCAACCCCTTCTACTACCAGCCTGTACTTCAATTCCAAACATGCATCCCACTTTTCTGTCAGTCTTGAACCGCCCCCAAGATGTAACCCCTTACTACTACCAGCCTGTACTTCAATCCCAAACATGCACCCCACTTTTCTGTTGATATTGATCCGCCCCCAAGATTAAACCTATTCTACTACCAACTTTTACTTCAATTCCAAACATGCACCCCACTTTTCTGTCAATCTTGCTCCACCCCCAAGATGTTACCCCTCTATTACCAGCGTGTACTTCAATCCCAAACATGCACCCCACTTTTCTGTCAATCTTGCTCCACCCCAAGATGTAACCCTTTCTACTACCAGCCTGTACTTCAATCCCAAACATGCACCCCACTTTTCTGTCAATCTTGATCCACCCCCAAGATGTATCCCCTTCTACTACCAGCCTGTACTTCAATCCAAAACATGCATCCCACTTTTCTGTCAATCTTGAAGCACCCCAAGATATAATATAACCCCTTCTACTATTAAAATTTACTTCAGTCCAAAACATGCACCCCACTTTCCTGTCAATCTTGAACCGCCCCCAAGATGTAACCCCTTACTACTACCAGCCTGTACTTCAAGCTCAAGCATCCCTCCCACTTATCTGTCAATCTTGAACCGCCCCCAAAATGTAACCCCTTCTACTACCGGCCTGTGCTTCAACTCCGAACATCCACCCCACTTATCTGTCAATCTTGAACCACCCCTAGGATGTTAACCCCCTTATACTATCAGCCTGTCTCACAATCCCAAACATGCACCCCACTTGCCTTCCAACCATGATCCACCCCAACATAACCCTTTCAACTGCAGCCAACAGATGTATCAGTCATAAAATATGCATCTCATTTATTGTTATAAAAACAAATTAACAACTCGATAATTTTCCTTTTCAATCCATTTTAGTTTTACTAATTTATTCACCAATCAAAAGTCCAAGGACTACCAAAGAGCATAGTTGAATAAAACAAACTTTAAAGCACAGAAGCAAACTACATACATTTCGTAATAGCCAATAATACAAACTACATAAAAAATCTACTACAGAGACTATAGGTCAATTCAGCTGATCTTGGATGGGACAGGAAAGTATTTGATACAAGGGCACGCTGTTTGTTTCTAAGGTTACATTAAGATACAGGCTGTGAAGTTGGATCAATGGCTCCTTTCATTTATACAATTCTCAATTCTTTGATTTCTGTTTGCAGGTTCTGTTTACAAGATGTTGATGAGCAGCAGTTTCCTTACAAGAGATGCACCAGGGTTTTGATGAGAACACTTGGCATGCGGCTTCATCGTGACTTCAAACACTTCATCGTCTCTCTACGTCAAGCTTCCAATACCTCAACTTTGTAAATTATTCACTACTAGGACATTAAGGTAGGTTTGTTGCTTTGTTTATGAATTGTAAAAAGGCCTGTTTACATACACTTTGACCTCATCATCAGGATACTTAGGGCCTTGTCAAACGAGACATTATACAGGCAGTGTGGAGGCAACCAATTGCTGTGCACACAAACGAAACACTTTGATGTATCACGTGAGTACCTTTTTAAACACTGTCTCACAAGACTAACCCTTAGAAATTTATGTAGAAATATAAATTTTAATTTGTTTACTTCTTGTAGATTGCCTAGAACTGGTTGCTTTTAAATTGCCTCGTGTGATGTGGCCCTTAGACTAAAACACACCCTCCTTTGAAAATGTTTTAAATAAATTGTGCCAAAAAAAGCGATGAGGTAAATTTGATGAAGTCTATGTCCTGTTGGTAAGAGATGACGTTTTTGAGCAGGAAGTGCGATGTAAACAAATGGTATACATCGTTACACTGCACTTCTGGCTCTAAAACATCATCACTTACCTACAGGATTTTGTAAACAGACCTTTATGTACAGTCCAGTTATTGCGACTGTTGATGTAACGTATCGTCTGGTACTGGCAGAAGAATGAATTTAAAATCTCTTAATGCCATTCTGCTGGCAATGCTTAGTGAAACACTCATCTCAGCAGAAAGGTTCTAAGCAATCAAATGACCACATTTTTGATAATGATGATAATGATGCTAAACAGAAGTATGAATGTGTGTTGCTGGAATTACTCTAAATTAGTCATGCATCGTCATTCTCTTACTGAATGTAACTTTCCTAAAATGACCAATAAATGTTTGAGAATTGATCGAACTGTCCAGCTCAGCTTTTTTCAAAGCATTGCCCCAATAATTGCTTTGTAGTTCCTGCCGGGCGCACTTTCCTGATGTCCTTCTGCCAGCACACAACGATTAACGGTAGATAACTAATTAGATGTACATGTACTAGAGGATTCTATCGTACAAATAATGGTAGATAATTAATTAAATGCACTAGGGTGTATTGTACAATCATGAATCAATGTGATGCTTTCAAAGACGGTGGCTCACAGGTATGACAGTGTGACACACAGTGCTTTTTAGAAGGCATCCCTTATACACTCTGTACAACCCACCAACCCCATTCAACTGTAAAAATGTCGGCAAATTAGTAAACACTGAATTACAGTATACTGATTAGTCGTAGATTTTGTACCATTCATGCTAATAAGTTTTAAAGGCACTTCTGAAGAAGTTGAGTGTAAGAGACAATTGGTAGTTTCAACTTTAACGAAAGAACAGCTTTTCAGATTATAAGATGTTCATCAAAGACTTCTTTTAGATCATAAGTAAGCATGTATCCTATTCATATAATATGTACGCACGTATGTTAATATCCTCTATTTAGTTGTAACTTCAGCAGAGACTGTGAACGCAGGCCTGTGTGAACGTATTAGGCCTACATAATAATCTTAAAACTAAGAAATTGATTGATCACCAATGTCGAGTTGTTGAACACCATCAGGGCCCGATTTCATGGCACCGCTTACCACCACAGAATTATGCGCTTATGGCGGCTTGTAAAGCGTGTGATTTTATGGGCTTTGTAAGCTCAGAATTCCACTGTAAGCAGTGCCATGAAATTGGGTGCAGTTCTTTTCAGAACAAACTTGCTTCGGTTAGAAATTTGTTATAGGACTAGTTTAATTGTGACATGTTAAGGGAAATTACGTATTTAACTTCATTGTTTTTGAAGCGTAAATTCATTCCCATCCCTTGGTGGCTCATTTTCAGTGATCACGCCATACAACCAACCATGGGGGTAGAACCATTCCTTTAAAATTGTTGTCAAATAAGGTTGGTGAATTTTAGTAAAAACACTTGGGATATTGGTCATGTTCATATCAATCAGCCTTATTTTGATTGCGGCAATTTAAGCAAAGAAAATATGTAGGGTCTTCAAATGGTACATTCCTCCGACTTTGACAGTATTTCAGACATAAGTATTTCTCTGGAAGATTGAGTTAACAAGTTAGTTTTTTTTATGTAGATCTCGTAACTAGTAGAAGTACACAATGGCAACTTAGTTTGGTATTGATAAATTTTGTGATAATTTTGTAGGATCTTATCAATTTATCAGTTACTTAATCCATAGATTTATGAAGTTTAAGAAGCTGAAAGATCATTATTATTTGATCTAAAATGCTCAGAAAATGTTATCTTTAAGACGAGTCAAAACGGCAGCCGTCGTTGTCTAGTTCCCTGTCTCTAAGTGCTGACAGCTACAGTCTCAGTGATAGGCGCCTGACTATTTTCCTTAAATATTTGTTGGGAACAATGATGTGAATAAGTGTTTGTTTTAAGAGTTATCTTAGTTGAAAATGACTGGTTTTGTAAGTAAAAATGCTTAGATGAATAATTTGTCTTAGAATTGATGCATTTTAAGTCAATAAGATGCAAAAATGTAAAAATTTTCTACCAAAATGCGTAAAACCATGCTTACTGTTGTGCTCACCTTGTAATGTATATCATGTAAACAGTGTTTAACACCCCCATTAAATCGCATTTAAAAGCTGTTTTTTGATGAAAATTCCAATTTTTCTGTTGTTTTTTGGCATCAATGATTTTTATTTGATGTAACAGATCAACCTTAGCAGTATGGAGGCGTTTTGCACTGTTTTGAGGCGTTTTAGTGATTTTAATTTTCAAAATGTAAGAAATTTTCGGACTTTTTTGCAATTTTAATTTTTTTTTCAACTTTTTGAAAAAAAATTAACGAGCATACGTTTCAAGCGATTTAAAAAAATGAAAGACCGCAAAAAAAAAAAATTCCGGTGTTTTTTTTTTTTTTTTAACAAAAAAATTATTTGCTCTCCCCTTTCTTCTCTCTCGGCCCTCCACCACCTCCCCTCCACCTGTCCTCTCGGTGTCGTCCCCTCCTCTTGGCCTCGCCTCCGACTTACCTTCTCCTTCCGTTGTCCACTTACCTTGTTGGCGTCTCCTCGCCGTGCGCCGTTCACCTGTAACACCTTTATTTCACTTTAATACCTTCATGTCACTTACCTTGTCTTTGCCGGGATTCGAACCACGTACCTTGCCTTCACGTTAATGTCGCCGTATCCTCTCGGCCACCGCTAGTCTGTGCTTAACCAGTATTTGTAAACTTGATGAATATTAGAACCACGTGTTGTACAGTAACGTATTTAAACACACGTTACAACTATAACGGGAAGGGCGCCCTCTATTGACAAAGAAGGGCGCCCTCTTTCGTATAATAGGGCGCCCGCAATTGGGAGAAAATGTCCAGTGCAATAACAAATAAAATTGAGTTTGCTTTGTTTTTGACGAGATGAAAAAATGTGTTTCAAATAAAATTGTTTGCTGTTTTTGGTGATAAAAACAGTGTTTCATAGTTATTTTTTTAAAGTCAAATAAGTCTGATTTCGTAATAGAAAATTTAACCTTACACAGTCCCGAACCCTTAACCATTTCATTGCCAAATTTACTACTAAAAACAAAGACATTTTAAGAAAGAACACTGGTACAAGTAGTATATCCAATTTATACTCTCATATATTTATTGAAAAATTATTGTTTGTTCTTCGAAAATTAATAATACTTATCTTAAAAGAGGAAAATTCTAATACACATTGGCCAAATAATATGCGGCATTAATTGCAACACCCAGCAAGACATTTATTTCTAAAGCTGAAATAAATTAAGAGATGACACTCCAAAGTTTCATCATACGGTCAAACATACTGTTATGTTAATCACACAAAAGGAAAACAAGTCAAGCACATTTATTACCAAGTGTAGAATTTTCTTTTTGTAAATTTTAAGCAAATATAACTAAGGACCATGTAGTACAAGGCAATTTACAGGCAACCAGCCCAAGAAATAGAACTGTTCACATTTTCAGTCACGATTTCCTTGGGGGGATAGATAGTAAGTTAAATTTTCCTGTAACCGTGGCCTCCATGACATTCTTGGCCTGCCATAGGGATTTTTTACCTATGGTGGGTGATTATTCTTAACACTGGTTACACTCGTGCATATCACTATTATTTTTTATGTTAAAGGGACACATTGCCTTCAAATCTCTATAAATTGTCGCTGTTTGTTAAAATTTGGTGCTCCTGATCCTTTTTAAGAGTAGTTCATGCAATAAAAGACCTACAGTGTGCTGTAATTAGTGAGTAGTGATTCAAAAAACATAAATTTGCCTCTCGGAAATACCAGCGGAACGACATTCCGCCATTTTGTGGGACCAAATTTCTGACTCCACAAAATGGCAGACCATATTCTGTTCCAAAATTAAACCAAAAAAAAACCCACACAATTTCAAGGGATACTTGAGTGAATCATTATATTCTACTTTTAAAATATCTATCCAACCATATTCATTTCATAACAAACGCTTTTTACAGCCCAAAGTGCCCAATCCGAAGGCAAAGTGTCCCTTTAAGACCAAATTGATGTACACAATTTGACTTGAAGCATAGGACCTAATTTATCTAAACATTAAAAGAAACAAAGATTCCTTCACAAGAAACAAAGATTCCGTCACAAAAATTTAAAACAAAAAAACCTTTGCCATTGCTACCATCTTGTCTTGTCCCCGAAGTGCATAAACAATGACACTAAAAACAGCCTTTCGTCTGTTTTAGACCCTTTTCAAAACCTACAGCTTATAGACTCAAACCCTCTTTCAAGCCTACAGCCGAAAGTGTACATTTTCAAAACAACTAAAAAAGCCTAAGCCATAGCTAAAGCCAAGGCTTCAAAAAGGGCCCATGTTTAATCCATGGTTGCATTGTACAGTATACAGCGAGTGGATTCAAGGATGAGATTTCCCAAATGTGAAAATTCCTGAAAATGATTTGCAGGCCTCGGTTCCCCCCTTATTCTAGACCCAGAACCTCCCAGATGTTACAATTCAGGATGCTTACAGACTCTGTACCACCAGAAATACAAAACTACAGGTTTGGACACAATGTGGACTATTCCTTTCTCCCTTTGGTGACTACTTTACTTTGTTGAAGTCTCCAGGATATTTTGAGAAAAATCCTGAAATCGGGACAAATCCCGAGAAATATCATGCCTGTGTATTGTATTGTGCGCCCTCACACAACAGTAATGTGCCAATCAACTCTGCGATCGAAAGTCGGCAACTTGACCGGTCCCCTGTCTTTACCCATTGATAACGAGGCCAGAGAGTTTTGTCCCTTCCAGCCTCATTTTGGTTACATTACATTGATTACCAGAAAGATGGCTACACCATGGTAAAGGTCGGTACCTACTCAAGTGATGAATACTCACAGAAAAAAATTAACATAAATTTACATACATTATCTTGTTTAACTCTCGGTTGAATGTCATGCCTTAAATCTTCAGTTAACAAATTCTAACGATACAAAAGTTTATTTATTTATTTAATAGTAAGTATTCAGTTAATTGAAAGGTAATAAAAAAGTGATTTTACGATAGGGTTCATCTTTGAAGAGAAAGTACATCAGTGGTTTTTGGAGGAGTAAATTGGTTCCCCATCCTCTAGTTTTCAACAAACAAAACTGTGGAAATTTAATCAAATTAGCTAATCACGATAAATGAAAACCTGTTTATAGCTTTTCCAGCGTTTTTGTGTTTCATATCACTACCAGGCTGAAATCAATTGTGATAATCGAAATAAGTAATGGTGAAAATGAATGGTCTCCAAATTACACAAAAGTATAAACATGTAAAATTTGCATTACATCTTCAAAAAATCACTTGAAAATACAGTAATATGGTGGTACATGTATTATGTCAATGGGATCTTTGGATGAATCAAAGTGACCATTATATGCGCCCCCCCCCCCCACCCACAACTCGGAATGCATCACTCCGTCCATTGCACTCAATGACCGTCATCACACATCACTGGCATCTTCAACAATTTTTTTTTTTAAGCCCAAGCTAAAGTCTGCATGCAATGCAAGCAAGTTTTTTCTGAGGAATGGCGGCAGAACAGTGGTCACCTTGATTCTTCTATACCTTTCCCTCATCCCCCAAAATCATCTTCCTTCTTTTCATTCCCCAGGTTTCTAATACTTAGCCTTGATTTCTACACCCTTGACGGCGTCAGCGAAACCTACACGGTTGTTCACTCGATCGAACTCGGTGTAGTATTTACCAATGAAGATGTCGCCGAGGATCCAAAGTGGGCCTAGGGGTTTAGGGACGTCCATTCCAATGAATCCACTCAGGCAAATTGTCTCTCCCATCTCGGTTTCCTAAAATGTGAGACGAGAAAAAAAAAAAAAAATATTTATATATCAGTTATACTCCAGAAGTCAACTATAGAGTCCTGGTGAAAGCGTGTCATGGCTGAGCGATCACACGCATCAAACTCAAGTTCTTGGGATTGAGTGTGGGGTTCAATTCCTGGGTGTGAAACTAGTGTCCTTGAGCAAGACACTTTACTATAATTGCCACGCATCACCTGGGAGTCAATGGGTACGAGTACCTGCGAGGGTAGAGACTGTTGATTTGAATGATTAGCAACCTATGCGCTCATTCAGTTGCCGGTGCTGCATACTCCTAAGGAGTTGAGATAGTTTTAAGAATGCTTAGAATCCCGGTCATGACACTTGTGTCCTTGAGCAAAACACTTAACTATAATTGCTTCAAATAGGAGAAGAGACTGTTGTGTTTGTGTCGCAACGGATTCATTTACCCCTCCCTGTTCTTAGCTGTGCTGTGAAGAGACTTGCGTTTATATCTCTCCATGTCTTGTTTCTGTGCATTGTGCCAGGTTTCTATCCCTTCAAGTAAGTAGCCCACACCTGGAGTGGCCTTTTGGCCTTGTGATGGGCGAATTGAATAAAAAAAAAATTAATAAAAACAAGCAAATCCCTAGTTTGATTTTTGTGGATTTGGGGTAACTCTTTCTTATAATTACCTTCAAGACGTAGTCATCTGGTGTCAGAACGAAGTCTTTACCGTTGAGGGTGAAGACAATGTTGGGCATAGTTGGGATCTTATCACAGCTTACAAGATACTGCAAAACAAATATAAAAATAAAGACAACTTGATAATAGTAGGGTTCATCCCAAGCTAGCGTATCAGGCCGTATATGCGCAAATTACGGGCCAATACACGGAAGTTACGGTCGATACGCAAAAAAAAAATATATATCCTTCTTTAGATTTTTATATCAAATTCACCAAAAATCCTATCATAAAACGATATTAAATGCTCCAGATTGAACAGTAGAGCTTTTCAAACCAAACATAAACCTCAAATAAAAACATTCCAAGGACCTGCTTTTCAATTCACAGCATGCTCCGGCCACACTTTCAAAATTTGGGTCCAGAATGCCCCCCAGTATTGAAAAAAACCTGGGGAGAAAGCTGAATAGCTGTGAGTGACGATAACAAATTTCACTGCTATTTATTTGTTTAAAGAAATGTACCTACATGTGTATCCTCTCATTGCTTATCACAGGATTCAAACTAACCCCTCATTATCACACTCAGTGATCTAGCGATTAAGATATGTGCTTTAGAATGAGGGAATCTTGGGTTCGAATCCTACCCGCGTAGTATGCCCGCGGATTTTTCCCAAAAGAGTTGGAATGCACCGAGTTCACAGTAATTATCAGACATCGGTGTGGGGGTACATCCAAAATAATACTCTTTAACCCTGATTAAATTTTGTTGTTGTAAAATTACATCTGCTAACTTTGAAACTTGGTGAATGTTTGAAACATTGTCGCCCTCATAGCTTCAACATGCAAAGCAAGTTGGCCTTTTACATAGCTTTGTTGTCTGCTGCCACCTAGTGTCCTGAAAGTCTCCACTGAACTTACCTCTCCTTCGAGGAAAGGTGCAGCCCCGATCAAGGTTTGGATCTTTTCCACTTCGGCTGTTGGCCCGGCCAAAAGAGAGGTCCCAGTGTCGCAGATTGCCTCGCAACCACCATTGCAGAACTTTCCTAGAGGGGTTTTGTCTCCGACGGTAACACTGAAGTGGCAAGAAAGACGGGAGGATTCACATTAAGGTAGTTGTTCTTGGCCGGGGGCAGGGGTTAAAAGGCAGGGGATGAGGGGTAGGGGGTAGGTTTGGGGTAGGGGGTAGGGTTTGGGGTAGAGGTAAGGGTCGGAGTAGGGGTTGGATTGGAGGGTAAGGGATAAGGGTTGAGAGTAGGGGTTGGGGGTAGGGGATGGGGTTAAGGGTTGGGGTGGGGTCGGGGGTAGGGGTTGGGGTAGGGGGTAGGGGTAGAGGTTTAGGGTAGGGGTTGGATTGGAGGGTAAGGGATAGGGGTAGGGGAAAGGGTAGGGGAGGGGTAGGGGTATGGGTTAGGGTAGGGGTTGGATTGGAGGGTAAGAGATGGGGGTAAGGGTTGGGGTGGGGGACTGCTAAAGAAACAAACAGCAATACACAACAAATAGTTCTGTACTTTTGAATACGGGCGAGCGCCCTCTACAGCTTGCCCAGGAGAGGTCATTTTTGCAGTGTATCATGGGAAAAACCCACATGTTAGTGTTCATCATGCAACGCCAGTTGTTCATGTTTATTCGGGAGTGGACCATCGTCATCAGCAAGGTCATATTTTTCTGCTGTGTTTACGCCATTTTTTTTTTAGGTTGGTGGAACTTTTCAACTTTCATCAGACACAACGTCTCAAACTGAGTTCCTTGCGAGTTTAAACTTTTTCGTCGCCCCAATCAAAAAATGGCTTCTGCTGGGTAGACTGTAGAGGGCGCTCTGTACTGTGAATCACTCGTATTCATTTGTTTTCTTTGCTTACCCATCCATATTGAACTGCCAGTACCCCTTCTTGGAAACAGGTACGTACGAGAAATTGCCAGTGTAGTACTTGGGATCTGCAGAGCCCAAGATAAGCTCTCCACCAACTTTAGCTCCTACTTTTCTAAATTTAGAAACGACCAAATAAAAATATTATTGACTTCATCTTTAGAATATAACATTCTTTTGATCAAGTTCCTTATTACATAAAAAATACTCAGTTGTAACAAGTTCTCTTCCATTTTTTGCCGTCCAGCCTGGCAGGATTATTTTCCCGGAATTGCTGGAATATTTTTCTTTGAGAGCACAAAGAAACCTTGACTAATGAAGCGAAGAGAACAAAGAACTGGGATTAGATATTTCTCTGTTGAGAATAATGTTAATTTCACATACCGTGAATTGCAATAATTGTAAACTGTGAAATGTGATAAAGTGCAATATAAGAACTGCATATTATTATTGTTATATAAATAAAAGATAAATAAACAACACAAGCTTCTAAAAATGTTTCATTCTTTTCCAAAACCATACTATCTCCCATTCGCTGAAATTTTAGTTCTGCTGTGAATGGAAAGTACATCGTTTGTTTTTGGAAAAGTAGATTTGGTCCTCCCCTCCAGTTTTCAATAACCACATCGTACAACCAACATGTAAACAATTACAATCAGTGGAAAAAATGCATAAGTTTTGTAAAGGATTTTATGAATATTCATATCAAGGTTAGACCTGATTGCCTCATTCCTGAAAGGACCAGGACACCAGAGAATTTTCAAGGGCACCAGGGCGATGACCAGAGGCAATGGAGGCAATTACCTCCGTGAAGCATCAGGCCTGAAAGTTATTTTGATTGCTGCAATTGTAATAAGCAACAGTGACTTGTAGGGTCTTCAAATGCTATTTTGTTGACTCAGATGGAAACAATTCTCTGTTGAATTGGTACTGGTATGAGCTTGATAATCATTGCGTTTTCAGATTATTATTATTATTATTATTATTAAGTTCTAGTAATAAAACCGAGGATGCCTCAGAAGCCTGAGGAAAGTTGTAGATAAGGGTGCTTGCTATCTGAACCAGAAACACTGGGGTAAACTCTTTCCTAATAAGTGTTCTGGGTTCTTTTACGAGCACTACCCATCCTAGTACATGGGACCTATGGCTTAACATCCCATCCAAAGGACAAAGCAACTTTGGTAAAGTGACTGGCCAGGCCGGGATTCGAACCCACATTCTGTAAACTACAGAACTTAAGTTCAGCAGACTAGACCGCTTGGCCACTCCACTCCACAGATTAAAGCAAATGTTTTGGAGGTTATTATATTGTTAAGTACCCCTGCTTTGTCTTTTATTTTTGAAGAAGAACTATAACTGATGAAATCACCTGTCAAGGTAGAACGAGAAGACGTTCCTGTCCACAGCATGTTGAGCCATCAGCGTATCAAACACCGGAACCACTTGATCTACCGATATCTCAGGGTACCCCATTCCAAGAATGCCGTCAAACTTGGCGACAATGAAGGTGATACCAGGTTCCTTCAAGGCAGCTCCAAAGGTCTGCTTGGTCGCTATAATCGTATCCGTGAACTGTTCAGGAAAAACATGAACAATTGTTTTACATTAGTTGTTTTAACTAGTTGAAACCGGATGACATGAATACATTTTGAACATTTTCTCTAGTCTTTTTGGTATGTAATGTGTATATTTTAACTAATTCTAAATGTCTTTCATAATAAGGTTTCGTATTTTACTGCTGTTAAGCGCCTCGAGGTTTGTTTAGCCTGAGGCGCTTAACAAATCAAATTGTTATTATTAATACACGCAAATGTTTCCCCTGCCTGGAAACGGAGGTCATCTTGCAACGGCTTTATGTAATTTCGGACCAACGGAGCGAAGGTCACCCGGTCATCCAACTGCAGAGTGTGCGCAGACCATACACACGCCGTCTAACACTTCGTTTCACCCACACAATGACAGAAAAAGGTCTTGAATTTACTCACATTTTGTGGCCATTCATAGGCGATTTTTGTGTAATCCTCGACCTTTTGTCATTTTGTTCCAAAAAGGGATTACATGGCATCTCAATGGCCACAGAATAAGAGTATATTCACGACCTTTATTTATCCTTGTGTGGGTGAATCGAAGCATTAGGCAGAATGTGCGTGGTCTGCGCACGCTCCTCAGTTGAATGACCGGGCGACCTTCGGTCCGGTAGTCTGAACTTACAGGGTGTCTTAAGACAGCTTCCGTTTCCAGGCAGGGGAAACAATTGCATGTAAGCAGGTCGTCCAGCACCAACTGGTTAAACCTGGATGATGAGAAGCAATTGTGGTTTTTCCCAAAGACACTTTACAAATATAGGCTTACCGCGACATTATCAATGTCTAGAATTCCTGAGCAGGCACCTGTCCCGTACTGGATGGAAAATGCCGTCCCATTCTTCTTGAATGTGGAGGACGCCTTCTCATCATACTTATTATGAGTTTCTGAAAAGAAAAAGGAGAATTAAAGATAAAATACAGACAACTTAGTTTATCTATCATTCAAAACCACAGTGGGTGGTATTAATTGGTCAAACAGTAGGAGGGTTGACTGTGTACTGTGTGTGCATACTAATTGGGTACATTTTACTGTTAAGCCCTTTTTTACATTACTGAGGAATTTCAACCCAACCGCCATCCATTCACACTGGCTGAAATTTTCCTGGGAAAAATGAACACTTATGAACTTTAATTTTAAACCCAGAATTTTTAATCTAACTCAACCCTATTTCCACGAAAAGTTAACTAGGAAAAAGCTATTCCAAATAATCCCAGGGTTAGCAATTCAAGTGTGAAAAGCCCAACCAAATTTTCCCCAGGAAATTCCCAGGAAATTCCCAGGAAACTCCCCGGGAAATTCCCAGGAAATGTCCTCCAGTGTGAAAAGGGCTAAACACTCTCGTTTCAAACTTACTGCATGCGATGTCAAGCAGGTTACAGTCTGCACTTGGAACCCAGAGGTTGGAGCTTCCTGTGTCGAAAATCACGTTGAAATTCTGAGGTGGAGTTCCGATAGTAATAGCTCCATAATACTGGGCCTAAAAAAGAGTGAACAAATCAACAACCTTCAAAAGTTTGATAAGAAATTGCCAATGATCTGAAAAACAAATTGATGACTGTTCATGTGAGAGCTTACTTCTTCACAGACTAATCCTTGTTGACTCTTGATTGGTGATGTTCATTTTTGTTAACCTAAACGCCGATACCGCAAGACAAATTACTGGAGATATCTGTATCAAACAAACATCTGGATCAACCAGATTCGTAGACTTGCCCAGTCCCTCCGAGCTAGTTGATGTTGCTCCCTCTACCGGCGACTGATACAAAATGGAATTAGTATTGCGCCCTCTAGCATGTCTAGCTGTCAAAAACACGGCCTACTTGAAAAGATGATTTTTTATTTGTTGACCGACTGCATACTACACTACTACACCATCAGAAATTGAGACTTAACTAAAATATTTTATCAAATCTGTAGTCTCAACTCATTTCCAGACGTACGTACATGTTCATGTACGTGTACGAACATCCAATTCTGGGAGTCGTATTGTATTTTTATTTTTATAGCAACATGTTGCAAAACAATTGCAGACTTGAGACTCCTTTCTCCTCGTTCAATGAATTTTATTTCCCTGTGCACACAAGTAAAATGCAGGGTTGTGAGTGGCTACAAACACAAAAACCTGAAAACAGCTAGCAAAAAGCTGAAATTTAAGGGTGCTTAACATCTTATTTGCATGGCCACATCTCCAGGCCTCGATCTTAAGAAAAACGGGGGCAGGCCTTTGCTGGCCAAATCAGAGAAATTGTACAAGCGCATGCTGGCCAAGTTGGTAGTGACAGTGTAATTTTTCTAAAGGGCATGCTGGCCAACTCCACAGGGCATGAGGCCAATGGCCTCGGTGGCCTCGGTTAAGATCAAGGCCTGCATCTCTGTTTTCTAAAAAGCTTAAATTTTACTTTCAGTCTCGGTGAGGTGCTCCTATTGTTTCACTTTACTTACATCCATGTAGTCAATGATTCGGACTGTTCCATTGTTACTGGGGGCGAAGTACTTTGTATAATGTTTTGCAGTCAGCCCTTGTTCAGATAAAACTCGTCTCACTCTCCTTGTCCTGTACAAGGGAATCCTGAAAACAATAAAAATATGATAATAATAATGATAACTGGTTCTAATATAGCACACATATCCTAGTAACTAGATCGAGATCCTTTACAACATTAAAGGGGCTGTGTCGCCATGATTAAAGCAGTAAATGGAATTACGCAGTTGTTAGGCATGCGTGCACGCCAGCAGTCACATCACAGTTTGACAAAGACAACACTCTTTGTTATTTGTCCGCAAGCATGCGCGTTTGCAGTATCTGGGTGAGAGTTCATCTTTTCATGCACAGCCACAGGCCTGCTACATGTATTTCTCATGACAACACAGCCCCTTTAAAAGGAAAAATAACATCTTTTGGTTTTTATTTCGATCTTTAACAGAAATAATGCGGAAGACCAGTAGATTTTACTTCCTTGTCTCGGTTTATTGTTGGTTAAAATTGGCCTTTTCAATCCTCTACAACAAAATATCTGAAATCTCATGGCACTTTGTCATGAAATACAGTACAAGAAACACAAGGACGAAACACATGCTTTTGCCTGGGGCACTAGTACGACCATCCAAGTCAAAATTAAAATAAAAACAGAGCACAGTACCCCAGTTTACACTGCACTGGGTCTAAAGAATAAATGATAATATCATGTTTGTAATATCATGGATATAACTTGTTTAATTCCTAACTTACTTTAAAGGTAGAATACAGGATTGGTATTATTAATAGATGTGTTTTTTTGTTGTTTTCTTTTTTAAATAGAAGTAAAAAAAAATTTCAAAAATTAAATTTTATATTATTATCATTTTTTTTGTATTCATTAACATTTTTATTAGTATCACTCATCAGTCTGAAAGCTTACTGATTACGAAGTTCATACCAGTACATGTACCAACCTTCCATAGAAATGTTTCTGTCTGAAATAATGTCAAAGTCGAGAAAATAGAATTTGAAGACCTCAATTTTAATTTGGGTTGTAGGTAACAATCAAAATTAAGATCAATGTGTTTACAGGGCGCAAGTTATTTTTCTCCTGACAAGGATGATGGATTTGAGCCCAAACTTTCACAGTTGTTTGTTTTTTATTTTATTTTTTTTGTCTACATTATTGAATCAAACACAAAAAAGAAACACTTGAGGGTTATTTATTTTTTTATTTATTTAGTCCTTATTTATCCTGGCCTGGGTAATCCATTCAGACTCAGACTCAGACTGAGAATTACTGACTCACTGATCTCCCATGGATCCCTGCTCACAATAAAAACTTTAAAAAGGCAGCAAACAACCAGGAATGCAAATATTAACATTTCAACAGGAAAACTAAAAACTACAGCAGTTTACATAGAAGAAAAATAAACCATACAATTCGAAACAAAACACCATTGGAAAATGACGTTAACTGAGCTGTTTGAGCATGTTGAGTTGTTTGACGAAATGATTAAAAGAATAAAACTTAACTTGCAAAAAATTGTTAATATGGCCTCACGTTTTTCGACCCTGCACAAAGTATACATTTCCTTCCTCTATTGCTGAAACTGGTGAAAGCCACTTCTGGTCTTTGCACCCTTTTCTAAATGTTTCCGTGAAGGAGGAAGAAATGGTGTTTCCTTCCTACAGTAGTGATGTATAAAAACTAAAGCAAACTCACCTTGTCGAGTTAGCGACTGCAACTAGAAAAACCACCAAGGCGATTGCAAACTTCATCTTGAAACCACAGTTTTTTTTAAACAGTTGAACAAAACCAGCTGTCTCGGGAACGGGAGAAAAGTTGTTGATCACTTGCGTGTTTGCAAAAGAAAGACAAAAAGGTGGAAAACACAAGTGACTTTTGCTCTGTCACGGGATCTAAACCCAAACAAAAAGACTGTTGACCTGCGGCGGCATGCCAAAGTGTCGAAACTCAATGTCATGTGATTTTGATCATCTGATGTTGGTTCCCGGTAACCAAACCTGTTTTTGTGTATGATCATGTTACACTGGCTGTCTGCATTGAGAGTAGACTTCGTTCAGTCGCTTGAGGTTTTTTTTTTTACACTAACTAGCCATCCGCCCTCTTGCGGTGGTTTATAACACCAGTACAAAAACTTTGTTTTTCGTTTTATTTTATGTCTGTATGGTTCCACATTCTTGTTTGAAATCAGTTATAGATAAATCATTGATTTCGTGTTTAAAAGATAATGCCTTAGATTATTTTGTGAGTTAATATTTCATGTTCAAAGATCTTTGTAAGAATAAAAATGTAAAGATGATTCAAAAGTGGAACTTTATGACATACGACGAAACTCTGTGGTTGTTTTTTCATGATTAACAGCCAATATTTATTGCTTGTATGCGTTCCCCGCTCACACAGTGTCTGTGCTTAGCAACGCAAAAGACGGCTGCGGACTTGCAAAGCTGAGTCCTTACGAACTAGTGAAATTGAAAGAAGAATATATATTTTGTGAGCGTGCAGTTTATTAATAGAATGTGAGGCTCTAACACAATAACTTAACTTTTAATTCCACACCGATTTTATTATTATTCTATTTCACGATTATAATGATTAAATTGTTATAATTATATTTAAAAAAAAATATAATGCAGTTTAATACAAAGATAAAAACAGGTCTCTACATTTATTTCAAAGCTATGATAAAGTTTGGCTTAAATACTATTGTATCACAAGTTTTGCCTCTTTTGACTGATTCTGATACCGGCTGAAATACTTTGGAGTCTCTTAAAAACATAAAAGATATCAAACAGCCATGTTGGTTAGTGATTAACCGAAGCGATGTCTTCATTAACGCGCGAAGTATAGGCCTAGGGCCTAATAACAATAATAATAAAACATACGTAGTTTTTATATAGCGCTTTATCACACCCGATTGGTGTCTCAAAGCCTCAGTGGTTTTGTTTTTTTCATGCACAGTTACGTTTTGAATTATGAGACACCCATCTTTGTGAAATCGAGCCCAGGGCTCGATTTCTCAAAGAGCTAAGATTGATCTTAACTGCGAATCACTCTTAATTGCTAAGCAAAGTGTGATGCCACAATACAAATTACTATGGTAATACTGACAATTCATTTTATGAAGAATCTTAGCGCGTTGTGAAATCGACCTCAGTCTGTTCCTTTACATAGTACCATGTAACGGTTTTACAAGGTGCTGTGGCACAATCTGCAGCCGATCAAACCAGGAACACTGGGGCGAACTCCTTCTCTTTGCGATAGTGTCACTGGGTTCTTTTACGTGCATTACACAACACACGGGACCTACGGCTTTACGTCCCATCCGAAGGACGCAGCATTAATGGTTAAGTGTCTTGCATAAGGACACAATAATGTATAATAATAGAAATCCCTTACAGTAAGCCGCCTATGCTGTAATACTGTAAAAACGTGCGCATGTACTGTGTGTACGGGCGCCAAACACAACTTTCTCAGCCAATGACAGATCTTCCCTAATTGACCTCAGTGAGGGCGCTGTTTGAGCTTGCAATACCATAATGCAAGGGGCCAAATTTGCTGAAGCACAGAAAAGCCTTACCGGTTTACCAGCCAAATCATGAATACATTAGTATTGTGGCAGGTTTACTGTTTAATTTTGGTTATTATTTTCTGCTTCATGATCGAGTTATGGATTATTTTTGTAAAATATCAAAATTTGTCAACAACATTAATTTTTATAATCGGTAACACTGCCTTCTTCTGGGGGCGTTTACTCGTCCAACTCCTCCCACCCACACCTCTTACTCTCATCGTCTTCTTCCAATTGAGACGTTCCTTTTGGCGCCCTCATCGTTCGCCTCCGAAGAAGTATCAGTGTTATCAAATAAGAAAATGCACTGACAGTTTTCAGTGCTACTGTTACTCCCATGTACGCGAAACGAAACTCCCGGAGACTGTAGGCCCAGCACTCGCCCCTCACGCCGCAAAACATCTGCCAAAGACGGCATGTGGCGTCGATGGCTGCCCCGTAGTACAACGGCGCAGGGATATTACCTGTGATTAAAAAAATAATAAAAATATGTTGCATAATATTATCTAATAACAGTAAAGAAATAACTAAAATGCGAATGTATAAGACGGAGTTGTTCTTAAAATAAAAAGTTTTTTGATTTGGTATCGTGACCTATCTCCGTTACATCATTTAATTTTTTTTTGTACTGCTTTGTGAGTTTGTAAAGCCAATGTCAGCCACGTAGTGGTTTTCACGATGCCCGTTTACGGATTCTCAATTCGTGGAAGAAATTCACCACGAAGCTGTGTCCGAATCAAGCGACTTTGGCTACGGCTATAGCCATTATGGCTGTAGCAAATGTTGACACTCATCCGCAATCTGGCCTAAGCCACTGCCGAATCCCTTATTCGGACATGGCTTCAAGTAAAATTTAATTGCGGATGTGGAAGTCTTCTATCGTGCAAAATGTCAAAATCTTAGTCCTAAAAGTAAATTGTGATACCTTGCACTGGTCTCGCGCTTTTTAGATTATTTTATGAGATCGTAGGTTCCAGTGCAGTGCAATGTGATAAGGGGTGTGAAACGCAGCTTTCTCGGAGCCCAACTCGTTTGAGAATGCGCGAGAATTGTAAAGTCATTACGTTGTTATTTATCTGAGAACTTTTCCCAACATCAATGTGCAAATCTGTGGCGTCATGCACGGAGTTGCCCTTACGGGCACAATACCCGTTGTACTTACCAAGAACTCGAGTAAAAACATGTCTCAGACCAAGTGATAGAGATTTATCTGACTTCTTCACGCATCTGGTCATGAAAAATAAGTAATAATAATCAAAATATGGTTTATTTAAGTTGACATTGTTTCATGGTGAAAATGGGTGATGACATAATACCATACAAGAGATGTGTAATGTATAACTGTTTCAGCCAATAAGAATATAAGTATACGTTTAGTTCATGAATAATGTATAATGACGCAGCTCATGCGACCTCGGATCTACTAAACAAAGCAATCAACCAATAAGATACCAAGAGCAGTTCATAAATAATGTATGAAGTGACAAATTCAGTTGCTTCAAGAAATCATCAGATCAAATAAACAAACCTATTTCAGTCAACGGGAGACTTTTAGTCAGTGGAACGGTAGGTGGCAGCAGACTTACCAGGTATTGTTTACGTAGTTCCGAGCATGCACACATTTCCGAGAACAATGGATTTACCTGGTAAGTCTGCTGCCACCTAGCGACATCAAAAGTTAGTGAAAAACGTATGAAGTGACGTAATTTCATTACCTCATTGTCACCATCGTTTGTGGAATTTCCTCAGAACTACTGACCAAAGCAATAATGAACATGATGACGAGAAATGGCGCCAGCATGTTGCATTCCATAGGGCAGGCACCAGGCTGGACCGAACCGCCTACCATGCCGTCTAATGTTGTAGGCCCTTGCACGCAGGAGCAGTTGAAAGAAGTCTGTTGGCGAAAAAGATGGAAACAATTTGGTAGAAACTAAGACACTGACGACTACCAGAGATCACTACTCGAACCGTCGAGTCTTTAATATCTCACTCTGGTTCTTCTCAGATGGACAGGTTGTCTCTTGTAAATTTTAACACCTCTTCCTTTGATTCTATATGTTGATTGGCCGAACGTGCGTCACGTGGTGTTGTGTCACACTGCACACCGACCAAAAGAACTATTAAATGGTACTATCCAACGACAACCTCGAACCCGGTAAAACGATCAAATAATACGTGCATTTGAAATACGATATGAGAACGAAGGCAGTGTGGTACCCCCTCTTTATTTTTGTCAAGATTTCCAGTCAGATTTTATACAGTTGTTTGAAGACTGATATACGCACAGTTGTTTAACGAACATTACCACAAAATGGGTGAAATTGAGGTGTTATAAAACAAATATTGACTGCTTTATCTCGTGGCGTAGTAAAACTAGTCACTCTCGGTGATCCCCGGAGCCGCCTATCTTCCCTCGCCTCCTCCTCCAAGATAGGCTGCTCCGGGGATCACCTCGAGTGTTACTACGCCACTCGAAGCAGTCAATATTTGTATACTATAGTACATGAATTTGGAAAATAAGAAATAAAACTCTGCGTAGAACTGAGAAATGGAGTAGAATCAAAATGAAAAGTTGAAGTAGTGCTTACAAAAACAATATTTAGATGGCCGAATGTTCGACCATATACTGGGTCTTCTTCTGGGCTAGTAAATGGACACAGTCTAAGCAAGATCTCGTGACGATATTTCTCTGCATTCAGTTTTGACGTTCGTGTCTTTTGATACGGTCTTTTAAAAATGCAGGTCGGGTAACCTCAAAAAAATTGGTAAGCATAATAAATGCTTACCAGAAAAAAAGTTAACAGCTAAAATACCATGTCACTTGTACTGTTTGTACCTGGTTTCGGGCTTAGGTTTCCTAATGGAATAGCTTCGGTAAGCAATCTGCTTAATGAAACAGAGCGCTGAGTGCAAACGTCGCTTAATCCATTTCAAAATGAAAGTGTTAAATCAACACTTAAAGTATTCGGTCAGTGACAACTCTTTTATAAAGTTAGGTTCAACTAATACAAGTGTCAAACTAGCGTTTCAGAAGCTGAGATTTAACTTTTAATAGTGTAAATTCAACTCTTCAGTTGAGTTACATTTGACTCTTTCAAAGTGTTGTCACTGACCGAACACTATAAGTGTTGATTTAACACTTTGGTGTTTAGTTCTAAGTTTCGTTATGCCAGTAAAGGTTAAGGGAATGCTTCTGATTCAGACTCTGGCCTGTGGATGACCCGGAATAGAAGGAATTAATAGGTGACAGAACAAAGTTTCAAAACAATTTGCAAGGTTACGATCGTACCCCATCATCCAGACTGTCCTGACAGCCAGCGTAGCACGCCGAGAAATACGTGATTCCATCGGTTCCACAGACCACCTCTGGATCGGTGGAGCTACATCCGCAGTTGACGTTGCAGGCACTGGTTAGATTCACGGCGGTGAAGCCAGAAATCCTTTGCAAATGAAAAAATAATTTATATTTGTCAATCTCAAAAGCTGTCGGCAAACCATGCAGCCGTAAAACTTGATGTACACACTAAGAAGTTTTGGTGCGTTTGTTAGGTAACTGTTGGGAAAGGAAAGGGGTAAATGCTGTGAAGAATGGAGGTTAGAGGGACACCTTGACTTCGGATTGGGCGCTTTTGGGCTATAAAAAGCGTTTGCTGTAAAATGATTTCGGTTGGAAAGATATTTTAAAAGTAGAATATAATTATTCACATAAATATCCATTGAAATTGTGTGGTTTTTGTTTAATTTCCTGTGACACAACACGGTCTGACATTTTGTAGAACCAAATTAATTGATTCCACAAAATGGCGGACCGTATGTTTCTATAATTATATATAGTGTGATTCCGCAGTTTGTATTTCCAGAGGCAAATGTATTTTCTTTTATCACTACTTACTAATTAAAAATGATTCGTTATGTAATTCAAATGAATGACAGCATTTTTGGCTTGTATAATTTTGGTTTGCGGTAACACCACGTGATTATATCTACTTTGAATATACAGTAGATTCTTTCATGAACTTGCCTGTTATTATTCTACCACTGCGGAGTAGATTTCGGAATTCGGCAGACAACTTAGTTCTGAAAAGAACTGGCCTACGGTACTACCTGGGGAGACAGGAACTACTACTACTTTCGCTTAGTGGATCGAGGGGACTTTTTGGATATCTTCACTGCTGCGGAGTGAGTCAATAATAGACTGTGTAAGTCTCGCGCGTATTCGAACATAAGGGTCCGTTAAAGCGCGTGATTTTGTTTCCTTTACATGTTACAGCAATGTGTGTGGGACCAAAATGGTCCCAAAAATATTCGAATACGCGCGAGACTTACACAGTCTATTGGTCTCATCGATGCTTCGACTGTTTCTTGCTCTAGTCATCGTCAATGTTGGCTTATTATTGGCCCTACGACCACTCGTATAACTTCAATTTAACAAACCTTGAGTCGTGGTAGGGCGTGTCCACACCAGCAATGCCCGCACTATCACAGCCAATACCAAGGAGAGCAATTTGCCCAACCAACGCTATGACGCTACACCCAAGAGCCAGCTTGGTTGCGCCCTCAGCGTTCAGATTGAGCTTCTTCACCAAGTAGCCTCCAAGTAGTGAGCCGATTGCTACAGCCGGCACTGGTACCACAGCTACGACGAAGAAAAAAAACACAAACATGAATTATTAATAACACTTGGGGGTGTTTCCCGCTTTTTCTTTTCTTTTATCTTTTCCGTTTCATCACTTTCTTTTCTTGTAGACAATTAACACCAATAATATGAAACTTTAACTCTAGGTTTGAAACCGGTGGTTCAACAACTTGACGTTTCGATCTGTCTTCATTTTTTTCTACTAAAGCTTACCCATAAAGAAGTTGGCTTGAGGTGGCGACAAACCAAACTGTGTTTCTAGGTACTTGGGGAAGAATGTCACAACACCAGCTATGACTGCCATTTCGGAGAAACTGCTGATGTTTATGAAGAAGTAGATGGGGTTACTCAATAGGCCCCACAGAGACGCTGGTAATGCTGTGGGAAATGACGAAATCGTGACAATTCATTTAAAAACCAGTCAAAAACAACACAAACTAGGGAGTCATTAACTTTACTGACACAATAAAATTGGCACAATCCACTTAAGTCAATCCACCTTTAGTAATAGTGTCCCGAACTTTGATCAGTGGAATTAACACGTGACATTATTTCAACGATTGAAACCGTTCTTACAGATAGTTTAAGTATGTAAATAAAAATGAGAAGTTTCAATCGTCAATTTGGAAGCTTTTTTGTTTACAAAAACTTAATGGCCTCACCTTTCTCAAAGGATAAATGACAACACAACACGACACAAACATACAAGTATACTGGAGTAACAGAAGCAGTCAAGTAGGAAGAAGTGAAAAGAGAGAGTCAGAAAGCAGTCAGAAGATGCAAGAAGAGGCTGGAAGAAGTGGTTTTGCGTTGTCATCAACATGGCGACCACCTACTAGTTGCTGAAATTTCATAGGTTGCTTGTATATGGAGGATTTATTGAAAACTGGTTGATTTGAACTGATTTACCCTTCAAACAATAACGCTGTTTTAGTATTCATCATTAATTAACAAAAGTTATTTCCCACCCATGTTTTATTCACGGGTGAATTTCAACTGAAATAAATACTTAACCTACAAAAACTCACCGAACAAAGAAAATGATTTTGCAGATGTACCGGTAGTATCCATAACGACCTTTTCTTCCTCAGGAGTATTTACTTCTGGGTCATTAACCCTTGACCCCTTCCTCTCTAACATGAAGTAATTTTTCCCAGCGTCCATTTTTTGTGCACCCGGAAGCCGACGCGGAAATCCGAAGAAAGGTAGTGAGGACATGAAGTACAAACCGCTGGTTATGGCGACCCCTAACCACCATGCACCTACCCACAAGTTGCTCTCAGGTGTCATCTAAATAAAATTTAAAAAAATAACAATAACATTTACAATTAAAGGAAATCAAATTTACGGAGTCTCAGCAGTGCCATTAGTTTGAAACCTTGGTCGAGTTTCTTTGTATTGTTTGACGGCACACTCAACTCCCGGGTCAGAAGTAACCCGCATTCCGAGTCCTGGGTCATGACCTGGAATATGTGTCAAACCGAACCAGAATTAGTGTCAAACTGACGCAGAATCTGAGTAAGAATTTCCGGGTCAGCTTGACCCCCATAAAATTTGGTCTGGCCCCTAGGACTCGGAATCCGGCTCAATTCTGATCCAGGTGTTTTTAGACTGTACTGGTCCCTAATATTCATCTCTTGTATTACTATACTGAGAGTCCAATTCGAATTGTGGTATAATGCTGGTCTGACGTTTCGATCCCATAATGAGTGTTTTCTGATGAGCTCGTAGATGTACATACAATCATTTTTAGTCATAAGCGAAGGCACAACTACAAACTAAAGATCATTTACAACTCGGTTTTGTGTTTGAATGGGAGACTTTTGAGACGTTAGCGGGCGCCCTTTTGTATTATGAGAACTACAGGGTGCACTACACTAAATAGAGAGAAATCCACGCACCGAGCCTCACTAATAAAATGTAAACCCACAACTTTTTCTGTAAATCAAAGATTTGAAGGTCCTTGCTTTTATGGATTGTAGAAAAATGGTCCAACATTGTGCCCCTGGGATTGTTGACTTTCAACCTGGAGCATTTTGGGTAGACTGGCCCTCTAAAAATGGCCCTATTTTGCTAAACAGTGTAGGGTCATTTTCCAAGATCAAGTCTGGCCGGTTACTCGTTCAGGTGTGGTTTTATTTTGGATCATCCTAGCAAAATTCTCAACGGCTAACCTACTAAAAATCGAACAGAAAAATGAAGTTCAGTTGTCAGAAAATATATTTGATTTGTTTTCTAGAGGCTGAGAGACTTTTAAGTATTTTGTTGAGTATTTTTGAATATTTTAGCATTGGTTACTATGGGAGCCTATTTAGTGTGGTGCACCCAACAGAGAAGGACCGCTTACTGGGGCGCCCGCTAACGTTTCAAAAGTGTCCTGTTTGTACCTTGATGTCCTCATCTTCAGTTCGATAGAAATCGACCCACTTCTCAGCAACAGCTGCACTGGTCAGAAAGCCAAATATTGTACCAATTCCAAACATGCTCTGTATGACACCTGGAAGGTTAGAACAAATCAATGTATATAATCAAAATGGCGGCGTAATGGCAGACTACTTTCATGTGACATCATGTGATTTCAAAAACAGTGCGCCACCTACAATTCGCACTGGAGAGGTAATTTTGAAAATGGTTAATGACATTTCAGAACGGGAAAACATAGTCAAAGTCTCATAATCATCGTCATTCAATCGCCTACAGTGATGAAGTTAAATTAAACATTAATATCAAGTAATGAACTCCAACTTGCACACTAAACGAAAGTTTTGATTCGAACAAAGCAAACTCTTGGTGGCGTTCTGTATTTTAAATCTTGCTATAATAGCTCTAGTAGATCTAGCCTAAGCATGATTGCTCCGCAGTGCCATCTCAAAATTACATCTTGGTTTGTGTGCTTACATAAACTAACTCTAAACTTATTGTCTAATTTTCATATTATAATTATTTTCATCGTACCTGATCCTCCAGTGTCAGACACTTCTTGAGAAGTATGTTTTTTGGTTTGATTAAAATCAGAAAAATACTTTCTTGAGTAAGCATACCTTAAAGCCACGGCCGAACGAAGCGACTTCGGCTACGGCTGACTGCAAATGCAAATGAATGTGCAGTGATCTGGTCATTTCGCCACATGCAACCAAATCGAACGCCGGGCCTTGATTTGGCAAACAAACAGCCATAAGAAAAATCGCTGCCACGTTTTTCTCTTCGAAAACTTAGTCTAGCTTTTTCTGAACAAAATATTCAAAAACTCACCGATATACATCGCTGATGACTTCGTGTTGACGTTATCATCAATGTAAGACAGTGCAAGTGGAATCACTGGTGTCCAACCAATCCCAACTAAAATTTCCCCACACAAAATTATCACAAAAGCCAATCGATTTTCTCGCCTTGGATTATTTGGTCCCTCGTCGTGGCATTGGTCAAATCCTGGATCAGCTGTCCAATCAGAGAGGCAGGTCAAAGGTTCTCTTGTCTGATTGGTCAAGCCGGATTTCCAATCAGGATTGTACGCGGAGAAAATAAACTGCGGGGAAAATGCAATGGCGGTACCAATGGCCATAGTGAGTGCTCCGATTCCAATCCATAGGGGCCGCCTGCTGTCTTGTTTTCCAGCGTAGTGTACTATGAATAGCACGAAGATGAGATTTCCAGCCTCGTACAAACTCTCGATTAGTCCAAGATGGGATGCCTTTAATTCGTAGCGAGTCTCTAGGCTGGTCAGGGCGCCACCAAGTGTCCCAATATTGAAAGCATCACTGAAGATAAGCAGGCACATAAAGAGAAGAAAGAACCTCCCGGAAGCCAAACATTCAAGACTCGATGGGTGTTTGTTAAAACAGCCGTAACTCTCCCAGGTCATTTCATGTCTTTTCCTCTCAGGCTTCACTTCAGGTTTTGATGACTTATCGTGCCCGTTCAATAACTCTGCACTGTTCTGTTCACTGGGCGCCATTTTGAACTTTTGGCTGGTGTCTATGTTAATTTGAGCTGAGAGCATGAAAATACACTTCCAGTTCAAGAAAATCCAGCGTTTTCACTCCTGTAATTTAGAGTACAATGAGCCAGCAAATTAAAATGAAAAAAAATGACCCAAATAACACTGTGGGTTTAAATCAACCAACAAGAAACGAAGGAATTAAACAAATATTCCATGTTAAAAACAAGCGTAGAGTCTTTAAGTGTTGATTTAACACTTTGGTTTTTAGAGTGAAAACTTTCGAAAACTTTGTCATTTCGTAAATAAAAATTATGTTGGGTCGCACCAAAGATACTACAGAAAAAAAAAATAGGACACTCTGTGTAGAAACATGAAACGCAAAATGGGTGCGCCCCCTGTTGTTAAGGTAGGTAAAACCAAAGATCGTTTACGCGATAAGTAGGGCCTACTAAATGGAAAAACTTACGCCAAACGATCCCACCAACTATAAAAAGGTGAAGGCCGATCGAAAATTTGGTGTTTGGCCATAAATTGTGCCAATAATCCTAGCAAAATTGACACATGGGGAAGTGCGCCATCACACGCGGTAGATAGGTAAAAAGGCGATACATTCTGCTACCTTGCAAAACGGCACAAGTGTCCCAACTTGTCGCTCTAGTGTCTTTGGTCACACACACGGTGCGGACTAGCTGGACTTTGATGATTACCAATGTTGGCCGCATGTTGTTTTCTCCATTTGGCCCCATACTGCAGTATCAGATCAATGTAAGCATAATGGAGAGTTCTGAATGCCAACACATTCAAATTTTTGTATCACCATGTATCCCGGCTTTATGAATTTGGAGTGCAAAATAAACAATCTCGGCTGCACTGTTGTTGTCATTCAGAGTAGGGGTGTTTGTTTTGTTCAAACTGCGTTATTATTAATCCGTGTGTTTATGGCGTCGAAAAGTGAGCTGTGACTATTATTTTTTTCTTCAAACAACAGAACAGAAAAAAGAATAGCTGTTGCAAACTGCTACCAATTAATTGACTTGCATCATAAATGCAAAAAGTAGCAGTGGTCTTACGTTTTGAACCATTAAAGCTAAAATACAGGATTGGTGTTCATCGATTTGTTTTAATACTATACAAGTTCATACCAGTAACAATCTTCCATAGAAATATCTCTGTCTGAAATACTGTCAATGTCGTGGGAATAGAATTTGAAGACCCCTATTTTAATTTCGATTGTAACAATCGAAATTAAGGACAATGTGTGATGAAAAGTGCGCGCGGTTTTTCACTATTTTCTCCTGACTCAGATGACGGATTGAGTCTAAGTTTTCACAGGTTTGTCTTTCATGTACATATTGAATCACACAAAGTAACAACACTTTCAGCTTTACCAAAATCGTTTACAGATCTAGTCAGTAAGACACCACGTAATTATCACTAATGAATTGGGGTGGTCTGAAAAGAGAGGATTTCAAAAACACCTGAACTCTTAGCAAAGATAATTACATGGTGTCACGGCAAAACTTTCTAGATTGTATTCCCACCATGCATGTAGTTTCAAACCTTCACCGTTAAGCAGAGTATCCCTCAACAAAAATTGTAGTTTCACAAATAATACTTCATATAATTTCTTTCCAATTGAAGATAGTGCCCAGCCTTTGTTTGATTAATACATCGGTGGTTTTTAGAAGAAAAAAATTGTTAACCTCATATATTTTTTATATATATCATATATATATATGATATTTTATTAGATATATCTAAACAGGCAGTTTTCTGGTATAGATTGGTACTGGTTTTCTCTTACCTTGTGATTCGTTAACTCCGAAGCTTCGGATTATCTTGCACGTTCCTGGAAAAGATCAATGATCGAGTTACACATCAACATGGCGTCAGAGTCGAACCAAGTTAGAGAGTAGTTCTTTCCAGATCCAAGTTATAATATAAATATTTCAAACCATCAATTAGTTTGGCAGCTCGAACTTTGTTAGCAAAGAACCCAACTGATCATGGTTAAACCAATAACCGAATAAATCTTCGTCAAACAAAGGATTGTAATACTTATTATCAAAGAACCTTGTACTTTTTTCAAACAAAGTTCAAGGCGAACCGAATGAGTAGTTCAACATTCTCCAAAGAACCGATGACGAGTTTCGAACATCGTTAAAAGGCACAAAATTTAATGTCACTCATACACAACATGACTTAAAGCATTGACAAATCATGATCAATCACAAATCCCTTAGAACATCGTTCAAGGTTAGATAACTCATACGACGTTCAGAGAAAATTTACCACAAACAGGTTGTTCACTCTGAGAGAGACCTCCACCTCAATCTTGGACCACATACAGAGATCTTAAACAGATTGATTTAAGCACAGCAGGTGAAGGAAGAAGTTTGGTTCGTCTAGTCTGGACTGAGTTCGAGCACTCTGTGAAGTGATAAAGTTCAAGGCAAGTTGATATAGGCATGCACGCATTGTGGGGGCGACGCAATGCTGATCAGGGTCTTCGAGCTCTGGTCATTGCAGAGGCATTGCAACCCGGATATTAGTTTATTGACAAGCACTGATCATACAGGAAGGCACTGATGGACAAATATAATGATATTGGGCGGTGACGAAAACTACAATAAAGCACAAAAGCACGAGGGCAGATAAAGGTCTCCATAATTTAATTCTTCATGTTTGTTTATATGTTT
Organism: Marthasterias glacialis; assembly: GCA_911728455.2. Classification (NCBI taxonomy): domain Eukaryota; kingdom Metazoa; phylum Echinodermata; class Asteroidea; order Forcipulatida; family Asteriidae; genus Marthasterias; species Marthasterias glacialis. The sequence continues at coordinate 6,413,655 of OU452240.1, forward strand.
AGGTCAGCGTTAAAATTCTACAGAAATTGGGGATTAGAGAGCAGAGAATATTGTAAACAGTGTTTGCACAAACTAAGAAAAAAATAAAAATCACCTGACTTAAGGGAAGCATTTTATTTTATGTGTTTGTGTTTTGGAGGTTTTCTCGCTTAGTTTTTTGTTTGTTTGTTTTGTTTGTTGGGTTGTTGTTTGTTTTTTTTTTTTTTTATTTGTCGGGTCGTTTGTTTGTTTGTTTGTCGGGTTGTTTGTTGAGTTGTTTGTTTGTTTGTTTGTTTGTTTGTTTGTTTGATTGTTGGGTTGTTTGTTCGTTTGTTTGGTTAGTTGGTTGTTTTGTTGTTGTTTTTTCTTCTTCTCAAAGAAGTATTTTATTTATAAGAATGACCTGAGGAAAATTCATACCTCAAAACAAATACCTCTTCTGAAAGAAGTATTTTATTTATAAGAATGACCTGAGGAAAATTCATACCTAAAAACAAAAAGGCGATGGTCAGCTAGAAAAGATAGTTCCGGGTTGGGGGGGGGGGGGGTGAGACACGTACCTGTCATTTTTTCGGGGTAAACCCCAAACCACCCCGTAAAATCTGTCACACTTTGCCGCTGTTTCCAATGTTTGTTGACGATGAAGTTTTGGGAAAGACATCTGGTTGTTTTTCTTATAATTGTGATTTATGGTACCACTTTCCTAAAACCGATGAAATTCCTTTAGAAGGATTGAAAGACCAGTAGAGTCAAAGGTCAGACGTGAAGTATGCGTGGTTCAAGCCCCCGAATCAGCCCAGTTATGATTCTATTACTTTTCTTTTCTCCGTGTGCACTTTGATACTTCCAGATTGCCATATCGTTCTGTATTATACATTGTGTAAAGCGTATTATGCACATAAAGCTAGCCAATAATTATTTAATATTTTTACTGAAGACGATCGAAACGTCGAGGTGCTTACACAGACAGATTCATGTATACCAGAAACCTCTAGGGCCCGATTTCGTAGAGTTGTATAAGCACCAAATTAAGATAAGTACAAAACAACTTTGTTTACCACTCAAAGGTTACCAGCAAAAAACCTACGTCATAAAAACCATTTGTGACATGGTCACAAGCAACATTAGAGCAACATTTTCTGCTTTCGCATGTCTATGAAATTGGGACCAGGTTATATCTTCAGCATGCAAAGTTTCAAATCGCACTTAAAGGTGGCTGTGTCGTCATGATTATAGCAGTAAATGGAATAACCCAGTTACTACGAGCGCGTGTATAACTGGGTGAGAGTTCATCTTTCCATGCAAAGCCACAGGCCTGCTATAATCATGACGACACAGCCCCTTTAACATATATATGGACCACCTTTTTAGATAAAACTGTTTGTTTCTAATGCAACGTTATAATTGTCGCCACGGTGAAAGACTTTCAAAGTGATTACACACCATTTAATCAATACTGCAGATACATTCTCTGGTAGATACACGTTCAGTTTAGGCTACAGAGGATTTCAAGTTCGAAGAGAAATTATTTTGGGGAGACAGCATGCACACTTGTATCAGGGACTGAAAAAAAACTAAGTAGAATTCTTTTCCCAAATTGTATGGCAAATCACTGTAAACTTTGTTGCTTACTGAGGTCTTTGGAAAGACAAATGCACACAGACACTTTCTAATGGGATTCGAGCCCAGGACTTTCCGCTTCATAGAACAGACGTCTAATCCCTTCTAGACTGTCTTCTTCTTCATGCGCCTTGCCAGAACCTGACGTTGGCGACCATACCCCTGAAACCAATCCGATCATTAACCCCACGCATGATGTTCACCGCAGTAGTGCCAATGTAGACTGTCACTAACCCATTTAAAAGATGCCCCAGTTTTAATCTTGCTACAAAATTAAAAAAAAAAAAAAAAAAAAAAAAAAAAATGGGCGCAAGGTACATGCTGTTACTGCAGACGTTTAACCTGGGTTCGATGTTGTGCAAAACAACCCTGGAGCGAATCAACAAAGCAACTGGAAATATCTAGGCATATCAACATCACTGTATTCATCTAAATATGTTCAAGAACTTTCTAACTTTGCTTACACTCTCCTAGGTCGTTACTTCGAAATAAAGTCACTCCGAACTCTAAAGTGAGACTGGCGAGTTAGACGAAACGGAAACTCTACAGGTGTTGTCTGCGAAGAGTTATTTTCACCTTTCATTACCGGTATTGAAGTATCGACCGGGTTAACGTTGTATTTAAAAAGCATTCTTATCTGCTCTATTATCGCATAACTATAAATAAAAACACTACAAAGTTCAATTATGTTTATTTATGTTTAAACATTTAATGCGGCTCCGGTTGTTAATTTATAGCTTACACCGACGGCACTAAGGGGGGTTCGGGGGCACGTGCACCCAACTGATGCCCCCCGTTTGAAATATGGACTTTAGATATTAACAATTACCAGATATATAAAATGTTACTTTTTTATGAACTTTTTTGTTGTAATTTCAATGTAGTTAAAATTATTTTTTATTATTATTTACAAGCCGAATGTATTTTGTTTAACCTCAACACGTCAGAAGAGCGCTGAAAAGGGGTTTGTTTGCAGAACAAACGCAAACTTCAGTTTTAATTGGCCAAAAGTGCCCCTAGGAAAAATGTCCCCCCCCCCACCTATGTGCCTCCTAAAGTTATAGTTACGGCGCTGTTATCATTTTTCTGAAAATGAAAAACCCTTCACCCGTTGTGAATGCAATCCGGGTCCTTGACCATTGTCCGTATTATTTGACGTCGTCAAACACAAATGCACGCTGTTAAAGTAACAAATCTCCATCAAGGACTTTGTACTTTGCAAATCAATGCAAATGCACTGTTTGGTTCCGGCATATCTAGAACTAGAAGAATGCTTCTTTATGTTTTTTCAACCCCGTGGAGTAGAGTATTTTGGGCAGTGTCCGGTTTCGACTGCGCTAAATAAATAGCATTATACTTTTCCATCTTTTGTTTACATCTCTGGCAAGCCAGACAACTTCACTTTAAAAATAATAATACTAGACATATATATATATATATATATGGCATAATGCAGGGGTATCAGTGCGCTATAAACACAGGAAAAAAACACCCATAAAGTTACAAAAGTGTAGGTTCAAACTAGCGAGGTTTTAAAAGTCCTTTGAAAATCAAATCAGAACAGAGTCAGCTTGACGAATATGAAGAGGTGTGACATTCCACAATGAAGGTGCTATGAAGGTGAAGGCTCTTTGACCATAGAGTTAAGTAGAAACAGTAGTTTGAGTCAGTAAGGATTGGCCAGCAGAACGAATAGGGCGAACAGGAGTACAGTTATGCAGAAGTTCAGATATAGTCAGGAGAGCTTTGGAAGTGAGGAGATTTAAGTTGATGGAATGTTCATTGAATCAAATCGTAATGTTTCCTTTTAATTTTTATTTCCCGTCTCCCTTGGACGTAAATTTAAAGCCATGGGACAATCTTTGAAGCTCGCTGTGGTATGGAGAAAGAAACTCTGTAGGGTCAGAAAAGCTCAGCCATTAGCATGAACATCCTGGACATAAGGAAACCAGTTTCTGCTGGTCCCCATCATGTGGTGTACATTACGGGTGCACCCCACTAAAATGAACATTCTACACCAGTTTCTGCTGGTACCCGATCATGTGATGTACATTACGGGTGCACCCCACTAAAATGAACATTCTTGACAATGAACACCAGTTTCTGCTGGTACCCGATCATGTGATGTACATTACGGGTGCACCCCACTAAAATGAACATTCTTGACAATGAACACCAGTTTCTGCTGGTGCCCGATCATGTGGTATTCATTACAGGTGCACCCCACTAAATAAACTCCAATAGCACACAGTGCAAAACGCTAAATATACAAACAAATACTTTAAAGATACTTAGAAGTCCCACAGCGTTTCCAAATAAAAAGAAAAATATTCATTGAGTCCTAAACTTCCACCGTCTGGTCAACTTGACATGGGTAGTCCCAAGACCCGTCGAGTTATTGTCCGTCCAAGTAAAAATACCCCTATATACTTCCAAAACATTCAAGCATCGATCTTTAAAAATGTACCTACACCTACGAGCAAATAGGACCATTTTTTCAGGGCCCAGGTGTGGATTTCACAAAGGGCTAAGACTTGTCTTATCTCGAGCTAGGACAATTAACTTGTCCTAACTTATAGGACTAGTCATAAGTTAGGACTAGTCCTACGTTTGGACTAGTTTTGTGAAATCCACCCCAGGTCACCCAAAATACCAAGTTAGAAGCCAACAGCCCCCAGGTCACAATTGTACAAAGTTTTTACACTGTACCCCTATTAATTGGCTCTAAAATCTTTCTTAGTATGGAATATTTTGAGGGCATACAACTTATTCACGGGGCCGACGGACTGTTTTCTCCCTATTAGTGGGGTGCCCCCTTACCGTCTCAATGGACTCAGTGCTAAGGGCAAGGAAAGGGGTGGGCTGTAGCAGGACTAGCTTGCATTGACGGGTCATCCCGGTAGAATAACAACAAAGTGGTATAGGGAAAGACCCGTATTTCCACTTCAGTAAAAAAGTTCTAATGGTGTTATTTTGGTAAAGGACGTGTATCCGGGTTCAACACCCCACTATGACCCACCCAGTAAATAAAATTTACTATGGAAACTCGAAGTCTTGTTCCCAGAGACACAATAATCTCTGACTATTCTCTGTCGACTTTAGGGTCCGATATCACCCAATGTCACGTGACCAAAAAGGAATTCCTCGTTTTCCGAAAAAATTCGAAATGTTCCGAATTCGTTGTCGTCAGCGGTCGGATAGTATCGTTGATGGTTGGACATTTTATTATTATTATTTATTTTTCTTTTCATTTTTCATTTTCTTTTTGAGTTCACGCTTAAGTCGAAGCATTTAATACTGGTTGACATTTGTTTTTAATTTTAACTAAAATGACTAAAGAACACTCACCTACATCTATTTTTATTGTTATTTTTATTATTATTATTTAATATATTAAAAAAAATTTAATCGTTTTTATAGCTTCCGGTGCAGACGGAATAATGGTGATGACCCCGGCCCTGACATGTTGCGTCATGCTCTATTTTTAACCGTGGTTGATACTTGACCTAAGATTTTTAAAAAGTGTCACAAGGGACCATTAAAACGCGGGACCATTAAAACGTGACCGCCCACTGAATCTAATGACAGTTTTATGAGTTAGTTGTCTGCCGTTTAAAAGCTAGAGGATATAGACAAAATTTACCTCTTCCCGCAAAGGTACTTTACTACTTTCCCTTTAAAAACTGACTATAAAGAATGTTTTATCGACAAGCAGTCCAGCTGTGTTACGGTCAAAGTTCAGACACCCACAACGCTGAAGTTGAAGTCTGACTTCTTCAGAAGGTCACATTTCACCGTAGTCTGTTTTGTACTAGTATTCGTGAACAACGGTCGTGGGTATTTTTTGGGGGGTCAACATCTGGTACCAGAAAAGCAATGTGTTGAGAAACATCTCTGTCTGAAACTCCCTCAGCCAAGTGCACCAGTATTGTCACCTGACTTACTCAAACCGTGGAGCAAGTTCATTGCTCTTAGCTCAAACTACAACTGAAGGATCACTGTCCCTCACAAAACTTACACTGTCCTTTTGGGTCTTGTTTCGAATTGTAACGAAAGTGACTCTCAAAACTTGTACACTCTGTATATATATCCTTCTTCTTTGTTAAAATGGGGCTAATTTTGTATTTATACCACATTTTGCATGTCATTATTTTTTGCTGGTTGGCAACAACTAATTCCTGATCCAGTTTGTTCACCTTTATAAGGTGGAACTGTAGCATGACCCGGGTGTCACAGGGGATTTTGTTCCCTGGTACTTTGTATGTGTATCCCTCACACGGTCAATTAACATGAAGGAAGTTGAGTCAAAAGAGGGCGCTACGAGACGAACTTTCTACATAATTCGCCGTATGGAGACAAAATCTCCCGTGGGCGACACCGGCATGATTTGCAAAAACATCATCATAATAACGTACATGTGTCTTAAGTCGTGGTTATTTTGTTCTTGCCCCACAAGAAAGCGTTGTCTGTGTCGGTTCTCATGCCTTAACTTCTAGGGTTAGACGCTTTTCAAGTCCCAAGAGGGAGCTATATATAGGCCAAGATGACCGCTTGAGCAAGCTAAACAGCTGCGGTCGATCACCTTCTCTTCCGGACGTTGTTCCAGGTCTTACTAACTCTCCAGGGTAACATTCCAATATTGCATTCCATAAAAACAACAGGCTGTGGTCTACGATAGTTTATAAAAATTACAAAGGAAACAAACCGTGGTGTTAAAGGGGCTGTGTCGTCATCGATTATAGCAGTAAATGGAATAACCCAGTTACTATGCGCGTGTGCGCGCCGGCGGTCACACTCAGTTTGACAAAGGGTTTCGATCACTCTGTGATTTGACTGCAAGCGCGCGCGTGCGCGGTATGTGGGTGACAGTTCATCTTTCCAGGTACAGCCGTCCGCAGGCCTGTTCTAATCGTGACGACACAGCCCCTTTAGAGCATATACAAATAACTGATTGAAAAACGAATAATTGTATTTTGTAATTTACAACGAAGCACCAGAGGACCTCTTCTGAAAATAACAAAACCAGTTCATTGAATTTAAAAGAACACAGTTGAAAGATTTTACTCTTCACTCAAGATTTTGTGGTGAATGATGTTCGAATCACAGATCCGCGGTATTCCAAAAAACTCAGTGAAGTGCGCCCTCCACTGGTAAAATCAGACAAGTTCACCTACGGTGCCTCGAAAACTTTGGGTTTTTTAATACTTTATTATAACTTTTGTAGGTCATTCTGTAAGGGGCGGAGTTCTTCCTAAGTGAGTTTAAAGGGGTGGGGCGCTTCTGCCTAGAGTTTACAAATCGCACTCATCCTAACAGTCTGTTCTGAGATTTCCGGTCACTAAATGTGTTTGACTCTGATTCTGGAACATGTTGACCCGGTCATGGTGCATGACCCGGAACTTGGTATGGCCACGGACCCTTCAGATTTTTTTTTTTAGTGTGAATACGAACATTGAACATGGGGGTCTACCTGCATAACACAAAGCATGAGGGATGACATTTTGTTATGACTGACCACAAAATATCGAATAATCTTTATTTTAAAATTAGATCCGCCCCAGCTCAACATTGGTCAACTGACTATGCTTCCATTCTTTGCACAACTCAAAAGATATTTGTAATAAAACCAACCTGTGAGAATGTCAGCTCATTTACCAATGTTGAGCTGGGGCTTTGAAGGTGTGCGCAACATTGGTAAGAGTGAACAAAATAGATGTTGCACAGATTTACGACTAATTTACATGGTATAAAGATAGTCATGGTGGAAAACTTCCCTCGAAATATTGTTGCCTGAAATGCTATAGTTTTTGAGAAATGAGTGAAACAGTTAGTTTCGATCTCGCGAGACCAGACCAAAACACTGTTCTAAAACAGTGAAAACATAAAAAGTGTTTTTTACTCTCTATTTTCTCGTTACTCTGACGACCGATTGAGCTTAAATTTTCACAGGTTTGTTATTTCTAGTGTATGATGGTCACATAAAGTGTGGATACTGGTCTTTCACAGTTACCAATGTTGTCCATGTGCTTTAAACTGACAGCTATATCAGATATCACGGTCGACGACTACAAAGGTCCTGTCTCTACGCTGAGACATTACTACGCTCGCCCGTACACGGCCAGCCATTTTTACGCTGGTCACTGCTGGGCGTTGTCTGTCTCATAAGCCATCTGTGCTTCAACTTTTGCAATAATGGCTGGACTTAAATTTAATTACTGTCGTTTTAAGGTCAAATCCTTCATAAATATCACCAGTTTGTGACATGTATTTCCAACTGTACCGTGTTATCACGTCAGCCTTGGATATGAACTACTACAGGCACTGGAGCAGATACAACACCTTCCTTCCGGTGACTGCGGGTATATGCGAGTCCAATAACATCATCTGGGCCTCTCTGGAAGACCTCGCCGTGCTGAAGTGAGTTTAGTCCCGTGCGTTTCCAGCAACCATGAGGGACATCTTGTTTCGGTGTTCGGGGTGGCGGTATTGGGGTTGGGTGGTCACATTCTTCGTTTTCGTCGAGTTTTTCATCATCTTTGGGCCGTTGTATAACTTCAGCATTTTATTTGTGAGTTTGAGGAAGGAATTCAAATCCAGTGCTGCGTTAACTGGTAAGTTGGATCGGTAAAGCTAATCATTGCTCCCTCGCAATGCATGAAACCGAGGTTAGAATCCGATAAATAGTCGGGTACTCTTGTGTGCGCTGAGTCAACACTTATCATTTATTTATTTATTTATTTACTTATTTATTTATTTTAATTATTTGTAAATGACACTTAAGAGTTTTGATCCTTTGTCAGCGAATAAGGACACCAAAATGCACCAAGTTAAAACGATTTTCTTTGCTCTGTTTACAGGGCACACAATGAACTGCAAAATCAAACCAAAAACTGTCCACAAGTCCTGAAATTCCGTTTGATTTTGCTGTCAGAACTCTGACGGAATGAAGCTGCAAAAACTTTCAAAATTTTGAAAATGATTTATTTGACCGCAAACATTTTGACACCGAAGACATTAATAACCTGCACCAAGAAACGGTCGTTAAACTCTCTGAGTAAAACTGCAGACAATTGCAAAGCTTGTACGGTTCCCGAACAACTGTTTGCCCGTTCAAGACAAATGTATTTTATTCACTGCAGCACTGATGCCAAACAATGACCATCACATTTACGTTATCGTTTTTTAAGAAGCACCACGTCATTCAAGAATCAAACGTAAGTCGTGCGTGATGACACTCCCTGGCATAACGGGGGGGGGGGGGGGGGGGGCTCGCTCAGAACCATTGTCTCCCCCCCCCCCCCAAATGGGACCGAATGCACAATATGAATGGCGCAATGAAACAGCCCTCCAAATTATGTTTTTGCCCCCACTTGCCCCATCCCTAAATGAACATGATTTTACACCACAGTGACCGGTTTGGAGAGCACATAAAACGTTGTATCGTCGTGTGCCCGGCAAAAGGGCGCAAGGACTTACGCCCTTTTGCCGGGAACATAAAGTAGTTTGTCCCAGTAACAAAAGGACGTAAGCAACAAAGTGACTCCTGACATTAAAAATATGTCGTTTTTGTTAGTTTTTTTTTTGCTAGAATTACCATGAAGACATGTTTCCCCCATTCCCCATGCAGAATTTAACCTTTCTAGAGTGACTTTTGCATGGCAACATGTTTACTTTCCCGCTCATAATTCTTGAAACACAAATTTTAACATAAATTGCTTACGTCCTTTTGCCAGGCACACAACGGTATGGTTTATCAAAATGTAGCACCGTACAAAGACAGTATTTACATGGTAGTTAACTTTAAATGTTAGGTAACATTTTGGAATCCATTTATCGTAAATCACGATATAAGTAATGATATCTTTTTAACATTGTTAGTACACACGCTTAACACCGATGAGTTGAATCCAACACTTACACGTGTGCGGTCAGTGACTACACTTTGCATGAAAGTGTTAAATCCAACATTTTAAAATGTTAAATCCAGCATGTAAAACTTCTAATCTTGCCTTTAATCTGCTAATTCAACATTTGAAGTGCTGACTCAACCATTTCAATGAAAAGAAAAATGAAAATGTTGAATTAACACTTACATTTTGGGATTCAACTCCTTGGCGTTGGCTTTGATATTTTAAAATGATGGATTTACCATTTACAATGTATCCAACACTATCAAAGTGAAGTCATTGACCGCACACATTGTAAGTGGATTCAACGCTTCAGTTTTTAGCGTGCATTCCAGGTCAAACTCCAATCAAGTTTCTTCAACATTTTCTTTGATTTGTTACAAGCCCCAAAACAATCCCTATACCTAAAAATCACAAAACGAACCCTGTAAAACAAAAGTTTATAAATATTATTTTCCCCTTCTTCTCCAAGGCAACAATGCTCTAATTTATTTATGTCACTCCAAAATATGTAAACATTTTTTCAGGATTGGCCTAATTTCAAGAAGCTCGAGACAAACGAGGCCCATGCATTCTGCAGATGCAACTCGTACAAATGTTAACATTTTTGGTATCATTTTGTAACTTAATGTCATATTTATGACAAAACCTACAAAAGTTCATGGATTTCTTTAAGTTCCAAAGCAATAACAGATATGTGACTGCAAATAAAAATTTATGTAAAAGGTCCTCTGCAACTCCTTTGTGAAAAAAAGGAAAGAAATAAAAATAAAAAAATCTAATTGGATGTTCGTGTACGAGCTCGCAACTCCCCGCCAGCCCATTTCAGGACCTTCGACCGTGCGAGAAGCACAGATCCCAGCTGATCCAGCAATGACAGCTAATAACAATAACATCCTCACAGCACGCCAAATTCCGCCAGATATCAGGCCATAACATCTGATTGAGTTGTTGTTTTTACACCAAGGTTAGGCTTTTTAAAGTGATAATGCAGTATTTGTACCGAATATAGTACCGAAAAGTATTAACATTTCCCCACACGGTTTATTTGACAACAAGTTTGTGTATTCAGTTAGTAATAAAAATAATACTTTACATTTTTTGTGATGCGCCATGTCGGTCATATGGCACCCCTGGCACCGAATTATCAAAACTGGTGGAGTGGAGGTTGTTTGAATGAATTTATGAGAAGAAGCGACCATAATACAACACCTTGAAAGGGATACAAGGTGAGGTGGCGCATATTGCTGCCAGACCATGCCAGAAACACCGGGACAAACCCCTTCTCTTTACAGTAAATGTACTGGGTTCTTTTACACACGGGACGAACGGTTTTTGTCCCAACCGAAGGACAAAGCAATAATGGTTAAGTGTCTTGCTTAACGACACAAGTGTCAAGACCGGGACTCGAACCCACACTCTGCTGATCAGAACACCAGAGCTTGAGTCCGGTGACATTTCATTAAAAATAACAAACAGTTTCGGTGCAAGATTGTTTACTCGTTTAAAAAAATAATATTCATTTCAAGCTACATGCAAGACCAGTAAAACATTATTTTGGGAGTTCTAGCCCAGCTCGGATCTACATTTAAATTTGACCCTTTCCAGGTTTTTTAATCTGTAAAACTGGGCTAGTGTTCGAGTACGTGCTTGTTTCGATTGTTTGAACAGAAATAAAGCAACGGTGATTTCCCCGTATGATTAATCATGAAATTGTTGTCATTTTTTTCATTTCTATCCCCACCCCACCCCGTTAACTAACAACTTCATGTCTTAACAGTCAGTGAACTTTCAGGGTTTTGTAGGTGGGGAGGGAGGTACCGTTAGGGGTGGCGGCACTTCCCCTGAAGGGGAGCTGTTTGTTTCATCTGAAATAGTTTTAAATTATTGAGTGCCATAATTAAAACTGACTATTATTTCTTAGGTAATAACAAATGCATCATTGACCAATATTTGACAACACATCTCTAAAATATTCCTTCCTAAAGTCTGTGAAAGGTCGTTTGTAACGATCTCAGTTTCCAGAAAGCATTGGATTTGTTTGACGTTGGCCATCAATCATTAATTACGATATGGACATGGCCTCCAGTCAAACACCCTTCTTTTATTTTAAGAAGAAAAACTGACTTGGGAAAACTTGACAAAGGATGTATTTGTTAGGTTTCTGACTGGCCCTCTATGAAACGTAATAAATTATGTTTGCATGCGCAGCTGTCTAGCCCCTTTTCAAAAACAATCCGTAACTAACACTGTGACGTTTATATGTGACCCATGACATGACTATACTTCACAAATTACCAGAACTCACAAGAGCCATGGAAACTGGAGATCTGAGGAACAAAGTGTTCACAGCTCAATATTACATATCGAAACAGAAGCCTGAAGATGGTGGTGGAATAATTGTTTATGGTAAAAACGAGGATTGTGTATTAAACTAAGGTTGTTATGAAGAAACGGGGCACATCTCAAAACACAAGCCAACTTATTCAGTTGTTGGTATGTGGAAAGAATCTTGAACCGTATTTGGTGATTAAACTTTCATTTTGTAACAATTATGACAATCCTCTTGACTGCTGGGAACAATCAGCGTCATTCATTGTCAGGAACGTGACATAGTTCATACAATAAAGGTAAAAAAGAAAAAGAAAAAAACAAAAACAAAAATAAAACAAAAAAACTTTTCAAAAACGAAACTAAGGTCTGCGTTTTTTTCTTTACATGAGTAAACCCCCTTAATGCAAGTTGGTCACATCGGCCTTCCAAACCTTGACCTTTGACCCCCCGTCAACCAGATGGCACGTCTGGCATCAACCCGACTGAAATGAGATGACGATGTTGTCTTGCGGCTCAATCTAGACTGGTTCCCGGTCCCTACATCGTTCTCTTCTGACTATAGGGACACGATATGGTGCTTTTGACTGGCCCTCGATTGCGCGGGCTCAGGACTAATTTTCTTGTTTTAGAGATGACGTACTCGTGACGAGTGCATGTTGTTGTTGGACTCTCGCACACGTGTGTATCGTCACCCTTCACCATAGTGAACCAACTTTCAACATCAAAATTCAAGCTAACTTTAGAAGAGCATCTTAACTAACATTAGTCTGCACGATGGGAGATTCGGAGATTCTGCGTCCGTCTTGTTTTGTGTAAAGGCCGCTTTGCATTATGGGGTTACGTAGACCTATATGCTAAATCTAATTAGCATAATACCTGGCGGAAATCTGCCAGGTTTATGCTAATTTTCGTTACCCACTACAACCGGTCCCTATATACAGTCAGAACGAAAACAATGTAGGGACCGGGAACCGGTCTAGAATCAATCATCATCTTGTTATGTGACTTTACTACTCGGCACTCAGTGGCGTTAAACCCTCGACTCAATGAGACAATCTCCACTATCACCACTCTCCGGATTCAATTTTGAAATTTTGTAAAAATTGTTTTGTTTCAAACTGAAATCCTCAGTTATATAGGTATAAATACAACTTCCAGAGAAATATTTCTGTGTGAAAATTGTCAAAGTGGGGGGGGGGGGTATCATTTTGAAGACCCAATTTGATAACTGCTTATAATGATTGCCACAATTGATCTCACAATGTATAAGCGTTGTAACCATTTTCTCATTGGTTTCCTCATAATAATTTGACCATCTATACTGCCTGCGACCTTTCCCCGTCATTTAAACTACACTCTTAAACAACCAAAGTGTTAAATCAACACTTAAAGTGTTCGGTCAGTGACAACACTTTGAAAGAGTTAAATGTAACTCAATTGAAGAGCTGAATTTACACAATTAAGAATTAAACCTCAGCTTCTGAACTGCTAGTTTGACACTTGTATTAGCTGCCGAGCACTCTCGGTAGTTAATTAGTATAAGACATCTGCTATAGAATGGCGGGGATCGTGGGTTCGAATCCCACCCGAGGAATATGCCTGCAAGGTTTTTTTCACAGGACTCGGGAAAACACTGCGTATACAGTGCTTAAAAAGACACAAAATAATATTCTTATCCCCGATGCAAAATCAACATCTATCTTAACTCCTAACTTTATAAAAGTGTTATCCAGATCGAATAAACGTGGTGTCACTAACCTAACCCTTTAAGTGTTAATTTAACACTGTCTTTTTTAGAGTGTACAGGAAGGACTTAATTATCTTCCAAAAGCCAATGATGCACGGACAATTAGAGTTACTTTATTTAAGACTAATATTATAAGAATTGACTTATTTCCATTTTTCCACTTAGGATCTGTTGGATCTTTAGCCAATGGCTTGGTTTACTTCTTCAGCCCGATTGCTGGACTTCTACTGCGCAGGTTCAATTCGCGCACCATTGTCATGGCCGGCGTGGTGGTATACAACGTGGGACTGTTCAGTACGTCATTCGTCCCAAATATAGGGCTTGCTTTCCTGACGTTTGGAATCTTGCCAGCCTTTGGGGCAGGACTTGTGGCGCACATTGGACCTCGCCTTCTGTTTGATTGGTTTCCAAGGAAACATAATGTTCGCGCCGTTTGTCTCGGGATCCTTGGGACCTCAGCAGGTATGGCTAGCTTTAAAGAGAGGGTCGAGTTTCTTTCGCTTTCGTTGCGAGCGCAACATTTATTTTCCAGTGATTCGGTCGTCGTTGTTGCTGTTTGTTGTGGAGGGGGAGGGGGAGGGGGAGGGGTGTTATTCAATATAAGTATGGAGGAAGAAAGACAAAGGCAGCCGTTTCTTGTTTTTGTCAGAATGGTTATTTTTGCATTGCAAAAAATGTAGTCTGCAACCAGAAGTAGTCAGAAAGAATATATAAATATATATATATTTGGACTAACTGGTACTTTTGCAAAGATTGAGTGTAAGTCTTGTGAAAACAGCCTCACAAGACGGCCATAGGGGTGGAAATGTTAATTCTGACCAGATAAACTTTATGCGTAAAAGGCATCCGGCCGCCATCTTTAAGGTAAAAACTAATGATGCAGTTCAGAATTGACATCCTCAAAATGTTTTCATTTTTGTTTTAAGGATTCCCTTTTTAGCATCGACTAAAAAAAATTCGGACTGCAGAAAAAAGACTTTCCAGGGCCAATGGGCTAACTTCTTCTGACAAGAGGGCGCCCTATTCCATTGACATCATTTTAATTATGGACACGCTTTGTTTGTTAGTTAGTTGAGTTTTTATCTTCCTTCCTCAGGAATGTTATCAATCGCTCCTGTCATGAACGTCCTCATCATCAACTACGGCTGGCGAACAACCCTCAAACTACTCAGTGGTGGATCACTTCTCATTGGACTCGTCAGTGGAATATTTCTATCGCCCCCAACGGCAAGACGACGCCAATCCGTAAGAACTAGTCTCTCAGTTGATCCAACAGCCACACCTACTCCCGATGCGCTCGCGACCATCACACCGCTACAGGCTGATGATGGAGAACCAAGCCGCATGGTGGATAAGGGGACAGATGTATTCAGCGAACAGTCTTGTTTAGAGACCGAGGTTGATGGGAACGAACAGCGAATATCTACCAACGGGGACGGCGATATTAGAGAGCGAATAGAAAAGAAGGATGAGATTATCGATGAGATTGACATCAGGACGAAGGGGGTAAAACAAGCGCTTAGATCGGCTAACGTTTGGCTTTATTCATCGTCTGTGATCTTTGCCATGATCGGTTGGACTTTTGTCATCATCAATATGGTAAGCAATAAAAATGGTAAAATAACAAGAGAGAAGTAGCCCAGCAAAGCGTTGTTTTGTTCTTGCTACCGGCGTAACTCGTAAAGAAAAAAACCCCGATAATTTGCCTTGACTTCTAAAGTGGTGGCAGAAGTGGGACGGTAGCTTTATTGGCAAATAAATATGTGTGGCAAGCCAGTAGGGGCAAAGTTTGACCACTGAACCTAAACGAAGTTGACCAGCAAGGTTGAGCAGACAGCTTTTGATTTTGAATTATTTTTATGCACCCTTTTTAAGGCTAGTTTCATGAAAATTCTCGGTTTCTCTACGGATCAGACATCGCTGGTGCTCATCATCATAGGTGTATGTGAGATCGCCGGGAAGGTTGTGACAGCGCTCTGCGGGGACCACCTCCCGTTCCTTCAGATCTTTGCGTTTGCCATCACGTCTATTCTCGGTGCTGTTGCGGCGGGCTTCATGATAATTGCCAATAGTATGACCGATATGATCATTCTTTCAGTCGGTAAGTTTAGTTTACTTTGTGTATTGTGGGAAGTTTGATATGGATTTATCGCACGAAGAGTTTAAAATGTGATATAAACTTGCTGGTCGGAAGCAAACTTGAACTTCATGTGCTTGAAAGATCACACACGGCTAAACGTAAAATAAACTTCCCCGTTCGTCTGCTGCCACCAAGCGACTCAGATCTTCCATTGTAAACACACAAACTGGCTTGATGCAGAGTACCGTCATGCACACGCTTACGGTATCACGGAAACATTTTGGTACTCAAAATAAAACAGTACAATGTATTTAGGAACACATTGTGGAATTAATGACGAAACCTTTACTGCTTATTTCACCCGCCATCTTAAAACCATTAATCTCGAAATGCAAATGTTTGGAAAACTTAGAATTACCCAGAATGTTTGCTGCCACCTATTGACCAAAGTAATGCATTTCAATACACATAATTATAATGTTAATTCCATATGTTAATACTTTGTTTGATCATCAGTTATAGGTATACTGCGTGGTATCTTCTTCGGTTTGGGATACTCGGCTGGTTTCGAATTAATTGGCCAGTCCTACAAACCAGATACCACAACGAATGTCATGGTAATCCCTTGGGGTATGGGTTTCCTGATTGGAGCACCACTTTCAGGTGAGGGCGCCCTGCTAGCGATTGTCTGCAACCTGTCCCCTTGGTCGATTGGGGAGGTGTGCTATCCAATAGTTAATGTCAAATGAACTTCTGCATGCTGCTCAGTACAGAAATTATGTATTTTGTGGAGTGTCGTGGCCGAGTGGTCTAAATCACCAGACTCGAGTTCTGGCGTTGTCGGCAGCGTGTGGGTTCGAATCCCAGTCGCGGCACTTGTGTCCTCAAGCAAGATATACTTTACTATAATGACTTCGTCCTTCGTACTAGGATTGGTAGTGCACGTAACAGTGCCCAGAACACTTATCGTGGAAGAGTAGGGGAATTACCCCAATGTTTCTGGTTCACATAGCAAGCCCCTTGTCTACAGGTTTCCTCAGGCTTGAGAGCTACAGTGATTAAGTTTGCATGCAGCATCAAAATATATAATAACAATAATAATAATAATAATATATATTGGAGACTTTCCGATTATCACGCCAGGAGAGACTAAATATTTAACCCAAAAGCATCGGCACAAAACTTACGTATGAACAACTTCAAATCAGCCTTCAAGAAATGACAATAATTGTTTATTTCCTAAACCACTCATGCCGCACCCCGTGTGGGAATTAGTTTTAATAGCGAAGCTATGTTGGGCACAGACTAAACCATTTTGTCCCTTCTATTACACAGGTGGACTGTTTGACATGACAGGGAACTATAACCTAAGCCTGCTCGTCTTGATCGGATCGTTTGTTCTCTCAGCCGCATGCGCAGTTATGGTCTCTATCAGAAGGCATGTGAGATTGTGGAACTGTTGCAGAAGTGTGGACAAGGAAAACCAACATCATCTTGAAGATGAAGGGCAGCTTTCCACGAAGGGTGGGGCAGTGAACGAAGCTTATGACGCTGTAACGCAATGAGTCCCGTGTTCTTTTATAGTATGTGGAGATGTTAACTTAAACTGGTTAGCCACGTTTGAAGGGTAATATTTCTTGCACGCCTTCATTGACAGCACATTGGCTCCCGTCTTTAGTCCAAGACGTTTTATGATTTACACATGCTAGGACACCACCTGATCCCACTATGTACGTGTGTACATTACACAGCGCCCTCTGTTGGTTTAAATTCGATATCGAACACTACTTTTAACGTCGTCAATTGAAGACTAGTGTTCTTCTAAACCACGTTCATGTACATGTACTTGTACTTGGTAGTCGTCTGTCGTTAAACGTGATTTCGCTTAGAATTTCAAGCTTTAAAAGTAGGGTCATCGTTTGGTTTATGTCGACGTAACGCTGATTTATTGGCAAAATTACAAAGAAAGATACAATAAAAGTCACCAGTGAAAGTTTCAGTTGACTACAGTGCGTACTCATTGAGAAAAACAAAAGAACTGTCACAGTATTTTCATGAAGAATGTCGAATCCATCCATGTTTAGCAAGGTGGTGACAGGGGGGTACCAACCGCATTTCCGGCCGTACTGAGGGCAGCATTAAAACGGACACCACGGAAATTTCCAAAAGTCGCCAGCTTTTAGAGGTTAAATTTTGTTTGTCATACTTTTATTGATTTCTAATCAACGGCACTTCGGACAAATAATTTCGCAGGACTAGTTGCCATCTTCTTTATAACGAGTTGTCTTTGTAACAAGGCTTTCGGATGAAAAAAATACACAATTTCTTTTCGGGGTCACTACCAAAGTATGACCCTACATTTTTAAATATGACACGATTATAGCAGTAAAAAGCCAGTTACTAAGCGCGCGGTGGTCACGTCACAGTTTGACAAAGACGGCACCCTTTATGATTTGACTGCAAGCGCGCGTGTGCAGTATCTGGGTGCGAGTTCATCTTTCCATGCACAACCACAGGCCGGCTCATCATGACGACACAGCCCCTTTAAGTGAAAAAACGTTCTCGAAATACATTTTTATTTCTTCCGATCAGCAATGCTACTAACCTATTTTTTAAAACATTTTTTGGACAATTGTTATTATCTAAGCGAACCTTATGGTGTATTTGAACATACTAAATAATATAGATTTAAAAAAAAAATGCTTATATTTTAATGTTTGTTAAACTTTTTAAAATGTATTTGATTATTTTACTTCCATAAAAGTTTGGAAAACCGGGTTTATTTTATAGGATCATTGTCTCTATTTCCATTATGATCCTATTATATATAAATTATTTGTAAAATTGCTTTCAACCATCTCAAAACTTGAACAAGACGACAAAGCTCACAACAAATCAAAATCGTTTTCCAAGTGAATGGTTTTTATTCTTTTTTTTAAAAAAGGTCATCAACATTCATTAAAAACTGTACAGTTATTTAAAAACCAAAGAATCAACAGTGGGATGCAAGAGAAGTGTGTGGCATTAAAAAGGTTTTTGGTTTTAACTCAGGAAAATAACGCAGTTTAACAAAATTCCACAAAACTGCCTACCCCTTAAATCTGTGGTGCATTTGCATGCTTTCCACAAACTCTTGCATGTTCTTCTGAAGAGTAGTGCACAAGTACCACAAAGTTCCACAGTGAAATAAACAAAGCCCCACACTGAACAGTTACTGCAGGATTATGTGGAACTGACCTGCTATGCTCACACTGTCTTGTTTTCCAGATGCCATGGGACTACATTATATGTGGTTTCTATGTTCTTAAAAATTCTTTAGTTTTACTTTGTTGAAGCGGATCAAAATTCCACAATTGTTGTGGTATTGGGTGGAATTGCATTGTGTTCTACAGCAGCACACATGTTCTTCAAAATTCCACAACTGTGGAATTCCGTGGAATGAATGGCTTTTTGAACAAAGTGCACTGATTGTAGGAGGGTTATGCTTAAAGAGGTTATTTGACTACTAAAAATAAGTACCCTGAAGTATAATCAATTTAAGCCTTATTCTTGCCCTTTAAGAAAAAACAAAGAAAACAATTCAGTGAAAAAGAATATTGTAATTCTTACATTATTTTTTCCCCTAAAAAATTATTTGCAAATTATGACAATAGATTTGATTTGGTCAATGTGTTTCAATTTTAATAGAATGGTAAACTGTGTTAATGCTTTTAAATATCAATGAGAGAAAACAAAAATAGTAAAATCTGAATATGTATATGAAATCACATGGGCACATGTGTCTCCTGTTTGTAAGTGTGACGTAATTGCACTGTAAGCCATGCCCACAAACTGGCTCCCCTGGGCTCGATTTCACGATTTCAAGAGCTAAAACTGCGAATCACTCTTAGTTGCTAAGCAAAGTGTGATGTCACAATACAAATTACTATGGCAATACTGACAACTCATGTTATGATGAAACTTAGTGCTTTGTGAAATTGGCCCCAGATTACCAAAAGCCCATGGGAGTTGCATTCTGTCAAGAAATGCTTTTGAATGATTCAGTGGGTGATTTGGGATAAAAATACTCACAAACCTATGCCAGCTTTGCAGCCAGGAGTAGCGAAAACCTGCACACAGCAAATATCCATGTGTGTGATGCAACAGCATTACCCAGTGAAGTTTTATCTTGTAGTTGGTGTTAACATGAGGCATGCCGCAACAGTCTGAGAGAAGTGAGTCTGTGGACAGCAAATGATTCATAAAAGAGAAAAAGTATGAGTTATTGTTTACAAACAATCTGCATATGATGTTGTTAATGCTGTGAGGTAATGTGCAAATCAGGAATATGTTTTCAAACAATGACTGCGAAATACAGTTAATGTTTCCAGCAAAATGGTAATTTCATTTGTAAGTTCTGCCTAACCTTGTCCCACGCTGTCTGACTATTAAGGCAAACCCAGGTCTGCAGTCTCATGAGGTGACAGTGCACTGTGCACGAGTTCCCATTCCGCGGTCTGAACATAGGACATGTCCAAATCAGCAGCAGAAAGCTTCATCGGCTGCAGCTGTTGCTAAGGGCAGCACAATGTAGCTGTTGCTGAGGGCGGCATAAAGCATCATTGGCTGCGGCTGTTGCTAAGGGCAGCACAATGTGGCTGTTGCTAAGGGCGGCATAAAGCTTCATCAGCTGTGGCTGTTGCTGAGGGCAGCATAAAGCTTCATCGGCTGTGGCTGTTGCTGAGGGCAGCATAAAGCTTTATCAGCTGCAGCTGTTGCTGAGGGCAGCACAAAGCTTCAATGGCTGCAGCTGTTGCCGAGGGCAGCATAAAGCTTCATCGGCTGCAGCTGTTGCTAAGGGCAGCACAACGTAGCTGTTGCTGAGGGCGGCATAAAGCACTGGCTGCGGCTGTTGCTAAGGGCAGCACAATGTGGCTGTTGCTAAGGGCGGCATAAAGCTTCATCTGCTGTGGCTGTTGCTGAGGGCAGCATAAAGCTTTATCAGCTGCAGCTGTTGCTGAGGGCAGCACAAAGCTTCAATGGCTGCAGCTGTTGCCGAGGGCAGCATAAAGCTTGATCGGCTGCGGCTGTTGCTGAGGGTAGCATAAAGCTTCATCGGCTGCGGCTGTTGCCGAGGGCAGCACAAAGCTTCAATGCAGCCGTAGCCGCTAAAAACAGAAAACAGCCAAAACTACGCAAACTTGCATAGTCTTGTACCCAGTATTCAAAGTGCACCTTAGCGTGTACTCAAATGGGGGACTCACTCCTCCAACTCCACACTCAACCAAGTTATTAGTGAAAAAACTACTTTGGACTTACCTTAAAAAGTTCTACATAGTCGCTCTTCCCTCATCTGTGCCTTCTCCTGCAGCTCTGTTGATAAATCTAAAACACTATGCATATTTCTTTATAACAATATTCCAACACAGTTTTGACAACAGAAAGGTCATTAATACATCTGCTTTTGGATGATAAACCACAAAATTGGAGCAAATGAGTTGGACAGCTTTCTCTGTAGGGAATAGTTTACAATCAATACTAAATCGAGCACACCTGAAGATGGTTCATACTTAAATCGTAGACCTTTTTTGAGCTTTGAGCAAAGTTGTTGCAACCCTTTTCACAAGAAATTTTGAAGGTAATACACTCTCAGGACTGTGGTTACAGAAACAAAACTGGATTTGAAAGTTGAATATCGAGTGTGCACACATCAGTTTTGTGGCAAGACAAATACAATTGCACATTGAAAATGCTGAAAATTGATGTTTCAGTGACATTATCAGACTGTTTTGAGAACAGCAAAATAACTCTTACTGGATGGAAAAAACAGTGAAGCAAAAGGGAGTAGTTAGTACACAACTTTGAAATAACATATCCTGATAACAACTTGGCTTTTTATTATAATCCACTTTTAAAAATACAATTAAACAAAGAGCCCTTCCATAAAAAAGTCCTTACAAAATATTGCTCTAACATCTTCATAATTAGGCAGTTATAACATTTGAGTGTAGTCAATACAAGTATATATTCTTTTTAAATCATGGTTTCCAGATACTCAAAATCCAAAAATCTAAACTTGTACAGGTTGGTTCTCAAATCCAAAATCGTCTTTCATTCAAATCCCAGATAATGTACAAGTTCTTTCAATTTGTGTACATGTATATTGGAAACATCAAACAGCGCCGTGGCAGCGCGGGTGAAACTTTTGCAAATTCCTCTATTTCCAATCAATGAGACAAAAAATTATCAAAAAGCAATTTTATTTTACATTGACTGGCTTTATTGAGTAATTTTCCATGATCTATTACTTAATAAAATGCATTTCATTGTGAACTGATGAAGCTACGGAATTTCATTCATGAGTTATAAAGAATGTTAGAGCAAAATTTTGCAGAGAAACAGATATCAGAGAATATTGAATAATAAATCTAAAAAAACAGTAACAGTTGACCTCAAACTACATTTTAACACTGAAATTAAATTTATGCGAGCAGTTTCTGTTTACAGTGGTTTATAAAGTCTGCAAACTTTTAAAAGTCATCCTTTTATCTGAATATCTAATTCTAAAGCTGAAAGTATTTACAAAGTTAAATTCCTCTCGAACACCAAGAGAAGATGTTTTTAGTTTGTTTTCCACAACTACAAACCCAGCAAATTGAGAAAGAATTATCAAAACTTGAGTTTTAATATTTTCCAACTCTAGATGTTGCATTTCACTTAAAAATGCGAGTGGCATAAATACATGATATTCAAAGCACATGCTGTAAAACATGACAAAGTCCTTACTTAAAATTACGAACTGCAAATACTGTTAAATGACAGACAATCATAACAAACACACAAACAAAAAATCTTACGAGCAATGACTTGAAATGACGGGAATTTGCTAGCAGTTTCCTAACTTGTCCACGAAGATGCCCTTGGAAGCTCCCATTTCTCTGAAGTCGCAGCATACAACTGTATAAACCATGGGTGAGGACTTGACCAGCTACAAAGAAGTACATTGAGTTCCTCAGGGATCTGTTCTTGGACTTTTATAGGTGTTTACTGCTCTTGTTATACAACTGCTGATGAGGTGCCTGTTGTTATTACTCTTGCTCCTCCAACTGACAATGTTGCTTGACTCACATGACTTTGGTGAAGACGTTGATGAACTCCACGGACAGCACTCCTCTTTTCACTTTCACTGATGCTCCATTTTTGAAATTATTCCCAAGTGATTTTTTTTTTTGCATTTGGAAAGTAAACCAATGGACTGACCTGGTTCAGATTTTAACTATTTTGTAATGTCCATCCAAAATGAAATTGAAGTCCCACAAATACACATGTATACACTTCATCATCTCTAACTCAAAATAAATGATGATATGCATGAATTTCCATTTTTAAAACATCACAAATCCTACTTCTGTAATTTTGGTCAGTGGAAATGAAGAATTTACAAAATATTGAACCACTCAACGAGTGGTGTTTTTCAAAGTGGAATCATACCAATTTAGTTTACAGTTTCTAAATAAATGTTCATACAATACAGTCTTTCACAAAAATGTATGTAGCTGTAGGATGGATATCTTGGTCATGAAGTCACTGAAAGTCCTGAGAAGAAGAGGTTTGATCGAAAGAACAAAAAAAAACAGATCAGCATCAAATAAAAGTTAAAACAAAATCTACAAATGTACAAATTACTAACTAAAAATAATGAGCAAGACAGAAATAAAGTTTTACATTGAAAAAGAAGCGGTTTTGAAATTCATACGTATTTCACTAAAAGAAAACCTCAACTACACCAAATTTCTTGTAAATCAGGGTCAGATTTAATGGCAGTGTTTTCCCCAGAATTCTGCGCTACAGGCTCCTATAAAGCATGTGAACCTAGTATAGTGGTCAAGTTGGTGTAGTGGTACCTTCCCTTGCCTTCCACCTCTAGGACCCCGGTTTGAATCCCACCCGGGGGGCACTATGTGGATTGGGTTTTCAGTCCCTACCTGATTGCATGGGTTTTCCCTGGAATAAATCTTGGGGGTTTTCCCATCCACATCTAAAACTGAAACCTCATTGTCTTCTCTCAACAGGATTCTTGGCTGTTATAGTGATTAAGTTCACTTTCTGAGAATCCTCGGCTTCACAACCAGAATTAAGTACAGGCTGTAAGCACAAAATTCTGTGGTAAGCAGAGCCATGAAATTGGGCCCAGAACTTTTACTGTATCAGCCATAAATATTTTTATAAGACCAACTATATCTTTCTTTTTAATATTTGTAGAACTTTATGGAACAGGTTGTGAATAGAACAAGCTTAATTTTACATAAGTAAATTTCCTAAAAACACAAGTTTGCAAAGCTAAAGACTGCACAAGTTTTTCTTTCGTTGGAGGGTTACTGACCCAATACTGAAATCACTGTACTTTTTGGTTCAGTGAATATTTCAAGTCAGAAAATTGTGTTATTTTGTACAATAATTTTGTGTTTAAAGACCAAAGAAATTAAGTGTAAGCCTACAGTTTGTTTTATCAGTAACGGTAGAAAGTAATGCAAAAAGGCTTCATGAGTTGTAACAACGCAATCATTTCTCCAAGTTATGTTATCCAAGAATTTGTTTCTGGAAATATACTCTCCATGTTAAGGAGTTATGACACCCTACAAACTCAAGTAAACCCTGAATACAAACAAAATATTTACAAACTGGGAAATACTGGTCCCAAAAAGTGCAGAGAAATCTTGTATTGTACCAAAGAAATGAACGCCAGCTACCAGTGATTTTACTATCTTAACAGAAGATCCACGAGAACAAAGAAATTTTTTTTTTATTGTTATTTGCTGAGGTTGACAGTTTTAACTTCTTGTACAGAATATACAGCTTGCAAGTTAAGGATTTTAAACTATTCGGTTCGATAACAGAAAGGCAAATAATCTTGTTTTCATTATTTCTTTTCGAAAGCAACTAAGATGGTGATTTTAGAAAAGACAATTCCTTCAAACCACTGCTGTGACCACTACATGTATTTGCTAGCAATAACATTTTGCAAACCCTTTAGCATGACATCATCATGAAAACAACTTCTGACAGAAAGTACCCCATTTTATACTCTACGTTTTTCCTCACAAATTTCAAATTGTAAAATGCATGGGTTTTAATTGATTACCACAAGAGGCTTCGGTTCCATTTTTGTTCACTTCTAGTTCTCATCATGATGTATAAGTATTGTTACACGTTCTTCCTCAGAATTTATAATAACTACAAAAACTAAAAATCACATTGGTTTAATTATTTGTGACAAACGGCTGCAGGTCCAAACGTCAAGTGTCTAAAAAATTCAACTGTCTGGCTTCATGAAAAGTTACTCTATGAGGATTATTAAATCTGACCATAATGACACTTTTTCATACCAAACCAAACCATGCCTCGAAGTAGTCTGGTCTTGACTTTGAAATCAGCATTTACAGATACTTTTACATTAAAAAAAAATGATAACGGTGTGTTTTCTAATCTTCACACACAGATTCTATAAGAAATTTTCAAGAACCGAGCTCATCCAGTAGAAAATTGGGACTTACAGTTTTCTCAAAAACATAGAAAGTAGTCCCACCTTTATCGATATAGCGATCTAAATTTATTATCAACTGCCTGTATGCATTGCATAATATAATAATAATTATGATTGTTGTTATTCTGGAGGAATTTCCAGGGGCATTCATTTCCCTTTAGATTAGTCCCACTCCCCCTCCCTCGTCGTCATCAAAAAATCTTGTGGCCCAAACATTGCCTTTTGATTTATAAAAATAGTACTTTTTGCAGCATTGGTATAATTCTTTTGGAAAAAATACTTCAACTTACATTTACACAGGGAATACACAGTACAAGTAGTGATAGTAAAACCGTGATATTTCTTCTTAATTATTTTGCAAGTTGCTTGAGCCTTTCCGAAGCAACTTATAGAATAAACAAAAGTCAAGTCTACTGAAAAAAATAAAGTTGTAGATATCTGAACCCGCAAGGGATGATAAATATAACCAACTCTTTATGATTGTTATTTTTATAAACATAAACTTTAAAATCATGGTAATTTTTTTCAAGAAAATATATTTCCTTACTAACAAAAAACCTTAAGTACTCGTACCATCAAAACGTAAAAATGCAACATTAACTGTTTGCATCTTTACATTAATAAACAAAACGAATTTTTTTAAAATAGTACTATTTTCTTAATAGACGTCATAACACTTAATTATTATGTATCAATCTGTCAATGAAAAAAAAATCAGAATCAAATTCACAAATCATAAAAAATGTGTTATTGATGTAAAGATCAATATATCAAATCAAGAGAACAACACGCATTTTGTCACTTTCCTTTATGGAATACAATGGGAGACTTCTGAACGGTGCTTTTTTTCACAGTTCTTACCAGTAGTACGCACTCTCAGAACTAAACACGCAGTACAGAGCATGTGTGCGCATGCTCAGAACTATAAAAAAGAACCGTCGTGTTCGCTGTCGCCAGCGTCTCAAAAGTCTCCCATTTCCAACTCCGATCAATCTAAAACAACATCAAGTTGTCATAAACAACGTAAAATAAAGCATTTTGTAAATCAACTACTCAATGTAGCCAGTTGTACCACCTGAAATTGAAACAACATTGGTTAAAGTCATTGACATTATAATTAGTTAAAAAATTAAAAAACAGAAGCATTAAAGGCAGGGGATACTTTTGGTAATTACTCCAAAAATAAATGACCATACAAAAACTTCCTTCGTAAGGAGCAACTGAGAGCTGTTGATAGTATAAATCATTGTGAGAAACGACTCCCTTTGAAGTAACATAGTTTTTCAGAAAGAGGTAATTTCTCGCTGAAATATTTGAATCTGAGAAAGGCTTCAGGCATGAAGACTTCTTCACATAATGAAATGCAGTTTCAGCATTTTGCGTGGAAATAACTGCTCCAGATTTTCGCCAATATCTCAAGAACAATTACATCTTTTGAAACAAAATTTTCAGAGGTTAGTTTTATGGTATATATCTACAATTATACAGGATTGAAACAAACGAACGGTTCCAAATACCAAAGGTATACTCTGCCATTAATCTTTTTAGACATCAAGGGAGAAAAAAATCACAATCCTAGAATGAATTAGAATAATCATCATAATTTTGAGCAAAACCATAATGTTAAGATGCAGTTCAGACATGCAACCTGGTGAAAAAGAGAAGGGTGAAACAAAGATAACCTTGGACATGAGTTTGTACAGTGTTTTCCAAATTAGACACTAAAAACCAAGAAACAGAGGGAATCGGCTGATAAGTTGCATATACATATGCACAGACTGACTATAGTAGGTCAAACATAAGGGTGGACCCGGCCACACTTTCTTCCCAGTCCCCAACCACACCCTTTTCCCCACCACCAAATTGTTCAAATCATGTACATTTTATATTCCATGCAAAAAATAATGTTGCGTGTTTTTCAATACAATTATCCTGAACAATAATAAGTGTTATGCCTAACTAAAAAAGAATTACAGGTGTAAATTTCTACACCAGTTCTACACATTGACAACATCTGTTGCTAAAAGAGGATCACAAATATTTAACAACTTTTTACAAAAATATAAGCAACTAAATCCACCTTTCTGTTAGAACAAAGTATGTTAGTTGAACATGTTAGTGATTT
The DNA here is from genome assembly GCA_911728455.2 of Marthasterias glacialis. Lineage (NCBI taxonomy): Eukaryota > Metazoa > Echinodermata > Asteroidea > Forcipulatida > Asteriidae > Marthasterias > Marthasterias glacialis. The sequence goes on from OU452240.1 coordinate 6,440,970, forward strand.
TACTTTCAATTTGAAGAAAACATTGCACTCCTGGGAAAATGTATGGCAGAAAAATACAACACAACAGCAACCAATGTAACAAAGCTTTTGGAAATAGCTTTTTACAAATACATTTTGAGATTGACCTGTAGCTGGACACTGAGGTAAGCAAATACCATTCTTTGAATTTAAAAAACAAAACAAAAATATCAAAAAATATCTGCAAAAAAAGAGAGAGAAAAGTATCAGGCCTAGATTTGTTATCATGTTATAAAACTTAACAAATGTTTAATATTTTTAAAGTGACAATAATTTCATCCCTTATATTTCATGCATTTGTTTTTAAAATTAAGACATAATTTGGAAACATGATGTTTCTCCCCTCAAAACAACACAAGTAATTTTGTCAGCACTAATGAATGTCAATTCATATCTAGTTAAGGTTTGTTCCTTTTTATCCGCTGTTGAAATAAATATTTTTTTTTTGCATTAATCAATTTTAAATTAAATATCATGAACAATTTACAGACAACTAATACAGCCATTTCACATCCCCTCAAAATTCCCCTAAATAAAAAATTACAACAAACCCTGTTAAAATCACCAGGTCGATCAAAATGCACTTCAAAACATATATTACTAAATATACTAATTATATAAAAATACAAATTCTAGATATTAACTTTTTATACATGTGTCCCTTCGACAATTATCTGAAACTGTTCACCCCTTCAAATTTGTTTTAATTATTTGTTTTATTATATTTTACTTTTACTGTCATTATTATTATTATTATTATTACACTCTAAAACTAGTTAGTCAAAACAGCCTTAATTAGTCATTTTAGACCATTTTTGACTAATTTTAGTCAAAATGTGGTCTAAAAAAAAAAGACGAATTAACGCTGTTTTGACTAAGTTAATTTTGAGAGTGTATTATTTATTTATTTATTTATTTATTCATTAATCTATTTTATTTATTTATTTATCTATTTATTTATTTATATTTATTATTATTTTTTTTTTAGGGGGTGGGGATTGACGCAAACTGTATCAAGTTTCAGCAAAGCTATTTCAGCGATGTTTGAAGCTTTGCATTGTGTGGATAATCTAGCTGTTGTGACCCGGGCCTGGAAGTTCATGTTTGAGAGGGCAAGGCCGTTTTCATTTTGGAACGGGCACATCCACTGAAAACTCTTATAGTCTATGGGAAACTCTTGAAAGGGCCAAGACTAGGGCAACGGAAGCCATGACCTATGTAAATCTCCTTTGGAGTAGTCACTAGTGTTGGATCTTTTACAAGTTTGCAAATTTACTGGAAAAGTTAATTAAGCTATAATTAAGTATAATTAAGAGCTGGCGATGAGGGCTGGTGTAAAAAGAAAAAAAAAATATTTTGGTCTATGCAACATGATCATACATAGTCCTCATCATATTTATATACAAAGAACATTCATATCAATTGTGAAAACAATGTCGCAAGTGGATTAATGTACATTATAATTAGTGTTGTACATACTGTGAACTGTTTTTTATGATAATTTCAATGACACAAGAAAGCAAATGCGCAAAAGACAGATAAGCTAAACATTAGGCCTAACCTAGTATTCATTCTTGTAATTAAGAGCAAGGTATTTGTCCTGGCAACAGGCACCCCTATGAGGGGGATTGTAATTTCTACTGGAACATTTCACGGTACACCAAGGGCAATGACCAGGGACATGGAGACAATACCTGCTGTGTTTACTGATGACGTCACGGTTTGACATGTGTGTTTTCTTGACTACAGACTCGAAGCTCCATAGAAAAATGCACATGTAAACAGACTGTGATGTCATCAGCAATTGCCTGCATTGCCAGAATCAAGTACCAAGTCTCTCCACCCATATACCCCCCCCCTCCCTATATCTATTGGAGTTTATCGGTACTTTCATCATGTACACCTTCACACATGGGTACGATCGGTTTACCTACCCCCCTCATACCAAGTATTATTTGAATGGTTGATATTTATAACTTAATCATACAGGACTATATTTCATCATCACAATAAACACATAATTCTGAAATGAAACAATAATAGCTTCCACTTTGGCCAACAAGAATAACTAACAAGAGTTAACATTTGAACCCAACTGGTATAGGAACAAGAATCCGAAGTAAATAAAACTTATTTAGTTATTATGTAAAATGAAAAAAAAAAATGATATCATCAAGAATGATTGATATGTAATCCCACCCTAGCATTCATGTATTTTGACCGCCATCATTTCTACACTTTTAGGGTTTTTAATTTTTGTTCCCATTAAAAATGTGACCCTTTTTTTCAATCAACAAACCCGTTTCAAAAATCAAAATGGCACGCAATACACTGATACCAAATATCATAAATAAGTAAAACTATCGAAGGATTAATTTTGCAAAAAGTAAATTCCAAACAAATTTACAATGTAAATTTCAACTCCAAAATGCAAAATTTTGTGTATCTTTCCAGTTAGGAAAAAAAAAAAAAAAACCACAGCCATGATAAAAGGATCGTTTTGAAAATTACAAACAACCCCGAACCAAATTATATATATTCGTGTATTTTTAAAATTGGCATTTTGTAGATTCCAAATTTTTTTATGACGTGTACATTTTGCTTCTTACAGCAGACATGCAATTTTGTAATTGCCAAAAAGGGAAATTGGTCAACCACAAATGTACAAATTCTTAAATTAAAAAAATAAAATTAACTGTTGCAAACTGCTTACCAATTGTTAATGGCCTCACATTTCCACCCCAGCAGTGTCTTTCTAAAGCCTTTGAGAAAGACTCTGCTAGGGTCGAAAGTTGAGGCCATTTTCTTTTTGCAAATTTTTAAATTGTCTGAAAGAAAAAAGAGAAAACCAACCTATCCGATGAAAAGTTGTATGCAATACAGACATGCACTTTGGCATGATTGGGCAATAACATCTTCCCACTATCCTACCCTCCCACCAACAAAGATCTTATCTTACATAATCTTTAAAGTCACAAACTAGCCTCGAGCAGGTAGTACTTTTCAAAAGTAACAGAGAGCTAAAAATTCTCAGTGAGGTTTACAAACTATTTCCAAACTACAAGTACGACTAGTACTTCAAATAAAGAATAATGGCCGAGGAAAATTGCTACCAACATTATTTTCTAAAAGGTACAAAATATGCTGAGCTAACAGTAACTTGTGTTTTGATTTGTTTGTATCATTTCGAGAAATGCATTGTTGTCATTAACAAACAAAAAATTGCAGATAATGTATTTTGTAGGTAAAGATATTTTTGTAGAAATTGCATCAGCAAAAATTTGAATTCCAGCAATTTGGAGTAAGTTACACTGTATTCAATTTCAGGTCTAAGACTTAGGTTATATTTAGTTTTACTTTATGGCTACTTTTTCTAACAAATTCTCTACCGCTATCAATAAACTGTTATTTGCATGAGTGTGTTATAGGTTAGATAAGTACTTTAAGCCAACCAAAAGGACAGGAATTGATTCCAACTGTAAAGACCTCAAGCATTCTTGAGAAGTTAATTTAGCTACTACCAAGCTGTCAAATTACAGGCCTTTCATGCAAACAGAAAAAGGCAGAGGAAACAAAAATGATGTGAGTTACATCTTTTAGAATTTTGCTTATTTTACATCTTCTTGATCTGTAATTACAAACTGCCCTAGCACGCAAAACTGTTAACCATTTTTTCCTCCTTTTTTCAATGGCACCACAAAAGAATCTAAAAATTAAGAGGACGTCAGCTGAAAAGTTTTGGGCGTATTTAGCTTGTTACAGAGCGCGACTTTGTTTCTTTAACATTTTAAACCAATGTAGGTGGGAACGCAAGATTCCCCAAAATGTTTGTATACGGAAGACTTGCATGGTGTGTTAACAGGTAAACCGCAACCTGGAATTTCATCTTCGAGAGGGCAAGGCCATTTTCATTTTGCAAGGGCACCTCTAGTGTCTATGGGAAACTTTTAAAGGGGCACCAAGGCCAAGACCAGGGCAACAGAGGCCTTGGCCTATGTGGCCTCCATGTAATTCTAGACCCGAAACCCCTAAAACTACTCACTACAGTTGAACGTCCAAAATGAAAAAATAATTACAATTACATTTTTAAAATCGAGTGTTGCTTTTTGTGATAAAAAATCATCTTTAAAAAAAAATCTTGTTTTGATATTGAATAATTCATCTACTTTAATTTTTCATGCACAAGTATCCACAGCAGATGTAGGTTTGGATTATAAAATATAAATCGAATTTCACAAACTTATTCGTGTCCTTGTAAAAAAATGATCAAGGAATTTGTTGTGGCAGCTAAAGAAAATACACCTCAGATTATGCATGACAGCAGGAAAAATTGAAAACTTGAAATTCAATGAAATAAAGATAGATATTATTTTACAATCCTGTAAAATAAAAAAATAAACAAATGTAAAAAAAAAAAAATTAAAAAGGGGGGTGAAATAACCTAGGAATAAACATACACCACAGTGAAAAACTTAATGAAAAGACATTTAAACAATTTCCACTAAAAAGGATTGGGTAATCAAGTAGTATATTGCACAATGATAAAATTCTTCAAACATTTATGAGCAAGTGCAATACAGTGCCAAAACAAGACAAAAATCCTAAAACCAAAATAATTAAACTCCAACTGTTTTTTTTTTTTTTTTTTTTTTAAACATACATTGCTTTGCTATGAAAGAAGGTTTGGAAATTGCAAATTGGCAAGTGGAACTGTACACCCTTAAAGTATTTACACAAACCTTTTAAAAATAAACAAATTTTCCCACCCTGAAAGCTTTGCCTGGTATACAGGACGCAACTGTAGTTTTCTGAAAGTGAAACTACTCTAGGGTTACATGCTACACTAAAAATATGTTGATTTTGTATTTTATCTTCCAGTGCGCGCTAATCCTCCAATCAGATTACATAACAGGAGTTTGATAATAAACCAATATCATACTCCCAGTAGTCTGTATTGCACTCTGCGTATTGTGAGTATTATGTGTCACGCTCTGCATATGGAAAAAATAAGTGCAAAAATAACGTTCTAAACTTCGCACGTTGAACGTGCCGCTCTTCATAAAAGGACGCTCAAGATTGTTATACTTCACACGTCGCACGTGAAAAAGGTATGAAGTTGGCTGGAAGATAAATTCGTCATAACATTCCCGCTCGAGGAATACGGAAAAATATAGCATGTCTGCGTCCCATATCCCAATCAGCCTGCAGCCTCGTGGGATATGGGACGCAGAAGCGCTATTTTTTTCCGTATTCCACTCGCGCTTGTATGATCACAAATATAAATACGCATTTTGTGATGGCTTTGCAAAGTAAAATTTTAATGGCAGGAACAAGTAACTTGCTATCTTGTATTAAAGTGAATGAGCAATGTTTTTACTACCTAAAGACAAGTATAACATTCTCTGTAAGCAAGTTGAGGGTAGGTACTGCCCAGTTAGGACACCCGAGAAGGACTACAAATGAACAATAATCAATGAATGTTTATGACGCCTGGGTACCAGGCTTTGCCAATCTGGTTTGCCGTTCAGTGGGAGACCATGGGGGTACCAGGTGGCATCAGACCTACTAGGTATGGCCGTGTCGGGATTGGCAGCTGTGGCTACAGCTATGGCTGGATCACCGCATCAGCACCAGGGTTCTCCCCAAGCACAAGCTAGCGTACCGGGCTGATACCGCGAATTACGGGCCGATACGCTGAAATTACGGCCGATGCGCACAAAATATATATAAATACATTTTTTTATGAATACAAGTTTTTTTTTTTTAAGATTTTCATATCAAATTCAAACAAAAATCCTAACATAAAACCATTTTAAATGTTCCAGATTGCACAGTAGAGCTTTTCAAACTAAGCATAAACATCAAATAAAAACATTCCAAGGACCTGTTACCAATTCAGCGTGCTTCGGCCACACTTTCAAAATTTGGGTCCAGAATGCCCCCCAGTTTTGAAAAATCCTGGGGAGAACCCTGATCATGCACTGAAGTATAGGACCCCCTTAGCAACACTCGCATCAGGTAGCCGCAGCTGCTAATATGGATACAGCCTAAATCCATTCTTCTCGGAAATTGGGATGCACAGACTGAACAGCATACATTGGATATAAACAACTACGCAATTACTTTTTATGTGCAATACAGTTACATGTATATGGGGATGCAAAAAATCAGCCATGAAACGAAGTGCATGCCGCCGGTCTAGATAACGCCAAACTTTGTCGTTATCTAGACCAGCATGCACCTTGTTCTATGGCTTAACGCATGCGTCCCCATAAAACCGTATTGCGTGTAACATTTCTGCGAAGCTGTCTATTGACCTGGTGAAGTCTGCTGCCACCTAGAGTTCCAAAGCCTCCGATTGCTTGTCCTGGCTTTAGAATTGACATTGTAACATCCACTTGTGACCTGACAAACCAAGGTACTAGACACTATTCAAATATAACTTGTCATTTGCTATTGAAATGACTCAAGCATTATATTACTAAATTTCCTTAAATATTTTAAAACATTCACTCTTTGATAAGTTATTGTCAATAAATTTACATCATATGCTATATTAGATACATTAAACCACAATATGCGGAATTTACCCCGTGCATTGACGTCACAAGCAGCTACAGTCTGCCCATGGCTTGCCATTTTGGGAGTCAAATATGTAAAGATACGATAAGCGTATGTGTACGCGCACGCCCCGCCTAAAATGCATACATACAAAATCTCATGAATTGCACAAACTAGATTTATTACGATGATGAATATATCTGGTGAATTGGGTCGGTAGTCCCAGATAAGAACAAGTCTGCCTGTTACAAAAGGAAATAAACAAATTCATGTTAAATCTGGGGGGAAAGATTTCCCGGTTGGTCGTCTCCTGCCAGAAAGAACACTTACCCCTTGAGGCTTTGGACTGAAAGAAAGGATTACTCCTCAAAATTAACCATCTGCAAATATAACTTTAATCTACTGAGGGTAAGATAACACAAATAATGAAACCAAACTTGTTCCAACAGTAAAGACGTTTGATGTCTTGTTTTTCAGCAAAGGAGTTGGAACTCACTTTTGGAAAAACAATGTTTTTATATAACAGACCTATCCGTTAAGCCCCGCCCCCTAAACATATTGACCAATCACAGCATTGGCTACATCAACACTGTGCACGTGGGCAGCGCAATGTGCATCTCTTCAATGCCACACTGCAAGACATGAACGTGCACGCTATAAGTTCGTACACGCATGTTTACGTTTTCTATCCAACAGGATTTTATTGTGTCAGACTTTATACTATTAATTGGCTTTGTGCAACAAGATCAAATTATCTGAGATCTTTTCACAAAAGTTCAACTGCTACGTCCAGGCCTGATAGTTTCTCCTTTTAAGGGAAAGGCAGTTTTTCCTTAAGGGCACCTCAATTCAGAAAGTTTCTACTGAAACATTTCAAGGGGCACCAAGGCAGACCTAATTGCTTCGTTCTTGAAAGGGCAAGGGCACCAAGGCATTTTCTTCATGATAACAAGCACCTCTATAGAGGAAATTGTACATTTCTAGTGGTTTTTTTCAAGGGCACCATGGCACTGACCAGGGGCAACGGAGGCAATTGCCTCCGTTAAAGTATCAGGTCTGCCAAGGCAATGACCAGGGGCATGGAGGCAATCACCCTCGTTCAGTTGTTGCCTCACTGAAATATCAGGCCATCATGATTGATCTTTTTGCACTGATGGGCAAAACTCTTCAATGAATCATTGCAACAAATCACAACAAGATCACTACAACAAGATAATACACATTTGGATGACAGTCAATCAAATTTGTATCAATAACATTCAAAGAAACATCAATTCAAACAAAAATATTATTAATTTCTTGTATGCAAATCAAAGGTGTGCTCATAAAAGTAAACATACAATAACAATCCATAAAACCCTTTGTAAATTTTGAATCATTGTTGGCACAGAAAAAATTTTCAATCTTGAACTTACCTCAGTGTCTCTAGAACTTGAGATGGAAGAAAAAACACATTATTACAAATGAATTGTTATAATTGTATAAATGTAAAAAAAAACTGATCGACTGCTGGCTAATGATAACAACAAAGACCAGAGATGGATATAAATTGTTTCCAAAACACCTACCTCCATATGTCTTGAAAATGAAGTAGAGTGTTGTTAGCGACGGCGATACTCTCGATCTCTTTCCCTGTCCCTCTCACGATCCCTGTCTCCCCTCTCACGACTCGATGAATATTCAGTGCCCGTCCGCTCACGGCTACGCTCCCGATACTCCCTGTCGCGACTCCGTGACCTCTCACGACGCTCCTTGTGGCGGCTGCTCTTAGACTCGCGGGATCTGTGACGACTCTCGTCGCGTTCCCTGGAGGAACGATCTTTCCGCCTGAAATAAAAGGGTGAATCGGTCAAGAGAATTGTTTGGCGTGGAAACGTCCTAAATCGATCAGTCCTCTTGTCAAATTTATCTATTTCTTTATTTTTTTCTTATTTATCCTGGTGGTCTATTTAGCGAGGAAAACTCACTGATCTCCCATGGATACCAGCTCGCAACAAAAACTACAAAAAAGCAGTAAAATTAGGAATGCAAACACTAAAAACTACAGCAATTTACAAAGACAAAAATAAACCATACAATACAAAAACAAAACAACAATGAGAAAATGACATTAATTGAGCTGTTTAAATGGTTTGATGAAGTGATTACGACTTGTTGGTAGTGGGGATTGAAAATGTTGCGGCAAGCTGTTCCGAGCCTGGGCAACCTTGAAGTTAAAAGTTCTTCATTCGACCTCTTGCATAAAACAGTTTTAAGGCAATGTAAAATCCCAGTCCAATCAATACATGAAGGAAGAACCCAAATGTGTGGCTGCTGGTAAGACTGGTATGTCTAGTCTAGTGGTGGAAGTCCGAATCGGACACTTGAAGAGGCACTCAACCTCATGCACAAAATACTTTTCAAGGTAATTTAAAATCCCAGTCCAATCAATACATGAAGGAAGCGAACGCGTTTAATGCAGGGGGCTAATAATGTTGGGTCACTTCACCCAGGAGCAAATGGGTACCTGTGAGGGCAGCGATGGTTCCTGCATTTGATTTAGCTTGGTGCGCTACATATTGGCAGCGCAGGCTATACGGGTGCCAGAGAGCTGAGATGGTTTAAGGAATGAAATAAAAGGCCCAGTGACTGTTTTTTTTACCAATTTTTTAACCGTTTCTTTTTTAACCAAGAACATCTGCATGACAATGGGCCATCCAAAAGTCTTAACTCTTTCACTATGGGGAGTGGCTCACAGCGGCTTGGTGAATTACTTCACGAGCCGGAAAGCCGCTGCCAGCTGCTCAAAACAAACAAAATATAAAGAAATTCTGTCACAGCTGTACATTATATTACGTAGTAAAAGAGTTCAAAGTGTGGGATGTATTTCTCCCATACCCCATAATTTACGAGAAAAACAAAACAAAATCAAAACCTTGCAAAAAATTTCAAAAAGAAACCCTATTTATAATCACAAATCCTTACTTTGGAAATGGCAAAAATAACAATAAGGTAGTAAGGGTCGCCTAAGGAATTGACTTTCTTCACGTTATCATGTTCAAAATATTTCTATTTCACTTCTTACCTGGAAGATGATCCGTAAGACTTAGACTCTATCCCATGAAGACAATCCTGTAGCGAGCTAACCAACACTTTACATCGGTCATCGTTGGATACTTTAGACTGCTTGATGAGTGAGATTGCAGTGACCAACGTCTCGATGGCACTAGGATAGTCACCTGTTGAAAGGAACAAAAATCATTTTGGAATAACAGATTTATAGTCAAACTTGAAGCTATGCAGGGCTGCAATCAGATAATATAAAACCGTGCAGTCACTTATTTTTTAGTAATCAATTAAATCAATCAATTGTTGAATTTATTAGGCACCAGCCCAATGGTCATTGCTCGTTATCACCAGACAGTCAGCTCTTGAAATAAAAGTAAGATTGAAGCAAAATTTTATAGAAGATTGGCTAATGTCTTAGGAAGACAATTCCACATTCTTTGCACTGCGACACAAAAGGTATAATCTCCCCAATTGTATTTGCCGCGTAGATTGCAAAGGACTGAAGTTTGAGAGCAGTAACCTTCATTTTGAACAGCCTCTTCAATGGACAATGATGTCTGTGAGATATGCTGGAGCCATAGAGATATATATAAGAACTGAGGGCGTACAAAACCATGCGACACGGCCCGACAAGGAGCATTTTTGTCCATTGAGAAAATAGTGCGGACCATTCATTTACACTGGTCACTCATCAGTTTACACAGCAAACATTTTCTAAGTAGACATTCATAAGCAATTGACCCATGGTGGGTCAGCGGAGTTCCGTGCGTGACATTGCGAGTGCTCCCTCTTGTTCTTATATATAGCTGGAGCTGAGACATTAAAGCAATGGAACATAAATAGCAAGATCTTAAATTGAATTCATGGGCTGGTTTGTACTTGATGTTTCATCCAGTATGCTCTGGTCATGTTCAGGAGAATGCTCCTAGATTGCAGTTTTGCTGAGAATATTGCTTGAAAGATCCCCCGAGTGATTTCCTTAGATCCTTCCTCACTCTACCAAAGTCCAACACTATTAGGTAACTCAACACCCAAACTGATTATGGTGGCATGCCTGATCCCATGTAAAGCATGATCAGTTTACTAGTGCAGTCCTCAGTCCAACACCATTCAGTAACTCAACACCCAAACTGTTGGACTCTGATTATGGTGGTATGCCTGATCCCATGTAAAGCATGATCAGTTTACTAGTGCAGTCCTCAGTCCAACACCATTCAGTAACTCAACACCCAAACTGTTGGACTCTGATTATGGTGGTATGCCTGATCCCATGTAAAGCATGATCAGTTTAGTAGTGTATTCCTCAGTTGAACAGAATCAAGCAAATCATGCAGTTGGAGTTTGAAAGGTAACAGAATGAAAGACTTACCAGCACTAGCGTCCATGACAGCTCTGGAGATTGCACTGCTAGACACTGTGCGGTTCCGGCTCATGATCTCCTCAAACTCCGTCTCACTGACTTGAGGAGAAGGAGGAGGACCTTCTTGCCTCCTTAAGAAGTTGCCGTTCTCTGCTGGAGGAGGTGGTCCTTGACTAGAGAAGGAGAAGATGATATTTGTAAAAGATTGATCAAATCATGATAACTAATCATAACTGTCAGTGAGTACACACAAAGTGTGAAAAGTGACAAAAGTGAGTGTTGCAATGCAGAGCAAAGCACGCATTGTACTCGCATTGTACACGTTAACCACAGCAGTTGCTAGGCAGCTGCAATAATGGGCAGGGCATGACGAATTATTTGTATGCACCATTACAATGTAATGCATAATTACGTTACTTTCATGCAAGTTAACAATTCTACAACTTCAAATTAAGAGCAAACAAAATCAGAAAAAGATTGTGCAATCAAGCTACTAAATGCATTAAAATACGGCATATTATGAGAAATTTAAAAATGCTTTAATACAATTCTTTCATCACAATTTATTTTGATTCAAATTTTAAAAAAAGAATTTAAAAAATCTAAATAATTTTTTTGAAACTTACCGTTCAGCCGACGCTCTGAACTGCTCCCCTTCAAAGCGCTGCTGAGGCGGCCCTTGCTCGAACGTCGGCTAAAAAAACGAGTAAAGTAATAACAATTATGAAACTAGACATAAAGTAAAAACATAGTTTCTCCACAGAAGAAAAGAAAAAATATCTAGTATATAACTCAAGACAATAAAACTGGCTGTTAGTATGAACAAATGTTACTTTTCAAAGCTGTTAAAACCTATAGACCGATCCATTAATAACTACGCGCATGCATGTTTACATTTTCAAAAAGGATTTTATCGTGTTGGACTTTTGTCTGACTTTCTGTGTAGCCAAGTCTGTGATTGGGCGGGGCTTAATGGATCGGTCTATTATAACCTAGCCTTGTATATTCTAAAGTCACATCACACGAGGCAGTTTTTTGCATGTTTTACCTGTCGCTCAGGCTGGGGTTGTTGGCCTTGTCCCGGGAAGAATGCAGGATTCACATGAGGGGCAGGTCCCTGGGGTGGTTGACCTTGGGTCATAGAGGGTACACTTTGCGGAGGGGCCACAGGGGGTCCTTGTTGCATCGGGGGGGCTCCATGAGCTGCAGTAGGTGCGCCATGATGCAGCTGGGGTACATTCTGCTGTTGCTGTTGCTGTTGCTGTGGGGGTGGTGGACCAGGAGGGGCTCCGTGCATGGGGGGTCCACCCTGCATGGGGGGTCCTCCCTGCATCGGGGGGCCACCTTGCATAGGGGGGCCACCTTGATTGGGGGGACCTCCTTGCATAGGGGGTCCTCCCTGCATTGGTGGGCCACCCTGCATTGGGGGTCCGCCTTGCATGGGGGGTCCGCCTTGCACGTGAGGGCCGACCTGCATGGGAGGTCCACCTTGCATCGGGGGTCCAGGACGAGGTGGAGGAGGCCCTACATTAATATAAAAAAAAATAATAATACAAATTAATCAATCTCTTCAATCAAAAGTTTTGTGGGATTTCATGTTGTTGGCATAACTTTAAGAATATTAAAAACCATTTTGAAATTAAATTCTGTGGTGCTGACTTGTTTTGGATAAGTGTCACATTTTGTTGATATTTTCAAACCTACTCAGCACGTTGAAAAAGCTTATGCTTTTTCGTGGATTATTTGATAAGACTCGTCTAGAGCTGACGTACCTTGTGGAGGACCCTGCTGCAATGGAGGTTGTGGTCCCTGTGGACCTGGCGGTCCTCTAGGAGGAAGGGGCCCACCCTGGTGAGCAGGTGGCCCTCCGAACTGTGGAGGTGGTGGCCCACCTTGATGTGGAGGCCCATGCATGGGCGGACCCTATGGAGAGCATAGATATAGTCAAATAGTGGTTGGAATTATGCTATTACGATTTACTGCTCGATTGAAACAAATTCAATTTTTCATTAACCCTAAGCTTCTTAAGTCCTCCATAATCCTCCAGAGGATTTGGAGGATTTTGGTTGAATGAAGCACATTCGAAAATCACCATTTGGAGGATTATGAAGAATTTTTTTTCCCCTTCTGATTTAAATCCCGTTTCCCATTTCCATGATCGCAGAAAATCAGTGGCACTATAAGTGATACATGTCAGGGTGATTTACCTGATTCGGAGGTCCCTGTGGTGGGTGAGGTCCCTGTGGCGGCCCTTGATGAGGAGGCCCCTGGTTAGGCGGGCCGCTGAAATGAGGAGGTCCTTGTTGTGGTGGAGGGGGGCCAGGTGGACCGCCATGGGGAGGTCTTGGTCCGCCCATGTGTGGAGGGGGGCCTTGGTTTGGTGGGGGTCCCATTGGGCCACCTTGATCTGTTGAAAATTATTGTAACGGCACGTTTAAATCTCAATCCTAATATATGGCTTGTTCACACTGGCTGTTTCCTGGGAACGTCCCCGAAAAGTTGGTTTGCCTTGCCACACTTGCTTACCTTTGGGAAATATCCTGCTCGGGAGGTATGCTAAAGCTAATCTGATTTATTCAAGGATTCAAGAGACATTTTTTCATAAAACAGAGTAACAAAATTGGTGGTTGTTAATTTGGTTTTGTTTATTGTTTGTTGTTGTCCATCACTTCTGTTTGTTTAAGCGTCAGACCTTTATACATGTCTTGTTTGTTTGTTTGTTCAAATGATTTTGTGCAAATGTTTTTGTTTGCTCTTTTTTAAGGAGGGTGGAGCAGCCTAATGTGATTTGGCCTCTCGATTGTAAAAACTCTGTGAAGTTACAAAATAAATAACAACAGAATGATTGAAGTGACGGTTGAGAATTTTGATTCGTCCTCGGGTGTTGTAACTTGCATTTACCAGCGGACCACTGTTAGGGGAGAAAACTGTTTAACTCTTTCACTTCGGTGCGCCGCTCACAGCGGCTCAGTGAAATACTTCATACGCCGGAGAGCCGCTGCCAGTGGCTCAAAATAAACAAAATATTAAACAATTCTGTCACAGCTGTATTTTTATTCCGTAGTGAAAGAGTTAAGTGATGTGAAAATATTAACAGTTAAATAAAGTTTTAAGAAAAGATTCAACATAAGAGGTCTACTTACGAGGTGGGCGGTCCCATCCCTGGTTTGGCGGAGGCGGGCCCCTCTGATCCTGCATTGGGGGACCTCGTGGGCCAGGTGGCCCTGGGGGACCCATAGGGGGTGGACCCTGCATGGATGGCCCTGGCGGAGGCGGGCCTCTGAACATACCTGGTCCCTGTAACATCAAACAGGTACATTATGTCAGCGCAGAGTTCAATTTCATAGAGCGGTTTGCCGCACAATTCTGCGCTTGTAACACCTTGTAAAGTGTGTGATTCTATGGGGTGTAAAGCGTAGAATCCAGCACAGGGATGACAGAATATGAAAATGAAAAATCCACGAAACAGATGAGGTTTTGGTGGCTACCAGCCACGCCATAACCCCCATCAATGGCAGCATTCTGTGCTTAATATGCAGATGGGGCAAGCACCTTGGTGTAGTCAAAATCAAAGATTATAGAGCGCCGTAGGCGCAAGATGGGGAACTGGGCCTTTATCTACTGTTGGAAAGTGAAATACGCATGGGCCCCATTTCGGCAATTGGATACCTGTTTCCCATTGATAGCAATTGTCATTGTCTACACTGGTCCGCACGTATCAGTGTAGTGTCAATAGAGTCACTTGCCGAAATGGCGTCCAGTGAGATTTCACATTTCAGCCAGAGTTCCCCATCTTGCGCCTACGGCGCTCTATAATCTTTGGTCAAAAGACAGTACAAGTACTGTATTAAGGCTTTACAAGGGCCTGGATGTATGTAATTGGCATTAAAAAAAAAAATTTTTTTCAGTAAAAAAAATTCCACAACAATAATTTTGTAAAATCCAGAAATCCGGATTTCATCCCTGCCCACAGTAAACAGCACCATGAGACTGAGCCCTTGATGTCATAAGGATGACGTGTCTCCATTTCAGGAATATAATCACTCATTCAAGGTAATGAACATTGGGAACTATACAACGATGAATTAAAGCACAAATTAAGCATGACAATGACAATGACAATGACAATGACAAGTGTGTTGTATTCACATTTAAAAATCAAGAATAAATCAAATAGATAGAGGATAAACTTCAACTACCTCGATCAAAACATGTTACAAAATCGGTACAAGAAATAAAACATCAATAGATTAAAAATTGAAGACACAGATTTAAAATAGAAAACACAGATTAAAAATACAAAACACAGATTTAAAAATACAAAACACACAGTTTAAAATCAGTAATGCAAATAGACATACACATTTTCACAAAGCATTACAAATCAAAGTTCTCAATTTCATATTAATTGCAGGCTAAATAAATGGCAGGAAGATAAAAATAATTCCATTAAGGTCAAACAATTGCTAAGATTATTTGACCCTTTCAAAAACTGTTAATTTCTGTACAATCATCAATAAACATCTAGAAATGGCTACTTTTGTTGATTTTTGACAATTTCTCCAGTAAAAATATCTGGAAAAATAATATGAAACAGAAATGTGTACAGGTAGATTGCTTGTTTAATAACATGTAACAATAGAAAATGTTAATTCAGAACATGACCTTCACTTTGACCCTTTTAACCAAGTGGTCAAAGGTCAAATCAGGCAGCCAATTTGTGGCCGCTATGGGGATTACGGTACAAGCTGTTTATGGCTGTCATGGTCTCTGGACAAGTTATTGTAACGCCAGGTTCTACAGAATGTCAGTATAGATACATGGGTCATCACTTGTTCACAATGCTGATGACTATTTATGATAAAAATACAGTGATCTTTCAATGTAATTTTGAGTAGGGAGTAAAAATCCAGGCCTGATTGCTTCGTTCTTGAAAGGGCAAGGGCACCAAGGCATTTTCTCAGTGATAAAGGGGCAAGGGCACCAAGGCATTTTCTCAGTGATAAAGGGCAAGGGCACCAAGGCATTTTCTCAGTGATAAAGGGCAAGGGCACCAAGGCATTTTCTTAGTGATAAAGGGGCAAGGGCTCCAAGGCATTTTCTCAGTGATAAAGGGCAAGGGCACCAAGGCATTTTCTCAGTGATAAAGGGCAAGGGCACCAAGGCATTTTCTCAGTGATAAAGGGGCAAGGGCTCCAAGGCATTTTCTCAGTGATAAAGGGCAAGGGCACCAAGGCATTTTCTCAGTGATAAAGGGGCAAGGGCTCCAAGGCATTTTCTCAGTGATAAAGGGCAAGGGCACCAAGGCATTTTCTTAGTGATAAAGGGCAAGGGCTCCAAGGCATTTTCTCAGTGATAAAGGGCAAGGGCACCAAGGCATTTTCTCAGTGATAAAGGGCAAGGGCACCAAGGCATTTTCTCAGTGATAAAGGGGCAAGGGCTCCAAGGCATTTTCTCAGTGATAAAGGGCAAGGGCACCAAGGCATTTTCTCCTTGGTAAAGGGCACCTCTATGAGGAAATTGTAAATTTCTATTGGAACATTTCAAGGGCGCCAAGGCAATCACCAGGGGCAATGCAGTCAATTGCCTCCGTTGCCTCCATGAAGCATCAGGCCTGGTGAATCCGTAAGCAAACTTACCCCTTGAGGTGGTGGGGGTCCCCTCTCGCCCATGGGGGGCCGCTGCATGCCAGGTCCTGGGGGTCCAGGGGGCCCTCTTGGAGGCGGTCCCTGAAACCCAGGACCAGGGGGACCCTGTGGAGGGGGGCCTCGTGGTGGTGGTCCCCCACGCCCTGCAAGAAAATAAGACGTTTTTTATATTCAAATGCAATAGCAGAAGAGTAACATATAACCTTAACCCTCGTACTGTCTGACCAATTAATTTGTCAGGATTTTCCATCACTTAACAATCTATTACACCACCGCAACTTTGTAATTTTATATTCATATGCAACAGCAGACGGGTAAATTTAACCTTAACCCTCCTACTATCTGACCATTTAATTTGTCAGGATTTTCTATCACTTAATCTATTACACCACTGCAACTTTGTAATTTTGTATTAAAATGCAATAGCAGAAGGGTAAAATATAACGTTATCCCCCCTACTATCTGACCATTTAATTTGTCAGGATTTTCCATCACTTAACAATATATTACACCGCTGGAACTTTGTAATTTTATATTAGAATGCAATAGCGGAAGGGTAAAATATAACCTTAACCCTCCTACTATCTGACCATTTAATTTGTCAAGATTTTCCATCATTTCACAATCTACTACACTTTGTAATTGCAAACGTGAGGCCTACATACTAAACTTGGAACAGTGTGTTTGAATTTTCTATGGCATTATTATATTTTTGAAAATGTGGAAATTCAGTTGATAAGCTGAAAAAGTATATGCCGCTATATTTTGTTTGATGTCCCTGCACAAACCGTAGCTGATTTTACAATGATGAAATTCAAACCTGTGGGATTAATTTTTGATAAACAATTTACCTTGTGGGGGGAACTGTTGACCAGGAGGGGGTCCACCTGGTCCTGGGAACCTATCCCCACCTGGGCCATAGGGTGGTGGTGGACCCTGCCCTGGCCCGTTCGGTCCATGGTGAAATGGCGGGGGAATTCCCTGATTTCCCTGGGGTCCAGGAGCAGGGGGTCCTTGATGGTTGGGTCCCTGCTGGGCATCCCGGTTGTTGAACGGCCCCCTCCGGTCACCTGGGGGTCCAGCTCTGCCGTCTCCGGACATCTGGCCTCCTTGGGCTGGAGAGAAAGTTGGATTAGGTAACCCGGGGTTAATCACTTGAAACAAAAAAAAAGCAAACACAAAAAAAGGGAAACATTATTTTTATTGATTAGAACACACTGTGTGAAATACTTGACTGTAAAAAGCACTGTATTTATGCAATTGTAAATAAAGACAAAGTACTAGGTTTTACAAAAACAGAAAACATCGTTAAGTTTAAATCTCAATTACACTCACTGGTAAAAAAGTTTGTACAAGTACAAATTTTTCAGAAAACTATTTGTCTGAAATACTGTCAAAGTCAGGGATATAGCATTTGCGGACCCCTGAAGTCACCAGTGCTTATTTTAATTGCCGTCATTGAAATACAGCCCCGAGCTGCCGTGGCACTCTGAAGGCTTTTTCAAACACAATGTTAACATCTACCCTCGCAGGTACCCATTTATACCCCTGGGCGAGGAGAAGCAATTATAGTAAAGCATCTTGCTTAAGAACACAAGTGTCATTACCAGGATTCGAACCCACCCCCCGATGACTTGACCACCAGAACTTGAGTCTGGTGCACTAGACCGCTCGGCCACGACATGCAATGACCAGGGGCATGGAGGCAATTGCCTCTGTTGCCCCCATAAAGTATCGGGCCTTAAGACTGGTATTTCTGGCTCAGTGATAAGCAATATGTGATTTTTATTTGGGGCCACAATCCTCGTTCCTCCACAATTAGACAAATTCCTGAAGAGGATATGGGAGGATTTGGGAGGGTTAAGGGTTGAAGGGCAAACAAGTATTGCAATAACAATTTGAATTTATATTCCTTACCTTTTCTGGAGGCATTCTCAAACTGGGATAAGTTTTGTCTGTTGCACGGAGTAACAACAGGGTTCTGTCCATGCAGCTCTCTGTCAAGAAATAAGGAGCACACTTTCAGCTTAGTGACAGAGTTTCAGAAATGAACAGCAGACTTGGTAAAAAGTTGTACTGATTTACAAAACACTACATGACTGTACTCTGGTAGTAGTTTTAATGCTGCTTCATGCTGTCTATCAAATTTTCCTGTGAAATGACCAACTATTCAGAAACATTCAAGGGCAGGTGTTGTGCATGGTGGTACAACTGTGCACAGAACTGACTGTGTACACGTGTGCACTGTGTGGGTACATCCACCACATGATATAACTGTTGCACGCTGGCATGGTGTATAGTCATTCAAAACTAAAGTGGATGATAATAAATGGTCAGACTGTAGGAGGGCTGACTGTGTACTGTGTAGATGCAGTCACCACATAATATATTGCATGTATGGCATAGTTTACCTATCATTCAAACCCACAGTGGATGATTATGAATGGTCAGACAGTAGGAGGGTTGACTGTGTACTGTGTAGATACATTTACTACATGAGATATTGCAGGCTGGCATAGTTTATCATTCAAACCCACAGTTGATGATTATGAATGGTCAGACAGTAGGAGGGTTGACTGTGTACTGTGTAGATGCATTCAACACATAAGATGTAACCTGGCATAGTTTACATATTATTCAAAGCAACAGTGGATGCTATTAAATGGTCAGACAGTAGGAGGGTTGACTGTGTACTGTGTAGATGCATTTAAAACAAGATATCATGATGTAAGCTGGCATAGTTTACCTATCATTCAAAGCCATTGTTGATGATATTGAATGGTCAGACAGTAGGTTAAGGTGATTTTCTAAAATCTGAAGACCCTTTTTACATTCAGTAGATAAAATACAAGCTAACTGCTAGACCTCACGAGACACCACAAAGCATTGATGAATAAGTGAAAGAGTGGAAGGTTTTGTGACAAACATCAACTTACTTCTTGGGCAGGCCATTCATGATTATTCTATACGAAGCGTCTGATCCAACATGAACTACTGAGTAACCCTTAGATTGTCCGTTAGCTCGATTCTCGTAGAATTTAATCTCGAGGAGGTCCATCACGGCAAGTTCTTGGATGGCATCTGAGAGGTCTTGGTCAGTCGTCCACTGCAGATAAACAAAAGAAATTAGCACCTTTTCAAATTCAGTGTTTTCCTTGTCAGAAATCCAGCACTTATGGTCTATACACTTTTAAACTTTGAGAGGTGCTGTAAGCACAGAAATCTGTGGTAAACAATCCATGAAAATGATCCACTTGAGGATTGGTACGGGTATAAGCAGCCTGTGCTGCCGGGTATGTAATCAACCTATAGCTAAATCAATCACATGAGCCATTCTTGCCCTCACAGGTACCCATTTACTCCTGAGTGAAGAGAAGCAAGTATGGTTAAAGTGTCTTGCTCAAGGACACAAGCGTCATGACTGGTTTTCAAACCCACACCCTGATGGCCTAGCCCCCAAAACTTGAGTCCGATGCACTACACCGCTCGGCCACGACTCGCACAACTTTTTTAAGGTTTACAAATCGTGTACTTTGTTTTAAAGCGCTACTTTTTGTGAGGTGTGTAACTCACCCAAGTCAGGTTCCCCACATACATGGATACCCTCTTCCCAGTGTAGGATGAGGTTGCCATAGACGGTGACCTTTGAACTGCAGGAGCTGAAGACTTGGGATGCGCATCACCAGAAGAGAATCTCTGAAGAAAAAGAAAACACAATTTTTTAAATTGTTGGATTTTCTTTAACCCTTTCAGCCCCATCGGCGACTATGGTCGACTGTGCACCATACCCTGCTTGAGCCACAATGGTGACTTTAGTCGACCAAGGTCACACACAAAACTGCACACAAGCCAGAGCACAAGGGCCATTTGTTATAAAGCTGTAAATTTGTCCATGTTTGCCCTCCATACTCAAGCTTACCATCATTGGAAAGAGAAAGGATCTTTCTAATGATGGTAAAATAAAGTAATGCTGCTATTATGCAAATTGGAGTGGAAAGACCCAAACTGCCAAACGCCGATGGAGCGCCGTATGGTTGTATACAAAAAAGTGTTTGAGTTTACAGATCATACTCAGGAAACAAAGACCAAGAACTTAGACATTTATGGCCGATGATCAGCCCTCAATAGTTTTTGAATGCGAGGAATGGAAATTCGATAAGGAAGAGTTGTTTCATCACTTATTTTGCAGTAAAACAACATCTTCAAGGTGAAAATAGCGTTTGTAAAAATTGCCTTTGTACAACAGCTTCCTGTTGCATAAGAAAGTGTGGTTAACGCATGAGTGGTCAAACAAGGCGGAACCAACGCTTCTCCCAGAAGAGATTTTAATGCCATGGCTGTTACCCGTAAACCTACTCAATTCTTAAAGGGCCCCTGAATTGAATATTTCTTAGTAACATATTTTATTGCTATTTTCTAATCCCCTTAAGTGCATTGACATACGTTTGAAAAGTGCACTTCTTTAAACATTTAAAATTTTCCATGCTTTTCCTGACAACTGAGGGCACTGTTGCCATAATGTCATTTCAGGGAGACAGTGTTTTTTTTTTTTGAAGTTCAAGAAATTGTGAACCCCAAAGTTTGCTTATTGGAAGCATTTGTGAGAAAAGTGCTCATTGGCTCACTGCCATGAAACAACACAACAACGAATCACTTAAGAAAAGAAAGTTTACGGCGAAGAAATGTCCCAAATTATGTCAACTTTTCATGCACAAACTAACTGCAACATTGAGGTTTCCCCCTGATGACACCACTCTTTTGTTCAGAGTCCAGAGTTGATGGTGAACTTTTTCTAGAACTGATACTAAAAGTAAATGTTTACCCTCTCTGTAATGCCTTCATCTGCTGGTGCTGTTATTACATCATCGTACAGATCAACTTGTCCTGAATTGCTGTTGTATTGCTCAGCTTCCTAAGATGACAAAGTATTAAGGAAAAATATTGTTTAATTTTCCAGTTTTTACGTCAAGACTTAAATGTTAATAATACTAATAAACCAGTACTTCTAAAGCACATCCCACAAAAGTCTTAATGCACTTTACAACTTTAAATGGCAATTAAAGGGGCTAAGTCATCATGATTATAGCAGGCCTGTGGCTGTGCATAGAAAGATGAACTCCCACCCCTTGCGGTTAAATCACAAAGGGTGCCGTCTTTGTCAGACTGTGATGTGACCGCCGGTGTGCACACATGCGTAGTAATCGGGTTATTCCATTTCAGTTCAGTTAAGTTCAGTTCAGTTTATTTTCCACTCAATCATTTCAGCTGACAAGATATATCATACAGCAGTAAAATACACAATAGATTGATGACACGGTCCCTTTAAACGAACAAGTAATGTTTTAGGAGTTTTTTTAATTCATCTTCAGCTCTAGAATTTTCCATCTAGTGTGGGAGAGAGATCCACAGAGAGGAGGTGATGAATGCATGAAGAACCAATGGATTTTCACACAATGGTATGACGTCGGATCTTGCTCTTATTAAGCATCCACTTAGACTTGTATTTTGTGGTTTTTTGTATTTTAAAAAGACGCATGCAATTTAAAAAATGTCCGGACGCAAATATGAAACTTTTTCTCTTGGCGTAAATTATAATACATCTGATTCTGAGAATAGGATAGATTACAAATTTGAACTCCTGGACCTTGCCCGTTTCATTTTGACATTTCATGTACCCTAGTTAGCTTTCGGCGGTCTCGATTTTTACTTGTTATAATTGTCACCAATGTATCATAACAAATATTTAAACATCCATAACCACAAGTTGCACAACATTTAGACAGAAAAAAACAACATGCACTTTTTAACTCGTTTCTTTGTTAACATTAAAAACTTCAATCTTCATTTGAACCAAGGAAAAATGGTGTTCTTGACAGCAAAACTCCCTGAAAAAAATATAATTTAGGCCAAGGTTCTTTAGGCATATACGCTAAGCTTAATGTATTAATAACATGTAGCCGCAGATTACGCAGAAGTTCCGGCTACGCAACACCGATGGCCAATGCCATCGGATATGGGGATGATGAATGTCCATTATTTTTTCTTGTTTAAATTTTCAATAGAAAGGTAGCTCTAAATAATTTTAGAAAGTGTGGGTCAGATATGGCACTTTTTTCAAAGCAGGCACCTTCAAAACGCTAAGAATATCAACAATTGAATTTGTGTAAATTGCACCGATTTGTCCGGAAAGTGGGCAACCAAACAAGTAGTTTGCATGTGGGCCTATTGTCAATTGTACTGCCCGCGATGTTTAACAGTACACTACATTTACACCGACTACACGTTTTCATGAAAGCCAGGAGCTTTTCTTCCCTCTATCCTGCAAAATTGCATCTTAACATAGCTTTAAAATGTACTCAGTAACATGCTATGTGTATTAATCTCTCACAATATTAGCTCATTTGTAAAAGTGTTCAAAAATAGAACAAACCTGGTTAAATTCCTGATCAACATCGTCAGCGTACAGATCAATGTCCACACCATCCGCCATCTTGACTGCAAAGTGAGCTGTAGTTGGTACTCTGCTCAATCTAACGGCGTGGTACTTGTTTTTAGGGGTGGTTACCAGTGAAGATGTGTTTGTTTGATGGAAAAAGAAAAACGGCGGCAAGTGAGCACGCGTTAGTACTAGTATTAGTCCGCCCCAAGGCCCCAACCCCCCTCAAGTTGATCGAGTTGCCAACCGAAATGTTTTTAAAGTAGAACTGGAAACTACAAAAAACATTTGAGGGTGAAACACGTTATCATTTTGATCGAATAATTGCTTTGTCTTGTATTCTCGACATGGCGTTTACTGAAGATTCATATAATAATCCCTTATTATTTTCTTGATTTTGCATTGTGAGCCCACATCTCCCCAATTAATAATATCACTACTTAATCTGTTAATCATTATCTTATCATAATCATACTGGACACAAAAAATATCAAGAAAGTTATTCCGTCAGAGACAATCAATTATCCAAATGCAATTATCTGAGGAGATTATGCAGTAACTCACCAGAACCAAAACATTATTCCCCCCGACCCACTGGCATCCCCACCTCCCATTATCTATCTATAGCAAGCAAGAGGGCGCTGTTCAAAAATGACAAAACTAGTCCGGTACATCGGCCTACTTGCTTTTTGTGGCCCGTTTTCCCACTTTGTTTTAAAATGTGTACTTATTACAAACAGACCAAACACAAGACCAAAACATAAACTAGCCTGAAACAAGGAATTGTGATGAATATTTTATTGCCCTTTTCGTGGTTCTGTAAAAAATAATGTGTACAATTAATAATCAATAATTAAGAAAGTCAACAATGAAATAAGTTTTGTTTTACCCAGTAGGCCCATTTAAAAAGAAATGAGAGAAATAAAGGACACATAATCTTATTGTACATGCATTCAAACGATTATTTACACAATAATAATGGAGAAAATCAACAAAAATCTGGCTCGCCTACTTGAACTTCATGCATAATACACGGCATACGCGTGCTTGCATTGCATTCATTGTTATTCTACGTATGGCGGCAAAATTGACACAATTAATGATCGTAGTATAATGATTATAACAATGTTTTTATAATGTCGTTTTTCTTCTTCTTGCTTTCAGTTATCAACATCAGTCGAAGATCATCCATTAAAGGAGACCGTGGGAACGCTAGGTGGCAGCAGATTCACCATGCAGATAAGCCATTGTTTGGAAATATTCGACTGCTAGGAAATAATACATTGAACATTATTAACTCTGCTGCCACCTAGTGTTCCAAGGTTTCCCATTGAAGATTTTTTTTTTTGCTTCCAACTTATGTTGTTGGAGGGCGTTGTTCTTAATTTGACGTCACCATGGGAATTTATAATTATGCAAGAAAAGTGTACCATTGCAGTATATAAAATACTAAATTTAGAAACGCTCTCTGTTGTTGCATTACTTCGGGTTTATTTCGAGTATAATACTATCAGTTATTATGAATTATTTTTTTTTAAATGAATACTAAGAAACAGGACACTCCTCGAATCGCCCCTGGAAATCTGCATAATTCTGCATATAATATAAATATTCTCTATTAAAGATGAATATTTATTTACTCCGTTAATCTTCATGGACGAATTTTTACAGAGCTTCTGTGTCAGCCAGCAGAACGTCCCAGGTTCGTTCAAATCAATGTATCACTGCAGTCTCAGAAAGTAAGCCTACTTTCCTACAGTTTTAATTGCAAGAAATGATCAAAACGGTATTATTATTTTTGGAAATTCCTGTTTTAAACAGCTCCGTGAAAGATAGAAATTAAACTTGCAAGTGAAGCATTTACACGGTTACGTCACGCACTAATACCTTATGTTTTTATACAAAATACGTCACGCATGCATAATTATTAAAGAAACAAACTTATGAAAGAAAAAGCATGGGTTTCGTATGAATTTCAAAGTAATACTGAGAAACGAAACATCAATACAACTTTGAATGTTTTTTTATTGTTATTTGAGAAGGTAATGTGAAATTACAGCGAACAAATTCAGATCTGTTGAATGATATCTAATTGTGATAGAAACTATTATCCCGCATTCGCGAAAATGTTTCAGCTTACAAAATCACTAGGTCGATTCTTTTGTATTCTTTAACTATCTCTTTGAGGTAAGCCTATAGGCCTACGTTGTTTTATTTCAACAAAAATTTTCAATAGTGTCTTTAAAAGCCTTTAAAAATGCTATTTTACAATGCTCATTATATACCCATGCTTAAGATTATTAAACCTTTATATTACACATCAATACAAAAATAATCTAAGATAGACTTGCAAACTTTGAAAATTATTGTTGTTCCAAAATAGTTCACAAAGCTGGCAAGCACACGATAGCCTGCTTAGCAGAAGTGAGCCAACGGTGTGTGGGTGAGTTTGTTTAGGCATTCAAACCGGGGACTTATAACAAAAGAGGACAATAAAGTCCCCGGTTGGAAAAGGTCCCCAGTTGGAAATCGTGTTCAAAACCAATGGGAGCTGTTGCTAAAAAGTTAAAGTACAAACAAAAGAGGAACAATAGGAGGTCCCCGATTGGAGGTAAATACACACTTGGGTGTGTGTGTGTGTGTGTGTACCACCGGCAAAATTATGTATTGTTATCACAATGCTTTCCACTGGTTCTTCAATTCGTCAGCCTTACTTTTTACTGAGAAGGTATAAACTTTGTTTAAATAATATTTAAAGAAAATTCTCATCCTTTAAATTAAATTTGATTTTCTGTGGGAAATCGTCCGGGGAACCTACCAATAACAAAAGTTTGTTTTAAAGACATCTAAAAGTGACACAGACCGCCAACATCAAAATAGATGTTTATCTAAGTTATTTGTTATAAAAACAAACCATAGGGCCAAATCGCCATGCTTGGTCAGCAAGTTATGAAATGGATAACCGAAATTGCTCTAACTATACTAACCAGTAATGCAAATCTAAAAGTGAAAAAAAAACACTAAAGTTGTGTTGCAAAAGCCGTCTTAGAAAAAAACGTATTGCAACTCATTGTTACTCGTCTTTCCCAATACCTCTGCAGACGCACATTGCGAATACCATGGCGAAAATCTGTCAACGACAAAAGCGGGAAAAATCATTATTGATCATGTTTGGTAATGATTATTATAGTAATCTGTATGAGTGGTTAAATGGACCGACTCAGCGTAGTAAATCATGGATGATGCCTCAAATATCCCAAAGTCACATCACAGGAACATTATACAGTTTTATAACCACTGTTTCATATTTCCCGGCATGCGCATTATTTTTACCAAAAAAAATAGATGCATATTTCTGTCATGCATATTAGGTTATTATAGTAATTTTTTTTTTGCTTGAAAATAAAAGTCTATGTTAACTGTGTTTCTCATTTTCGACATGACATAATGATAAAACATGCAATTTTGTTGATTGATTGTTTTTACACCAGACTCATTCGGTGAATTACTCATAGTATTATTTTCTCGTGTGTCGTCTTAAACCCCGACCCCACAAGCCATGCTTTGATTATGCAAGAACACCATACTTGACGTTGTTATTAACGTCAATCGCAAACAGGATTGAGACATTCTTATCCTTCTAATATTGTATTTTTTTAATATAGATTTCCAGAAACATCTTTTTATCTATTTGTTTTTACGAAGTAAGCATTTCCTTTTTTTTCTCTTTTTTTTATATCAAGAATCCGCATTGGGGACACAGTGTAGTGGTGTTTTATACCTAACGCCCTCTATTGACCAGTCGTTAAAAAAAAAACATTTCATGCTTTCTTTCGAACCAAGCAGTGTGGGGGACTTTGGGAGGGTAGTTGGCAACAGACACACAAAGTAATGCTTTCC
The DNA here is from genome assembly GCA_911728455.2 of Marthasterias glacialis. Classification (NCBI taxonomy): domain Eukaryota; kingdom Metazoa; phylum Echinodermata; class Asteroidea; order Forcipulatida; family Asteriidae; genus Marthasterias; species Marthasterias glacialis. The sequence goes on from OU452240.1 coordinate 6,467,941, forward strand.
ATTGTTAAACCTTATTCTAAGCATACACGAACAGTGGACTTCACTAGGTAAGTCTGCTGCCACCTAGCGTTTAAAAAGTCCCCCATTATGAATAAACCAATGCCGCCCTCACCGTCGGGTTTTAACTTATCAACGCCGTGTCCTTATATTAAGCGCCTGACACTCACAGATGGAGAAAATCAATCCCATGACCTGTTGTGGTTTTATGGCGGGAAAAATTAAAGGTTTTTTTCAGAAATTGTTGTGAATTGGCGACATGTGGCTGTTCATAATAGACCATTCTGGCTTTGGCAACAAGCCCCGCCCAAACACCTTAGTTTGTGTATGTTTACGCTGCACATGTGACCGAGGTCACATGACCAAAAGGCTTGATCCAATTGGTCAATGCGCACAGTTTGATTGACAGGCCGGAACGGTCTATGGACCTTTCCCAAGAAATATGTAATTTGCAAATCACGCGTGCGCACTGACACTACTGGTGGGCAAAATGAGGGAACATCGTGCCTTTTTGTGTGGGGCTAATGGTGGCATGACGCACACGCCTTTGTGCGTCTGCCTATAGAGCACAACTCTATGGAGTTCGCCCACCAATAATGTCTGTACGCATGCGTGATTGTAATTAGCATAATTTCATGGGAAAGGTTAATTGGCATGCTTGGACACATTGTTTTCATTATATTATTTGTCAGTCTTTAGGCCTATTTGGTTTAGAAGGAGCTTCGACACTAATACTTTTTTACATGAAGATTACCACGTCCCCTAAAACAATACTATAATCTTTATCTGTAGGCCTAAATTGCCGGAGTGGAAATCCGTAATTTTTTTATGGGCATTTAGAAAAAGTGTTTGACGTCATGCATGCACAAAGTGTTAACACACGCCGTAAACAGCGCGCAAGCCAAACTTACGCCATAACTGTATGATAAAAAAACTATGGTTAGTTTTAATGCAAGAAGTACACATGTGTGGGTATCAATGCAAACACAACGAAGCATTCCTCAAGGCCGAACATGGATCCTTCCACAATCCTCACCATTTCCTACTCCAATATTTTTACTGTTTCTTTAGTATGTGGTACATACACATGGAGAGAACCAAGCCCATTATCTGCAATGTTCGGGTTAACATTTAATAAATGGCACACACAAAAATGTTATTAATACATTTCGAAGAGAACATTTGTTTGAACACGTCAATGAAATGGGTTTTTTCTATATGAAATTTCTGAATAACAATTATTAGACTTGAAATCAAGTCGTTGTTAGCTGTATTACTCGCTTCTGCGTCGTACCCCGAGTTGACATAGCGTCAGGGGGGAGTTACGGCACACATTAACGACATGAGAACAAGTCTAAAATGGTGTAAACTCACCTCAAGGAATGCCAATCCGAGACCAACTCCACCGATGTACAATGCGTGGCTCTTCACCCAATCTTGGAATGAGTCGTAGCACCCATTGGTGTTGAGGTACATTTCGTTAGGGAAGGTGGTATCCACACCGTAACAGTACGTCAAGTTCAATGGTAAAGGGTATTTACCAGTCACGATGTCAAGAGTGTTGTCAACCTAAGGAGTCAAAAGATTAATACGTCACTGGTGGAACTTGTAGTAGGAAAAAGTTACGTGGTATTAACTTTGGTGCGTCGAAAGACGTTGTCAGGCGAATGGGAAGGGGCATAGACAAACATTATAATTATTTTTTTACAGACGCAACGGGTCAAAAGATCCGGCAGACGAATTGTATTAATGTCAGAGTATACGATGTGTCAGAAATGAGTGAGATATTATTGGCAATATCATGGCACGTGGTCTTGTCGTGGCCGAGCGGTTAAGAGCACTCGGACTCAAGCTCTGGTGTTTCTGATCAACAGAGTGCTGGTTCGAGTCCTGGTCAAGACACTTAATCATTATTGCTTCACCCTTCGGATGGGATCTCCGGACGTAAAGCCGTGTGTTGTGTAAGGCACGTAAAAGAACCCCGTCAACTTATCGTTAAGAGAAGGGGTTCGTCCTGGTCTTTCTGGCTGCCTCCATTTTATACTCCCATGAGGAGTCATAAGAGGGTAATAACAACAAGGTAAGGTGACAAGGTATTATGCAGAGGTCAACATAGTGATTGCCATAAATGGCATCAGGTTTCAAGTAGGCCCTATTGTCGAAACAATGAAAAGTATTGTCAAAATAATAATGCGCCTATTTAAAGAAAACAGAAGATTATTCTCAACTTAAGGAGTCAAAACTTCTTGTTGAAGATATGGTAGAATAAATCTCATGAGGTGGAAGCAATCTTGATTCTACAGTTCAAGAACTTCAAGTAGTAGTGGTCATAATGGTTATGGAGGATTGTTATGCGTATGGTATTAAAGTTAGTCAGGTGTTATCTCCCCATGATTTAAATAAGCATGGAACCAAACCGAGGTTGCGTGGGAAAAGTCTGACCCTTTTTTTAGTAAGTCAGTACTCGTTGTAGCTGTTGTAGTCAGGGGACATGATTAAGAAGATTGCAGCTTCATAACAATCTAATTGTCTATTGTCAGAGACTTGCTTTGACCTTTGACCTCTTTATGACATACTGACCTTGCAGCATGACGCCGGGAACATCGGGACTATACTCTGGCCTGCAATCATTATGCTAGTCTGGTTTCCGCCCCAGTAAGTGTCCGCCCAGTCTGTGTAGTTGTTGGTACCGCAGCACTCCAGCTAAATATTCAAAATAATAATACAAATTGCAGTGGGTTAACTCAGGCCTAGTCTTGCTGTAAGGACGTTAAGGGCGGTTCGTGGGCTCAGTCTGGTTCGTGGAACACACATGAATGGCGCCCGCTATTGGTGAGTTAATAAATGCGGCGTGTGTCTAAGGTATAGTTACCGTATACGGTAATTAATAATGAGTAACGTCTTGTACCAAGACTATCAGGCCACGTCCGACTTCAGCTATGGGCGTTGGCTATAACAGCAACGTTGAAAAATGCGCAGGAAAATTCCCCAGGATCGGAAGATCAAAATAATAATTAAAAGGCACATAACACCACAAAACAACTTCTGTGTCACTTTACTTCTTAAGATTGTTTTGTTCTCTCTGCCCAAAATGATTGCAAGATATTTAGTCTTTTCTGACGAGTATTTCATACTCAGATTAAGCTCATTACATTGAGTTGGCTTGTCTTTGACATGAAGTGTTTTTCACATACCAGAACTTGGAGTGAGTTCCATCCCTGGCTGTATTTATCTTCGCTAGACTCATTCACATACTTGTTCATCGTGCCCTGAAGCTGGTCGGTTACGAAGGTATCAACCTGAAGGAAAAATAGGAGCTAGATTAGGACGAGAACACCACACTGCACCCGAGTTCAATCTTGCATGTGTGGTGTTGTTTTTAGCCTGGTTCGAATCCAACCACACTGACCTATTTCTATGATAGGTCGAGCTGTCTTTAAAGTAAATGTCCTGACCTGAGTGGAGTGAAACTTGATTTCTTTACCTTATCCTTGTATGCAATGATAATAGCGCATCCAATGAACTGTGCAATGAAGATGGCCAGAACGATGATGAAATACTGTAAGAACAAGAACAAATGGCGTTAGGTTCCTGTGGAGAACTGCACGATAGGACTCTTATTTTTATTACCGATAGACTTGTGAAACTGTTTCATACTACTACAAGAACAACAAAGACAACAAAGAGAACAAAGACAACGACAGACAACTGAGAAACCAACACAGACAACAACGACAACAACGAAGACAACACTGATGATGACAACAACAGCAGCAGCAGCAGCAACAACAGCAACAACAGCAGCAACAGCGACAACAACAGCAGCAGCAACAGCAAAAGCAGCTACAGCAGCAGCAGCAACTACATAAATCACCCAAAACAATAAAAACATAAACGAAACAACACACACACCATCATTTTCAACATTACCAACAACACCAACAACAACACCAACAACAACAACAACAACAACAACACCAACACCGACACCGACACCGACAACAACAACAACGACAACGACAACGACAACGACAACGACAACAACAACAACAACAACAACAACAACAACAACAACACTCACGATGATGAGCATAAGTCTGTTCTCCATCCATGCCCCACAGCATCCGAGAAACGCCACTACAAAGATGAACGCCCCCAATGCAATGATGAAATACGCCCCTCCAGAGATGACAGGGCTGTCCAAGATTGCCAATACATCCAGTTTGTATGGGCTTGTCACTACCCATATTCCAACGGCTAAGAGGATGATTCCAACAATCTACAAGGATAAAATAGGAAATAAAAAGGATTTTTGTCAACTTGTTGGATTTTCATATTGTTTGAACTAACCGTCCAGAGAAACAATTCAGTCTGAACTACTGTCAAAGTCGAGGTTAAAGTGTTTCGAAGACCCTGAATTACCTGAACCTAATTACTCCGCCGTGAACACACCCGAAACACTCTGCATTTGTTTCACAGGTTGGTTGTGTACGCTGTGTTAATTGAAAACGAGAGGATATTAATAAATTTACCCTTCCAGCAACCAATGGTGTAATATATTGAATAGAACACTGTACTCACGAAGAAGACGATGTTGAAGACAATCAGCAGAATCTTGGCGCAGTTAGCGCAACCTTCCAGCTTGGCCATCTTAGATTTTGATTATCTACGTAGGAAAGAAAACACAGAGACAAAACACCATAATTATGAATAATGTGCCTCCAAACACTAAATTCAGTTTATAATAAATAATTTATATCCACCAGTATTTAGTCTTCAGAAAGTCAGAGACAAACAGCATACTGACTCGTGCACTTTTGTTCGTTGAATTTCAACTCCCTGCAGTAAAACTAAAAGGACACGCCCAATAAAAGCAGGTGTATGCCCAATAAAAAAATATATAACAAACGTCAGAAGTGCATACCTTAGTTCAACAACTCCAACTTACTATTGCATGATTGTACAACCAGTCGTGGTTGTTGTAAAAATTATGCAAATACAGCGTTCTTATTGACTGACTTCATGGTATGTATAAGGTCGTTATCTACAATTCTTCAAAAGAAAACCACTTTTGACGTAGGTAATACATCATTTCCTCCGATGGTATGCCCACGCTTTTAGCAGTTCAATAAAAATAAGAAAACAAAATATAAAATAAGCGCAGCAAATTCCAACTTCACACAAAATCATTGACCCGAACGACCACAACTATTTTATTCATTCCCGTGAAGGTCAGAAAATAAATATATTTTTCTGTCAATTTTAATAAACAACATTGTTGTGAGACAAAGTGAAAGAAAAGTGAATACATTTCTGCGGGGAGGGGGGCGTAGACATGATTTTTTCAATGGGGGCATTGCTTTTCGGGGGGCATTGCTTTTTCGGGAGGGGGGGGGGCAGGGTCCATGTTTTCAAAAGAATTACATGTAGGCCTATCTGACTTTTTTTCATGGGGGACACCGGGGGGGGGGGGGGCACTGGGAATTTATGGCTACGACGCTGGAGGGGGGGGGGTACGACTATATCAGGCCTTTTTTAAATGATTGGGTTTGGAACTGTCCTAAATTTTGTCACGCAACCAGCGTCCATAAAGCTTTAATGTTGAAATCTTTTCTCTTTGATACAATTGACATCTGATGACGCATTTAACTCGCTTTTGGTTCTAGGCGACCGGCACAAAGTGTGCACTTCAATCCTACAGTGCTCAATATGTTGAGCTAAATTCAATTATATTTTAATACTTCAAAAATATAAATTTGCTAGAAAAGACAAATTCATGCAATAATTAGTTAACCTTGCCTGCCAGAAAACAAAGCGAAGACAAGCAGGAAAGTGTACACATGTCACAATTATAATAGATGTTAAATTTGTTTTATTATTATTTTTTTCTTTTGGCAAAAACACTAATAACATGTCACAATGTTTACAACACAGACTGACGCTTTCCGTTCCAGGGTATCTTCCGGCCGAATATAGGGACACAATTATTGATTGATACAATTTTTTTTTGCATTGTCATTTTTTAATTAATTCAAGAGTTCTACAAAATAACATAAATTTTGAGCAAGTTTTGTGTCCTTTCTTTATACAAAAAGTTGATAAAAATCGTACAGTGCAGTCTACTTAAAAACCGAACACTGGTTGAAGTCGCAAGATTGTTAGAAAATCACTAAAATCCAAGAATGTTACGTTTTCTTCCGTTGAATTGTGTATTAGCCCCAGCTCAACATTGGTAAGGTGCAAAACATAAATGTTCACAGATTTACACATACCTTACATGGTGTAAAGATAACAATGATATAAAACTTTCCTTAACATAGTTCTGCCTCAAGTGTTATCGTTTTTGAATAATAAATGAAACAATATCAACAATTTGTTTTTGTCCCAGTGAGACGAAAACTCTGCGTATAGGGATAAATGCAATAATGCTGAATGCATTTTTACCGTTTTCTCACAAATGAAACAACGAAATGAGCTGACATTTTCAATCACAGGTTGGTTTTATTACAAATATATTGATTTATGCAAAGAATGAAAGCGTTTTACAGTATGTTGAGCTGGAGATTTAAATATTGTATCTGCAGGAAGTCCAGGCTCTGCGTCATAAGTTATAGTCTTTCGAACAAACCACGGATAGAAGATTTTATCTTCTTACATTTTTGGGGGAAACCCAAACCAGCATTTGACGTCTTTGTCATTTACGTCGTAAAGATTAGCATGGCTTTTATAAAGACTGTCCATTAAATGTATATTGATTCTTTGGGCAATTCAATATTTACATTTTCATCCCAACCTTTAAAAGCATCCCGACCGTCAAATTATAATTCATTGTAAATATGACGAAGTAGACGTCACAATTCAATTCTTACATGGTTGAAGCAGATGTTAAAAAACATGCCCTACCAATCAATGATTCTATAGAACTATTACTAGTGCAATACAATGACTTTGACGAAGGTGAAGTCGTACCTGACTTTTCATTGTAGGTTATGTTTGCTTTTTGTCAAAAATACACACAAATCACTCAAATCTCTTAAATTCCCGTGGGAACAATAAACAGGACGATGAGGGTTTTTTTCATTTTGTAGAAAATCGATCGTCATTATTAATGGCAACTGATGACGATGATGACGCATTGGCCGCGCAAGCCCCCGCGCGTTTTCGATCTATGGAAATCGTGGGTTACACAGTCATCGCTGTGCAAGGAGACAACACCGCGCACTTTAACAGGGCGCAAGATTTGTCTTGGACATTCTACATTATGTTTGAATGTTGAGATCACAGAAAAGAACTTAATAAAAAGTATCTCCTGCCACCAATGTCAGTCCAACAGACTAATAATTATGGGAACCAGCCTGACCCGAATTCCGGAGTCATAAAGACCCGGAATTGGGTTGGGAAAAAACTCATGAGCCGGATTCCAGATAAACTGTTTGGACCCAGAAAATGTTTTGTACTAATGGGTCCAACATCTTCATCCGGGATCCGGGTCAATTGTGTTCCTAAATTTGTTTATAATGTATGCTTTGTCGGTGTACAGTACATTCACGGATGAGTTGATATGCTACCGGATCCTTACAGCGGCGTAGCCAAGGGGGGGGGGGGGGGGCTGGGGTCACGTGCCCCCCCCCCCCCCCACAAATTTCAAGTGCCCCCCATGTGCCCCCATAAAAAAATAATGTAGATACATGTAATTCATTAAAACAAACATGGTACCTGCCCCCCCCCCCATCACCGCCCACTGAAAAGGAATGCCACCCCGTGCCCCCCGGCCACCAGTGAAAAAAATCCTGCCTAAAACGCCGTTCTGGATCCTTCAAAGCACCGCGGCTTATGAGGAGATATTTTTTATAAATAATTTGGTGTCACCGCAACCCTCCGTTCAAGATTATGTCTCCACCAAGCAAAGTTTGATTTCCGTTCTGTAAAACTGTGAGCTTGTTCTAACCTTTTCCATCGTGTCCTTCCTATGAACGAGTTTTAAGTGATATGACCATGGCCTGAAGTTAACCGCCAATGACTCGTTTTTACCGTTCGGCCTTGTGATCACTGTAAAACATCCACATTTCTGATTGTGTTTTATTGAGACACAATAAAGTGCATTAACGCTCAGTCATAAACTCCCCCGGATTTGGGGACAGCACGCCCATTGTGAAAAATTGCGAATCAATGGACAATTGTCCTCATATACAATACCCTTGTCAAAGCTCAGAAAAAAAAACACTTTTTCTTATGTCTAGCTCTCAAAAATCTATCAACAAACTTTAGAAATATGAAAACACACTGACACCATTCAACTAACATCCATGAGCAACTGAAAACAAGAAAGGGGTATCAACGGTCAACGGCTATTTCATTAACAGGGGATCGAGGCATGTAAAAGCCGTCGGCATGGGCGTTAATCAGTCTTAATTGCCTTGCCGCTTCCATTTCTCGTTAATTTTCTCATTGCAGGGACACTTTGTAGTCTGGACTCAAGAGGGCACTTGCATCTGGTTGTATACATTGATGCATGATGGCTTAACTCGGAGCCTTTGACAAGGCTACGACGGGCAACATCGTTAGTTTAATAGAACATTTAAGGCATTTAAGCGTTGTCATGGAAACCATTGTTGCCATGACACAAAGAGGGTAAAATGTAATCATAACGGATGGTGGGTGGGGCGACAAGGAAAACAGGGGGGCAGACAAGGGTCACTGCTGGCAAGATAGTAAGAGACTGTTAAAATTGGGTGGGGTGGTAACAACAAAATGCAGTTTCCCTCTGAAAGCTCACTGATTCTAAAGTTTATACCAGTACCAATCCATAGACAAATATTTCCATCTGAAAGCTCACTGATTCTAAAGTTCATACCAGTACCAATCCTCCAGAGAAATATTTACCTCTGAAAGCTCACTGATTCCAAGGTTTATACCAGTACCAATCCTCCAGAGAAATATTTTCATCTGAAAGCTCACTGATTCTTCCTACCAGTACCAATCCTCCAGAGAAATAATATTTCCATCTGAAAGCTCACTGATTCTAAAGTTAATACCAGTACCAATCCTCCAGAGAAATATTTCCCTTTGAAAGCTGACTGATTCTAAAGTTCATACCAGTACCAATCCTCCAGAGAAATATCTCCGTCTAAAATACTTCGATAAAATAGCATCAGACCCACAAAATCATCACTGCTCAACAAAACATGGAACAATATTTCGTTGTTTTCCCTTAAAACTAATGACCACCAAAAAAGTTAAACGTTCACAGTAATTGGTTGTGCGGTTAGCTCCATTGAAACCTAGAAAATGTTCTCTTCCAAAAAGCAATCAACATTAACATAAATAATTTTTTAAATATTTGTGTTTGCAAGACTGGATATTGTATCGTATGACCCTGGAGTGAACGGAAAACCCGTCATCTGGATCTAATTAGCAAGTAGGTAAAGTGGATTGCTAGAATGCTACCTCCAGCGATTTATCTAGAATCCATATAAAAAATTGATGAAAAGGCGACATTGCCTCTGCACGTTGGAGTTTTAATTTTCGTCACAAGAACGACTCGCATTTCATGTCAGCCCACCTCTGATACAAACATGCGACTTATTGAGTCACAACATCTACACGTTTCTAGTAATCTTGAAACTGTAAATTATACATATTATTATCGAGGTGAAGTTGTATTGTTCTTCTCCATATAAAAATGTCACACCTAGTGAAGGTAGAAGGACGCTACAGCCTGATATTAGAAGGACCGCCAATTTGTTCACCAATTCAAATCAATGGAACCCATCCGAGGCCGGAAACAAAACAGTCTGGCACCATCTTGACATAACTAGTAGCCCTTTTCGCTATTATAAACTGGGAACATGACCAAGTTCCAAGATGATTAAAGCAGTTTTAATACATAACGGCCAAGCCTTCTTATTGCACACCCAAAGCCGTAAGAAAGAACATTCTGGTAATTCCACCAATGATGCAGCGTTTTTTCACTAAGCTAAAATTAAACCGAAACACCGTTGGACATCTGTCTTCAACTGCCAGACCTAATCTACATGAAACATGGGTTTGTCTCGGCTCTCCACTCCCGCAAGGAAAACATGAGTCATTTCTTAGAAAGAAAACCTCGTCTCCAAGCATCTTAAGACAACGGGAAATTGAGAATCTGGAGAGAATTAAAACCTCGTCCTGATTTTACTAATGTTACGGATCTTGAACCAGAACTGCAGATCTAGAGAATTCGGTCACATACACTATATACCCAAATACTCCCCAACAAACAACGCTCATCTCACTTCTAACATCAATAGTTGCTTTAAACCCATGTAACAATCTCTCAAATGAGTTGTTGTTGTCCTGACAAAACAATATAATGGTGTTGCAACCTGACGTTTTGATCAGTACGCTCTGCTCGTCTTCAGTAGAACCTAATTATAAGCGTTGTTACAACGCCCTCAATATTACTCCACACCTCAGCAAAACTAACTGTAGACAGAGCAATGACAGTTGGTGGACAGCGTTGTTAAATGGAGAGCAGATGTGGCAGTTCAGCATATGCCTGAAAAGATACAAAGTGCTCTTATGTACATGGCAGTTACCACCAAATTGTAATGGCGAACTTCCCACGACATAAAACTTCAAAACTATAAGCGGCTGTGTCCAACTCAGCGACTTGCGCGGCTATAACCTTAAAGAAGGAGCTTTTTCGAACACTACGGGGATATCTGACCGAATCATAACACATACACCCGGTCCACCACGCGAAAAAACCCGAATCTTACCAAGTCAAACCGCAAACGCAGAAGTTAGAAGCTGGTTGAAAACGATCTGCAGGTACGACCACAGGCAATACTGACAGTACGGCAGCAAAACTGTTTCAAACGAATGATTCAAACTCACCAAACCGTTGCCACTCTCACAGTCGGTTTGCCTAGAGAACAAACTCTGTTGAAGGTGTGTCCGTGACGGACTTTCCAGTGGTGCAAGGCTGTTGTATTATCGACCTGAAGGACTTATTTTATTGTGATGGAAGGATCTTGCGGATCGATAATGTGACTAAGGTCTCGGGTCATCACACACGGGCTTGCACTCATCGAACGGATAAGTCATTGACATGCAGAAATTCAATGTACCTCCCCGACAAACTCATTCAAGCTTTCATTCTCATAAATTGCTGACCTTGTTTATTCCAACAGTGATACAAAAAGTACCACAATTGGCAAGTTCATATCAGAGCCCCGGCTCAACATTGATAAACTGACTGATATGCTTACATTCTTTGCACAAATCAAGATATTTATAATAAAACCAACCTGTGAAAATGTCAGCTCATTCGTCGTTTCACTTGCGAGAAAACGGTAAAAATGCATTCAGCATTTTTGTACGTATTCATAAAGGCATAGTTTTTGTCTCACTGAGACGAAAACTAATTTTGGATCTTATTTCATTTATCATTTAAAGGCAATAACACTTCAGGCAGAACTATTTCAAGGAAAGTTTTGTACCATCATTATCTTTATACCATGTATAAGGTATATGTAAATCTGTGAACATTGATTTTCTTCTCACCAATGTTGAGCTGGTGCTTTATAGTGTAGTCTCTCAGTTTACAAACTGTGGATAGTACTAGAAACAGATACCATGCAGATACAAAGCAGGACAAGTTCTTATAAGCACAACTCTATACACAGCAATGTAGATATCATCGTATGGTTTTACGCAAACGACACTCTAACATGCAATGCCTAAAATCCAATGATCATTGTGGAGTTCTATAGTATACCATAGAATGAGGATCATTTATTTTATTATATAAACACTATAAAGTCAGCCAAGATGACCGCTGAAAAAAAGACTAATGGAATGGCAACCAAGTGTGGAAAAAATGAGATAGCCCCCCCCCCCCCAAAAAAGAAGAAGCATAAAACCACACGCAAAAAGAACAAGGAAAAGTACAGCAAGAAAATGATATTATAATTGTAATGATTAAATCAAGGATAAAGAATATTGGTTGGTTTTAACCTTATCAATTCTCGGTGTATAAGGACAAAACAAAATAAGAATTAAGAGAAATGAATATACACGAAGAGGGCTGCGTCCCAATTGACCAGACGTCATCATTACAAGAATCTTGGTCGCTCCATTTTGGTCCCTGTGTGTTTTCCAGTGTAATTTTTTAGTGGGAATTTTAGGCGACGGGGCGTTTACACGCTTACCTGCGCCAAATTTCATGTCTCCGCTAACCAATTATCTGCTTACAGCCCACAGATTCACATGCTTTACAGGGATCTGTAAGCACAACATTCCGTGATAAGCAGAAAGCCTCACAAAAATGGTGAGCGTTACACAGTCGTCGCGTGTGACGTGCGTGCAAGGGGTCAATTATCACCAATCATTGGATGACCAAACATTTCCTCATATGTTGCAAGACCGAACGACCAATAATTTCCATTTTTGTCAAAACAATAAAACCAGAAACCCAATGTGATAAATCAATTTCCTACATTTCCTTTCCGAAACTCCAGCTCTGGAAATTCCAAATTTTACCTGTAAATTAAGTCATAAGGGTGTTTGGACGATTGCTTATCTGAAAAAGACATGCAGCTAACAAATCAACCATGTCCTGGTTAGTTCTTGACCTACATCATAACTTAATGACCAGATCTGGTCTGTACTCGATGTCTATAATCCGTCAAAGTTTGCTAGCCCGAGTCAACCCAAAACTGTGAAACAAATCTGGAGGAGGGGGGGGGGGTGCGCAGTTGTAACATTTTGAACGCGCTCTCCTTAAGGTTTTGAAGGGAAAGTAAGTCCCCTCCTGTCTGTGGAACAACTAGCTATCGGTTTTGATAACAATGGCTGAGGCCCAATGTTAAACCCATTTAGCTCACACCAGAGAATTTTTAACGCCGTGTCTTTTTCATTACACTGCAAAAACTAGGGTGTTAAATTGATTCTCTTGGTATCCATGTGTGACAACACCGACATGGTGTTAATTATACCAATGATAAAGCAATGTGGGTAACTAACACCATGTCAGTGTTGTCACATATACCGAGAAAATCAATTTAACACCCCAATTCTTTTACGGTGTATGCAATGTACACTGCCGATAGAAATTTCGGAAAGGGGCGACAGTGGCGTAACTAAGGGTGTGTGTGTGGGGGGGGGGAGGGGGGGGGGCACGGGGACCCAATTGATGTCCATGCCCCATCCCCGTGCCCCTTATCTGGATTTTTGAGATTGAAAAATACAAAAATACAATGTTACAGTCGAGAAGCTTTTATGTAGTAATTTCAATGTTTTTGTATTTATTTTTGTTTATTATTTACACGCATATAATGTATTTTGTTTTACCTCAACAAGTCAGAAGAGCGCTGAAAATGGCTTCTTTTATGAAAAATATACAAACGGAAATTACACTTTTAATTGGACAAAAGTGTCCCCCTTCAAAAATATGGCGCCCACCTGTTTCCCCCTCAAAATTGTTCTCTTGTTGCGCCGCTGAGGGGCGGGGGGTGCAAGCCGTTTCGAAAACCAACATCAACGTGCACAAAAATCATTAAACAACAACGATGCGGCTGTATTAAATTGGGCACTGATTTACGCATTCAAACTGTGAACGTCAACCGTTCCGTTGGAAAGATGCTTCGGCCCATCAACATTATACTCGAATGCACTGATGTTAAACAAAACCCATATTTTATTCTGCTGTCCCCTGGTGTGTGCCTTGACAGATCAAACAGGAAGTTCACTTGTGTCATGGCCCTCTAGGGGTCATTTCGTGTCAGGGATACCGGATGTCAGATTGGTCTGCGTGGGTTCTTATCTACCGTTGAACAGGACAGTGCAATTATAGAAAAAAAAGTGCAGCCACACAGTGGCTAACATCGTAATAAGTATAACAAATTATTTTGGCAAGCTTGGGTATAACAGGATAAATTTGGCATGTTGGGAATTGTATTTCATATATAAAGTACACGGTCATCCCTCCTACTGTCTGACCATTCAATATCAACAATTGTGACTTTGAATGATAGATAAACTATGCCAGCTTACAATATGACAGCATGTGCTTAGTGCATCTACAAAGTACACGGTCATGGGTTGTTGACCCATGACCGTGTATCCATGACCGTGCACTGTCTGACCGTTCAGTATCATCAACTGTGGTTTCGAATGATCTAAACTATGCCAGCCTGCAATGTGATATCACACAGTACGCAGCACACATTTAACCCTCCTACTGTCTGGTATTTCAATACTGTGGTTTTGCATGATAGACAATATGCCACCCTGCAATAATAATGATAGCGCCTTACATTAAAAATCTCAAAACGCTGTACATAATTAAAACAAGATCAACAACATAATATCATGTGGTGAATACATGCAGTACACAGTCAACCCTCCTACTGTCTGACCATTCAATATCACCGTGGTTTTGAATGATAGATAAACTAGTGCTTGTCTGCAATGACATAATTATTGGCGAATACAATGTTCATCTACAAAAAAATGGATTACATGGTTTCGAGTTAGTAAAAACTCGTTGGGAAAAAGCTTCCAAATAGGAAACAATATTTGTTAATGGCGTCACGTTTCGACCCTAGCAGAGTTTTTCTCAGAGGCTAAAACCAGCAAAAGTCACCTTCTTTGAAGCTTCAGTAAAGTAACAACAGTTATCTTTTGTTTCCTTTTTTTCTTTAAAACAACACAAAGCAAAACAGTCTCGCACTACGACATGATAGAGTAAACACCATGTAGCCAACGCCCAAGTCCCTGGGTGGGAAGGCGCGTTGAGCCGGTGTGATCACCGGGAGATTTCCGCTGCTCTCCCCGTTGTCCCTTCTGACTTTACTGTAATAGTGCACCATGGGGCGGTGACTCATTACCTACGACGTCCCGTCACCATGACTCGGGTCTTTTGTATCGAAGATTCTTGTGCAAATAATTTCTGAAGAGCAATACACTGGAGGAATTCTTGCACACGGAAACCATGTTTTTTTTATGGAAGCCGTATGGGCTTTAACGCGAGGGTGATACTGTCATGCAAAGGGAACCCCAAAAAATCAGTTTCTTTCGTGGCGGGACTTTTGGAGTCCGGGCTCTTTGGCCCTTTTCGAAATCATCGCTTGGGCTCAGGCTTCGGTTCCGTCCGCCTTAAAGCCCCGTACCGAAAACGCATGTTTTCAAAATAACTGACGGAGCCCGAGAAGAGCTGAATCCGTGGTTTCGGAAAGGGTCGTTGTAAAGCCGAAGTTGAACATGGTTAAGAAAAACTAATTTATTTAACTATTGTAAAAAAAATCCTTAAGTTAAACTTAAACCAAAAATACCGAAAAGTTTTCAAACATATGTCATAACATTCAGTTCAAATTGTTGCGCTGTTAACAAGATCGGTTTTGCACAAACTTATCGACCAACAGCTTACTCAGATCAGCTGAGATCTATTTTACTTAGCTGCTTCAACCGAAAGCAAAAATACGACAATTACCTTTTTATGTAGTTGCCAACAGAGCATATTTTAATGTCTTCGTTAAGAAATTTTTTTTACCCGGCACACTTAAAAATGCAGCATTTCAGTGGCATTCCAAAACAGAAGGCCAGTCATGTCATAGGCAGATGCATGCCTGTATTTTCCCCCTTTTGTACCAACTAAAGTGCGTTGACCTCTTAAGCTGACATCCATTCCTTTGACAAAAATTTGGTGGCACATTCGCCAACAAAAGCCAATACACACGCTAAGCAATACTGATAGAATGCTCACAAACTATGCCCCTTGCTCTATTGAAAAATATCAGGCCACTTCATGTAACAGGTTGATTTAGTTTGGTCTGATAATGATTTACACAACAAAATAAGAGAAAATCATCATGACAAAACTTACCTGATTGCAGATCCTAGATAGAAAAATGTCCGAGAGATGTTGAGAGCTTGCGGATCCAACACAAAATGGTGACCGCGGATTTGATACACGCTACTGATTTTAAAAACTACGAGTGTTTTTGGCCTTGGAGGGCGTGGCCAGTGACGCTATGGAGGTACGTAGTAAAAGTGTTAGCATCTACGGTCGGTTGCGCTGTGTGAATAGATTATGACGTCATGCGCATAGTATTGTCGTTAATTCTTATGGTTGCAAAATACTGCATGGAATAATAGCGTCACTGAGCAAAGCTGATGCGCTGAGTTCCCTGGTGACACTTTTAGAGCTGCCTATAGTAGTACAGTATTTCACTTCTTAAAAAGTACAAAATGTACATGTATTATAACAGCTTGCTGAAAGCCTTTCTGTTGACGTGCAATGAATATTGATGGCATGGAATACCAAAGGAAATCCGGGTGCTCTGTCCTTCTTGGCAACCCTTATTAATTCCAACTGTATTATGAGGCCTACAAATCATTGGTACATTCATTCCCTTCCTCTAGTTAAAAAACCCAAACAAACAAACAAACAAACAAACAAACAAACAAACAAACAAACAAACAAACAAACAAACAAACAAACAAACAAACAAACAAACAAACAAACAAACAAACAAACAAACAAACAAACAAACAAACAAACAAACAAACAAACAAACAAACAAACAAACAAACAAACAAACAAACAAACAAACAAACAAACAAACAAACAAACAAACAAACAAACAAACAAACAAACAAACAAACAAACAACAAACAAGCAAACAACCAGCCAACCAACCACCCCACCACCCCCAAAAAAATCATCAACAACAACAACAACAACAACAACAACAACAACAACAACAACAACAACAACAACAACAACAACAACAACAACAACAACAACAACAACAACAACAACAACAACAACAACAACAACTACTACTACTACAACAACAGCAACAACAACAGCAACAAAACAACAACAACAATAACAACAACAAAACAACAACATGAACAACAAAACAACAACAACAACAACAACAACCACAACAACAACAACCAACGTGTGAAAATTCCATCAAAAACGTGGTCACTTCAGAAAAACAACGGTTTGTTTAAGGTAAAATACAGGATTGGATTCATCAAAATTACTTTTAATTAGTATCAGTCTGAAAGCTTCCTGGTTATGAAGTTCATACCAGTACCAATTTCCCCTAGATGTATTTCCCCCCGTATGAAATACTGTCAAAGTTGAGAAAATAGAATTTGAAGACCCCGATTTTAATTTCGGTTGCAACAATCAAAATTAAGGACAATGCGTTTACGTGCTGAAGTGTGCGCGGTTTTCCCACTATTTTCTCCTGACTCAGACAATGGATTGAGGACAAATTTTCACAGTTTTTGTTCATGTATATGTTGAATCACACAAAAAGCTAAAAACACTGCACTTTCAATTTTCCAACCCTGTATTTTTACCTTTAAATTGTAGTGTTTTGAAATCATATACGTTCAAAATGAGTGTTTTGTTTCGATTGCATTAATCGAAACTAAACACAGTGATCTTTTGGGTCTTGTATAAGCCCCAGCTCAACATTGGTAAGAAGAAAAACATAACTGTTCACAGATTTAGATATACCTTACATGGTATAAAGATAATGATGGTAGAAAACTTTCCTTGAAATATTTCTGCCTAAAGTGTTATCGTTTTTAAAATAATAAATGAAATAAGATCCAAAATTATGGGAGTGCGTACACACATGCTGAAAGCATTTTTGCCGTTTTCTCGCAAATGAAACAACGAAATGAGATGAAATTTTCACAGGTTAGTTTAATTACAAATATCTTGATTTGTGCAAAGAATGGAAGCATGTATAATCAGTTTTACAATGTTGAGCTGGATCTTTAATGGAAACTATACACGGTGATCGTTTGGGTCTCCAACTGCTGTTTTCTCGATTTTATTTCAGACGGAAATTATTCTCTTTGGATTGGTACTGGTATGAACTTTACAATCAGTGAACTTTTATATTGAATTCATTTTTGTTGACGGTCATCCATCTTGTTTCTTCGACTGCAAAAGCGTGCTTATAATGGATGTAACTCCACATTCTCACTTCCATGTTTTGTAAATATTATCTAATCCTTTAAAAAACTTGTTTTCCACCTAAATTTTGCTTAAAATATGTAAAAAGATAAATAAAATAAATAAAAATAACGATGCATGCAGTGGTGGCTCAGTTTTGTGTTTTTCCCATGTTTGAAGTTTCGGGCAATTCAAAATAATATTAATTGAAATGACATTTTTACAACATTTAATGTTTAAACAAACCATTATGTCCCACTTTAGATCAAAGTTAACATTTCAATAAATAAGTTTTTGTCATGGGAAATTTTCAATCTAACTTGAGACATTTGGGAATAATAATCCCCTTTAATGTATTACCCTTGACTCTGTACTATTAGGTCCACTCACAACATTAAAGGGATTCTCAATACTTCTCATTGTGAACCCCAATCCTGGTACTGCTGCTGGACAATGGTAACCGACCTTTAAAAGGTCAAATCTCAGTAGCCCTGCACTCTAAAACTACACTTATTTAGTAAAAAAAGCCTTAATTCGTCATTTTAGACCATTTTTACTAATTTTAGTCAAAATGGGGTCTAAAATGACTAATTAACGCTGTTTTGACTAAGTTGGTTTTTAGAGTGGCATCAAATAATTTATTTGCTGTAAAAAGGACTACAATAAAAAACTAACGAACTCCAATATTGGCCTCATTTAAACAGCTTAGCAGAAAACAGAGGCAACTTTATTTCTTAGCACAAAAAAAAGTTGCTGGGCAAGGGTCACAACAATGGAAATTATCATTTTGGCAGGTAACGTGTTTCTAACAAAGATTTGTCTGTGCTAACCGATTTTATGAAGCTGTCCCTGAATCGAGTAAAACTTCGTTTTACAATTCATTATTACACTTTATAGTTGCGTTTTACAAGTGTATGGTTTGAATACAGAGCGGATATTGACTCATATATCACCTAAAACCCTGTAAAGCTAGATAGCTCTGACCTTAAAACTCAATGTCATTATAACTTCCTCTAACGTGGCGGCTGAGAGGACGATGTACGGCTGTTCCATGAGTCCAAATTACTGATATGCGTATCCATGATCTCGGAAAAGAGCGACTAAAAATTATGTCAACTGACTGACTTAAATTCTTATTAAAAGTCAGTTTTAGGGGCTGTCAAACCGAAGATTTTTTTTTTACAAAGATGTCGTATTTTAGGCATGAATTTACTTTCCCCCTTTTTAAAATGAAATTTGCCCATCACAATGATTTTCCTCCGGGGGGGGGGGGGGGGACACAGTGTGTGTGTGTGTGGGGGGGGGGGGCAGGTACCATGTTTTTAATGAATTTCTACATTTTTTTCATGGGAGGCCACTGGAAATTTGTGGGGGCACATGCCCACAGGCCTCCCCCTTAGCTACGCCGCTACACAATGCCCAAAGGCCACTCGAGGTGTGGGCTACAATGTGTTGAATTTTAGAGGATTGTTGGATGTGTTTGGTCATAATGAATTAATGGAGAAAATTTAGGTTTTGACACAGTGTAGATTGCTGTCCTTCTGCTGAGAGAGAAGCCGAGAACCTAATCCTAAATCCTAATCCCACTCGATCCTGAGAGACAAACTCAATCCGAATCGCGGAGAAAGTACCCAATCCTGTGATCCATGGAGAAATTACACCCAAACCTCCCTTAGCGAGTTAGACCCCAACCCCACTCACTATTTAAATCTCATCGCCACAAATTATTCATTTCCTGACAAAGAACATGACTGTATATTTGATTTGCGGTAACACCGTGTGATTGTAACTACTTTGCTATAATATACAGTAGATTGTTCTTGTGAGAACTTGTTCTGTTAAGAACATGCAATAGTCAGGACATCAAAGACAACGAACTTTGAAAGATCCCATTCACAAAATGTCATCACCATGCTGGTTGTTGAGCCCCTGTCGTCACAACAGGGTATTCAGGACAAACGATGACATCATCTACTATGCAAAAAGTCGACTCGTGCCCACTTCCCCTTGCCAAGGCAATTTTTTTTTAAACCAAGGCCGAGTTTCCAAAGGTTAAAGTGGTACAGATTGCAGATGAGACATGTTTCTACTTGAATTTCTTATAAAATTTATTCAATGAACTCGTCCCCCTCAAAAAACAAAATTGCTCAGTTTTTATATAAACCATGTTCGGCAACCGCAACTCTTTTCACCATATACGTTCCTGGAAAGTTTGTTTTAGATCAAGAGACTTGCACTTGTTCACCACTAGACTTGATGACAAGTCGTTTGATAGTCGTGTTTTGTTGCTGAAATTCAGTCGAAATCCATCGTTGCGGTAATAATAGTACAAGAGTAACTGCCTGAGTTGTTTAATTTGAATGGTCGATCTCAGCAAAATGGGGACAAGGCAACACACGTCCCCGCGAAAGATAGAAATAGCGCGTACAGTGACTTTTGCGCGTGGAGCCAATTACCGACTTGGCACCAAGTCTAGTTCACCACGCGCAGTCAGCCAATGACAAGCCTTCTTTTTATGTCAGCGAGGGCGCTGTTGACACCGCAAGAAGGGGGTTCATTCAATTTAAGGAGTTGTACATCTTTAAAGGTGCAGTTTGATAGACCTTATGCATTGACGTCATCACACCGCCATCTTAGAGGTAATTCGATGATGCAACAATGGAAAACGCAGATTTATGTACGCGCAGCGCACAGAATGGGCCAATGAGCAACCTTCTTTTTACCTCTAACCGAGGGCGCCCTACTCCAATGACGTCATGTGCATAAGGTCTATTAAGCAAATATCCCAAACCTGGTACTTGATGCAGACAATGAAGGCAACTGCCTCCATCCATGCCCCTTGCCTTGGTGTCCTTTGAAATGTTCCCGTAGAAATCAAAATTTCCCTCATAGCAGTGCCCTCTACATAATAAGGTTAACCTTATTAATGACTGCATTAGGCCTGATATTGTGATGGCATTTTTCAAGGTAATCAATGATTCTACGACCACCGCTATATGGCTTCCTTTGCTAATCAGGAACTTCCTCCAAGAGCCTTCTATGACCTGCCCCATCATCTGATCATGTCAGAGCTGTCACATCTCTAAAATTAGCCAAGCACAAACACTTCTTGCTTACCAGATAAGGTCGCCAGCCAAAACCCACAGCATATATATACGATTTGTGATTGGTCCCAGCTTTAAACGTGCTTCCTTATTTGGTTAAACTTCTTTCAGCTTAAGCAGTTTTATGAAATCTGGCTTAGTCTTCTTGGGTCAGCGTAATCACTGAAGTGATTAAAGCCAAAGATTAAAGCCACTTAAAGCCAAAGATTTAAGACTAAGTCCAATAAGACTAATCTTTATCCATTAACGGATCTTTCGCTGTCATACATAATGTCCTGTTCGATGACGACCCTCTTGCAGCAAACATGGGCATACTTCAGCAACTGTTCCATCAAACTCAAGGTCTTAAAACCATGGCGTATCTGGTGCACTTGGATGAATTTACTGGGCAGTTGTTCTCAGCAAACACTGGTAACCAGTCTACACAACCATGTAAATGTATGCTGTTTGCGGCTGGTTTCCTGCTAATTTCTGCTCAGCGTGCAAATTCATAATCCCTTAACATCCCCAACCCTTCAAAATCCAACTGCATGTTTTGTCTGATTGTTGGACTGAGGACTGCACTAATAAACTGAGTATATTTTACATGGGATCAGGCATACCACCATAATCAGAGTCCAACAGCTTGGGTGTTGAGTTACTGAATGGGGTTAGATTGACAACTGCACTAGTAAACTGATCATGCTTTACATGGGTTCAGATCAGGTATAGCACCATAATCAGAGTCCAACAGTTTGGATGTTGAGTTACTGAATAGTGTTGGATTTTAATAGAGTGTGGAAAGATGCCAGTAAATCACGCAAAGTAGTGAAGGGGGTTAAACAAGCAAGGGGAGACTTTGGAACGTCAGCGGGTACCCCAGTAAGTGTTCCTTTTCTATTGTTCTCATAATAGAAAAGGACCGCTTACTAGGGCGCCCTCTAACGTCTTAAAAGTCTCCCATTATTTCTGATCAGTAAATGTATGAAAATGGACCAAAAACAAGTATTTGATTGTTAATGTAGTCCAGCAACTTAATTTAATAAAAAAAAAACATCAACAACAGAACACAAAATAACTTCTCCAAGAGACACAACTTTTTCACAGTCAAGGATTACGGTTCGTCTGCCTCTTTATTATTTTCCGTCAGTTAACCATCAGAACCCAAATTTTGATCAATCTATGTGAATTTAACCGGTCATACTGCATAAAATGACGCACTTGCTTATTTATCTTGAACCTCCATGCTTGCCAGGAAACACAAGTCACCCCTCCTACGCTACTAGGGCAGAGGCGGTGGCTGACTCACTGTGGGTGGGAGAAAGAAAAACAAGACGTCTTAGCGTAGGGGTAAAAGGAAGACATTAAAGGACCCCCTGAAGTGAATATTTCTTAGAACATATTTTGTGCTACTTTCTAATCCCCTTAGGTGTATGAAAATTTTATTGAAAAGTGCACTTCTTTAAATATTGTAAATTTGCCATGCTTTTCCAGACAACTGAGGGCGCTGTTGAAATTTGCTTATTGGAAACATTTGTGAGAAGCTTGCTTATTGGCTTACTGCCACGAACTGACACAACGAATCACTTCGGAAAAGAAATTTACGACAACAAAATATCCTGAATTCTGTAAACCTTTTGTGCATTTATTGCAACATGGAGGTTTTTGCTTGATATGACATCACACTTTTGCTCATGAATATGGAAATTTTCATTAGCATAACAACCAAAAAGGTACCAAAAAACCATTGAAAATGGCAAAATGAAAATTAGAAATAATGTTAATTGGGAAGGATTAATTTCCAAGGATTGCGTTAAAACAAATTTACTCCCGAGGTGTTTTTGCCAGAAACCATACCATAGCCGACAAAATCAATCAATTGTTGGACAGTCAATATGCAACTACTGAATAAATCATAATCAACCAGTGCACTTAATATTAAAAATCCTTTTAAAATCAATCAGTCGTTCTAAAGGGGTAAAAGTCCAACTCCATCAAAATCAACCAGTGGTTCAACAGGGCTGAAAGACCAACTCCATCAAAATCAACCAAATCTGATGGTGGTGTACTGGATCAATCGAAATCAAGTAAAACCAGCCTATTGACTTTGATGGATTTGGTACCGTTAGGGTAAAAGGGATAGTAAGATCTCTATCATGGATCATATTCAGGACTTAAATGTGGGAAAAAATCTACAAGACCACAGGGCTTCTTGTTTAAAATGTTTACTGGACCATAATTGTTCTTAGAAGATCAGAATTAAAATGAGCAAAACACTTCCTGACACAGTTGAACATGCATTTAAATGTTTTTATTTGAACAAGCGCCACGACTTGTATATGATTGATCTAACTTGTCTTTAAGGGTATTTCTCAACAAAAACCTGAACGTTTCAGCAACACACAGTTCACATTTTTCTTGCGTATGTTGATCAGACAATATATCTATTAACCATGGTATTGATACGATCTTTCATTTGAAAAAAAAAAATTCAACAGTGTGGATAAAAACATTCCAGGTGATTACAAATAATGCTTGTCCCTTTAAGACCATCTATATGATAGGGGTAGATGTGGAGACAGTGGGAACATTACAGGAAATTGAACTGGGGGAAGGAGGAGGTCAACAGGAAACCAGAGAGAAATGGGGAAGCAAACAGTCCAACTCAGTATGGATGTGAGCTATAGACCTTCATCATGCTGCAGCCATCTTGATTTTCACTCATTCAAACCAATGTAACCAAACCGACGCTGGAAGGGCAAATAGTCTGGTTCCTTTTTGTACAATGAATATTAGGGAACATGACCAAGATGGTTGCAGCATGATAAAGGTCTATTGTGAAGGTGGGCAGGAGGGGCACAAAGATGGATATGAAGGAAATGGATTTAAGGTCAAGGGTTAAGTAGAAAGACAAGGTAAACCCTAATCATCCCCGACCCTTCAAAATCAAAATTTCATGTTTTGATTCTGTTGGACTGAAGACTACATTATAATATGCTTTATGTGGGATCAGGCATACCACTATAATCAGAGTCCAACAGTTTGGGTGTTGAGTTACTGAATGGTGTCGGACTGAGGGGTTTGGCCCCGGTGTTTTTTTGTATGGTTTGCTGCAGATTGCGCCCACAGCACCTTGTAAACCGTTACATGGTGCTATGTAAATAAACGGGTCCTTTCATTCAAACACAGCTCCACAAACCTTGTAGAAAATAATGAGTGCTTTGAGTGTGATAAAGCACTATATAAGAACTGCGTATTTATTATTAACCCTAACAGTCCCTATTCCATCAAACTCTAACAGCAGGTTTTGTTGAACTGTGTTGGACTTGGTACTGCATGAGTAAACTGATCATGCTTTACATGAGTTCAGGCATACCACCATAATCAGAGTACCACAGTTTGGGTGAACTGTGTTGGACTGGGTACTGCATGAGTAAACTGATCATGCTTTACATGGGTTCAGGCATACCACCATAATCAGAGTACCACAGTTTGGGTGTTGAGTTACCCATATGGTGTTGGAATTTGTTAGAGTGGGGAAGGATCCTAGTAAATCACTCTGGGGAGTTAGGGTCAAGGACAAAAATTCACTCACTATTTCCAGGTGGGAGCTAGGACTCTCTTGGACTTGTAGTATCGAGCCAGTCTGTGGATTCTGCTCTCGATGAGAATGAGGCGGAACTTGGAGTCTCTATCCTGAAAAAATCAACCAGAAAAAGAAAAGAATATTAATCTAAATTCAAACTCAAACAGAAATTCTGACATGGGGAGCTGATGATCCACAACTAAAACTTTTTGCTTATGTTCAACTAAGTATTTATTTGTTTACATCAATCTTTCTTGATAAGCATAGCTGATCATCACACAAACTCATAGAAAAACACACAGGTTGCAAAAGAAATACGACAAAATGATTTGACATTAAAAATAGGTAAAATAAAAATTAAGTATTGACCCCTTGCACGCACGTCACACACGGCGACTGTGCCACGTTCACCACTTTGGAAGTCAATAGGTCTAAAATACGCACCACACACTGTATGAGACGCATGACTCGACTTCCAAAATGGCACAACCGAGATTATTGGTGATGATGACATCAGGTGAATTTGGTCAATAGCCCGAAACATGTGCAAAAACAAACTGCACAATGATCAGGCATGCAACTCATCAACCCCAAAAAAAGAGGAAAATGTTTCGACAAGCAAAATATTTTCAGTGCGCATTTCTAAATGTAAACTGCCAATATGATGTTTAACCATGGTTTAATGGGCCCGCTATGGAGGCCGAAAACGATTAAAGTTTTATTTTGGATGCAACAAATAAAAAAAAAAAAAATTTTTTTTTTTTTTGCGGCGTGTTAGCCCCGCAATTTGGGCGAGATTGCCCATGGGGAAGAACCCATACTGTAATTTTTTTGAACAAAATGCTTTTGTTCCTGAGCCATTGTTTGTTGATATTAATTCAAGCAATGATTGTAACTACAATTAGAATGACAATGCTCACATTTACACAGCAAACACGCAATCATAACAGTCAAGTTTTGAACAACTTCAGCAAGAGGAATTTCGTCAACCTGCTTTTCCAACCAATTCCATTTCCATCCATTGTGTTCTTTGTGCCTTTTATCGACAGTTTTCTTCAGATCTATGCCTCCATTGCGACCAATGATTATACTTTCTTTCCGTTTTATTTCAAGTTGACACAGTGTGTTTCACAGCACGATGCATGCTTTTTTGCAGAAAATAGTAGTCTCAAGGCGTCTGTTTCCCACTGCATCCCAACACGTGAAGCATTAAGAGAAAAACTCTGGAACCAGTCTCTGCACATGTTCTGAAGAATGTATGCTGTACAAGGAGCAATGTGTCTGTGTCTAGACTGTGTAATGCCTTTGCACATGTAGACCACCGCGGGACAGACTTTATCCGATATCACGTACATGACTTGTATGTGTTTTTTCTAACTCGCGTGATAATTGTATTTTTTAAAGTAATTTTTAATTCAGGGGATTTATTTTTTAAACGCGGATTTTTCATGAACGGCGAATTTTTTTTCTTCAAAAACGCGGAAATCCGCGTTTTTGCGGAAGAGTTGCATGCCTGAATGATAAAGACAAGAATCGATTCTGAAGCTACTGTGGCAAAATTAACATAAAATGTGATGTAAGAAAACTAAGATAACACTGGTCATGTACAGGTAAGGCACATTTGCTGATCGTTAAAGATGGGTTGCTATTGAGGGCTCAAAATTTCAACTGAACCTTAAGCAGTTTTACAAATGATTGTGTAATCTTATAATTTGAAAAGAAAATTTTTGGGGTGAACAAAAAAGAGTTGACTGGAGCGGGATTTGAACCTGCGACCACCGGCTTAACATACCCATGCTCTACCAACTGAGCTATCCAGCCCTAATGTTGGCGGTCAATAAACCACAAGGGAAACTAATAAACCACAAGGGAAACTGACTGGGTAAATTTGTAAATCAGTTTTGGGGTGAACAAAGAAAAATTTACTGGAGCGGGATTTGAACCTGCAACCACCGGTTTAACGTACCGACGCTCTACCAACTGAGCTATCCAGCCCTAATGTTGGCTGTCTCTCTATTTTGTTGATATCTTTGTTCGATGGGGTGCCAGTCAGTAGGTTTTACAATTCACAGTGTATGAATTTGACATTTTCTATAACATGTATAAAGAGGGTTTCTTTGTGCCATCGGTAATCTCTAAGAAAATGATTCCGGCAATTCCTACGGAATAATCCCGCCGGGAAGATGGGACAAAATAGAAAAATCCTAGCAGCATTTGGTTAAAAAGATATATATAAAAAAAAAAAAAAAAAAAAACACACAATACAAAATAAGGATCAGCTTAGTTTCTCCGTTTCATACACTGGTAAATGACAAGCAAGATTGCATACTACAAAGTCAGGGAGAAGTTCGACACGTTAAAATACAAAATACCAACAAAATACCAAACAAATAGTCACCATTCAGCCATTTGGCTCCCTGCAATCCTCATGCAGACGACAGGCGGCCGTTGTGCTGCTTTGCTCAGTGCACACACACGTGCCGTGTGCATGGACAACCTCGGTGCTGTTGAGATGACGGACCCAGCTTACAGGATGACTTTATTGGACCATTGACCCATTTCACCTGGCGTCATCATCACAATGATCTTGGTCAGCCATTTTGGAAGTCAGTGTCACCGTGTATTTTACAGTGTAGTGCACAATTTAGGTCGCGCAGCGTTTACAGGCTTACCGTATTTTTACGCGCAATTTTGACTCTCAAAATGGAGAGCGTGGCAGATAGTACCTGCGAGTGACCTTGATGCAAAGGGGTCAACATGAAAAGGTTAGATACCTTGCGGTTTCTCTCCAGATGCTTGCGTACAGCCACGGCCTTCTTGATGAGGCAGTAGAGATCCTCAGGGAGGGTGGGTGCCAGACCTTTGGCCTTCAGGATCCTCAAGATCTTGTTGCCTGTGACGAAACGGACTTGGGCAACACCATGGGAGTCACGCAAGATCACGCCTGAAAGTATAAGTTTGATAATTAATCGTTTGCCAGTATCACCATCTCGTTGTGAAGATTTGTTGTAATTTTCCCTTGACCTCTACGTAACAAGAACTCACAATTTGGATGTGCATTGGAATCATTAAGCATTTGTTTTGAGCTCTACTTTCTTGTCACTTTGCAGACTGCAGTAATTCTGCTTTATCCCTAACTCCCTAGCTTTAATTACTTTAGACCTTCCTCAATTCTCCATTACCCTCCAAAATGAGAGTGCATGACACTCACTGCCTCAATCCTTCAAAATCCTCCAGTATGAGTTTGTGCACAAAGAATCCTTTGTATATAGCATTGTACAATTTGCAAGACAAAGCACATGTACCCAGCATACCATTACACATACAGGAATAAATTTCCCTAATTATTTATTTTCCTCCGAAATCCTCCAGAGTCCTCTACAGTAAATTTTCATTATGCCCTAGATCCACCACAATCCTCCAGGATCTCATTGAAGGATGCTTCCTCAATCTTCCACAATCCTCTGTGTATCAAATGTCGACCTTCCTCAATCCTTCATAATCCTCCAATTGGTGATTTTTGAATGTGCTTCAATCAACCCAGGAGGACTTAGGAAGGTTGGGATTTTAATCATCCATTTGAATTGTTAACACCTTGCTCTGATCATCAGCCAGGGGAGACACTGGTCCTCATACTATCTGACCTCCAGACTGAGCAAACGGGTCTGACATTTCACATGTCGAGGCTGAACATGTCGCAGGACTCACATTTCAAGACAAGCTCCACGAGACCACATCTTGAAGCTCAGCACTTTCACTGGTTTTTCAATAGTTTTTACAAGACTTAAACTACTTCTGTCTGTTTTATGTTTGCTAAACATGAAAGAGTTTGGAAATGGAAGTTCAAGTATGCATCAGTAAATCTCCAAAAATGTCTGTTTAGAAAAAGTTAGGCTACAGGAGTAGTTTGGTTTTGAGGTTATCAGCCAAATTCTAAGATTACTGGCCTCTGGCCAGTGGTCCAGTGGGTATTTCAAACATTCAGGCAGTGGCATCTGTGATATTGCAGCCATTAACCCTAACCACCCCAGGCCCATCAAAGTCCAACAGTTGGTTTCGTTAGATTTTGATGGGTTGAGTACAGTGAACTTTTGCTCTCCTGTTGGACTAAGATTGGTTGAGTACCTAAGGCCCAGGGTGATGGTGTTGGATTTTGATTGAGTAAGGAAGGTAAACGTAGGGTTCACTTGTGCTGGATAAACCATGCAACTATTATTGTTAGATTCTAATTGAGTGCATGTGTGTGTGCATTGCTGGAGTTTGTGAATAACTGTGTACACAGTGTTTGTTTATATGGACCACCCCTGTTATAAACAAGTGGTAAGGCTAAGTTCTGCTTTGTTCCAGTATGCATTATATTGTGTTACAAGTCCTGAACAATGTAATTTAAATAATGGATAGAACTTCCATTTTTAAGGTGGGGAATTCTAACTTTTTTTGTTGAGCCCGACAAAAAATAGATTTGTGACTGTGTGACTCACTGTTCAAACTTTACACTGAGCCAATGGTACACACTCAGTCAAAATCAAACACCTTAGAGCCCATTGTTTGATGGGATGAGTACTGTTCCCATACTGGTACTGTTTGAATTTGATGAGTTGAGTACTGCAGGCTATACTGGGTTACTATAGGTGTTGTGTTGGAGTTTGTTGGGTTGAGGAAGATTCCTAGTACAAATACTTAAGGGGTTAGGGTTAACGGACTTTAGCTATCTGGCTTACCGATTTGTGATGGGGAAAGACCCTTCTTTGAGAGCTTGTAAATCTGTTCCTTGACATCATCCGGTGATAGCTTCAACCACTGAGAAATGAAAAAACAAAAAAACAAACAACATGAAGGAAATGACTAAAATCCCATTTCATATACACTTAACAGCTTCACTGCATGTAAAACTTGTAGAAACACACATAAAAAGTGAAATATTTCCACTTAAAGTGAAAAGTAAATTTGCATCTTGTAGATACTGACACTCTCCTCTGACCCACATATCTTACACCACTCAGAATCTTTACCGGACTAGAGATATACACTTAACAGCTTCACTGCATGTAAAACTTGTAGAAACACACATAAAAAGTGAAATATTTCCACTTAAAGTGAAAAGTAAATTTGCATCTTGTAGATACTGACACTCTCCTCTGACCCTCTCCTCTGACCCACATATCTTACACCGCTCAGAATCTTTACCGGACTAGAGATTTTTTTTACAAGACCGAACAACTTTGTTTTCCCTTGTTAAATATTTGCATTTTTTTAAAGACCCAGCTTAACACTGGTAAGAAAGAAAAGCATAAATGTTCACAGATTTACATAATATCTTACATTGTGGTATAAAGAAAATGATGGTAGAAAACTTTCTTAGAAATAATTCCGCCTGAAGTGTTCCATCGTTTTTGAATAATAAATGAAATAATATCCAACATTTATTTTCGTCTCATGTGAGACCAAAACTCTGCGTACGAATGCGTACAAAAATGATGAATGCATTTTTACCGTTTTCTCGCGAATGGAACACAGAAATGAGCTGAAATTTTCACAGGTTGGTTTTATAACCTTGATTTGTGCAAAGAATGGAAGCATTTACAGACACTTTACCAATGTTGACCACAGGCTTCAAGGAAAATCCGACTGCTAAAACATGCATTAGTAAATCTAAAAATGCAATTCTTTTTAAATTGACAATTACTGTGACTTACTGTTGGTACACTACGACGGTAGGGTAGGGCTGAAGAGGAGATACCCTTGCTGTAAGGAAATTAAAAATAAACAAATCATAAACAAATTGGTCAGGTTTTTTAAACCAAACACAATCTTTTCAGAGCAAAGAACAGACAACGTTCAGGGTTCTCCCCATGTTCAAACTAGTGTATTGGGCCGATACGCCCGAATATGCAGA
The DNA here is from genome assembly GCA_911728455.2 of Marthasterias glacialis. Taxonomy (NCBI): domain Eukaryota; kingdom Metazoa; phylum Echinodermata; class Asteroidea; order Forcipulatida; family Asteriidae; genus Marthasterias; species Marthasterias glacialis. The sequence continues at coordinate 6,498,474 of OU452240.1, forward strand.
AATTACGGCCGATACGCAAAATAATTTTTAACATTTTTTTTATTATTAGATTTTAATATCAAATTCACAAAAATCCATTTTTAATGCTCCAGATTGCACAGTAGAGCTTTTTAAACCAAATGTAAACATTAAATAAAAACATTCCAAGGACCTGCTACCAATTCAGCGTGCTTCGGCCACACTTTCAAAGTTTGGGTCCAGAATGCCCCACAGTTTTGTCAAATTCTGGGGAGAACCCTGACGTTCCAATTTAGTGACAAGGTGCTGGACTGTCCCATTCAGCATATATGTCACCAAATTCCCATGGATTTTTAACTGTTTGTTTTTCCTTGGTAAAAGATGCAGAATCAAACCACAACTTTTTCTCTCATAACATAAATTATGGCCAAAAACAGTATCTTATTTTCCTAGATGGGTTTTGTTTACAAGTATGATGAGTGAAAAGGTGAAAGTCTTTAATAACTTATTTTTGTGGAATTTTATAAAAAGTCTCGGCTGATACTAACACATTCAAACATCGTCCTAGCCATGATGGTTGCTGTTGCACATCCAGGCTGTACTACGCTTAAGCGCAGAGAATAGGGCACCGTATGCGCAGAATTCTGCAGAACCGGTAAGTCATAGCGCTGTACAGTGTGCATGTGCCGCAGCAACCATCATGGCTCCGACGATGTTTGAATGTGTCAATGTCAGTATCAGCTCCAAGATTTTTCACAAAATTCCACCAAAATAAGTCATCGCATCACGAGTCTAAGGTACTCCAGACTTGCCGGCAATGACAAAGCTAGACCTAACAAAGCGATCGAGGGAAAAATTTGCACTATTCAGTTAGTATAGGATGATGGGGGGCTACAGCTTTACCAATCCTACATTTTTACCTTTTTTAAAATAACATAAATAAAATATTAATTTTGCAAGCAACATCAACTTATAGACCATGTGACCCTTGTTTACAAAAGAGTGACCTTGTACATTCCAGGGCAATTACTGGCAGGCAAGATACTGCATGGGACATATGAGAAATTTTACATTTTGTATCATAATTTCCACATAAATTCAATGGCTATTAAAATGAGAGCTGAACTAGTTGTGAGATGTGCCCCTTTCCTTCATATCCAAAGTTGATGACAATCGGACAGTGCAATCTCCATAAAATGAAAGATTTAAAGTATTTTCCCATTGAGCCGTGTACAAATCCTGCCTGCAGGAAGTCCAGGTTCTGTGGCTCTTTTGTAAACATGTGATGTCACAGGTAACATGGTCTATACAACTTTCATAAGTGGTAGTAAAGAAAGTTGTCACTTAATAATGGCAAAATTATGACATGTTTTAGACCATAAGAGCAAGGACAGTCCTCGCTTTTTTTCTATTGATAGTATGAAGTTGTTAAAGATGTGTGTGAATAGCGCCCTCTATTACAGTTTCATAGATTTACATGGCATGTGTATACAGAAAAACGGAATCAAATCCGAAAGTTAATTGTACAATTATGACGTTTAAGCGAATCAAATGTGTCCAAATCTTTACAACGTTACGCTGCAATACTTATAAATTAGTATATCTGATTAAATTGTGAAATTTAATAGCTAAAACATTACGAAATTACAAGGAAATTTAACCAACCCTGGTGCGTGCATGCGACCCATGATGGCAGATTTTGTGGAAAGACCGTATCACGTGATCTTCTAGTCGACATGGTTTCGTGCAAAAATCCGTAATACTTAAACTCTAAAATGATAAAGTTAAAAATTAATACGAAAAATAATAACATAAGAAAATTTCTTGTCAATATGCCAGTACTTTTTAACAACTGTCAAGTTTAATTTAATGAGACGATTACACTAAACTACGAGTAAGCTAAGTGGCAAACTTAAAATATGAGTAAACCGAGGAGTCATCTTTCTTGCACGCGCGCATCTGACCTTTGAACCCATGATAATAAACCGGTTGTGTACGTGTGTGGGGGGTGCCGGTGGTGTGTGTATGCTGTGATGGTGATGTGAGCATCGCGATCGAAAACTCTGCTCCGTACCTGACTGACTAGACTAGGACTAGGTCAATATAAAGTTGGTAACTCCATAGATCAAATATTTTCCGCATTGTCAACATTTTATTAACTCTTATACAGTGTTTGTAAACAACAATCATCAACAAATATGGCCTCCCCGCCTGGGAACAAATCAGCTTTTCGGACCTACCAGCCGACGCGTCAGATGGCTCGACCCGCCTCATCGTCAAAGATCCAGCGGACACTGGGAGGCTTGGACCAGCAACTGGATGAAATAATGGGCATGGAGATGGACCGAGGATTGACGGCATCACAAGAGAATCGCTGGGTGTTTGAGATCGCTTGGGAAGTTGCCAATAAAGGTCAGACTCAGACTCTTTCCCCCAAAGTTTTCAACAAAAGTGAATCGCCTAACCCCGCCCCCTTCCCAATAATTAAATTCATGAAGTAAAATTAAATAAGTTAAAAAAATGAAAGTACTACAAGTACTAAGTAGGCACAGAAATTAAGAACAGTTGTAATAAAAACAATTGCATTTTCCCGTTTTATAATTTATCCGACTTTTCCGATATGTAACACTAACAGATCAACATGAACATGATGAATAATTTGTGCCATAAATTGTACACAGGCCTTTGATTTGAATTTAATACGTGTAATTAAATTAAACAAATAGCCTAGGCCTAATTGCAACTTGTTTACCAATTAAATTTGCAAAAGCGATCATATTTATTAAAGATTAATAATTACATTGTAATTATTTGTTTAGCTTAATGCATTTTATTTTCATTTTTTTCCCCTGTTTGTATGATTAATTTTTATAAAAGTTACTTTTTTGAGGCTTTTTTTAAAAATTGAATGAGGAGACTTTTACATGAACTATGTATCCAAAATGTGGTGTAGCTTTAAAACAACCAATAAATTAATGCATGACTTCTTTGGTATTCATGGAACTTGATCAAACTTAGCAAATATTATTATTGGTATTTTCAGACCGCTCTTAGATCTTACTCGTTTTCATTGAGTGTTTCATGACAATAAACTTACATCAGTTATTGTAATAATTTCTAATCCATTGCAACTTACAGTTGGTGGCATCTACACGGTCATCCGCACGAAGGCTGCTGTGACAATGGAGGAACTCGGGGACCAGCTAATTATGCTCGGACCTTACAATGAGTCGACAGTTAAGATGGAAGTTGAGCTGATGGAACCTGAGAATGAGTTGATCAAAGGAGTAATGGAAGGCATGACGAAAAAAGGAATTAAAGTAAGAATAGAGTTCCTCGAGTGATAACAATTTCCTGCTCAAATTTGACCAACAGACCAAGGTATTTGAATCTCGTTTTGTCCGCTTCCTTCACAGGTCTTTTACGGCCGCTGGTTGATAGACGGTTACCCAAGCGTAGTTCTCTTCGACATCGGCTCGGGGGCGACTTATGTGGATCACTGGAAGAAGGATCTATTTGACCTAACCCACATCGGCATTCCTTGGACAGATAAAGAGTCTAACGATGCTGTCATCTTTGGAAACCTGTGCTCTTGGTTCATTGCTGATGTAAGATCCTAACTCTGGGAGGAGGATATTTTTGGTTTTACCAATCATGCACCGATGTGTGATCGAGCACTGTAGACTGGCTGTTTTCCCGAGTCCTGCAGCAAACAAAATCCAAAGGCATACTGACTCAGATTTATACAGGGCTCACCCTTAACACTAGCCCGGCGTACATTGTCTAGTAAAAACTGTTATGGGCTAGTAAACACCACTTCTCAACTTGCCCTGTGGGCTACTAAAAACTGTGCAACTTACTTGTTTATATTAATGCTCATACTTCTTCCTTTTCAGATGTGAATAACACATTTTAAAAATGTCTTAATTTATTTTGGAGTGTGTGAGTGTAACTTCATTTGACCGTTAAACTGGTTGTGATTGCTACCATTAGTATCAGAAAGATACATTTATGACAATACATGTTTAAAATTCAGGCAACGAAAAATTCCTGGGGGCAAGTAAAATACACAGTTTACTAGCCCCTTGGGCTACTTTACGCAAAACTTAAGCGCAAGGCCTGTTATAACTGTAGGTTATTTTTAACATTGTGTACTATTTGATTATTGTTCAATATCCACTCTAACGCCTCTCTTTTCATTATTTCTTTCATGTCAGTTCCGCCAGCAGTTTGAGCCAACGGAAAATCCGTTGATCGTCGCTCACTTCCACGAGTGGTTGTCAGGTATTGGTCTGATGCTGTGCCGTCTGAAACACATAGATTGCTCTACGATCTTCACAACACATGCCACTCTCCTGGGGCGATACCTTTGCGCAGGAAACGCTGATTTCTACAACAACCTTAGCCATGTGAGAATTTTTAAAGGAATTCCTCTCAGATCCCAGCTTTGAATAAAAAAACTAATGCATAAAGGCTGGGTATACCTTTGGTGTTTGGAACCGTACGTTTGTTTCAATCCTATATAATTGTAGATATATAAACCATAAAACTAACCTCTGAAGATTTTGTTTCAAAAGATGTTGGCGTTCTTGAGATATCGGTGAAAATATGGAGATTTTTATATTTCTCTGGAGGATTGGTACTGTTATGTACTTTAGAATCAGTGAGCTTTCAGAGGGAAATATTTCTCTGGAGGATTGGTACTGGTATGAACTTTAGAATCAGTGAGTTTTCAGATGGAAATATTTCTCTGGAGGATTGGTATTGGTATGAACTTTAGAATCAGTGAGCTTTCAGATGGAAATATTTCTGAGGAGGATTGGTACTGGTATGAACTTTAGAATCAGTGAGCTTTCAGATGGAAATATTTCTTAGGAGGATTGGTATTGGTATGAACTTTAGAATCAGTGAGTTTTCAGAGGGAAATATTTCTCTGGAGGATTGGCACTGGTATGAACTTTAGAATCAGTCAGCTTTCAGATAGAAATATTTCTCTGGAGGATTGGTGCTGGTATGAACTTTAGAATCAGTGAGCTTTCAGATGGAAATATTTCTCTGGAGGATTGGTACTGTTATGTACTTTAAAATCAGTGAGCTTTCAGATGGAAATATTTCTCTGGAGGATTGGTACTGTTATGTACTTTAGAATCTGTGAGCTTTCAGATGGAAACTAGTCAATTTTCAAACCAGCAAAAATGTGCAGTGAACCAGTCACAAACAGTACATGACATCATGACGTTTGGCTGGTAACTGGTAACCAGGTAACCTTCTCGCACTATCACACCATTTCATACTCTCCATCTTTTAGTTCAACCTTGACAAGGAGGCGGGGGATCGAGGTATCTACCATCGTTACTGCATGGAGCGAGCAGCGGCAACTATGGCTCATGTCTTTACAACTGTCTCAAACATTACAGCTGAAGAAAGTCGCCATCTTCTCAAGAGAGAGCCAGGTAATTAACTTGACGACTTTAAAGTTTAATCTATCACTAACTTGACATTAAATCTATGGGCATTTCAAACAGCTCATTATTCTACAGGAATGAGAAATATCAGAATTTTATCTGGATTCAGATTTGAAAAGGCCTATGTCTGCCGGGTGAAAGAAAAATAGTTCTAAATATAATAGTCTTGTGCAAGACATTCTTAGCTCTGTTTCCAAGTGCTCTCTCAAAAGCGAACAAAATGTCACTCATTTTAAAGTCAACCAATGTCAGAAACACTGTGAAAAACCTCTTTTCTTAGTTTTTATCATCGATTATATTCTTTTTTTCTTTTGCAGATCTTGTTCTCCCCAATGGCCTCAACGTTGTGAAGTTTCAAGCCATGCACGAATTTCAAAATCTTCACGCCAAGTCCAAAGAGAAAATTCACGACTTCTTGAGGGGCCATTTTCATGGGTAAGCTGAGGGTCCCTTGGTTTCATTAGTGGAGTAGTAGTAGAATGTGAGAGGTGGTCTTTGGCCATCTTGGGAGCCTCTGATGGTCACCTTCCACGCAGCTCGGTCCAACATCAGCTTCCTCAGCTCAGCAGTTTCTTGTTGCGCTGCGTCTTTAGCTGGTTGACGTAAATGAGTCTCCTCCTGCTCCTGGTCCTAGCTCCATCGACGGGGTTCCTTCTGCTCCCGCTCCTCGCTCAATCGACGGGTTCCCACAGCACAAGAGAGCTCGCAGCTAGCTTTTATTACCAGAAAGAAAAAATAGTATACAAATACTGAGTGGCTCAGAGTGCAGTGGGAGGAATATTATCTCAAGGTACAATTTGACTGTTCCATTTCACGAGGCGAAGCTGAGTGAAATGGAACAGTCCAAATTTTACCTTGTGATAATATTCCTTCCATTTCACAAATTAACACCACTCAATATTTGTCTTATATAACTGACATATAGATCCTTGTAATGTGAATTTTTCACAATAAACACAAAATCAAAATAGACGCCCTGCAGTGGGAGGAATATTGTCTCAAGGTAAAATTTTGACTGTTCCATTTCACGAGGCGAAGCTGAGTGAAATGGAACAGTCCAACAGTGGTTGAGTCCATGTAGACACAGACGCGCTTTATTTTTCCGTACTCCAAGCTTGACGCGCTAACCTTAGAATAGCGCAATACGCAGAGGTAAAATAGCGCAATACTCAGGGTGTGATAACATTACAACCTTTTGCACAGGTGCTCCTTTGTTTTAGCAGCGGTGCTCTACTGCTCAAAATCATTGGGAACAAGGATGATCCTAACTGTTGAATGGGAAATGCTATTCCCATGGGTGAATGGGACTTTTTTGATCGCTGATGCGTATGGGAGTAATATTGAATGTCACGTGATGTAAGTTCCACCAATCGAATGACTAGGATCTTCATGTCAGTTATATAATAAAACATATTACTGACCCCCTTAGATTGTTTTTCAAATTTTACTCATGAGAGAGATTTCCTTCTTTTCTTTGATTGTGTCTTCTCCAACCAGACACTACGACTTTGACTTGGACAAGACGTTGTACTTCTTCACAGCAGGAAGATACGAATATCACAACAAAGGGGCTGACATGTTCTTGGAGTCACTTGTCAAACTCAACAACCTCCTACAGGTACAAATATCCAGCCAAAACTAAATTCTTTTATTTTTGTCAAATGCTTTTCTGAGGATGGAATCAACCATCCCTTTCAATTTAGAATTTTGTTTATTTTATTATTTTCTAGATAATATCTCGGGCATTATTTGTAATGTATACTCAGTACTTTCAAAGCTTATCGAGAGGAATTCCAACTGCGTCGGCATATAACTGATGGACAACAGACACCAAGCAAACCAGACGCAAAAAGAAAAAAAGGGAGACACCAAACATTCACATCCACAGTGCTATTTAACAGACAAGTCTATGTTACAAAATAAAAGTCAGCAGGCCCATGGTAAGTAAAAACATCACATCCACCTTAGAACACATCTACTGCGCTATCAAAAACAGGCGTAAGCTGTGATTTGAAACTGTTGAAATCAAAAAGAAAACTTTGAGAACTTTTTCTCCAGGGCCATTGTGAAAGCTTGTTTCCTTCTTCTTTCAGGTCAGTAAGAGTGACGTTACGGTCGTTGCGTTTCTTATATTCCCAACTAAGACCAACAACTTTAACGTGGAGTCCCTGCAAGGTCAAGCCATCAGTCAACACTTCAAAGAAACTGTCGCCAAAATCAAAGACAAGATCGGAAAGAAGATATTTGAATCCATTTTGAGGTGAGTTTTTGGACTTACCTTTACTCAAAACTCAACATTGGTAAAAAGGAAAAACAAAAATCTTCACAGATTTAGATGATGATGGTAGAAAACTTTCCTTGAAATATTTCTGTTATCGTTTTTTGAATAATAAATGAAATAAGATCAGCAATTATTTTTTTTTCTCATTCGAGACCCAAATTCTGCCTAAAAAATGCGTACAAAAATGCTGAATGCATTTTTACTGTTTTTACAGAAAATGAAGCGACTAAATGAGCTGAGGTTTTTGCAAGTTGGTTTTATTACATATATCGTGATTTGTGCAAAGATAGAAATCATTTACAGACACTTTACCAATGTTGAGCTGGGCTTTAAATGCCATGTGCTTTTTCATGAGTCGGCCATGTTATGTCTTATTCCTTGAATACAAAGGTTTTGGAATTATACAAGATGTTAAGGTAACCAGACTAAAATCAAAGACAGGCAAGCTGAAAGAGGTCTACAGGAAGAGGGTTTGAATTCTTGTACTGCCTTTAGAAAGGTAATAAAATTTTTGACGATTTTTTGACGATTTTTAATTCAGAGGTGATATGCCAGACCCTGAGAAGTTGCTGGAACGATCCGATGTGGTTCAGCTAAAGCGATGTATCTACGCAGCGCAGAGACCTGGTCTGCCTCCAGTCTGTACTCACAATGTCAACAATGACGCTAGCGACCCGATCTTAAACCACATTCGGAGAATCGGTATGTTCAACAGCAGTCATGACAGAGTCAAGGTGTGTGGAAAATAGCAAGAACTTGCAACATTTCTTTCTCTACAAACAAATAAACTGAAATGTTAAGCAACTTATGCTGTGGTAAAGACAGTTTTCCAGATAAAGCAAACACAACTTGAACAAAGAAAAACTTGTGAGGGAAAGCAGTGTTGCATTATTTAACCCCTGGGTGGCATGGGTGGCGTGTGTGTAAAGTGCTCGCCTCTCACCAATGTGTCCCTGGTTCAATTCCCGGCTAGGGTCATATGTGAGTAGAGTTGTGCGTTGGTTCTCTCCTGTGCCATGAGGGTTTTCCTCCCTCCCAAAAAATCAAAACACTTACGATCTGAGGTTGTGCTCCGTGGTCATATGGGTTAATGTGGCTGGCTGCTTAAGGTACCCTTGAATGCCTCCGCAATTCAGCTTCTCAGCTGCCAGTAAGGATGATTAGCCTCCCAAATTATTATTATTATTATTATTGTTATTATTGTTGCTATCGGTAAACGCTCCTGCCCAACTGGCCCTTGCCACAAAATTCCACAGGAGACTGTCGAGACTAAGTCCACACTACACAAGCCTTGGGGTTTCCTGATAAAACCAGCCGTACAAACAAAACAAATCCAATCGATCAACCAATGCTAGCCTAGTAGAAGTTTGAAAACCTCCCACCTCACTGTTGCTTATTCCGATTGCCGCAATCCAAAAAGTTGCTCTTATGTCAAAACATAAACCATTTTTCATTGTTTGACTATAACTTGACCACTGAATTTGAAGAAGTTTTTACACATTGATTGGGTCCATGGTGTATTAATTGACAACTAAAGGATGGGAATGAATTTCTTCTTCCAAATACCAATGATGTGATATTTATAATTTTGAGACCATTTTATTTTCTGAACAGATCATATTCCATCCAGAGTTTTTGACGGCTACTAACCCACTCTTCGCTTGTGACTACGAGGAGTTTGTTCGTGGGTGTCATCTTGGGGTGTTTCCATCCTACTATGAACCATGGGGGTACACGCCAGGTAAATCAAATTGTTCCAACTCTGGATTTGCCAATTGTTGGCATTGTTAGTAAATAACAAATCAAGCACGCTTACAAGAATTTTACTCTTAAAATTGAAATGTATGAATCCTATAAATGATCACTTCATATTAGACTTTATATCTCAGACTCTGATAAGATTGGTATGCCTGGCCTCATGCTAAGCATGGTTGGTTTGGCTGTGCAGTACTGAATCCATCAAACTCAGACTCTGATAAGATTGGTATGCCTGGCCTCATGCTAAGCATGGTTGGTTTGGCTGTGCAGTACTGAATCCATCAAACTCAGACGCTAAGCATGGTTGGTTTGGCTGTGCAGTACTGAATCCCTTTAACTCAGGCTCTGATAAGATTGGTATGCCTGGCCTCATGCTAAGCATGGTTGGTTTGGCTTTGCAGTAATGAATCCATCAAACTCAGACGCTAAGCATGGTTGGTTTGGCTGTGCAGTACTGAATCCCTTTAACTCAGGCTCTGATAAGATTGGTATGCCTGGCCTCATGCTAAGCATGGTTGGTTTGGCTTTGCAGTACTGAATCCATCAAACTCAGATGCTAACCATGGTTGGTTTGGCTGTGCAGTACTGAATCCATCAAACTTGGAAAATACTAGAAAGGATTTTAGTATGTTGGTTGTAAATGTCATCCATTTCTCGTTGACAGCGGAATGCACTGTTATGGGTATTCCAAGTGTGTCCACCAACCTCTCTGGTTTCGGTTGTTTTATGGAGCAACATGTCGCTGATCCAACTTCCTACGGTATCTACATCGTCGACAGAAAATTCAAAGCCCCCAACGAATCTATCAACCAGTTGGCAAAGGTACGCCAAAAAAAGCTTGCTTGACTTTTTGTAAAGCTGCTTTGCAGGGAATGTTGCGGAGCAGATTTACCTGTTAAGCAAAATTTGGCAGGGAATCAGTCACGACGAATAGACATTACATGACATTTTGGCTGGTTTCCTGCTTTTGCTTAGCAATGTTTTTCCATGCGAAGCATGATTAACATTTGAGCAGGGGACCAGTCACAATCAATGGTATTAATACAGTACTTTGACTGGTTAGCTGCTCGACCAAGTGAGATAATGTTGTAAGACTTGAAGGTTTGCATAGTGGGAATACAATAAGTACGGATTTGGCACCAGGTGATTTATATCTCATTTGAGTATATGTGGTTCTGAAGGAACCGGTTGACTCAACGTTTTGGACAGTATACTCTGTCCGCTGTCAGGAGACTGCAGTCGGAGTATACTGTCCGAAACGTTGCGTCAACCAGTTCCACATACTCAAAAGAGATATATCACATGGTGTCACCGCAAATCCTTACTTATTGAGATAATGTTATGTTATAGTAAATTCATGCTCCTGCACCTGTCTGAATTTTCAGGAAAGGTTGTGGCGGGGGGGGGGGGGGGGGGGGGGTGGAGGCGTAGGGGAACGAAGGACAAGGCAAACAGACATTGTAGATACTTTTTTTGTTGTATGAAAATTTGCCCAACCCAAGGCCATAGGGTTACTCGAAGTGAGTATTACAAGGAAAATATAAACAAGCTTAAGTGAGAGAAGATATCTGGTCACATTTCTCCTGAACTGGAATAGATGTTAAGATGGTGGAAAACAAGATACAGGTCGGGAGTTCCAAACTGCAGCAGTACTAGAGAAAATATCAGAATGCCTCATAGTACTGGCCTTTGGTTGGAACAGATACACTGAAGGGACGAGAAGATGTGGCAAAACGTGGAGCACGAGTTAAGGTTTGGACAGAAGGGGCAACTCTGGGTGAGAGAAATGCCAATACTCCTTTGTGCTTTCCCATTAACTGCGACTTCATTCGGAAACTAACTCTGTACAGATACAGGGTTATTGTAGTTGATCTTTGGACAAAGTCTAATATTTTTGTTGGTGTTTTTTGGTTTGTTTATAGTTCATGTATGAATTCTGTCAGCTTACAAGAAGACAAAGAATTCTCCAGAGGAACCGAACTGAGCGTCTAAGTGAGTTACTTGACTGGAAAAGCTTAGGAATTGTAAGTAACTACTCCAAAATTCTGAAGATTCTTTATACAGCAAATCATTTTTTTAAAACCTAATTTCTCATTTTGTACCTAGATAACAAATTAATTTGATTAGTTCTCCTCAATTTTAGAAAGCACCATATACTGAAAAAAATCCACTGTTACTGTTCATGTTGGCTTGTCAATATTTTATTGATTCTGTTGGACTGAGGACTGCGCTAGTAAACTGATCATGCTTTACATGGGATCAGGCATACCACCATAATCAGAGTCCAACAGTTTGGGTGTTGAGTAACTGAATGGTGTTGGATTTTTTCAGGTGAGGAAAGATCCTCAAAAGATTTGGGATTAACTGAGGGTCTGTAATTTCGTCCGCTTTGTTTTTTTCAGTATTACAGGAAAGCTCGTTACTTGGCTCTCCACAAGACCCACCCTGAAGTATTTGAAGTCCTTTACGGGAACAATGGCAATCAAATGGTACGTAGCCATATCAGTTTACATCCTCAAAAGGGCGTGGCACCTGTTATGGGCATGTCACCTGTTATGGGTGTGTTCTGTGTTTCTGTTGAACATTGGTTTCCCTCACTGCAAAATTGTAAGAGACTCGACAGAGATTGCAAAAGATGCCGAAGGCTGATTGTTTGTCCTTTTTGACTGCCTATGTGATTTTATTTACTTCATGCAATAAATATTTACAAACAAACTTGAGTAACACTTACTCAATGCATGTTCTTAATGTTTTTAAGATTATCTCCTTGTATATCATCCAAGCTGTGGATTTTAATGATTGACAAACTATGCCAGCCTGCAGTATGATTTCGTGTAGTGAATACATCTACACAGTACACAGTCAACCCTCCTACTGTCTGATCATTCAATCTCCACTGTGGTTTTGAATGATTGATAAACTATGCCAGTCTCCAATTTTGATATCATGTGGGGAATGCATTTACACAGTACACAGTCAACCCTCCTACTGTCTGACCATTCAATATCCACTGTGGTTTTGAATGATTGATAAACTATGCCTGTCTCCAATTTTGATATCATGTGGGGAATGCATTTACACAGTACAAAGTCAACCCTCGTACTGTCTGATTATTCAATATCATGTAAATTATGAAATTTCACCCAGATACTGCACGCACACGCACACCCTCTTTATCACATCTATGGCCAGCGAGCATACAGTATCTGGGTGAGAGTTCATCATTCCATGTACAGCCACAGGCCTGCTATGATCATGATGACACAGCCCCTTTAAGCCATTATCATCTTGGATTCCAACTACATGTATTTAAAAAGACATGATGTCCTGGGTTGTTAAAGGGGCACTGTCAACACAATCATGTCAACAGTGCCCCTTTAACATCGTCAAATTTGAATAAACATTTGAATACCGTTGATTATTTATCTTTTAGACGATGAGATACCCAAGACCCGCCTCGGCCCCGCCCTCACCCAACAGCTCCCGAGCATCAACTCCCGTCACATCCAACGAGGAAGATGAAGACGATGAAGACGGTAAATAAGTATCAAGATCTTTACATCAACCCATCGTCTTTAAGTGCTATTTGTAAGTTCTGCTTCCAACTCAAGTAACGATAGTTAGACTGAGTCATGCTAAGGATGAAAAACTAAAACCAAAGATATCGCTAGTTCGTAGGCTTAGACCAGCCTTGTCTTAGTCAGCCTGCTAGGAAGTCAGAAAATGGTTTTCATTCAAGAAATATAACAATTTAATTATAATAACAATAAAGAGCATTTGTAAAGCGTTGGTATCTGTCAGGCATGACGCTCGTGTCGTATTAAACAATAAAAACAATTTCAACAGAACAACGCTTACAGAACGGATGAGTTGTGAGTGGCGAAAGGAATAAACGCTGAAATATTTAATAAATAGAAGATTGAGTTTACAGTGCATTTAAGAAATAAGTGTGTTCATTTGTTCTTGGGTTTGTAAACCCATTGGGAAAGAGGGGGGGGGGACCCGCCCCCAATGGTAATTATAAGAAGATTTTGGAGAATGCTAGGCTAAACTTAATTTTTATCAGTCCCATCCTTTTGAACTTTGTTCTTTTATCTGAGCCAACCATTTTAAATTAAACATTAAGCACATTTTATATAATTTAACCACTAATTTAAGGAATTCTTTTAGTGCATTTTCAATTTAACTACCAATTTAATAAAAGTTTGACATAATACAGTAATAATTTTTCCCCACATCCCTTTGTACTTTGAGTGTCATTAGTTAACAAGATTACTATGATTTTTATTTTCAAGAAATATACAGGTTGTGGGTAAACTAAATTTCAGAGTAGTCTAGTTGTGTGTAAAGGTAACATTTTACGCCGTAATTAATTTCTGAACCGCAAATATCAGCTTCTCTTAGTTTCATCATCGTATTTACTTAAACTTTAAAGTTGCTAAATCGTTCAGTATTGCACATTCTACTTACGACTAGACAACAGTGCAAGGAAATACAAAAAATAAAAAACTAGTTGTCATCCTGGACTACCTCAGGCAAATCATTTCTCAATAAATTTTAAGAGAAAGCTTTTGTAAAATATCTTTGTCATGTTTGTGGCTAGTTGAAAATGATCCCAGTATTTTGTTATCCTTGTTCGGACTTCAGTCTCCATTACGCTTTACTTCAGTGGTGTAGTACTTGAACTTGGATACTCGAGTGTGTGATCTGTGACTAAGTTGCACAAGGCCTACTGGTACTTAGAGGGAAAATGTGTTTCAGCTTAGCGTTCTCTAATCTTAAATAAGATTTATTTTCACATAATTTTGAGGGCTTTCAAAGCAATGAGATGCAATCTTACCGTCGGAAATTCTACTGTGACTCATGTGACTTTGATGATGGGTGTTAGAAAGCTGTTTTGCCAAAAATAAGTTTTCTTGGCTTGTGTTGGATTCTGTTAATACTCAAGTTCTGGTGGCTAAGTCATCAGGATGTGGGTTCGAATCCAGGTCATGACACTTGTGTCCTTGAGCAAGACACTTAACTATAATTGCTTCAAATAGGGGAAGAGGCAGTTATGTTTGTCTCGCAGCGGATTTATTTACCCCTCCCTGTTCTTAGCTGTGCTGTGAAGAGACTTGCATTTATATCTCTCCATGTCTTGTTTCTGCACATTGGGGCAGGTTTCTATCCCTTCAAAAAGTAGCCCACACCTCGAGTGGCCTTTTGGCCTTGTGATGGGCGAATTACATTAAAAAAAAATAACAATAATAAAAATCTTTTTTAACAATAATTATACGCAGGTATTATTTATATAAGGCTTTTCACATCTGAAGGGCGTCATAAAGCGTGCATGTCTTTTTCATCAGGTATGCAAAACCGTGTTTGGAATTATACGACTCATTACACGTACATCCATGTAGCACCTTGTAACGGTTTACAAGGTGCTGTGTCACAAACTGAATGCAGCCTGCTGTGCCAGAAACACCAAAGCAAACCCCCTTCTCTTAACAATAAGTGTAATGGGTTCCTTTACGTGCGTTAAACAACACATGGGACCAATGGTTAAGTGTCTTGCTTAAGGACACAAGTGTCACGACCGGGACTCGAACCCACTCTCTGCTGATCAGAAATACCAGACCTTGAGTCCAGTGAAAGTAACAAATTCCAACATATCAAGTCATTCAGAAGTCGATCAGACGACCAGAATACATGCGGTCAATGTAACACAGTGGAATAGACCTTTATCATGCTGCAACCATCTTGGTCATGCTCCCTGTATCCAATAACAGTAATATATGCTAATATTCATTGTACAAAAAGGAACCAGACTATTTGCCCTTCCAGCCTCGGTTTGGTTACATTGGTTTGAATGGGAGAAGATCAAGATGGCCGCACCATGACAGAGGTCTATTACCCATACTTTTATATGATGAAAAAGCTGAACTTTAACAATGCATGTTTCTGTCTCTCAAAGCAAGTAAATATATAGTAAGAAAAATCAGCACCACCACGGAACCTCATTTTTAAAGAACTGAAATTGCAGAACTTTGCTGCAGAACCATCAGGGAGTTCTCTCAGGAACTGAACAAAAAATTGAGTTTCATTTTGTTTTCTTCAGTCTAAAACTGTGTTTGGTGCACCTAGATGAAGGAATGAAAATCAGCACTAGTGGGATTGGGGACAGGGCTGGGCCATTAAAGCTGTTAAAGGGGCTGTGTCGTCATGATTATAGCAGGCCTGTGGCTGTGAATGGAAAGATGAACTCTCACCCCAGGCACGCACAGGCGCGCTTGCTGTCAAATCATTTTTACAACTGTGATGTGACCAACGGCGCACACACGCTTGTACTGGATTGTTCCATTTTCAGCTATAGTCATGATGACACAGCCCCTTTAAACAGAAAATGGGGCTTAGCAAATTTTATCTCAGAGGAAAAAATCAGTGAAGGAACCGGTAGCAAAAATGCAAGCTTAACTCTTTCTGCTTACCAGCTTTAATCAGAGCCTGGTTTGAGTTTGCTTCCAAAACTCATATTCAACATTGTTTGTGGAAGAGAAAAATCTTTTCAATTTTCTTTAGACTTAAAAAAATATATGGTACAGTGATCGCTAGAAGTTAAAATGTAAAGAGGCCTTAAAAATTTAGATTTGTTTTTCCTTACGCAATTTGTACTTAAGTCATCAGAAACCAAGTGTTTACTTGAAAGTTTGAGTCAACTAATTTGTGTACATGAATGTCGTTATAATCAGCATTACGACTCTGCTTCGCAAGAATTGTTACCATTCAAAATGCCGACAATTGTTAAAGGCACTAGGTTTGGACTCCAGCAGAGTTTTTCTCAAAGGCCAAATTCTGTCTCATTTAGCCTTTTGAGAACGACTCTGCTGGGGTGGACACTGAAATGTGAGGCCATCAACAATTTTGGGCATTGATACTCTAGGTCTTTTTGGTTTGTAAGCAGTTTGCAACAGCCAATTCTACTTTTTTGTTCATAATGCCATATGCTTATTATTTGTGACTGGTATCCAGTTGGTTGTTTCTTGCTCTATGGTTATTTTGACAGAATTATAAAGCAAGTCTTAGCAACTAGATGAAATTCAATCCTGGATAAAATGATACCTTATAATATGATATAAATAATAATCGAAGTGCTCTTTTTAAAATTCTTTTGAAGTCTTTCTAGATTTCAGATGCAAGTTAAGGAAATTTGGAGTAGTGTGCTAAAATAAACCAATCCAGCTAGCTCCGCCCCTTAATGCACTGACGACCAATCACAAGGAGTTGTTCTCCTGAAGACAATCAGAGCATACTGATCGAAACGTTGAGTTGTTATACCAGTTATGGTTCTTTTGTGAATCATCACAAGAGAGAATTTTTTTCTGCAAACGCTACTAGTTTGCCCTTGATAGAAAGACTGGTTCCCGGTCCCTACATCGTACGATGTAGGGGCCGGGAACCAGTCTATTGTTAGAGGTACCCTTTGTGCGTGGAGCAGTAGTGCACATGAGCAGTTGCTATGGTGGGCGGAGCTCAATGGATCAGTTTATGCATCTGCCAAAGTATTAATCATTTTTAATATTAAATTACTATGAATAATATGTAAAATTTGAGGGTGTTCATAGTTGATATGTAAAAAGAAATGTAATGGACAGAAATATTTCTTGCAATTCATTGAAATATTTGCTTGTTTTCAAGGGATGGGGGGGGGGGGGAAGAGACATTAAAGGGGCTGTGTCGTCATAATATGGAATAACACAGTTACTACGCAGGCATGCGCACCAGCGGTCACGTATCAGTTTGACATAGACAGCACCCTTTTTGTGATTTGACTGCAAGCGTGCACGTGTGCAGTACTTGGGTTAGAGTTCGTCTTTCCATGCATAGCCACAAGCCTGCTATAATCATAACAACACGGCCCCTTTAAGCACTATTTTCTGCTGTGATTCCGTGTGGAATCGGGGCGTGGTCAAATTTTAGAATGCATGAATTAAGTAAGTGGTTATGATGTGAATTACCTCCTTCCGATTTGTCTATAAAAAGTGTCTGTGTTTATTTTTCAGAGTATTACATATGTATAATTAAATGAAATAGAATGAAGTTATTTTTTGACATCAGTACACCGAAAATGTTATTATATTATTCATGACTAATGAACAGTTATTGCTGGGAATTTTAGCAAGTGTTGTGTATCTATAGATGGATAGGAACATGTTCAATATCAAAGAGATTAAATTAACCTAACTTGAAAAAAACACATCAACTGGTCTGTAACTTTTATGTTGGTTCTTGCAGCTGTAGTATTTGTCAAGTTTCAAGGTCCAAGACGTAGTCTTGGAATAGCCTCGTCTTGACTTTCAAGTCCTTTCAAAATGCGAACAGAACATTTGACATTTAAGAGAAGCGTTTCTGGTTGTAAAACAAATGGATATCAATAATCTCTCAGAGCGTACACTACGAAAAGATCTTCGTCACATGGAGTTACAGTAAATTTATCTTTAATCGACACATATGAGTACTGCATATACAACATTTGAAACTGTCATCTACTTAGGTTGTCCCATTTTTTTTTTTTTTTGAACAAAATAAATTTAATTTTTTTTTCATTTGAAGCGTCATTCATTCAACAAGTCAAGAAATTAAGAAGTGTTTATTTTGAATCTTTCTGATCAATAAAATCAAGGGGTCCTTAGAAGCGACTAGCGTTGTGATCTAGGCAGGAAGATACCTGTGCTGCATAGAGAAGGCGATGATGAAATCAGTTTTAGATGTGGGAGGAAAAATCCAAATGAGGGAAGACCCTCGCATTCACGCAGGGACTGAAAACCTAATCCACATGCAAGGTTCCAAAACCAAGGTGAGATTCGAAAAGCGTTCCACAGACTGATGCGAAAAGCTGGGCAAGATCAAGCCAACCCAATTTACAAGCAGTGGCGTAATTTGAGGGTGGGGGTGGAACCCCACCCCCCCCCCCCATCGCTCAGAACCTGTGCACCCCCAAATGAGATTAAAAAAAATGAACAAATTAATGGATCAATACATGAAATAGTCCCCCCCCAAAAAAAAGAAAAAAGAAAACAAATAAATAAATAAATAAATAAATAAATAAATAAATAAATAAATAAATAAATAAATAAATAAATAAATAAATAAATACATAAATAAATAAATAAATAAATAAATAAATAAATAAATAAATAAATAAATTAAAAAATTATGTCTTTGCCCGCCCCAAATGAAAATGTCTGGTTACGCCACAGTGTTACCAAGATATTGCTATAATTCAGTGTCAAACAAAGGACGTCTAAACACACCAAAATCTATGACATGTCCCAAAATCTCATCGTTTATTTTTACAGTGATGTAACAATGATGTCACAATATTTGTCCAAATTCTGCACACACTTCAACATATTAAGAGTAGAAAGAATTACAAAGCACATAATGCAAAGTACACAAAAGTGACACATTATACAATGTTTAAAAATTTTAACCTAAACATCTTTAAAAAACAAGACCTTTTTCGAGGGGTAGATTTGTGTGTGAGATCTCGGCTGTAAAATAATTATTTGCAGTTGTTAAATAAAAATTCCTTCGTTAAAAAATCTCTGAGGGGATTGGTGCTGGTTTGACTTTATGATCACTAGAAATAACAATTTTTTTTCATTTGCTTCCTTTGTTTTTCGATCAGTTTGTCACGTTTCAAATCCAGTTTGTCATGGCAACTTGTAGAGGCAAACCGACTGCAATGCATGCCAATGAAAATGCGCTACATCTATTACCATAAAATTTCACCAGGTGCAACTGAAACAAAATGTAAATATTAGAATATAGCCCAAAAAATGGTAAATCCTTAAATCTAGAAACACTGATCATTTTTACTTGACGCTTCTAAAAATTTGGGAAAGAAAATACACTTTTAAATATTGCCCCAGCGAAAAAGAACATGCATTACATCTGAAGAAATGAAAAAGAGCACTCTGAACAGCACATATGTGATCACTTAGAAATGCTCCATAGGTTAACATACATGCATTTATCTTTACAGAGGTCCCTTTTAACATGTTAAATAGTGTACGCTGGAAAAGCAGCTTTGCTTCGAAGTTCCAACATGAAGTGGAAGTAAAACTTGACAGTTTGCCACCAAAGATTCCCAGAGGATGGTTTACCGCGACTGAATCTCTGGATTTGCGGTTCAGATCTGAACATATCACATATTGTGGTATGCCTGGAAGAAGGACGAAAGGAAAAATGTGACTGGCAAAAGGTCGTAAGCAATCACTGTCCAAAATCGTGTTTTAAGAGAAACTGAGTGTGAAAGTTTGGTTGGTTTTCTGCATTTTAGGAAAGTTAAATTCCGCGTAGGAACGGAAAAACATGTCTTTGGTGTAATTCTAGCAAGAAGAATACAAGAAGCAAGAAGAATAGTTGTGCCCTACTTTTTACAAAAAAGCCATGTTATTGCTGATGACCTTCTGTTGGGACATGATAAAGTTGTAAAAGGTCATACAGTCTTACGACATTCTTCCGGGCACGCCATGATATCTTTGTGAAACTTGTGATCTATTGACTCAAAACATACACGCAATCTACAATAACTTTTTAACTACTTTATTACACAGGCATGATATTCTAAACTTTAACTGAAATGGAATCCTTTCTCTTGAGTACAAAGTCAGACTTAGGTTTAATAGAAATTGTGGTTGAGGAAACATGAATGCTGTAAATAAGACTTGAAGGTTTGCATGGTGGGAATACAATAAGTACGGATTTGCGGTGACACCTTAGTCTCCTGACGATGGACAGAGTATACTGTGCGAAACATTGGGTCAACTGGTTCCTTTCGGAACCACATATACTCAAAAGAGATTTAAACCACATGGTGTCACCGCAAATCCTTACTTGTCAATGCTGTAATATAACAACTAAAAACCACCTTGAGTACGTGTTTGTATTGTGTACATTTGTGCTACTTGAAAGCACGTTTGTCATTGAGAAAAAAACAAAACAAAATGAACAAAACTGTAAAAATAGCAATGCATTTTATACACCCATAAATCAGATTTACAAAGGATATCATGCCTAATTACAAGAAAGAAAGAGTAATGTAAAAAGATTAATTTCAGACACTGCTTTGCTTCATGACTCTGCTTACCGTAAAGATCTCTGCTTACAGTGTAAGCCCAGGGGTCAATTTCACAAAGGGATAACATTCATCTTAAGATGAGCTGTCAATATATCAAAACATTTTGTATTGACCGATCCATTAACTCTTTCAATACGGTGCGCTGCTCACAGTGGCTCAGTGAATTACTTCATACGCCGGAGAAGCGGCTCCAAATAAACAAAATATTAAACTATCCCGTCACAGCTGTACATTTTAGTTCATAGCGAAAGAGTTAATGGCCACCCCCTCCTGTGTTGACCAATCACAGCCTTGGCTATGCCACCGAAAGTCTGACCAAAGTCCGACATGAACAAATCCCAGTGGAAAATGTAAACATATATGCGCGTGCTTATACCGAGCGCATTCACGCCGTGTGGTGAGGCATTATAGAAACACACATTTTGCTGCCATTGTGTACAGTGGTACACCAATGCTGTGATTGGCCAATGCTAGGGGGTGGGGCTCAATGGATCGGTCTACTGTGACGTCACACTTTTCTATGGAACTAAAATTAATACACATTTTAAGCTCAATCTCAGCTCTGTGAGCACGAAGAATGCTCGGTAATGTAAAGTTATAACACAGTGCACACAAGTAAACAATTCTTATTGCGGTGTGGATTTATTCAGCAACCATAAGTGCGGGTATTTTGCTTATTGTATGCGTACCCGTGAAATTGGGCCAAGGTTCACATCAGTTGGCTTCAGATGGGAGACTGTCGTAAAGATTTCAAGAAGTCAGCTGCAATTCATGTTTAACACAGTTGCTGAACCAACCTGATTCGACTGGCCACCGTCACTAAGAAGTAAGGTTGTCAGGCATTACCGCATGGCTTATAAAATGCCCACGATATCGTTCTAAATCCCCCTCACTTATAAGGGTGGATGCTCTATCATGATGCCATGATAGTGTCATGAGCATTTTGCATGTCATGTGGTCATGCTTGACAGTCTCACTTATAAGTGGCAGTGGATAGGGGAATCGGCTGCTTAGCAATGTTGTAAAGAATCATTGCGTGGTAGACCACTGCGGTGTTTCATTCAAAGGGTATACATCGTCGTGTGCCGGGCAAAAGGACGTAAGGGAAAGTTCCTGGCAAAAGGACGTAACTAATTTATGTTAAAATTTGTGTTTCAAGAATTATGAGCGGGAAAGTTTGGTAAACATGTTGCCATGCAAAAGTCATTCTAGAAAGGTTAAATTTTGCATGGAGAATGGGGAAACATGTCTTCAGGGTAATTCTAGCCAAAAAACTAACAAAAATGATATATTTTTCATGTCAGGAGCCATTTTGTTGCTTACGTCCTTTTGTTACTGGGACAAACTACTTTATGTTCCCGGCAAAAAGGGCGTAAGGCCTTAATACGCCCTTTTGCCGGGCACACGATGACATTTGCCATGAGTGGTAGCTTGTAAAATAAGCCTAGCAAGGTTGATGTTGCAATAAAGGTTTGGTCGGTTATAAATCCAGTGCTATTAAACTACTACATGAAGTAACTGGTAGTCTGTCAAATACAACTAAAAGATCTTTACCTTAACAATACAAAATTCCTATAGTGAACTGGTAATGTGTCAAATTACACTGGTAACCACCTTAACAATACAAAATTCCTACAGTGAACTGGTAGTGTGTCAAATACACTTAGTAAATTTGTAATTTACACTGGTAACCACCTTAACAATACAAAATTCCTACAGTTAGCTTAGCAGATCCTAACTTACTTTCAGGTAACCACTCCTAGTAACCAGCATTTCACAATGTACAAGTTAGCAGATCCGTAAGTTACACTGTTAACCTGCTGAAGAATGCAAAACGCACACACTCGCCTGGTAGTCTGTCAAACACGCTAAGCAGTTCAGAAAAATTGGTCCCTTGACCGTTTTCCCTTAAAACATAAGTGTGACTGCCGCCTATAACATGAAGTGAAATCCTTGACAACAATTTTTTTGTAGAAAGAGAGCACATTTCTCCAACAGTCTAAACAGATGGATTGAAGTGCATTCTGGGTAAAATGACGAAAAACTATTCCTTGTCGTTGGATGAACTCCTTCGGTGATGGGAGTGGGAGCGAGAGCGGCTGTGAAAACAAAACAAAATCGAAACTTTTAAAAATGTGCGATTTAGAAATGTTTAGAAAAGAAAATTTGTCCATATTTAAATTTTTTCTGTAACGAAATTAATTCTCTTAATTTTAAAATCCTTCCTACTATATATGATTATAATAGATCTTGTATAAGACAATAATCAGTTAACCAGTTTGCGCCGGATGACGTGTGTACACGTAAATGTTTCCCTCTCTGGAAATGGAAGCCGTTTAATTACGGTCTTGAGTACAATCGGAATACCGTGGCAAAGGTCGCCCCGGACATTCCACTGCTGAGCGTGCCCAGACCACACACGCGCCGTCTAATGCTTCGCTTCACCCACACAGTGACAATTCATGGTCTTGAATATTTTGGCCTTTTCTGGCTATTGGGATGTGGTTGATGTGTAATCCTTGATTCCGGACCTTTCTCCTTTTGTTCCAAGAAGGGTTAGACATCTAGAGGCTTCCACTATTGTCAATTCATTGTATTTCGGCTCAATGGAGGTAAGTCGGAGTGAGCCAGGAATTGAGCCATGATTCTGGGTTTAGTACCACTCGTATGCCGAAGGTAACGACCGATGTTTTGCAGTTAACGGTACGTTAACTGGACATTTTCTCAGTCGAAAAACAAAACGCATGATGCAATAAAGAGAATTTTGTTCTCTTAACCTTGTCAAGTCAGGGTTTCTTTGTGCCAGCAGTACTCTCAAAGAAAAATTATTCCCGCAATTCCGCCAAAATAATCCCGTCATGGTGTAAGGGAAAAATTGGAAGATTCCCGGCGGCAACTGGTTAACTATCGCAGTCCTCAATCCAACAGAATCAAACACAACATGAAGTCGGATTTTGAAGAGTTCCCAGAGTTAAATGTATCTACCTCCGACTACGAGAATTGCTGTGGGTCTTTCGTCTACGTGGAGAGTGACTACGGCTCCGACTACGGCTACGGCTGCGGCTACGACTGCGGCTTCGTCCACGGCTACGGCTACGACTCCTGGAGTAACTTCTATTAATTAGAAAAACAAAATCCAATTTAAGACGACAAATATCAGAATATGAGCTACACCCCAAGTATGTGTTCATTCAATTAAAGTCAATATTTATTTCAACACTGGCCAAAAGGGACACATTTGTCAAAAATTCTATCACAAACACCATTATCAAACTTGAAAATAACAAGCTTTTTCTAAAATGAATGTTACAATGAAATCTGATGAAACTTCTCAGAATCTTTTTGAAGTTTTATATTATCCTAGTTCTGGTCTGATTTAAGGCTAGTTAACAAAAGACTTAGACTGGTTATAAAGATTAATCTACAAACTTAAAAGTGTCTCTGTATTGAATCTAGCTTTGATCATTACTGTTTTGTCTCTTTCTAATTTCTTCTTCCACGGTAAGCTGCCAGTGCAAAAGATGTCAAATTATTTTCCCTGAACATTGCTAAAACTTTAGATGGCCTAGATTCTGCAGGCATGCAATTTGTGGATGTGCCAGGCACGTTTAAAATGTGACAGGCATAGCTGAAAAACCTAAAAAACAGGAGATCAACTAAGCCCATTGTCATGGCTTTGCTTACTGCAGAGTTCTACACTTACAGTCCATAGAATAGACCCTTCCCATGAAATATGTAAATTGCACATCACGCGTGTGCACTAACACTACTGGTGGGCAAAACGAGAGAACATCACGCCCTTTTTGTCTGGGGCTAATGGTGGCATGACGTACATGTGTTTGTGCGTCTGCCTAGTTATTATTATTATCATTATGAATTTCTGGTAATGAAACTAAGGATGCCTCAAAAGTGAACTTAATCACTGTAGCCATGGTAGCTCGGAAGCCTAAGGAAACCTGTAGATAAGGATGCTTGCTATGTGAACCAGAAACACCGGGGTAAACCCCTACTCTTTCATAAGTGTTCTGGATTCTTTGACGTGGGCTACCCATCCGAGGACACAGGAGCTACATCGTAACGTCCCATCCGAAGGACAAAGCAATTATGGTAAAGTGTCTTGCTCAAGGACACAAGTGTCGCGACTGGCCAGGCCGGGATTCGATTCCACATTCTGTAAACTACAGAACATAAGTACGGCCATGACACTCCACAACTCTATGGCGTTTGCCCACCAGTAATGTCTGTATGCATGCGTGAATATTGTAACAAGCATATTTCATGGGAAAGGCTAATTATGTGCTTTCCAGGTAGCCATAAAGGCAGAACTCCATAGTAAGCAGTGACTATGAAATTTGATCCAGGTCAGTTGAAAATTGCATGACTGTTTCTGTCCACTGACTGGTATTGTAATTTTATACTATTTCTAATGTTTTTTCCATAAATTATTGCAGTGACAGACAAGTATAAAGTGTTCATCAAAAATCGTCAGTATGTATTGTTATATCAATTGGAATTTGATGAGTTAATACTGATCAAAGCTAGATTGTTTTTACAAATCTGACTTTCTGTTGAACACTGATGATTTCAACTCCACTCTAGAAAGTAAATTTCATGTTTACAAAAAAATAAACAGAAAATGGAAAACAAAACATTGATAAAACAGACCCCTCTTACTTAGCCACTGAGAAGAAATGTGCGCAACAAATTGGCGATATCTCAACTGAGTGATTGCAGGACTGCCCTCACATAGAGAAGCAAAATCTCTCTCTTTTAAGACGCTCTCATTCTTTGAGGCAAAAAGACGCAATTGAAACGGCCGCATCAACCCGAAAGAAGAGAAGCTTTCTCTGGAGTTAGGCATAAAGATTTATCTCTCTCCTATGTAAAAACGGCGGTGAAATCTTTTTCGTAGGGTCGCAGGGAGGGCGTAAAATTTGAGCAACCCCCCCGGCTGAGATGGGAGAAGGGGGGGGGGGCAGGCGAGAGTAGGATGGCCGTGTCTAACTAGACGTTGGAAGAGGAGCCAAACTGAGAACATGATGGCAACATGGGGATCACATGATCATCACATGCAAAGCACATGAATGGCAGAAGTGCGACTGAGTAAAGACATCCTGTAAAAAGTTTGAGTGTAAACAAAAACGGTTATAATAACTAGAACGTTTATGATCAATCACGGGGGATAGTCTTTTAGTGAACAGTCTTTCTAATTAACCTTTAAACCCCCACGAGCCTTTGTCTCCGACCCTCACATATTCATTAAAATTCAACAATTAGACACAATGCAAAGCTGTTGCCCCTTAAAAATACTAGGGCTTGATTTCACAAAGCACTATGATTCATCTTAAGATGAGTTGTCAGTTATGACCATAGTGATTTGTATTGTGACATCACGCTTAGCAGTGAATGGACAATAATAGGAGACGATTATACAGCGCATAATGTAGGAGCCTCGATGGGCATGCTTTTCTACAAGGTATGCCCAGTGATGTTATAATTATAAAACCCATATTAACTTACAACACGCTGTAAAGGTTCACAAAGTGCTGTGGTACAATCTGCAGCAGAGTGCAGCCAACCATACCATTCCCAGAAAACACAGGGGCAAACCCCTTCTCTGAACGACATAAGTGAACTGGGTTCTTTTATGTGCATTACATAACACACAGGGCCTATGGCATTATGGCCCATTTGAAGGATGTAGCAATAAATGGCCAAGTGTCTAGTTTAAGGACACCAAGTGTCACAACATCTTGAACCCAGACTCTGCTGGTCAAAACACCAGAGCTTAAGTTCATTGCGCTTGACCACTCAGCCAAGACATGCCAAGATTGATTTGCTTTTAAGATCAATCTTAGCTCTTTGTGAAATCGAACCCTGCCGTCTTTAAAGTGCATTGGGATTCCCAAACTGGGAAAGGTTACATCGTTTTATAAGTCCTGTCTTTTGTCTTCTTTTTGTGAAATTTATTTAGGCCTGGAATATCATCTTTGAGAGGGAAAGGCCATTTTCATTTTGCAAAGGGTATTTCCGTTTGAAAAAGTTCAAGTCTATTGAGATTCTTGGAGGCCAAGACCAGGGTGATGGAGACCAGGGCGACGAATGCCAGGGCCCCCATTTAGTTCATTCTCACTCCTCTATAGACTTTGATAAGATTGGTATGCCTGCCCTCATGCAAAGGGTGGCTGATTTGGTTGCATAAAGCCTGGTTCATACTTCACGCGAATGGCAAAAGCAAAGCGAAATTTCTTGCGTCACAATTGAAAAACAGCGCGTACTGAATTGTTGCGTCACGAAAATTCGCTCCGCCTTCGCTTTCGCTTGAAGTATGAACTGGGCTTAATACAGAATCTGTTTAAGGGGCTGTGTCGTCATGAGAGACCGTTCCGGCTTTGGTAACAAGCCCCACCCACACACCTTCGTTTGTGTTCGTTTATGCTGCACGTGTGACCGAGTTTGACCGAGGTCACATGACCAAAAGGCGTGATCCCATTGGTCAATGCGCACAGTTTGATTGACAGGCCGGAACGGTCTATTATAGCAGGCGTGTGGATGTGCATGGAAAGATCAACTCTCCCCCAGATACTGCACAAACCCGCGCTTGCGGTCAGATCACAAAGGGTGGCGTCTTTGTCATACTCTGATGTGACTGCCGGCATGCACGAGTGCGTAGTAACTGGGTTATTCCATTTACTGCTACAATCATGACAACACAGCCCTTTGACTTGGTAAAAAAACAAGGGATGGATTTTGATGAATTGGGGATGGTTTTTTAAAAAGGCGCTGTAGGTAGATTTGTGTTTCTTAGAGACGGCTTAGAAGCAACCATTGCGGTTTCTATATGTCTCTGTCTTCTTGTCTGTGGCATAAAACCAAAACACACTAGAAAATTTTGTTCATGGGAAATATCAGTCTTTTAACTTTCTCTATGGGTGCACAAAATTACCTCCTGGTAAAAACAGGCCATGATGTAAGTCAAACACAAATTCAATGAAATTAATAGAACATCCTTAAGACTTTTTGATTTGCTTGTCTTTGCCGGAAAAAAAAATCAAGATTGAAACTGCTGAGTATTATCAACTGAGGTAAATTAGAAACACACAACAGGAATCAAATTCCAACCAGAAATGCTACAATAGTTCAGACAACAACACTCCCAAATATACTCTCTAATTCCTACGACCTACGTTCAGAAGTACACTAACCTTGATCTACGACTATCGCGATCACGGTAACCACCCCCACCTCCATAGCTCCGTCCTCCATAGCCCCCACCACCCCCCCTTCCAGACGGGCAGTCGCGGGCAAAGTGGCCGTAATCATTGCAGGAGTAGCATTTGTCATTTCTGCTGGCACGTCGTGGGGGTGGTCTACCCCCACCACCGCCACCAAAGCTTCGTCTCTGACGTTTCTCTCCGTTGGACATCTCTACTGTTACATCTCGTCCACCTATTTTCCTTTAAATAAATAAAACCAGCGAAACGTCAGCAAACCTCTTCTTACTTGGGGAACTTTTAAGTTTCAGGGGAGTCAGATGACCTTTGGAAATTACAATAAGCTTTCTAGAGTACCAGACTTGGTATCAGACCTGCTTAATTTTTAAGTTGTATGCAGCCAGGTTAAGAGAACAGCTGACCACCGAGTGATTTCTTGACAACATATACATAATGGTTTGTTTTGGACAGGAAAAATCGTCATAAAAGAAATTAAATACATGATTTGATACTCAAGTTAAAGACGCAGTATCGTCACCATTTCCGTGGCACAAAACGATCATGTACCCATACATAGTTTACATACAACGCGTGCGCCAGTCGAAGGTGATCTTTCGTGGCACAAATTTGTTTGTAGCACGTTGACGAGCGGGCGTCTTTAATGTTAAAGGTCAAAGAAAATTATGCTTTTACAAAATTGTTAAATGAGAACAGCATCTCATCTTACTTTCTATACATTCCTTTCACAGCATCTTGAGCATCACGTGGATCATCGTACTCAATGAAAGCAAAACCAGGTGGATTTCTGGCCACCCAGACGTTTCTCAATGGACCATAGTCTCTGAATACATTTTCTAGCTCTCGACGTCCTGCTGCTGATCCGAGGTTACCGACGTACACTTTGCAATCGTGGTCTCCACCTCGACTACCACCACCACCTGAGCTTTCCCTTTGGTATCGAGACATCTAATCTCAATCTTAGTGGAATCTTTCTTATGTTAAAGATGTAATGCTGAAATCAAACATGTCAAATGAGTTAAAACATTTTGATTAATATAATGTGTTTAAAGAGAGGGGGAGACGTTTAACAAAGAAACTATTTTGGCTTTTGGCTGAAATGTTTTGTTTCAACTTTGCAATTTTTTTGTAGAAAATAACGCTAGGCCTATAATCTAAAAAATTTTTATCCTAAAACTAGTAAAATAATCACTGCACAAAATAGTTCTTCTTAATTAATTAATTATACAATAACAATAATAAATATCAAGCAATAAAACACAAGGGAAACTGACTGGGTACATTTTAAATCAATTTTGGGGTGAACAAAGAAAAATTGACTGGACCAGGATTTGAACCTGCGGCCACCGGTTTAACGTACCGACGCTCTACCAACTGAGCTATCCAGCCCTAATGTTGGCGGTCTCCCTATGTTCGGATAGGCGGGGGGGGGGGGGGGGGGGGGGGCCAGTCAGAAGCCATTCAACCAGTTACTGCCATGTAGCCAGGGATCACCCAATAATATATGATACAACCATAGAGCTAGCTCTATGAATAGAACCTGGGAAGCGGCAGCACGGGGATCTACCTTTAAGGGTGATGCAACTTTTTGTTAATAACAAATAATAGTAGCATTCGTAAGTTCCTTTTTAGGCTCCTTTAATTAAAAACAGGAACATACATGTAGCAACCAATGACAATGTCAATGAATTATCATTTAAATGAAATGTATGTAACAGGTAACACCACACCATTTTAAGGGAAAGAAAAGGAAATATTGTTATTTTTTCACAAGGGCAGTAGGGCAGGGGCCTACCTACATTTTACTTTAGACACAAATTTATCTAGATATTTTTTTACAAGGTTTTTCCTGAGGGTTGGCCTCATTTTCATAGTCAAAAAAATTAGAGAAAATTGCATTTTCATTACATCTAATTACTTAGTATTTGTTCTTTCCCTTTATTTGGTTACCATCAAACCATGGAGGTAGAAATAGAAATCTATTTCTACCTCCATGGTCAAACCATAGACATTATTATTAACACACAATGATCAAACCATCATTCATGGAGGTAGAATTTAAAGACTATTTCTAATTCTATATGTCTACCTCCATGATCAAACTGACACCACACAACAATGATATTTGTAACAGTGTATTTTTAATTGAATTTTCATAAACCCTTCACTATCCTGAACTCCAGTGGCAAGACATTTCACTAAAAACAAAGATTAGGAAAAAGGATGTTCACAAAATTTATGCACTTGAAAATGAATAGGCCCTGTAAATATATATTTTTTGCAACAAACAAAACATAACTTGACCGCTCTATAGCCGCCAAATCTCACCTTTTTGTATTTTCTTACACAAAAACTGTACACAAATGTAACACCTTTCAATAACTGATGATTTAAACAAAGTGAAACCTGCAAGCTTTTATGTTATTTTAAAGGAATTTTACTCACTTTTTAAGATTGCATCTCCACAACTTTCAGAATGAAAACAGCGCAGCGTGCTTTTTGCTCTTTAAGCTTTCTGCTGCGTGCATGAAAACTGATCATGCGCGGATTGCGGATTGCGCACAAGCGGCGGCGTGCGCATCCAAACATCCCTCGTGACTTGGTCACCGCTGTAGTGGTAGTCAGTGATCCTATAAGTTGATTGTTGGAGTTTTTGTTGTACACTTACAGGAATCAGACGATAAGGCCACGCCTTGAATTCGCACGCACGCTTGAACCATGCACAAGCGGTGCACAAGAAAGAGCAGATAAAATTCGTTGGCCCTTTATACTCGAATAAATAAACAATTACTGTAACAATAAACAAACAACCAAACAAACAAACAAACAAACAAAACACTCTTGTTTAACCGAGAAAAGCGCAATGAGACGTTATTGTGAAATTCGCTATAAGAATTACTAGTTACATAAAGCAATAAATGTCTCATTTTCCCACCCAATTTACGTTTTTTTCCATCAATTATACCTGAAATTCGTGGGAAAAATCCCGGTTTTGAGCTTTGCGCATTAGTACGAAGTGACAGAAGTATATTCTGCCGAGAAGTATACCACTAATAATTCACGAACTGCTCGTCCTCTAACTTCAATTTGTCCCTTTTACCAGCAAGGGGGGGGGGTGGTAGCTCATTTACAACTCTATGAGCTTGCTTCTTCAAAGTGGGGGTGTTGGACTTCAGTTGTACTGATCCGTAGGTAATCAATCATCCCTCGAACCCCTTTACTACAACCATGCTCCCATAACAATATTTAACGGTGTAAATTACTTGCAGATGTCATTCCAAACATAAAGGCCAAAGCACCCAGTGGTTTAACCTCCCACCCTCTGCATATCTGATACATATTATTTTTTCCCCTCATTTATATTAAAACAAGAAACAAAAGGAATGTGAATGCAACAACACAAAATTCTCAACTCCAAATACTTTCTTTTAATTAAAATTACTCACTATAATCAACAATAACAAAAATGCAAAGAATAGAAATTATAGTTTCTATGATCTGGGTATTAATTTGCTGTTTTTTAATCCCTCTTACCACTATCCTTAAAACATTTACCTCAACAAATCCATTTCAGAACTTGTAACATGTATTAAGTATTAGATCTTTGGATGTTCAAAAACATGCACACTCCCCCCCCCCCCCCGCCCACATTGCTCAGAGGCCATCGACTATGTTGTTTATCACACATCGGTGAGAGGATAAAACAAAAAACCATTAGGTCTATTCTTTATCCCTAATGAAGATAACCCCGTCAATAAAAAAACATTCATTAACCTTGGGCCCATTTCATAAAGTCTGTAAGCAGGCAATTTCTGCATACTGAGCAGCCCTTAGTACACTTTCTATTTCATAACCGCTGTTTATCATAAGCAAAAGGAATGCTAACTTCTTGCAAGCAGGGTCCAATTTCATCGAGCTGTTTAAGCACAAAAAGTAGCTCAGCCGAAAAATGACGCTTACCAGAATAAGGTTACCAGCCCAAAACCATGTTACGTGTACGATCAGTGACTGGTATCCTGCTCATTTTTTCTTTCTGATGCTGCGACATAGCCAGGGGGGGGGGGGCCCTGGGGGGCACTTGCCACCCACAAATTTCCAGGTCCCCCCCATTAAAAAATGTAGATACATGTAGTTCATTAAAAACATGGTACCTAGGCCCCCCCCCCCTACTGAAAAGCAATATCCCCCCCCCCCCCCCCCCCCCCCCCCCCCCGTGCCCCTCTAGTGAAAAACTCCTGGCTACAGTGCTGCTCTGACGGGACCAGACAAGTGACAAAACAATGAAAATCCATTGTGACACACACACTGACAAATCCTCTTGAATGATATGGTTCATGAGATACAATTTTGCTTATGTACATTTCTCTGCTACAATAAGCACAAATTATTGCTTGCAGGTGAACAGGTTGGTGAAATATTGTGTCCTGGGGTCGATTTCACAAAGCACTATGATTCATCTTAGGGATGAGTTGTCAAGTATTACCATAGTGATTTGTATTGTGACATCACACTTTGCTTAGCAACTAAGAGTGATTTGCACTTCAGATCAATCTTACCTCTTTGTGAAATCGACCACGTAGCTGGTTAAACATGCTAAGCACATATGAAAAATTGGTCCCTTGACCGGTTTTCCTTAACGGGTTTTCCTTAACGAGTTTGACTGCTGCATCAAACATTAAATGAATATGCTTTACGCTTTCTTTTTCTTTTCTTTTTTACAGAAAAAGTGAGTATTTTTTCAACAGTCTGAACAGCTGGACTGAACAGCGTTCTGGGTAGTATGATGAAGCTACTCCTTGTCGTTGGATGAACTCCTTCGGTGATGGGAGCGAGAACGGCTGTGAAAATAAAACATTTTAGACTGTTGAGAAATTAAATATTGAAGTACAATCCAATTCAGATCCGATTAGAAAAAGAAGTAAAAAAAAAAATTAAAAAAAATTAGCTGTTGCAAACTGCATATTAACCAAAAGGACCTATTGTGAATGTAAAATATTGTTAATGGTCACATCTGCTAGGGTCGAAACATCAGGCCATTAACAATGTTTTGCATATAAACATTTTGATTAAAAAAACAACCAGAATTCATTCCTCACTCAAGATCCAAACTGGCTAACTCTGATTATGGTGGCATGTCCTACACCATGTGCAACATAATCAGTTTACTAGGGCAGTCCTCAATCCAACAGAATTCAATTCATTTCAATTCAATTCAATGGAACATTTATTTCATACACTCAATGTCAAAACTAAACATTACAATGTTACAATAAAGTACAGAACAAAATAGTAAAGTACAAAAAACAAAAAAAATGTAATGAAAACTATTCGTAGAAAAGATGAGTGTATGCGGCTAACCAGCCAAAATCTTTCAATTTCTTTTTCTCCAGAGAGAAAGATTTTGACGGATATTGGGGCATTAGGCCACTGCAGCATCCAGAAGGATTTTGGTCATAGTGTGTTTCTGCTGTGGAAGGATTAAGTAGGAATTAGGCTATGAGGCTGTATTTGATAAAGATGGATTTAGAAAGATTAGGATCATATGTGATTTTGCTAAAAAATATGTGATATAGTAGGAGTGCGGTCATAAGCAATTTGGCTAAAGTGGAAACATAAATATGATAAAAACTATAAATAACATATTATCATGGGCTGCATCAGACATCCTAATAAAAATTAGAAAAGGGATTTCGAAGGAATTGGGTCATATGCCATGTGGGTAAAATATACAAGGATTTAGAAGGGTTTAGGCTTTATGGTCTTTTTACCCTCTCAGACTTAAGGATATTGTAGGGCCATGGTCAGGCCTTGATCTTTACCGAGGCCACCGAGGCCATTGGCCTCATGCCCTGTCGAGTTGGCCAGCATGCCCTTCAGAAAAATTGCACTGTCACTACCAACTTTGCCAGCATGCCCTTGTACAATTTCTCTGATTTGGCCAGCAAAGGGCTGCCCCCGTTTTTCTTAAGATCGAGGCCTGCATGGTGTGAACAATATAGTCATAGTTGGCTAGGGTTAAAACATGGAGTCAGAGTTCTCAGAGTTAGTATATCTTTACCTCCGACTACGACTATGAGACTTGCTATGGCTTATTTGTCGACGTGGAGAGCGACTACGGCTTCGACTACGGCTACGGCTGCGGCTTCTTCGTCCACGGCTACGGCTACGACTCCTGGAGTTACTCCTATCAATTACAAAAACAAAACCGAATATTGCATGACAAATATCAGACTACAGACTATACAGTGCACTCAAATCCTTTAACTATTCATTTAGCTCAAGGTTTATTTCAATGTTGGGAACGTTTGCACTAAAATTCGGCTACAGAATTGATATCGATTCTCTGTAAAAACATCACTATCAAACTTCAGCTTTTTCTTTCATGACTATTAAAATAACATCCGGTGGAACTTTACAGTTTTTGTGTTTGTTTCCTTCATTTGTATCCTAGTTCTTGGTTGGGTTTATAAGGCTATTTTAACAAAGACTTAGGCTGACTTTAATGTTAAGCTATCAATTAACTTAAAATTCAATCTAGCTTTGATCAGTTTACTTGTGCACTTCTTCTAAAGGTCAAACAAATCTTCTCGAATCTTCAGCTGCCAAAGCAAAATGCTTCCAATTATGTTTCCTGATCAATTTTACAGCTGAGGAAACTGCCAGGCATAACAAAACTTTGTACTGTTTTTCAGTTTTCAATGTCACAGTTGAAAAAACAATAAACAAGGAAATCAGCTAAAAGTTTCTGACAGGTGGTGTAATTTTATAATAATTTGATATTTTTGACATAAAATATAGTAGCAACAGTAGGGTATAAAATTTACACTACAAACTCAATAGTGTATACCCACTGTATCAAGCGAAATTTGGTAATGGTAGATTAGGCCCGTTTCAAACGACGCGCTCTTGCCGTGTCAAATTCAAATCATTGAGCTTGGTAATAGCCCGGGCATTGGCACGCCAGTGGTTTCAAACGTCGTGCTTCTGCCGAACTTTACCAAAAGCAAGGCAGGGGCTGTCGAGCCATGGTCGAGCTAAGCCTCTGCCGCACCGAATTCCGAAAGTGGCTTGAGAATGGCGTGTTGAATCGAGAAAACAAATCGGAATATTTGAATTCGACACGGCAAGAGCGCGACATTTGAAATGGGCCTTAGATACTGATCAAAGCTAAATTGTCTCAAGAAATCTGACTTCCGTTGACTGCTACTGATGATTTCAACTCCACTCTAAAAGGTAAAGTTCATGTTTAAGAAAAACTTAAAACGGAAAAAACAAAATTGATAAAACAGACCCCTCTTACTTAGCCACTGAGAAGAAATGTGCGCAACAAATTGGCGATATCTCAAATTCTCAACTGAATGATTGCAGGACTGCTCTCACATAGAGAAGCAAAATCTCTCTCTTTTAAGACGCTCTCATTCTTTGAGGCAAAAAGACGCAATTGAAACGGCCGCATCAACCCGAAAGAAGAGAAGCTTTCTCTGGAGTTAGCATAAAGATTTATCTCTCTCTTCCTCCTATATGTTTAAACGGCGGTGAAATCTTTTTCGTAGGGTCACAGGGAGGGCGTAAAATTTGAGCGACCCCCCCCGGATGAGATTGGAGAAGGGGGGGCAGGCGAGAGTAGGATGGACGTGTCTCGGATACCGATCACATGATGGCAACATGGGGATCACATGATCATCACATGCAAAGCACATGAATGGCAGAAGTGCGACTGAGTAAAGACATCCTGTAAAAAAGTTTGAGTGTAAACAAAAACGGTTATCATAACTAGAACGTTTAAGATCAATAAGCCATTTGCAAGTTTGATTTTGAATGATGTCTGGTACAACGACTTCATTGGTCACAAGAAAACCTCAAACTGGATTTCCAAGTCTAATGACAATGTAGCGACGTCACATATTTAGCTTTTGTATAGTTAACTCCAGATGGGCAAAGCCTAGTGCCATTGTACCATTTACATTAATTCAGAATTGCGGATGGGTGTTCGCCGTGTCTTACGTAACTACTCCAAAGTTTGCACTGAAACATGTGACAAAGCAACTGTCTCTAGTCCGAGGAATTCAAATTTAAGCAGTCACTTGTGACAAACCAAGTCATTGCTATTATCATATCTTTCTGGTAAGGAAACCTCAAGAGACCCTCAAAAACGACTTTCACTGTAACCCATAGGCCTGAAAACGACTGTGTGGAGAACATGATGAAGAAATGTTAGTTTCTGATGTGGGCGGAAAACCCCAAACACAGATACCGACTCAATCAGGTCAGAACTGAAAACCTAATCCACAAGCAAGGCACCTGTCCAGAATTTGAACTGGGGTCTGAGTAGTGAAAGGCTGGGACAAACCCACCGTGCCAACCTCAATGTACATTATTCAAATCTATCTTGCAAATGGCTTATCACTGGGGACAATCTTTAAGAGCAAGAATCGTTCTATTTAACATCTAACGTCTACTAGCAGGCTAGCCTATTTTCAAGAGACAGCTTTAAAAGCAATGACTGTGGTTTCTATACCCTTATCCGAGCAGCTTCTTCATGACGGTTTACACAACAGCAGCTGAGGCGGCGGCATGCGCAACATGACAATAGTGCATCAGCCGCACATACGTACCAATCAGCATTGAGGATTCAGAGTGTGTGTGCTTCGCACGCGCGTGCGGCGGCCATAACTGCTGTGGTGTAGACCACCATGGACGGGCTGCTCGGATTAGTGCATATTCATTGTGCCTGTGTCTTTATGACTATGGCATAAAAAACTGAAAAGGAAGGCACTGAAAACTTGTTCATTAGAAATAATCCTCTTTCATGTATTTAAAAAAAACCTGTTTTCACCACTCAGTGAAAAGATTGACTACTGCTACAAAACATATCATGTTACACAGGTTGAAATCACACAAGACAAAGAGTTTGATTTAGATCGATCCATTCAGCCCCACCCTCGCTGTTTCGACCAATCACAGATGTGATTGTGCAAACAAAAGTCTGACAAAACACTATTGCATTTTGCGCGCTTGCAAAGTGGGCGGGGCTTAATAGATCGGTCTGTAGTTATGACATGAGAATACAACTTGTTAATCATCTTGTCTGTTTTTCTTTGAAAAAAAACCCACCCCAAAACACCCAAGATTAAATTTGCCGAGAATCATCTCTGCAAATTTTATTTCAACGAAGGTATATACCGAAAATAGATGAAGAAAAATCAGAACCAAACCAGAAATGTAGAGTAAATCTAACAAAAAGATACTTCAACAAAAAAATTCTCCTAGTATCCCTTGAAGTCTATAACCGACACAAAAACTAGCACTAACCTTGATCTACGACTGTCACGATCACGAAAACCACCCCCGCCTCCATAGCGTCGTCCTCCATAGCCCCCACCCCCACCCCCACCCCCTCCAGAAGGGCAGTCGCGGGCAAAATGGCCGTATTCACTGCAGGAGTAGCATTTGTCATTTCTGCTGGCACGTCGTGGGGGTGGTCTACCCCCACCACCGCCACCAAAGCTTCGTCTCTGACGTTTCTCTCCGTTGGACATCTCTACTGTTACATCTCGTCCACAGATTTTCCTTTAAAAAAATAAAACCAGTTAAGCAACAGCAAAACTTCTGTTTACACGGGCCCTTTAGAGCAGTCAGATGCAGTTTTTAAAAGCGGTCAGCTTGAAACTTCAAGATTTGTCAAGTATTATACTTCGTTTTGGGGTCAAGTTTCACGGCACCACTTATCACAGTATACTGCAGTTGAGGACACCATGTACAGCACCTGATTCTTTGGGCCATGAGCGAAGAATCACGTGGTAAGCAGAGCCAAAAAATTGGGACTAGTTGGCTGATGACGACTCAGCAAAAATAACCAGAATACCAGTCACAGATGGTACATGCGACATGGTATTTTGGCTGGTTACCTTATTCTGGTAAGCATAATTTTGTTGTACGCCACCGAAAGTCTGACAAAAGTCCAACATGATAAAAATCCTATTGGAAAATGTAAACATGCGTGCGCATACTCGCAGCGCGCATGTAAGCGTCGCAGTGCTGCATTAAAGAGAAGCACATTGTGTTGCCCACATGCACATGGTCATTTAACCAATGCTGTGATTGGTCAATAAGTTTAGGGGCGGGGCTTAATGGATCGGTCTATTGGGCCCTAAACATGAACACAGAAAATGACTTCCTTTACTAACCCAGCAAAATTCTTCATAAAAGAAAACTAAGAACAAGATTTGCTACACAAATGACCATTTATTAAAAAAAAAAAAAACCAAAATGAGAATGAGAACTGCATAAATCTCGTCGTACTTTTTATACATTCCTTTCACAGCATCTTGAGCATCACGTGGATCATCGTACTCAATGAAAGCAAAACCAGGAGGATTTCTGGCCACCCACACGTTTCTCAATGGACCAAAGTCCCTGAATGCAGTCTCTAGCTCACGACGACCTGCTGCTGATCCGAGGTTACCGACGTACACTTTGCAATCATGGTCTCCACCTCGACTACCACCACCACCTGAGCTCTGGTAACGAGACATGGAATCTTTTTGTACACCGAAGATTTTATGCTGAAATAATAATCAAGAAGAAAATTATTTTTACTAGAATGTTTTAATGTGATGAAAAAAGGC
This sequence comes from Marthasterias glacialis, assembly GCA_911728455.2. NCBI lineage: Eukaryota > Metazoa > Echinodermata > Asteroidea > Forcipulatida > Asteriidae > Marthasterias > Marthasterias glacialis. The sequence continues at coordinate 6,536,921 of OU452240.1, forward strand.
GGGGGGGGGGGGGGGGGGGGGTAGACACAAAAATCTCCTCATGCCAGAGGCACAATTATATTTATTAGAAAATTACCACCCAGCCAGAGCCTGCCCAAATCACAGTCACCACTAGACCCAGTAACTGGGGCGCTGTACTCCTTTTAAAAAAATTTTGACATTATCTGTCGTACTAGCGCCCCAGTAAGGAATATGTAGTAACTGCGACGGTCAGGAGGATTTAAATCACCTCTGTTAAAAAAAATGCCTTAGACTCAACAGAATTGCTCAAAATTCGCCTACTGTCTTCTTCAAGTGTTTATGGTGTAATAAAATGCATTTAATTGTACTCACGATCATTTTCTGTCCTCCGAATCGATGATTTTTAGGGCCTCTGACAACCCTGCCGTTACAATCGCCATTTTGATTTCTAATGTTACGACTGTTTTCTGACTTAAAAAAAGTCGTATTAACGCTGCGGGATCACGTGTTCGCTGATGCCCGGACTTGAATATTGTTTTGCGCAGTCAACGCAGGATACCAGCTGTGTCAACGACCCCACAATGGCAACATTGTACAGCACGCGCTCGGCAATCATGACCAATGGAACTTTGTGGTGTTCGTTGACTGGTATCCTGCGTTGACTGCGCAAAACAATATTCAAGTCCGGGAATCAGCGAACACGTGATCCCGCAGCGTATAATACGACTTTTTTCAAGTCAGAAAACAGTCGTAACATTAGAATTTAAATCCTCCTGACCGTCACAGTTACTACATATTCCTTACTGGGGCGCTAGTACGACAGATAATGTCAAAATTTTTTAAAAAGGAGTACAACGCCCCAGTTACTGGGTCTAAGTCACCACTTTCTTTGCTGTTCCGACTAGTGCGAATGTCAAGACATAAAACTTTGCAGAAATGTTAAGGACACCAAATACATTTAGAAAATTGGAAAAACAAAAAAACTGTAAAAGAAAATATTTTTGACGGATTCGCCGGTTCGTGAAAACGGCGACGATATGATCCCAGAATAGGGCAGAGGGCGCCCTCCGTTTGACAATGAAAAATGGTTGATAATTGTATACAGTATTGTTTTTGTACAGAGTGAATCCAACTCGGCTACTGTGGTAAACTTTCTTTCCTCATGTCTTGCAGGGTATATCCGTAATAACGGATTGTGTATCCGTAATAACGTTTTTGAAATTTATTTGTTGTTTGCGCTAATGTTACACTTGGCTTTCGTACGAATGCGATCGATTTAAAAATAAAAGTGCACGCTGTTTCAATTTAATTTGTGTACATCCATGTACAAAACAAAGCAGCCATAAGCAAGCGATATTTTTTAATAATTTGACCAATCTAAAGCCAGCCAATCCCGACCTTTTAATATTTATTTACACAAAAACTACACAAACAATAACACCTTTGTATAATTGATGATTTAAAAAGGAGAAATTCGCAAGCTTTTGGGTCATTTGAAAGGAAGTAAAATCGTTTACTTACCTGCTCTTTCGTACGTAGTCGTTGCACTTTTTCAGATTGTGACAATTAGCTAACTAACAGTAACAGCGCAAGCGCGGCTTGTGTACAACCAGCGCACGCATCCAAACTTCCCTCGTGACTTGCCTAGTAGTCAGTGCTGCTTGAACGTCGATTGTTGTTATTTCCAATTACGTTTACAGGAACCAGACATAAAGGCCACTCCCTGAATGCGCACGCACCTTACATCTATTAATGCTGCACCAAAGAACACATTGGACTTCATGGCAAGACAAATGACTTGCGCATGAAAATAATTTTTTAGGCAAAGCTTGTTTGAAAACTGTGTGCCGAGTAGAACACCAACATTGATAACTTCCAAATTTGATTAATTCATGATCCTTTCTTAGTACGGTTAAGAAAAAAATAAAAATAAATAAATCAAGTAATTGGTATAAACTTCACCCTCGCCCACTTGCTCCATATCCACACCCTCCCCCTCCTTTTTATACCGTCTTTAATACACGTGATTCGTCCAAATTGTCTCATCCTTCATATCGTGGTTTTTTTTCACCCAATTTTTATTACGTTACTTTAGGAAGCGCCAGATAGTAAGTTTGGTAGACTTTAAAAATGGTAACCAGTTCAGAAGACGTCAGAAGCTACTATTACTAAATATTTTTTTAGAGCCTTTTTAAATTTGGCGCGAGGACAGTGAAGTACATGACTTGTACTTTAAAGACACCAAATGAAAATCAATGCAACAAAAGATTCTTTCCTTTCTTTCACTACTCCAATTATATTCCTTTAATTAAAATCACTCACTAACAATCAACAATAACAAAAAGGTCAAGAACAAATTATATTTTTGATGATCTGGCAAATCAGTTACTGTTCTGCAAAGTAAATTTTGTGTATGTCAGAACTAGATAAGAAAAGGAAAAGGTAATAATAAAAACAATATATTAAAAAAAAGTACAGTGATGATCCAGGGTAATGCCAAAATTCATGTTTTTCAGATCCAATGATGGTTAAAGAAATGGGACTTTTCAAAAAAGAAAATAGTGGATTCTTATATAGCACTTAAATCTGTCACTTAGTGATGCTCCAACACTAATACCCCTGATCGATGGGCCATTTATTTCATTCCTCAAACCATCTCAGCTCCCATATTATGTGAGTAAACGAATAGCAAGTGCTGCATGCCAAGATGTTGTGCACCAAGCTAAATTGATCACATGAACCATTGCCCTCACATGTACCCAGTTTACACCTGGTTGAAGAGAATTAATTATGGTGAAGTGTCTTGTTCATGGACACAATTTTCATGACCGAGATTCGAACCAACACCCTGATCACTTAGTCACCAGAACTAAACCGCTCGGCCACACAAGCTGTAACAGATGGGCCAAAACAATGTTACCATATTGTCCAGGACTAGATAATAACTTGTGAAATAAAATTACTTTTCCAAAATCATTTTATTATAATTGAGCTACCAAAAATACACTTGAAGAATACATGTGTGTTTACAAAGTACAAAAGAGAGACTTTTGAGTCATTGGTGGCAGCAGACAACAGCTCTGGGCGTGCCTGCACATGCTCAGTACTGCGTGCGTAGTTCTGAGTGTATGTACTACTGGTGAGAACTGTGAAAAAGGAGCATCCAAAAGTCTCCCATTGTTGAAAATCACATGAGAGCTTGTTAAAATGAGTTTTATTGTGTTAAGCTAAAAAGGGTTGTTTACCGTCGCAATTGTTTCCTATAAATTTATAAAACTGATCATAGTTGATCTTTATAAGCAAAAAGACAGATTGGTAATAAAAAACCAACTATTAGTCTTTAACTAACTTGGTATTAAAGGTCAAGGTGATGTGGTGACCGCTAAGCCAAACAAACTATTTATCTGTGAACCTTTTGGGCAAAAGTGAACCATCAATAACACGAACAACATCACAAAATTAAGAATTGGAAATATGTCGGTTGTACAAGTAGTTGGTTCAAATCATGTGTGGTTTGTAACGGCATAAATGCTTTTAAATAAACTATGTTATTTGATACCAGTCAAACGTATTTCAACACTTACCAAGACAATAAAATTACAAACAAACCTAAATGACGAAGCTTTACCAGCTAGTGATACTTTATATACATGTGTGGCATATGTTGCGATGGATGAAAATGATGTTCTATGTCGGTCATGATAAATTCTCAATAAACTCATCTTAACCGAGTACAGTACAGGCCAAGAAATGTATCTTTAAGAGGGCAAGGCTATTTCCATTTTTGCAAATGACACTTCCATTGGAAAATCTTAAAACAAGGCCAAGATGGGGCACCGAGGCCAAGACCAGGGCGACAGAGGCCAAAGCTTCCGCGTTAGTCCAGGCCAGCCAGTATCTTTGTGCTTTGTAAAAACAGACATGTCCCTCGCTGGACAGGCAGTACTCAAGTGTTCTCACTCATCACAACAAGTATCATTTTTAAAAACAGAAAACACAACTTTTCCCACTTATTTACAAAAAATCATGATTGAAATGCTCTGAGGGGGAAAATAATCCATGGCAATCACAATTTCTTTTTTTTTTATAATGAAAGCGATGAACAATCTTGAATATGGTTTAAAAATATCAAACTATTAAAAAAGAAAAAGAAACAAAAAGAATTTGACTAAGTTTAGTTTTTGTAACTGTTCAAATTCAAAAACTTATGGCTGACATATTAAAGAAACTATGCGGCTTTAAAACTAGAGATAGTAAATTATCCGGATAAATCCTGCTGCAGGAACTTTCAACCATAAGAAATCTCCAGTTATAAGGAGACGTTAGTTATTATGGTAAAGTTTTACTGTATCACTTCTTTGCCGTAAATGAAAACAGTGAGCTAATCCACTTGTACCTTTTGAGGGGCATTGACAGAGGTTATCTTGTTATATACACAGGTATTGTACTGCGCTGATTAAAAAACACAAGGTCATGACCTATGACCCAAGCCTCTAATCACGGTCAGATGAACTCCTGCTTCGGTGGTGATGATGGCTGTGAGCTCGTGGAGAATATGATCGACTGTAAAGGAAAAACAAATGAAAAATTCAGTATTGTTAGTCTCATCAGAAAAAAAAATTAGGGGTTTGGGTTGTCTTCCACCGATACGACGAGCCACCGTAGCTTATTCTGTTGGTAAGTCTAGTCATTATGTCACACATGTGTGCATCTGCTACATGGCCAAAGTTTTTGCTAGTTCTTATTCCAAAGCTGTCATACGCTACTATGTTATTTTACCGAAAAAAAACCCCCACTTATTCCTTCATTCAAACCGATATCTCTGATAAGACCTTGAGTCTTTGCAAGACACATGAAAGACAAGTTCAGAAGTTATGTTGTTCTTACATAAATCACCAAAAGTTCAATGCTTTGGCAAATGATGGAGCCAATTTGTGTGAAGTGGGCACAGGTCTTACAGTGGAATTACGTGACACTTACCAACAGGAAAAGCAAGACGTTCACGCATCATGACAACTTTATCCGCCTTGTTTAAATATTGCATACTCTACAATGATACCATGGTAGTATCTTTGGAGGTTTATAAGTAAGGTGGTCGTGCTTCGCAGCTCGCTTGTAACCTATGGTGGCTAGGCGAATCGGTTGTTTTTCCCTGCTGTAACAGTTTTACTAAAGCAGAAACAGGCTACCAGCCAAAATTCCATACCATTCATATAATTACTGGTACTTTGTAAGTTTTGTCTTTGCACAGCATTTTTTCTACTTGAGCAGTTTTATGAAGTTCAAGAACCAATTACAGTTCTACATCTTTCAAGATAAATTGACATCAAGGATTTGCTGAAAAATCTTGACAAAGACATTCATCATCTTGTTCATGTTGCATATACACAAAACCCTTGCTACCAGACTAGTAGAAAGTAATCACTAGTTGTTCTGGCACAACATCATTCCTATACTCTCCAACAAACTGGATATTTAGAAAATTACCTCTTAGATCGGCTTCGGGACTTGCTGTGATCATATCTTCCTCGGGAGTAACTACGATCTCTGGAGCGGGACCTGGGGAGAAAATAAGAATAGGGTCTATGATTAAATATTTTCAAATGCAAAAGGAGATGTATTTTGCTTATACATAAACTTGGAATATTTTTATTGTCTTTTTAGTTATTTGTCTAACTTTGATTTTCTGACTATAAACAACAGCAAGTTCAGTAAGTGTATTATCAAATGATTTTTTTTAACAGAAATTCTCTTGACTGTAATCTTAATTTTGATTGGTGCTTTTCGACCTTAACCAGAAACACAAACTTACATTTACCAGTTATTAATTTAACACAAAACAAACTCGTAAAAAAAAAAATAAGTTAATAACTTTGGTTATTTGAGACTTATTTATAACGTATCGATTTCAATGGAAAGTTAATTCCTTTTTCTTCACATCGAGACCACATTTGTAACAATAATTTGTTGGAGGGCTCAGCAACTCTACTGTGAATGCGAGAGTGTCTCAACCAAATCTGCCATTATTTGGCTCAACGGAATAACTAAGTCTGTCAGTAACACCTCTCTATCAATGAAACAGAATAAACAAGACATATTGCCAATTTAACCAAGACAATATTTTAAACAAACTTTTTTGGACGAGTTCATTAAGAACTTTGTTAAGTTAAGCAGTCTCTGGTGTACTTCTTTTGAGAAATCGTCTACTTTAACAAAAGTTAAACAAAACACACTGCTAAATCTGGGAGAGAACAGATCATTAAACACGGCTGCAACCTAACATCACAACAGTTTGATAAAAAATACAAGAAAACAAACGGTACCACAACCTCGTAACAGTTGACCTTAGATCGGAGAGCTCAATTGGGCGTTAACGCCGAAACCCTCAAGACTCTGTAGCTTCGCACAATTTTGAGAAAAAAAATTGCATCGATGAGGTGTGCCGATCGCCAAGGGGGGCAGGTTGGCCTTTTAATGCTGACATGAAAGAGTTGAACTGGTGCCACCTCATGTTGCTTTCAACCATATTTTAGATCTTTTTGCAGAGCTGAGGAGACGTTATCTTTAAGCCGATTTCTTATCTAGAATATTTATATGAGGAGCGCTCTTTAGGACGTGCCGATTTTAGAGTGCAGTGCTGAATATGGTCGACTGACTGTGTGTGTGTGTGGGTTGACTGACAGACTCAAAGGGCCACAAGCCGATCTGACTGACGTTTAGGCAGATCACATTTGCTACACGTGATGATTATGTGTTGATCTTAAGCCGATCACATGGGGTCACACGTGACGATCACGTCGTTCAAATGCCATGTTAATGGTGATTGGGGACAGCCTGTAAAAAGGGGGTCGAGTGTAAATACAAAATAATCAAAGTGGTTCACATAATCTTGAAATCTGACATCGTTACTCCTAGATGCTTACCCATTGTCTCCATTCGAATAAATTGGTTTTGAAGTATTACATTTCTTCCACAGATAAGATGTGTTTTTCATCTTTCGATAATTGTTCATCCTTTTAGTTGGTCATCCCATAATTCATCTTTTATCTACTTAGCATTAACAGAATTTTTTTATACTTACTCACTGGGGTATAGAATGCTTTTAGTTTGGTTTGCTAATAGAAAACAGAATATTTTCCCAGAAACTTACCGTCATTTCAGAAAGAGCACCTATAGAGGAATACTAGTTGAATTTAGAAAAAAATAAAAATCCCCAATTTTAGAACTGACAGAAAAGCTTTCGTGCAAGATTGGTCTGATAGTACTTTTTGCCTTGTTGCTTTCTTATAGGAATGTTTGTACAGTATTTAGTAAATTCAAAATGTTATTCATTTTCATTTTTTTCAAGTAATAAGAATCAAGTTTCAGTTAGAGTTGTCAACTTTTTCACGAAGAATAAGTAACATTTCTACTTCTGAATCCATTATCCTTCACTGCATGTAAAATAGCCACATTTTGTGATGTCTGTATTTCAAGATTCAAAACAGACAGTCGAAGTGAAAATGTCAAGTATCTCCACTAGCCCCTAGGTCCTGTAGCTCAGAATTTTGCTTTTCAACCATCAAAGATTTATTCCTTTTTCGGATTTTTACCAAACTTTTAGAAGATGGTTTGAAAAACATTATATACTGCAGGACTAGTTCATCAGGTTACTGCAGTCCTAAGTGTCGATTTGTAATAAAGAGCAATCTTTGAACAACTGATTTTTCTAAAATTATTATTTTACATCTTTACGGTCCTACCTTGATCTACGACTGTATCCTCGCCGACTATCCCTGTATCCACCACCACCTCCTCCACCTCCGTAACGACCACCGCCTCCCCTTGCAGTCCGGCAGTCGCGGGCAAAGTGCCCTCGCTCACCGCAAGAGTAACATTTGTCATCAGAGCTTGCCATGCGTGGCTGTCTTCCACCTCGGCCACGGCTACGTTTCTCACCAGAGGACATTTCTACCTGCGCCCGATGTCCGCAAATGTATCTGTGAAATGAATCGAGGTAAGAGATCTTCAACTGTTACCTCACTACAACAATATCATGAAAAGCACGGCTTTGTGTTGATGTTTTTTATAAACCTCACACATTTAGGGTGTGTTTCAAAAGTCTGAACAGTGGGAACCATTTGGTTAAGTACTCCGGCGCGTGTACGTGGACCCAGCTGTTGGACCGATGAAAAGTTCCATCGGATTGTTAACATTGCTACTGCACGTATTCACTAGCGTTGGATAGTTTTTGAAGTTCGACACAATGTTGTGGTCCACTGGACTGTGGGCACATGCCCATGGGAATGTTCTTTCACGCCTACAACGTGTCGGATTTTTGATGCTCCCAACTCCTTATAAATACACATTTAGACATTCAATTCTCTGGGCTACCTAAAAAACCACTTGTTTATTTAAGAAGCAATTTTGACTAGCCCACAGTACTTTTTAGTTTTTGCAAGTCGGGCTAGTGAATCAATTCAGTTTTTTAAGTTATCAGGCTGCAGAGGAATAAAAAAAAACTTACGAACACACATTCAAAGATAAATTGGACGATATTGAATGGTCAGACAGTAGGAGGGTTATGTTGATCAACTTACGCTCCATCGAGACCCTTCACAGCATCTTGAGCGTCACGTGGATCTTCATACTCAACGAAAGCAAAACCAGGAGGGTTTCTGGCCACCCACACATTCTTCAGAGGTCCATATTTGTGAAATTCATCTTCAATCTCTCGACGACCCGCAGAAGAGCCAAGGTTACCAACGTATACCTTACAGGCAAGATCACCTCTGGAATAGTAGCGAGACATCGTGTCCTTTCTTCACCTTAAGAAATGCAGAACATACAAAAACATTTACTTAAAAATTGCTGTGATTGAACTCATTGCCTGAGGCTGCTCGTTGTTTTCAAGACAATATATTCAAAGCAAATGGGCATTTACTTGGAACGCTCAGCAAGATAACCAAATGTCAACCAATTCAAGACGGATCACCTGTAATCTATGTATACATACAAATATTTTTTTATAGCTTTATATTACTATTATTATATTTGTATTTCTGGCAATTTCGGTTATATAGTTTTTGAAGATGAGACATTGATATTTGGCATGAAGACATTCCACCTTTGTGCATGTAGTATGATCATCGTTACTAATTTTATTAATATTTTATCATTATCAAAAAAAATAATGAAACAGTGGTTGAAAGGTTCCGTATCTTTTTTAGATAAAGACAAATCTTTAACAGTCTCAGCTCAAGTAATCAAATCTAAATGAGACTTTGAAAGACAAATAAGTTAAATATGTACTTTAAAACCAGTCGGCACTGGATGTCATGTACACACAAAAATATTGTCCAGTTAGCAATTGGGTGTCAGGGTTCTCCCCATGCACAAGCTAGCGTATCAGGCCGATATGCGTGAATTGGGGGCCGATACGCAGAAAGAAATAACGGCCGATCCCCATAAACCTGCATGCTGCGCACTCGGTCCGGGGATCGGTGCTTACACACACAGGCGGTGAGTTTGCAAGCTGGAATGGCCGATACTCACACGACAGCCATGGCTCGATCGGATGCGTGTTTGGTTGGGTCACGCTGATTGGTCAAGCAAGTGTGACGTTCAAAATCACTAGTTGGCCCCGCTATCTATTATGGATATATTCGGTCAGTCTTTTGGTAATTTTTTTGGTTTTTTTTCTGCCAAATATTTTCATGATGTTGTTTTAAGGGTTCCAGATGACGTTGTCAAACAATAAAGATCAACTCCATGCGTTTAGAATGTCTGTCATGATTTTGGAAAGTGGAAAAAATAGACAAATCTGATCACGAGTCTGGCAAAAACTGCTAGTTCTGTTGGTAATACCCGTCATGACTCGTAACCCTCCGGTCTCCGACCGTCGGGAGGATGGAGGGTTACTACTCCTAGAACTATGAGGTTCGTTCCGCTATCGTCTCCACGAACCTCATAGAGTGACATGTACAAAATCCTATTCGAAACTTTCTGCTCTTCACGTTTACATCATACATGGCTACAGTTCTTTTTTGAAATCAGATCTCGCCAAAACTAGGCTCTATATGTGTTCTCTCAACTCTCATCGAGCATTGCACGGGTCCAGAAAATCCACTCTGCAAACTAAAAGTTGTTAAAAAGTGATAAATTCTCACCGTAATTCAGATCCCATTCAAACAGTATTGCAACAAATATGGCGACTGGAGTTGCAAGGTGTCAAAATCATGAAAATGAGCCAATTTTTATTACTTTGGGCTTGAGTGTGACAACGCGACTCGCTAATCGCCGTTTTAATTCATTTGGGCATGAATGCGCAAAAATTCCAGCTGCGCGATGAAATGTCTACTTCTTTCACACTTGATTTTTCTTTTTTTAATTCTAAGGTCAATAATTACCGTTTTTGTAGTACCATGCACCAGTAAGTATCAATTCCTTAAAGAGTAATACTATAAAAGGGAAATAAAGCCCAACATCCATTAAAAAGTCTCAAAAATCCCCTAGAAAGTGGCAGCTGGATATGGAAACTTGTCCTTTCATTTTTATATTAAATGTGGCGGCTCATAATTCAGCGAAGTGGCAGCAACGCAAAAACAACGTCTCACTTGTCCGGAAACCAGGCACCCACGCCATGCAAAGGAAAAAATTGCGACGGTGAACTAGGCCTTTTCGGGCTCAAATATAACAAGTTAAGGTCATCCTTATCATTCCTGTACAAGCCGTGTAACATCTACAAATAGTTGAAAAGACTTTAAGGAAGATTTTTACATCTAAACATTATATCTTACGACTGTTTTTTGCAAAATTTATAACCTACTTGCACCAGTTATACTCACCCGGATTCGCTTCGCAGATTGCATGCAATGAATGTGAATTCATGAGAATAAAGCAAAGAGCCACACTGCGCTTGCGCGCATGAATGCATGATGACGCGCTCCCGGAGAACACGTGACCACGCTTACGTGCCCCCCCCCCTTGTTATGTAGATTTTTCCCCCTGAGTTAAGTGGGTGGGTAGATCTGTTGGGGGGGGGGGGGGGGGGGTGGGGAATGCTATCCAACATGAATGGATGCAGGGACTGAAATATACAGTATTGACAGGGCTTGGGTTATTTTTATGTTTTGTTTATTTATTTATTTATTTACATGTATTTATTTTTTACAGATTTTGCTATCTCTCGTTTTAAAACCAACAGCTATTTGAACAGTACTTTTTCAAATTAAAGCATCATAAACCACAAGGGAAACCTACAGGGTGAAATTTAATTCAATTTAATTTTAATGACAATGGTAAGTTTAGTCTACAAAGAGAGAGACTAGAGGGGAACCGCACTTCGCCCCAAGGTTATCCTTTACGTCTAACAATCATCACGAGTCCCATAAATATATGAACAACAGCGCCCTCAACGACTTCAAAACGGCCGTAGTTTACTGTTGGGAAATAGCTGTGCCTCTGTACTTTACATCACAGTGAACGCGTCTGCTGGTGGCATACAAACTCTGCCTTGCATGGACACTCGATGAAAGTAAAATTATTAAATTTTAATAGTTTGTACACGGACCAATGGCATGGTGGTCTGTGTACAAACCTGTCTACAACAATGGCACTGCGGTTCGTACATAAACCTGCGTGGGGCATTCAGGGGTAACTCTCCATAGATGATGTACATTAATGGTTGGCCGACAGAAGCACACCCACACAGGTATACCCTGCCCGATATGTCGCAGAGAGGGAGCCCCCCCCCCCCTACCCAAATGTTCACATTCTCTGACCACACTCTTCCCCTCTTGTACAGAAGCACCCCCTGAAATCCTCACAAGAATTCCAGAGATTCCCAGAACGCAATGAAGACACATCGGGTTTACACCCTGCCACAAATCGACTACCAAATGTACACAGGTTTGTACACGAACCACCTTACAAATTAGTACGTGCACAAAAGACCGTCTACACGAACACCGGTACCGATGGTTCATGCAGAAAGCAATCACACGCCACTTTTATCGAGAGTAATGGGTAATAATGAAGAAAAACGCTGGTTATCTAAGTTATAACATGAAAATACAACAAACTACTTTACCTTTGCTTTTAAATGAAACACATTGTGTGACGCAGCTGCTATAAAATTGAAATATTATGGAAATTAATGTTCTTGGAATTGTATGCAAAATAATAATAAAAGTTTATTGAACTTATATTGCGCTCCCTCCACAGGACCATGCCTGTTCATGAGCGCATTCATAAAAAGAAAAGCCAGACAAAATTACCAAAAAGTTACAAAATACACTGTACATGTAAATAAAAAATTAAACACCAAAAAATAGTCAATGACATCGAGTAAAAATACAATGGTTGATACAAGTTTACATTAAAAGTTAAAATGATTATATACACGGGGTCCTCCCTGACGACCAAAGCACGGTTCCCACGCCATATCAGAACTATAGGATGAACTACACTAAACAGAGAGAAAATTAGTTCCATGCAAAAAATTAAATAACTTTCTTTGAATAATAAATGTGTTGGGGCCCATGCATTTAATGCTCATTTATCACAACCTGGTGGTTCTGTGTGCTTCAAGTTTTCAGGAGACTTGATACATTTTAAAGTTGGTCCTATTTGGCTTGGGGAAGTGGAGGGATACTTCATGAAAAGTGGCAGCAAGTCGGTTCGAAGAAAAGCACAAATCGGGGTGTTACTTTCGGGGGTAATTATAGCAAAACTTATCAACGGCTAACCTGACAATGGTTGAACAGAAATTGACAGATTAAAACTACAACTTTCATTGTTGACACAAAAACTGAGAGACCCCTGGATAAGGATTTTTCACTGTGAGGTTAAGGGGTCAATACTAGACAGTGTCTGCTGCCGCCTATCGTCAAAAAGTCTTACATTTTTAAACTATCTATAGCCACCTGCAAGCCACATGTTAACCTTTTTAAACCTCTCGATCTTAACGTCACGTCCAATAACAAAATTATTATGGACAACCACCACAACATTTTTCTTTTCCTTCTGCCATTTCTCATTAAAGAAAAGTGCACCATTTGGAAAGTTATCTGAACGTAAGACCTTCAGTTTTAACTCTGGTACTCTTTTCTTAGTAAGGAAGTTGCTCATGACTTCCTGGTCCGGGGTAAGGGACGGGTCCGACTTCATGAAATCAATCCACACTTTTAAGAACTTGATTGTGGTTTTAGTTGGTTTGTAATACACAAAACCGGCGCAAAAAAACCTGGATGAATCTCTTGCCAACGCCATATCAAAATCACCATCGAAGAATGGGAAAGGGTCTTTCAACCAGAACATATCTACATCAGTGAATAAGACATTGTAGCCTGCCTCTAAGAAAGACAAGATGTAGGCCTGGCGTTTGTTCACAAATTTCCGATAGTCTTTGGAGTCAAACTTTAGGCTGTCAGAAGATGTCTTTCCAGAGTTTGTCTCCAAGATGTGAAGCCCTGGTCCTTTCCTCTTCTCATAGTGTTTGGCTGTTAAGTCATCTTCTGCAACTATGGTGATGTTCGGACACGTCTTCGTCAACCTCACGCTCTCCAACCAATTATCAGTGAAGTCAATAAAAGCTGCGTTTGTCGTTGTTAAGACAACTGTTTTCTTCCTTTTTTCAAAATCACTCAAAGTACAAGGTGGAATTATTGGACTCTCCTTCGACTGATGGGCAACTTCTTGAGTACCAGAATCTTGATTTTGTTTCGCAGGTAAAAATTTAGCCTTTGGATCAATGGACGGGTTTCCTGTAATGTTTAGTCCTGTGGTTTTCTCCTTAAAGATATTCACAGCATTTTCGGCATTTTTCTTGATTCCGTGTAAAAACTTTGATGCACCTTTGTTCGAAGAAGTCTCAAAGAAAGAAAAATGAGCAACTGAAAGAGGGAAAGATCACACAGAAAGGCGGTAAAATAAATGGTAAAATCTTTTGGAATAAACGTGAGAATTTCCGCTGTTGCAGAAGTCAGTACAGACTTATTATACAGATAAGCGTTCAACTCTAATTTAAATAAATCGATCTAAAAATAGACAATAAATATGTGTAGAGGGCGGTGCACCATCAGTTTATGGAAGAATAAAAAGCATTTACATGTAGGCGTAGGTCTTCTTATCTAGAAAATTATTGAAATTGATTTGTGAGGTGCTCTCTAAATGTAACAGAGTAGTATTCACTCGCTTGCCAGAGTGGTGTCTGTTTGGCTCTTTTGAGAGTGAAACTCACTCTTCATCACTCTTTTTTGAGTGAAAGCGGAGTGAATTTCACTCTGAATCTAGTGAAAATACATGTTTTTCACTCTAGAAAGAGTTGTCCGCCATTATGGCTCCTTGCAAGAGTGGTATGGCGGGGGGAAAGGGTGGTTTCTCACTCTTTTAAGAGAGTGCTTTTTCATTTGTATAAATTAAAACGGATGTTCACATTTCGAATGTTACTCAAGTTATCCGATTGTCAATTACAGTGTCCTTAAAATATTTGCCCTTATTTGCACGTAGCACCACCACAAATTCCGTTGTATTGATCGCTAAGTTAGTTAAACCTCCTTCGAACTATACTGATACTCACATTTGACACACAGTGCAAAAACAGCCACTGAAACCATAAATAATGTCAGCCTTTTTTGGCAAAACCTGTAGACGAGAAAGAAGATTTTATTTGTACATAGCCATTGTTGATGTCAAGAACGTTGGGGCTGACATCAAGAGCCCCCCTTCAATAGTAAATTAAACCATCTAATGAGTATTGCTCTTTATATAAAAATAACTGTTTAATCATCCATTAAGTTGGTAAAATTGTTTTTTTTTAAGGAAATTATTTCCACCTTCTCGCCATTGATTTATCAAGCATGTTTGGTTAGGTTGTCAGTCACCACAATCGCAAAATGGTTCACCAGTGTATTCCGAATCTGAAATAAATAATAACAGCAACAGCTGACTAAAAAAACATAGTAATCACTGACAACTCTCCTCTTCTTATCTGCCTCTACTCCACACCATGTCTAAATTCCAAAGCTCACATCTTCCATCCATGGGAAAAGACAATAGGCATACATGTACATGGTACATCACTTACCCTTATTTCTTATAATATCAGTGTATTCTCACGACTAGCTGTTTGCTTTTGACGTGATTTGATGGTGAATATTTGCACGGCAAGGGTTGTTTGCTGTTGACGTGATTGGACGGCAAATCTGAAAACAGTGTTCCTTGCCCAGCGAACACCAGTTACACCACACCTTAATGCAAGCCCGGCTGCATCGTGGATCTGAGCTCCCTATAATTAGCCTCCCCGTCAAAATCAGCTCCAAATCAAGAACTGAAACACTAGGTGTCCTGTCAAGTTGCTAAATAACATCGAGATTTAAGTTAGTACCTTACATTTTTCTTCACACAAAATAGATGTTCCTGTCACAGTGGTGTACCGTTATTCAGTCGTAGAACCCCAACCTCCATAATAGAACCAATGAAGCGTATACGTCTTCATTGGTAATGGCGAGACTTGGTCTCCGTGGCAGCAATGTGGCAGACATCGGGTGTAAGAAGATAACTGGTAAACCTGAGTGATTTTGTACAAAAGATACCCATGGCATCAGATTGTTTTGGGTTTTTTTTTGTCAGTGACTAATCGACCATTTATTTTACTAGTAACCGTGTGCAACACCCGCTGAGTTCAGACCAACAAGTCGTTGATTGCGGCTTTTGCTTGAGCTTTGACAACAAACTACTAATTAATAGTCACGTTTTTTTCACAATGGGAAAATAAAATTTTATGAAGTTATTGTGTCCCATCTGAAACAAAAACAAAATGTTTGTCTCTCTTTACTATGAGCAATAGTGTTCATGAAAATCGAGTCAAGTTATCAAAATAAAACCAGACTATTTTTTCCTCCCAGCCTTGGTATAGTTCCATCGGTTCGATTCGCATAATAACCACGCCCCTTAGTGACCCACCCTTTGTAGCCATAGCCGTATCTAACACCTTTTTTAAGCCCAAACCAAAGTTTGAACACAGGACAGGCGAACAAGTAAGAGAAAATAGTTTTATACTAAAGTTGGTCTCTTTGTGATGTAGAACATTGTGAGTAAGGCTCGAAGCAAGGCTGGCAAAATGCATAATTCGCAGATATATTATAATAATTCTATTGATTAATAATAAGGATGTTTGTTTGATCTACCCGCACATGCTATAGTACAAACAAAATTACAAGCCATCGCTTGAAAAGTCTTGGTTCCAAGACACTCGCTCCAGTTTAATTAATCGCGTTCCATATTGCAGAAAAATAATACCCGCCGCGAAATAATTAACAAAAGGGCATTGGAACCAAGACTACCTTCTGAATAAACAGTTAAATGAATGTGGTTTTAATGGTCGTACCAAAGTCGAAAGTGACAATGACTATTATTGCGCGTATTTTGATCATTTTTATTAGTGCGCAAGTGTTTTCTTGGCTCTGTTTACCTTGGAATTATGCGCTCACAGTCGATTAAGCGCAGACTATGCGCTAGCTGATACGCACAAGCTTCCGTACAAGCATGTGCGTTATACATTTTTCGCTTACGCTTGGCAAAACCATGAAATTTGGCCCTATAAGATTCCCAAATTGTAACTGTAGACTTATACGGATAGCTATAATAATACTCTGTACGACAACGTCATTTCAATTATGGATGACAATTATTTACTACAAACCTAAACCTCCTGGTAGTCTCTACTTGCGTTCAAATCACAAAGGGTGCTGTCTTGGTCAAATTGTCATGTGACCTCCAGCGTGCACGCGCGCGCAGTAACTGGGGTATTCCATTTACTGCTATAATCATAACGACACAGCCCCTTTAAGAATTTAGAATTCGTAAAACTCGTATCGTGGAAGACTGAATTCATGCAATGCCCTCGCTACTAACCAACCACATTCAACCACGATGTGCAACAATACAACCCCGCTGATGGTATTTGTTTGTTTTGAACGAACTCAGGGTCGCAATGCCAAATCACACATTACATGAAGAAATTTTATCAGCTTTGTTGATCATAACGTGACCTCATAGTACATGTACATTAATGTTACACCAAATTTCAGTTACACTCACAAAATGAAGGGAAGAAGGTGGATTTTTATGAAGAAATTTGAGGGGATGCCCAAGGAAACTGACGTCAAGCTTGTGAACTTTGATGTGTCAGATATTAAAGATGGTGGTAAGTATAAATCTCGTCTTGCATACGACGAAGAGAAGGAAAAGACTTCTAGTGTCCTACACGGTAAGATACTGTTACTCTGCCCGACCACTCCCTAGAGGGTATGCACAGCCGTTTAATTTCCCACAGTAAACTTACGGCCGCTTTGACCTCATTGAGGGCGCTGTTGTACATATTAATTCTAAGAGATTCATGACGACGGATGCATTAAAGGTTTGGTGAATTACTAAGTATTGATGTTTTTAATTTACACCTAATAATTATCATACAAATAAGTCAGTTGGATTTTTTGTGTGTGTGTCCCTTCCAGTTTATTTTTACATGACTTATTTTCTTTAAAAGTAATGGTCTTCAGGAACGCCCACAAAAATAGGTCACTTACTGACATGGCTGGATTCCTTCCGTGACATCATCATTACAAAATGTATTCATGAGCTATTCCAGAGGACAATCGTTTCTGGACGGGGTCTGCCAAAGGAGTGACAAATATGTGCTCTTTCTTTTCAAAAATTCACTCATGAAATATCATGTAATGCATGTGATGTCACAGAAGGAATCCAGCCATGTCAGCAAGTGACCTATTTTTGTGGGTGTTCCTGAAGACTACTATTTTTAAAGAAAACAAATCATGTAAAATTATACAGGAAGGCACAAAATAATTTTTCTCAACAAAATTATTGTATATTAACTATAAGGTGTAAAATAAAATCATCAATACTAAGTAATTCACTAAACTTTTAAGGTCTACTCCACCTTTCCCTGCCCGTTAGCTAAGTCCGACTCCACTCGGCCGACCCAGTGTAATTTAATGCTAATGCGGAGTCGATCTAATTGATGGAAACATCATGTGAGTTGCTGCCGCTGTCCGCAATATCTTGATGAATGTAAATAGCTTACATCTCAGCAACTCAATCACTTAATTAAGCACAAATAATCCAAGCATTCGACTAAAAATAAACAAATCCAGAGACGCTAAAATCTAGTTTAAAATCATCAATGAATCTAATGAGCCCTAATGAAGTAATGCACAAAGTGAAAAAGTAGCTGATAAAATGTAAAGAAATAACAATTAATTACTGATTGATCATCATTTACAATAAAAATCACACTAACAGTTTCAATATTATTCCACGTCCAAGCTATGAAGTTATTTTTAAATAAAAGCAATCAATTTGGTAGCATTGTACTTTTGTTTATAACTATAAGCTTTATGACAACAACCTGATGAATATGTAAACAGCTTACACCACAGCAACTACAGCAACTAGTCTATTACAGATGAAATCTTCCCTTTTGTTACAGTGCCGCAAAAGCTAAACTTTATTAGCATTATTAACAAAAGGAAAGTTTCCAACTTTGACTACAATCTTTAACAGATAATTATAACAGAAATTATCTTGATGAAATGACAAAATTTTGACTGACCTTACGTGCATTAAAAAAAATGAAAAATAAACCAAATAGGTTTTGGGGCATTGCGTGGTGAAGTGCGGTAGTTTTCTATATATACAGTAGATTGTTCTTGTGAGAACTTGTCCTGTTATCATTTTACTACCGCGGAGTAGATTTCAGAATTCGGGGGCATAACTTAGTTCTGAAAAGAACTGTCCTGCTTATTAAGTACTACATGGGGAGGTAGGAAATCGGCTGGGACTACACTTTCGCTTAGTGGATCAAGGGATAACTTCACTGCCGCGGAGTGAGTTTGTCATTGGTCTCAACGTTTCGACTAGCCTGCTCTAGTCATCGTCAACAAATAAACCACTTCCTTATTTGGTTATCTACTACTGCATAAACATGACTCTTTAGAGCTGAATCAATGATGAATGGCGGCGCCCATCATTCTATATTCCGCCGGCACACTCGTAAAAACATCGTAATTTAGGAAAGAACAACTTCGATATCTGCACAAATAAAACAACTAGTAAACACAGGTAACATCTCCATCATTAGGCTACTATGATTGACTACCAAGAATTATTTTAAAGTCAGACACACTACCCAAAATGCTCCAGGTTGAAAGTCAACAAGCTCAGCGGCACGATGTTGCACTATTTTTTTAACAATCCATAAAAGCCATGACCTTCAAATCTTTGACTGTGTTGTTTTTTTGCACCCACCACTGAAATCATGAAATAGTGCCTTCTTGCGGCATGAGGCTTGTATATTAGACTACTGTAAATTGCATCACGCGTGCGCACTAACACTACTGGTGGGCAAAGTGAGGGAACAATGCGCCCTTTTGTATGGGCTGATGGTGGCGTGACGCACACGCGTTTGTGCGTCTGCCAAGTGCACAACCAATAGTGTCTGTGCGCATGCGTGACGGGAATAAGCATAACTTTCATGGGAAAGGCAATGTGTTTTCGTACGGGACCCGGAAGCCTATTGGTTCCGACTACAATAACTACCATCAAAATGCCACATTCATTTTGTCCTGAATCACCATAACTACCCTTTCCAGCTACCCTAATTTCAATCACACAACAAATAGTTTCAACACAATATTGATCATGAGAGCAAACAAAGACATTGAAAAACAACCCACGAAGTTTCTTGCAGAACTTGCACTTGGTTCATAACGGCACCCAAGACCGTGTCCCTCATACATGGGGCACTTTTGAGCATTTGACATGCAGTAAAGGATCTTCCGTGCCTCCCGTAAGCCTGATCCCAACCCCCCTTCGATATAGCCGTAATACCACTCAGATGTAGCCTCCCCACCGAAGAAAATTCGGTCTACGCGGCTCTGGAGGAGTTCGTTGCAGATAACGGGGAGCTCCACGGCCCAGCCGGAGTATGAACCCATGGTGAGTGGGTTACTCGTCCAGCCTGAGACTAAGATCTCCTCGACGTCTGGAACGGTGTCCCCGTACATGTTGCGAAGAACCTGTTCTACCTCGGCTTTGGTTTGAGATGCTGGCTGGGCGTCCACTCGTCTTGACTCGTCACCTGGGGATATAACAGAAAACAGACACCAAGAAACAATTATTAACTCTATCAGGTCCTGGGGAGGGGAGGGGCACAATGTGCCCCCACCAAATTTGTGCCCATATAATCCAATTACCGCGAAAATTTCTGACTTGACTCAAAATATATCTAAGGTCATTTTTGGCAAAAAATAATTGAAACCGGGTTCATTTTTTTTTTGCCAGAAGAGTGATAGTGATGAATCACGTGACAGTCTTAAATGCTTTGGGGAATTCAAAATGGCCGCCATATTTGGCAGCCGTCTTGGATTTTGTGTTTTCAGCTCGTTGAAACAGAATATTTTCAACATGCTATTACCTTTACTTAGCAGGCCCAAAAATAATTTAGATTTGTCATATAGCCATTTTGATTTTTAAGTGAAACAAAATGCAAAACACATTTTTGTTTTCCCCAAAATGAGATAAATTAACGGATTATGGTGCCTCAAAGGTGACTCCAGTTATTAAATTAGGTTGGAATTAGATTTATCATGTTAAAACAAAAAGTTTGTTTGAAAAAAATTATGAAGAAATCATGAAGAAGACACGATTTTTGACCCAAAAATAGGCAAAAACATCAAAACCGCCATCTAGTGATTTTATAAAAATGTTTTGATGTCAGCATGTAGAACTCGGGAATGAACATTTGTGGCAAGTTTAACCGACATCGGTCGAAAACTTTTGAAAATGCGGAGGTGGGGTGGGACTATGTGCCCCCCGGTCCCGTACATCCTCCCCCCCCCCCCCAAAAAAAAAAAAAAAAAAAAAAAAAAAAAGCCCGGTCCTGAGCCCAGGGATAAAAAAAAGTAAATAAATAAATAAATCCTTAAAATACACATTTTGAAGCTTGCTGGTTTATCTTTTGCTGTACAAGAAGGGGTGGGGGTGGGGGACATCTTATGGCAAGGAGGTTATTTCTTAAAAAAAACTCGTACATCAGGAAATTATATTACATCCATAAGACGAATCAAAGAGAGCTTTCATTCAACATTAGTTTAAAACTTTTATCGACAGTAAAACGATATTTTCTCTTATCCAAACCGTTTTTGTAAAAATTTGACTCTTTTCAAAGATGTGATGTCTAGCAAACTATGAAGAAGAAAAAAAAACCCAGAAAAATTCATAATCAATGATACTAATATTAACATTTATAATTCGCCGGTATCCATCGCAAGTGATGCTCATCATGGCGCAAGGAAACACATAAAAAGATAATACAGAATGGAACAATAGAAAGACAATAAAAATTACAAACAGTGAAACCATCAACCTAATGAAAAGCAGCAGTGAATAAGTGGGTTTTGGGAGCCTCTTTGAAGTCAAGAACAGAGGACATGTTGCGGATCTCGAGAAGCAGATTATTCGAGAGCAGTGGACGAGCGTGAGAAAATACCATATCTCCCAAAGAGTTATGAGTTTGAGGAACATTTAGTAAGGATGAGGTAGACGATCTAAGGCGCCTGGAAGGATTGTAATGAGTGATGTAATTTACACCGAAAATATGAACAATTTATAATAATTATTTTATGGGATGAACTCTTGTTCACATTGTCTAGACTAGCAGCTTTTAATGAAATGAACATTACCGGTGAGGGTCGCCAGCAACATTGGTTTTCCATCTGGATAGAACCCATCGGTTCTGAGGTTGAAAAAAGCTGGATAGTAGCCTTTTCTCGAGCTGGCATGCAGGATCCACTCTGTGTCGTCCCAGAACTTCGTTGGGAAGCTAAGGTAGATGTGTGTGTAGGAAGCCATGAGGAACTTCTTGATGACAACATCCTTCCATTCTGGAAGAGGTGGGATGAACTTAACCAAGTTATGCTGTAAGACACCGAGACTGAAGGTAAGTAGGACTTGATCGGCTACGTACTCTGTGCCGTCATCGCAGGTGACAACCACCGATGAAGGATCGCTCTGATCGATGGAGACTACTCTCTGATTCAAACGGGTGTGGTTGACGAACTCGGGCTCCTTCAGGAAACCAGCTACGACGTCAAAGATTGTCTTGTATCCCCGAGGATCCGTCATAAAGAATCGCTCTCCGAATGATTCAGACTCCTTAGTGGATGTTACTTCAGTAGGTGCGGAATATTCGAAGTCAAACTTATACCATTCGATGGTATTCTCAATAGCGCTTTGTGGATACCAACCACCAACACGAAGAGCAGATCTCTGAGACATATCAGGGATTTCCTCGTTCCCATTGCTCAGCCTTTCCTGAATCGATTGCAATGTCTTTATTGCAGGTTGGAGTCTGTCAAAAGCAGCCCACCCCTGGCTTGTGACATTATGACCGGTTTCGTTCCGAACAGTCAAGGAGTCGTAATCACTCTCGCTGGTTTCGAGGTTGAGGCTTTGAGCAATTTTGTACGTTGCTGGTGCGTTCTCGGAGTACAACCACCCAGCACCGATTTCAACATTCTGGCCGGCAAACTCAGTGTTGTGTACACGCCCACCTATTCGGTTGTCTCCTTCTATGATGATGAAGTCATCCATGCCTTCATCATGAAGCGTACTGGCAGCCTGCAGACCCGACGCACCGGCACCCAAGATGAGAACTTTAGCGTGATTATCCGAAGTGTCTACCTGACGAACGGGCCGACTAGCCCCATAAACCGTCTGGGAAATCACGGTAAACACTGCAATTACGGAAACTATTCTAACCGACAGGATCATGGTTGTTTCGAACTTCTTGTCCTTTAGCGGAGAGTTGGTGAGAAATGTTTAAAATTCTGGATCTTGTGAGCGTCAGTCACACACACTAGCTGCAGCTCGCCGCGAAGTCCCAGCCACGAATGCCAGTTAGCGTCAAGCTACAGCTAGGTCGCACACACCTATACCAATGATCTCTATTATACTGACATTATAATAGAGATCGTGACCTATACCTGTCATTCCTATAGACCTCTTGTGTCTGACGTCATGAGTCCCTGGGAGATATGTACAACAGCGCCCGCAATGAGGTCAAAGCGGCTGTAAGTTTAGACTAGTTCCCGGTCCCTACATTGTTCTCTTTTGCCTGTATTATAGGGACCGGTAGTTACTACAGATATGGCGCTTTGGATTGGCCCTCGATTGCGCGGGCACAGTAATAATTTTCTAATTTTAGAGATGACGTTGGCTATGCTCGTGACGTGTGCATGTTGTTGTTTGACACTAGCACACGTGTGTATCCTAACCCTTCACCCAGACATAGTGAACCAACCTTCAACACCAAAATCCAAGAACATCGTCTGCACGATGGGAGATTCTGAGATTCTGTGTCCGTCATGTTTTGTGTAAGGGCCGTTTTGCATTTTGGGATTACGTAAACCTATATGCTAATTCTAATTAGCATATACCTGGCAGAAATCTGCCAGGTATATGCTAATTTTCATTACCCGCTACCGGTCCCTTTATACAGTCAGAACGAAAACGATGTAGGGACCAGGAACCAGTCTACTGTAAGTTTATTATAGGAAAAAGGCTGCATATCCTCTATTGTAGTCAGAAATTGGGCCAGTCTGGTTCCCATACCAAAAATCACCGACACTAATAGACCTTTCCATTGTTGATAAACAAACCGTGCTGGTTTGCATGGACGGCCAAATGTAGCAAAACATTCAAGTCTTGTTGACAGACGTTGTGACAAAATTCAACATTTTTGTAACTTTCTATGTAAAGAAAATACATCCCATTATTGGTTGGTTTGTTTCCAACAAATTTTGAACAATTTTTGAATATTTGTGTAACATTTTTGCAAACTCTGATTATCTGTTTTTGGTTGCATTGACGGCTCCCCGTAGTTTTTCCATCTTGGTTGGCAAAAACTCGGGCTGGGACGTTGCAAAAGAAAGGTCTATTCTCTGTCGATTTTTAACAAGAGTCGTCAGCAACCTCGCCACCATGGGCAGTGCACCGTGTCGATACCTCTCGTCTCTAACCCCTGGAATGGAAGCACCAAAAAAACAATGGTGATTGGCTCCCAAAAGTGACTGCTTTGTGCGAACGCTTGTTCAAAACGTTCAAGCGCCCCTAGGGCGCTGGTACGCGCGTGTCAAATCGAGTTCGTGCGTTGCAAAATGCAAGTATTTTAACGCGATCACAAAATGATTCGTTTTTACGCGGTCACCATAAACTGCATACAGTTAGACGGGTCACAAATCAAAGAAGAATGAGAGGGGACCAGTTGCTCTATGATTAATGATGTCACCTTTGCGGGATACCATATTTGAGAGGCGCGTCGAGTGGATAGGCCACAGGCCTAATTAAAATCTCCCATATTATGGGAGATTTTATTGTCACAATTCCAGGGGTTTTGATCTAGCAAACCTCGATACCAAAAAAAAAAAAAAAAAAATGGGCGGCGAAATCAATTACCCCTGGGTTGAGTCGTCAGGGAATCTTTGGTCAGGGAACCAGACTAAATACGGCCTTAACCGGTATGAGGCGAACTTTGCCTTTGGTATTGAACCGTCGAGCAACAAATAATATAGTGTACTCTCGCCCCTTTAACAAACACTTCTGTTTGAATGGGACGATTTGTTTATGATTTGAAACCAAAATGTGCCCTAATAAAAAAGATCTAAAGATAAGGTTTATACGAACTTTGAACAACAACAATGAATAGTTTGATGACAAAAGGCGGGTAGAATTTTCTTTTCAGAGTTATTGGAATTGATGGATCGACTGAACTTTGCAACGTTGGCAACTGTTTTTACATTCTTGGACCGAAGAATATTATAATCACATTCCACTTAATGGCTGTCGTGATAATAAATAATGATAATAATAATTATCTACCAACAATTAGGTACGGTACTCAAGAAACTTATTATACTATTTTTAAGGCAGGTTTTTGAGGGTTTTTAAAAATTATTTTTCATTATGAGGGCCATTTATGTAGCACCTTGTAGTGGTTTACAAGGTGCTGCGGCGCATTCAGCAGCCACTACCAGAAACACCGGGGCAAACCCCTTCTCTTAGTGATAAGTGTAACTGGGTTCTTTTACGTGCATTACACAACACACGGGACCTACGGCTTTACGTCCCATCCTAAGGACAAAGCAATAATTGTTTTAAGTGTCTTGCTTGAGGACATAAGTGTCAAGATCGGGACTCGAACCCATACTCTAGGGTAAAATTGTAGGGGCACAAGGGGGCACAAAATTGTTCCTTTGGGGCACTTTTGGCCATTTAAAACTGTAGTTTGCGATTGTATTTTTTCCTAAACAAGCCCCTTTTCAGCGCTCTTCTGACGTGAATTTTGAGTTTAAAAAGAATATTGTATGTGGTAAAATTTCACAAAACTTACCAACACGTGTGTCAGCCTGACGCACAACAACATAACGCACATAATTCGGCGTAACGCAGAGCAGAAGATAAATGTCTGTGCAGTTGGCTAAAAACCACACCTTGCATCGCACATTGTTTGAACATGTTAAAACGCTTTTCACTTCCCGTGCTTCGTACGCCTGCTGTAAAATATTAACAGCCTATCATGTTGGTATGGTGTTCAATACTATAAATTCCTGTCGCGTCGAGTTCTCGCGTCGTGCCACTACATCGTGCCTTCGCGTCGTGCCGTCGCCCGTCGCGTCGTCGTGCCGTCGTGTCGTGCCGTGCCGTGCCGTCACCTGTTTTCCATTGCTTTAATAGAGTGAACGTGCCGTCGTGGCGTTCCATCAGGCTGTGGTGTCGTGCTGTCATGTCGAGCCGTCGCACAGTGGGCCAGGAGATTTCAAACTGCGCCAAAATGCTTTAAAAATTAATAATTATACATTTTTTACGTCTCTAAATACCTGCAGGACTATTTAGTGTAAATAATTATCTTTAAAAAAAATATCCTAACTTGGGTTATAGTGTCTTAAACTCGAAAAAAGTAGAAAAAATATGATAAAAACTGTTTTTGTTTAAACTACATTAAACAGTCATCGTGCGCCCTGTGTGAAAATTATCGCCAAGCCAATTGACTTGAAAGTACTTAACATTTCATGTTTGATAAAAATCAACTCGATCAAAAATGTGCTTATTAATTTCGGTCCCAAAAAGCATGGTAAATATGGGGAAAATCATAAAATGTTTTTTTTTTATTCATTCAGTCAATAGACCGTATTTTTGACAGCAAGAGGGCGCACTACTAATTCCGTTTTGAATGTACAAAAATATTTCAAAACATAAAAAAAAAATCAAAATTTTCCAAGCAAATATTTCACGCTGATTACACTGTAAAACTATCAATAAAAAAAACTCAATTGTTGTATATTTACTTCTTTATTAGAAGTCTAATTGCATTTGGTTTACCGCACCATTTCTATGGTTTGACCCCAGTTTACCCCAAAGGGCGCCCTCTTGCAGTCAAAAATAAGGCTTATTGGCATGGCGATAATTTTCACACAGGGCGCACGATGACTGTTTTATGTAGTTTTACAAAAAAATAGTTTTTATCATATTTTTTCTACTTTTTCGAGTTTAAGACACTATAACCCAAATGAGGATTTTTTTTAAAAGATAAATACTTATACTAAATAGTCCTGCAGGTATCTAGAGACGTAAAAATTTTATAATTATTCATTTTTAAAGCATTGACTTTTAGCCTATTTTTGGCGTAGTTTGAGATCTCCTGGCCCACTGTTCGTCGCGTAGTACCGTCTCGTACTGCTGCCATGCCGTCGTGACATGCAGTCGCTCCGTGGCGTTGTGCCATCGCCTTTTGCAGTCGCGTTGCGCTTTCGCGTCGTGCAGTCGCCCGACGGCACGACGCGACGGCATGACGCAACGGCAAACAGGCGATGGCACGACGCAACGGGCAACGCTACGACGGGATGGCACGACGCAACGGCACAACGGCACAATGGCATATCCATTTGTTTAATGTTGGCGAGCACATACGCTAACACCTCCACTACACCGTTTGACAAATTTAGCAAACGTTGCAAACGCCTTTGGTACCCAACGCGTTCCAGTTTGAAAACGTGCGCGTAAGTGGGCAAACGTTTGTGGGGTTATGAGGGAGCAAGGCATGATGGGAAACATGGCGCAGCGAGATCAATCACCCCTGAGAACGAGGTTGTATTGATACGGCGTGCTGCCCATGGTAGCGAGGTTGGTGACAGGGTGTAACGTATAGACTGGTTCCTGGTCCCTACATCGTTCTCGTTCTGAGGGACGGGTAACCGGTAAATTAGTATTTGTACACCTTCCTCCTTGGCATATACCTGGCAGATTTCTGTCAGGTATGTGCGAATTAGAATTAGCATATAGGGCTACGTAATCCCATAATACAATGCGGCTTTTACACAAAACATGGCGGACACAGAATCTCACAATCTCCCATCGTGCATATTATACTGATGTTATTCTAAAATTAGCTTGAATTTGGATGTTGAAGGTTATGGGTGAAGGGTGACGAAACAAACGTGTGGTGCTAGTGTGTCAAACAAACATGCACACGTCACGAGCACAGCCAACGTCATCTCTAAAAACAGATAATCATTACTGAGCCAGCGCAATTAGCGAGGGCCAGTCAGAACGAGAACGATGTAGGGACTAGGTGTATCGGTGCCCTATGATGTGAGCGCCGGCACCCACGCGCATGCAGTAACTGGGGCCAGTATGGGTGTACAGCCACACTCCTAAGCCAATCTCCGCCGTACAGAATGACCTTGTTTTTAGTCTATTATCCACAGTGCTTTGGATTGCCCAGCAGAAGAATAGACTCACCCTCACCCATCCATGCAAGTAGTGTTTCGGTTCAAAGATCAATGACAAAAGTGATCGAAAACTGCAGTAGATCTAACACAAAGTTGGACTTCTTACATAAAGTGCTAACTGGGTCAGTAATTCTATGGGTGGAAAGCGCAGAATTCCTCGGTAAGCGGAGCCACGAAAATTGGGTCCAGAGATACTCGCTGCCAGCTTCATGGGCACATCCAACTCGTTTTCGAATTACCATTGTGCTTTATTGCCTCACCATACATACATATTTTCAAGTGGGGTTTACTGAAGCTCCAGTTCGAAGGTCATTTGAGAATAGTGGCCGTAAAGTTACAATAGGCCTATGTTGTCCACCTATTGATCTAGGCCTCTTGACATAAAACGAATTGCAAATCAAGCCAGTTAGCATCAGGAGGGGCTTGGTCTATTATAGACACGGTGAAGTATTCGGCAAATGGTACAAAGGATTGGGTGTATTTCGCACTGATACCAGCCAGGCAAAATGAAAGCTACACTTAAAGTAACTGTTTCTGCAACTCTCTTAGTGGCTTTCCTCACCGTGATTTCCCAGCCTGTTGATGGGGCTAGTCGGCCTGTTCGTCAGGTAGACTCTTCGGATAACCACGCTAAAGTTCTTATCTTGGGTGCTGGTGCGTCGGGTCTACAGGCTGCGCGGATACTCCATGATGCAGGCATGGATGACTTTATTATTATAGAAGGTGCCGATCAGATTGGAGGCCGTGTCCGTACCACTAAGTTTGCTAATCGCACCATTGAAATCGGAGCTGGATGGGTCTACGGGGAGGTAAGGCCTGTGACCTATAAACTTGCCCAAGATCTCAACCTCGACCGCAGGGCAAGTGATTATGAGAGCATCATCGTCCGTAATGACACCGGCAACAACGTCACAGATCAGGCATTTGACGATTACGACAAACTCGACCCAGCCACGGAGAAGTTATTTTCTCTGAAAGAGAGGATACAGAGCAAGAAAACTAACCCCGACATGTCGCAGCGTTCGGCTTTACGTCTCGGTGGCTGGAGCCCGAAAAGTGAGACGGAGAAACTCATCGAGTGGTTTGAGATCGACTTTGAGTACGCTGAGTCCACCGAGGTTTTATCCACGCAGGAGGCGGAGGATTTTGGTGAGACGTACTTCTTGAAGGATCCGAGAGGATTCAAGACAATCTTTGACGTCGTAGCTGGTTTCTTGAAGGAGCCCGAGTTCATCAACCACACCCGTTTGAATCAGAGAGTAGTCTCCATCGATCAGAGCGATCCTGCATCGGTGGTTGTCACCTGCGATGACGGCACAGAGTACGTAGCCGATCAAGTCCTAGTCACATTCAGTCTCGGTGTCTTACAGAATGACTTAGTTGAGTTCATCCCACCTCTCCCAGAATGGAAGGATGTTGTCATCAAGAAGTCTCTCATGGCTGCCTACACACACATCTACCTTAGCTTCCCAACGAAGTTCTGGGACGACACAGAGTGGATCCTGCATGCCAGCTCGAGAAAAGGCTACTATCCAGCTTTCTTCAACTTCCAGTCGGAAGGGTATGATCCAGACGGCACGCCTACATTGCTGGCGACTTTAACCGGTAAGCAAGCAAATTTATTGTGTGTTGCCTACAACAGTACAAGTACAACAAAGACTAAGAAGACATGGAAGTACTGAATAAACAGCCCTCATCACACTCACTAACTTGTAGGGTAAAACTAAAATGACACTGTACTTTATTGCTGGTAAAATTGGGGGCTGCACCAGTAAAGAAAAGAATACATACAATGTAAATAGAGGCTTGAATGTTTTGGAGTGGCTAAAACGTTTTTGGAGAATGGAAACAAAATTATGACTGAATATGAACTCGACGTTTCGATCATTGCGATCAGATATTATAGTCTTCAGAAAAGAGCAATTTCTCGTAAAGATATTACTTGATTGTTTCCCCAAAGATCTGTTTGTACATTCGTAAACGGCAACACATGGAATTAAAGAGTGATATCTTGTTAGTGAGCTAAACTTAATAGATACACTCCAAAAACTCCCGAGTCAGACTTGACCCGGATTCCGGGTACCAGGGGACGTGACCCATTTGTGGGTCAGGCTGACCCGGAAACCGGTTAAAAAGATGGGATTTTAACTCAGATTCGGCGTCTGTTTGATCCGTTTCTGGGTCATTTTGACACAGATTGCCGGTCATTTTGACCCAGAAATGGGTCAGGCCCCACGAAACCCGGAATCTGGGTCAATTCTGACCCGGGAGTGTTGAAAGTGTAACTTTTGTTGATCCACCGACATTTTAAGTCTACGGCTTCATATTCAAACTTGTTTGTGTGTGTGTTTTTGTTCCAAGGTGACGAGTCAAGACGAGTGGACGCCCAGCCAGAATCCCAAACCAAAGTCGAGGTAGAACAGGTTCTTCGCAACATGTACGGGGACACCATTCCAAACGTCGACGAGATCTTAGTCTCAGGCTCGACGAGTAACCCACTCACCATGGGTTCATACTCTGCCTGGCCTGACGAAGTTTCCAGGCAGTGCACTGACGCCCTCGAAAGCCGGGTTGACCGCGTGTTCTTCGGAGGGGAAGCGACTTCACCAGTCTACTACAGCTACGTGGAGGGGGGGTTGGATTCAGGCAAACGGCAAGGGCTGAAGATTCTCGACTGCATGGAGAACTTCCAGGAGTGTCCTTTATTTGAGGGAGGTGGTCTGGGTTGCGAAGTTCCGGAAGCAAATTCCGCAACTTCGGTCCACTGTAGCTCATTTCTTGTCATTGCACTTTGCATTTTGGTTGATAGATTTTTTGATTGAGTGAAGTTTCAAATTGGAGAATAGCTTCTCTTTAGGCCTTTGCCGATGGAGAACAAGCACACGAGAAAGTCAAATCGTAGAGCAGTAATTGTACACAGAGGAACACGTTCTATAAGTACCAGTTTCTATCAACCCAAAGTCATGACGTTTTGGAGCCGGAAGTGCAATGTAAACGAATGGTGTACATGTACATATTTATACATTAAAAGTTTGGTGAATTACTTAGATTGATGTTATTATTTTACATCTTACAGTTAATATACAATAATTCAGTTGAAAAAATCATGTTATGCCTTCCCGTTATATTTTCACATGATTTATTTTCTTAAAAACAAATAGTCTTCAGGAACACCCACAAAAATAGGTCACTTGCTGACATGGCTGGATTCCTTCTCTGGCGTCACATGCTCGACAAAATAACTGTATATTCATGTGTGAATTTTTGAAAAGAGAGAACACATTTTTGCTATTGGCCTTTGGCGGACCCCGTCCAGCAACGATTGTCCTCTAGAATAGCCAATGATAGAATTATGTAATGATGACGTCATAGAAGGAGTCCAGCCATGTCAGCAAGTGACCTATTTTTGTGGGCGTTCCTGACGACCATTAATTGTAAAGAAAATAAACCATGTACAAATATACTGGAAGGCACACAAAACAAAATTTCCAACTGAATTCTTGTATAATGATAACTATCAGGTGTAAATTAAAAACATCAATACTTAGTAATTCACCAAACTTTTTAACATTCGTTACACTGCACTTCCGGTTCCAATGCGCCATACTTACCAACGGGGTAGCTTTAGATGTTTTTAAAGCTTCTTGAAGCATGAACAGTGTCTTGTTGGTAAGTAATTACGTCACTCGCGTACCTATCTGCAGCACGCCCAAAATGTTCGCTATTTCCAGTTCTCATTCCTTCGTGAGATATTAATGAAAGAAACCTGGTGAATTCGGACCCGTTTTGTTTACAGTGTACAATGAGAATTTGTTATCTAACTATGATAAAATAAAACCATAAAGTTTCCCTTGTGATTCACTGATAGACTGCACTTAACCAGCTCAATATTGGTAAACTGACTGTAGATGCTTCCATTCTTTTCACAACTCAAGATATTTGTAATAAAACAAACCTGTGAAAAGAATTTCAGCTCATTTCGTTGTTTCATTTGCAAGAAAACGATAAAAATGCATTCAACATGTTGTACGCATTCCTAAAGGCAGAGTTTTCGTCTCACTGAGACGAAAACTAAGTTTGGATCTTCTTTCATTTCTTATTTAAAAACGATAACACTTCAGACAGAAATATTTCAAGGAAAGTTTTCTACCATCATTATCTTCGTACCATGTAAGGTATTATGTAAATCTATGAACAATTATGTTTTTCTTCTTAATACCAATGCTGAGCTGGGGCTTTCAGTTTTTTTGTCTGGATGCTTGCAGTGGAATCTTTTGAATTGGGTGAAGTCACGAATGTTCACACTTCGTGACTGATTCAATTTACAAGTGGAAAGTTCAAAAGTTTAACACCATCAGTTTGTAGACATAACACAATAGTGGCACTCACGGGGCCGTTTAAGTTTTGTTTGTGAAACCTTTTTCGCAAATAAAATTTAAACAGTTATGAGGGTGCCTCTCTTGAATGTGTCTACACACACAAGCTGTTAGACTTTTGAACAAAGTCCAACGACGGAGACGCATAGCGCGAAGCGAACAAATTATTTTAAAATATGTTAAATTTGCATCGGGGATATTACAAAATGTTATTTGTGTTTTACCCATACGCCGACGAGTGTTTAAGCGCTGTATACTCAGTGCTTTCCCCCGAGTTCGGTGGCAAAGATCCACAGGCATCTCGGGTGGGATTTGAACCTACGACCCCAGCCGTTCTACAGCAGATGTCTTACCAACTGGACTACCGAGATTGCCCGGTGCCTAGAGGCCGTTCGAATTCTTTAGCAGCGGTTACCGCAATGATTTAACAGATAAATTTGCATATTATTTACATAAACCGATGTGTGTAAAGCGCTCTTCCGGAGTTCTTTGTGGCTAAAACCCCCCCCCCCAAAAAAAAAAAAAAAAAAAAAAAACCCACAGGTTTTACGCTTGTTTTCACAGAACTGGAAAAAAGTACTGAGTATACAGTGCCTAACACACACCGGTGTATGGGTAAAACACAAGTAATATAAACAAATCATCGTTCATAATGAAATTTACATGGGAAAAGTTCACAAATTTAATGTTTAGGGAGACTTAACATAAGATAAATAAATACTAAGAATAATAATTAATTCATTTATACAGCGTAAATTCCATATAAGTTTGTTCAAATGAGCTGAACAGAGAGGCATTCAAGGCGGTTTAGATTTTATTTACAAAAAAGAAGAAAAAAAAGTCCAACGACGAAGACATAAGGTGTGGCAAAGGCAAAGGCAAAACGTTCTCTGTTATCCTCTCCTTGCCTCTGCTAGTGCGTGGTACCATGTCGACACCAAGCTACAATGCACTCTAAAAACTTCCCGGGCCAGAATTGACCCAGATTCCGGGTTCCAAGGGGCTTGACCCATTCCTGGGTCAGGCTGACCCGGAAACTGGTAACAAAATGGGATTTGAACTCAGGTTCTGCGTCACTTCTGGGTCATTGTGACCCTTTATCACAGTTTTGTACATTTTGATGATTGTTTTCCCCCTCCATATGACGAAGGTCCATACTTGGATGTTAGGCATATGAAACAATAATGAATGTTCTGCATTCGTATAATGGAGAGAACATTTTCATTCGTTGACAGATTGAGCGTTTCATTCAACGCGTCTTCGCCTCGTTGAATCGAACATTCCATCTTTCAGCTCATAAAAATATTCTCACCTTTGCACTCATGAATATTAATTATTTTTATAATATTAAATGAGGGCATGGAACAAAAGTCACACGAGCAAATATCCAATAGCTTGTTGTTGGTATAAGAGCTAATAAATATCTGATGGGTGAAAGTGAACAAATTGCCTTATATATTATTAGTATCAGGGCATATTATTAAATTTTTATTTTATGTTAATGTTTTTTTAAAAACACATGCTGATGAGCATTCCCTCATCGCAGCATGTTGCAGTGTATCGCTTTGGCTAATGGTTAATTAAAGCTCCCCTCAAGTCTGTAAATGCTTCCATTCTTTGCACAAATCCAGATATTTGCAATAAAACCAACCTGTGAAAATATCAGCTCATTTCATTGTTTCATTTGCAAGAAAACTGTGAACATGCATTCAGCATTTTCGTACGCATTCCTATAGGCAGAGTTTTCGTTGCACAGCGACGAAAACTAATTTTGGATCATATTGCATTATTATTTAAAAACGATAACACTTCAAGCAGAAATATTTCAAGGCAAGTTTTCTACCATCATTATCTTTATAGCATGTAAGGTAGATGTAAATTTGTGAACCTCTATGTTTTTCTTCTTACCAATGTTGAGCTGGGGCTTTAAGCCGAAAATATAGATTTACAAATAATTTTTGTTTAACAATTAGTTAGGAAACTAGTCTCAAACACTTTTAATTATTTTGACTGGTATTTTTTTTTTCCTGGCTTGAGTTCGTCAGGTAGATGAAAAAAGGAAGAAAAAACCTAGGTCTCCCGACCTATAAAAATGTACATTTTATCAGGTCACATTTTGTACCTGGAAACAAGCAAAAACTCATTTAGAGTCTTCATAAGCGACATCCTTCAGTGACAATAACCATCAGTGACTGTTTTCCTCTGGTAATCAAATTTGATCGCGCATGAAAGAGTTAAAAACAGACGGCTGTTCTATGAAAAAATAGCATCGTTTCAAGCGTTGCATGGTATCTCGATAGGATCACACACAAGAAACAAACTTGCAGCGACTAAACCCGGCACAGCCGTCTGGTGCTCGTTGATGGAGCGTGTGCCTTGAATTTACTGAATATGATGTCCGTGATGGTTCTTTACAGTGTGTTAATTATTATTCCAATTCATGATTGAAAATGGGGCGCTGAAAAAAAAAACTACGATGGGGAGCTTAGTTACAAAGATCAGTAATATTTGCCTATTATTATTTAATGGCAGGGAGCAACAGTATCTTGGACACGCAGCACTGTGTACAAGGAAAGCTACATTGTCTTTTTATAGCACAGTGATGGTATAAGCGTTTTGTTCATCATTTATTATTTAAAACTGAGTTATTGGTAGTACGCGCATACGTCTCGCTTACTTCCAGTTCAAAAGCTGGCATTCGTTTGTGTGTAATTTATTCTAAAAAAACTTGTTTTTTACGGTTATACGAGTTTCTTAAAAAGGAGGAGGACATTTTTAATAAGATTTAGTGTCTGCACAACACGTGTTAAAACACAACCGCCAAGCTTAGTTAGTTTGTGCGTAAACCGTTGTTTGAAGCCGGCACGTGTGAAGGGGGCGTGGTTAATGCTGTACTGATGTCAGACTTTACCTATGTTTGCGGGATCTAAACGATCAGCCAACATAATGTTAATGTAGACGCGGATGCCCTTCAAAACTTGTATCGGCATCATTGGCGTTCCTGACAACCAGTACGCGAAGCTGGTTAAACCCTTTTACAAATTATTGGAGAATCGATATTAGACTTCATTGGCACTGAGCGAAGAGAACACAGTCCTGCATCTTTACTTTGTGGTCAAATTTATGATGGCGAAAGCTTTCATTTTTCTTGCTCATTTGTATTCTATCATCACATCTGCAAGTCTGGCCTCTGGTTGTTCTTGCGAAGCAAACTGGGTAAAGTATAACTCGTATTGCTATATCTTTACAAACTTTAAAACGTCTTGGGTGGAGGCTAACAACTACTGTACTTCGCAAGGAGCGCTGATTTTGGATATAAAGTCTGATGACGAAAATACATACATAGCTGAAAATGTTCCGGAACAATCTTCATTCTGGCTGAAGTTTCATCAACTTAACGCAAGCGATCCTTCTACGACCTGGCCGGCTGGTTTGGGAGACGAACCGTATGGGAAGTGGAATCGTGAACCTGTAACCATGTCTGCTGGTGACTGTTCGGCGATATTTTTCAATAGTTTGTGGTATTGGTTTAAATTTGATGAATACCAACCAATCACCGCGTGCAAGAAGCTCTGTAGCTCTAGAAAGGAACCGAATAGTGGACAGAGTCCGCAGTCGATGCCCGTTACTTGCTACCAGCTAGATGGAAACGGCCGCCTTCCACCTATGGGCACCGCTGAGGATACCGGCCCCTGAGGTCGAAACAACCCTGCCGGCCGCAAAAACTCCATCTCCGAAGTTTCAATATTGGTGTGTGGAGATTGTTTCACATGTACTCTTCTTGATGGAAGATTTCGTGGCTGGTAATTATAAAAACAGCAAGTAGTTTCCTCTTTGACTTGGTCTATAGAATGACTAAATGACAAACTCTCGCCTGGTATACTGTCACAATTCCAGATTGAATATAAATCATTAATTAATACAAATGTATACAAAACGACAACGCCACAGTGCGGAAAATGTAATGACTTGACAGTTAACATCAACCGATACACTTTAAAAAAGATCCCGGGTCAGTATTGACTCGGATTCCGGTTCCCGTGGGGCCTGACCCATTTCTGGGTCAACTTGACCCGGGATCTGTGTCAAAATGAGCCAGAAATGGGTCAAACTGACGTTAAAATCCTATTTTTTTTTAAACCAGTCTCCGGGTCTGCCTGATCCGGAATTCAGGCCCCATGAGTCCGGGAATACGGGCCAATTCTTACCCGGGAGTTTCTAGAGTGTAAACTAGAGAAAATTTATGTTTTAAAGCCCCAGCTCAACATTGGTAAGAAGGAAAAACATCAATATTCACAGAATTACATATACCTTACAATGGTATAAAGATAATGATGGTAGAAATCTTCCCTTGAAATATTTCTGCCTTCTGAAATATTTTTGAATAATAAATGAAATAAGATCCACGATTAATTTTCGTCTCATGCGAGACGAAAACTCTGCCTGAGAATGCATACAAAAAATGCCAAATGCGTTTTTACCGTTTTCTAACAATAATGAAACAACGAAATGAGCTGAAATTTTCACAGGTTGGTTCTATGACATATATGTTGATTTGTGCAAAGAATGGAAGCATTCAAGGGATGCTTTTTGCCATCATTATCTTCATACCATATAAGGTATATGTAAATCTGTGAATATTTATGAATTTCTTCTTACCAATGTTGAGCTGGGGCTTAACAACGGTAGATGTGCACTTAGCAATCTTACTGCAATATGAATTATTCATTGACAGCAGTAATCCACTTTATTTTGAGAAAACGAATAACTTATTACCTCGCTTTTCAGGCAAGTTGCTTTTACCTTCCAATGCATGAATTATGGAGAAGGGCCTATGTATGTGGTTATGACCAATTTTTTTTTTTTTTTTTTTTTTTGTACTTTACTATTTTGTTCTGTACTTTATTGTAACATTGTAATGTTTAGTTTTGACATCTAGTGTATGAAATAAATGTTCCATTGAATTGAATTGAATTGAATGGTTGTTGTCGATCAAAAAATAAAGCAGACGTCTCAACATGAAAACTTGCTTAAAGGTAGAAATATAAGGTTGGGAAAGCTGATAGTACAGTGTTGTTACTTTGTCTGATTCTTTATATACATGAAAAACAAACCTGTGAAAATTTGGACTCAATCCGTCGTCTCTGTCAGGAGAAAATAGTGTGGAAAACCATACACACTTTTCAGCATGTAATACTGTCTTAATTTCGATTGTTACAACCAAAATTAAAACTGGGGTCTTTAAATTATATATTTCTTTTACTTTAACAGTAGTTTAGACACGAATATGTTTATGGAAGATCGGTACTGGTATAAAATTTATAATAAGTAAGCTTTCAGACTCATATAATAATTTTTTTGATGAATACCAATAATTTATTCCACCTTAAAAAAACATGCTACTGAAACGATTCTACGGAAGCATATTGCAGCCAAGTAATTAAAAAGATCCCACTCTTATAGTGTAAGTACACGATCATTTTCTTGTACGTACACGATAAGTTCGAACGTATCGTGTACGTACACGATAAGTTTGAACTTATCTTGTACGTGCACGATAATTATCGTGTACGTACAAGAGAAGAGTGACATTTTTTTATTCACGTGGCGGCAATACGCTTCCGTACGATTCCGTCTCTGAAGTCTCAAAATATTCAGATAGAATTTCCTACGGTCCGTAATTACAATTGCAAAACAAACCTTGCACGAAACCATTGACATTGGTTGAATAAGTTCTTGTTTTGCAAAAAATCATTGAGGAATATACAACGAATGTATTTTGTTTAAAAAAAAAGTGCATCACAACTCAGCTTGACCAGTTGTCTAGGATACTGCGTTTCACGTGAATTGTAGAACTAGTGTGCCGACGTGACATCAAATTCGATTTTATGTATTTAAAACAACAGTTGTTGATTATTCTTTTTGATCAGTATTTAATGTAAAATAACTAGATACATACAAAATTTAAAAAAAAAATATTTAATTTGCTGATTAT
The DNA here is from genome assembly GCA_911728455.2 of Marthasterias glacialis. Taxonomy (NCBI): domain Eukaryota; kingdom Metazoa; phylum Echinodermata; class Asteroidea; order Forcipulatida; family Asteriidae; genus Marthasterias; species Marthasterias glacialis. Next base: position 6,575,101 of record OU452240.1, read on the forward strand.
CTCACCGCCACCGTACTTGAATAGCTTATTGGTTTGATTGAGCATACATCACTATTGGTCATTTGTTTGGGTATAACAAACGCCTATAATAATATTAAAGTTAATCTATCTACCGTATGAGATAAGTATTCTGGAAGTTAGTTGGTTTTATTTGTTTGTTTGCTTTTTTCATTCTGACAAGCACACTTCCCTAATTAACAATCATGCCATTTAGCCCTTTCCATGAAATACGCTAATTACATTCACACATGCGTACACACTATTGGTGGGCAAATGCCATGGAGTTGTGTGCACTATTATAGACAGACGAACAAACGCCTATGCATACACGCCACCATCAACCCATGATACAAAAAGGCGCGATGTTCCCTCATTTTGACCACCAGCAGTGTTACCGGTAAACAAACAAACAAACAAACAAACAAACAAACAAACGGGCGATGCCGGAAAATAGCGCTATGGAGACCCCCGTAATCTCCATAACTTATTTCGATTATTACAATCGAAATAAGACCAGTGTGAACGTGCACAAAAATAAACAATGGTGTTGTTTTCTCTAAAACGTGGCAATCGTTTTTGGATGGAAATGTCGCATGATTTTTTGTTTGTTACGGTGACTGCATACCGTCGCTTTAACGACCGTCGACGTAAAACATTAGCAACAAGCTCATGAATTTCATAGCAAGTTGCATTAGGCCTAATATTGTAGTCTACATGACCTTCGGGGAAGCGGGCTTAAAGGCGCTATATAGGATTGGTAAATCTAATAATTCAGTTTTCTTACTTTGTCTGATTCAGTATATACATGAAAAAACAAACCTGTGAAAATTTTGGCTCAATCCGTCATCCGAGTCAGGAGAACATAGTGAAAAACCGTGCACACTTTTCAGCATGTAAACACATTGTCCTTAATTTCGATGGTTACAACCGAAATCAGCCGTTGCGTTTTTTTTTTTTTAGGTTTTCAGATAGAGTTTTCCTGAATATGACAGCATTTCAGAGAGAAATATTTCACAGAAAAATTGGTTCTAGTGTGAACTTCATAAACAGTAAGTTTTCAGACTGAAACTAAACATGTTGTTGATCTTTACCAGTCGTGTACAGTGCCGTTAAACGACTGCATTAAAAACATGAGTGATTAACTTCTCCCTCGGTGCCTGGGACCCGTAACGTAGAAGTCTGATGGCAACCATTATGACCAGAAAATAATTGACCGTGAAACAAACAAAGTCGTAGATGATGCGCAATGAATTAATGGTTATTGAAGGGGAGGATAGTGGAGTACTTTTTGTGCCTTTCCCAAACCTAGGCTTGTTCCGGCTTTGGCTAGAGCTTCGTAATCATTTGCGGAGAAGCGTACATTTTGCACGGTGTTTCGAACATCAAACGGCGCCCTGAGCCGGAGCCAGACTCGGAACTGGAGCCGGTCGGGTCCGGGGCCGGGGGATAAAAATAAATAAATAAAAAAAAAAGAAGAAGAAGAAGAAGAAGAAGAAGAAGTGTCTCTTTATCGGGAGTAAAACAAAAAAGGTTACTGCACAAGCATTATTGGAACCTAATTGATTGATTGATTTTGTTTACAAATAGCATTGGCCGTAACAATGTGAATAGGTTAAATAAGAATCAAAGTTCGTTATTTGGTGAACCATTATTTAAATTATAATTAAAAAATCAAAAGAGGAAGAAAAAGAAAAATCAAACATGTGTTACAACCAAAAGGGTAACTCATCCCTTTTCCATAACCGCGGTACTTCGAAGTCAACGTTTCTCAATATGCATTATACTATCCAAAGCAGCTGTACTTCTTACCAAGTAAGTTTTTATTGCTATAAATTTTCAGAGTCATTACCAAACGTGTACAGACCTTTAAGGCCATATAATTATATAAATCAAGCGACTTCGGCTACAGCAATGGCCATTGGCAATAACGACAACGTTGAATAATATTAGTTACTGCCAAGGCCATCAATGTACCTTTCCCATGAAACATGTAAATTGAACATCACGCGTGCGCACTACGACTACTGCTGGGCAAAATGAGGGAACCGGAACATCACGCCTTTTTGTGTGGGGATGATGGTAGCGTGACCCACACGCGTTTGTGCGTCGGCCTAGTGCACAACTGTATGGCGTTTCCTACCAATAGTGTGTGTACGCATGCGTGAATTTAATTAGCATATTTCATGAGAAAGGCTAATTCGGGCATGGCATTAAATAGCTAGTTTGGTTCCCTGACCAAAGATTCCCTGACGACACTTGTTAAAAATCTTAGGTCACGCATCATCCAAAGATTAACACAGATTATGACGCAACATATATAAATATTCATTACTTGTGACCAAAGGTGGACGATGTCATTGGATAAAAAAACAGAGCGCTGATGACGGGCTTTGTTTACTTTACAAAAGCCTGGGATAATCAGTTTGTAAAAATGTTACATATATTCAAATATAGTGTTAAATTTGTTGGGGGTAAAAAGAAAAGAAACAAAAGAATTGTCCGACCATCAACAACACTGTCCGAATGCTGACGACAAAGAGTTCGGTGCATTTCGGATATTTTCGGAAGAGGAGGAATTCCTCCTTTTTGTCACGTGAAATTTGGGTGATAGCGGACCCTAAAATCGGAAACTAGTCGGAGATTTTGGGGTCTGGGAACCAAAATATTACATAGCCCCACAACCTCCTTCCCACACCCTACGCATACTTGCGTTTGTAGAACAGTCCATACACCTAATTGCCTTACGTACAAATCCAGGCTGCGCATTAGTTGATTGTAACAGGTACCCGGTAGGACTTTATTTTCGAGGAATCATTCGAATAAACAGATTCTTCGGCGCCAAACCAACTCTACCAAGTTTGAGAGGAATCTGAAATACAGGATGATAGCATAAATTGAAAAGACTGCTGTAAATCACTACAAGGACATCACCGAACAGGAACGGCAGTCATAAAAGCTCGTCTATCCAAAAGTTATATGGCCTACTTAGTAACAACGCTTACCTCAGTTTCCGGACCGACCTCAAACCGGAAGTTCTGCATCACCCGCACCAGCGCCATTTTGCCTACCAGCAAGGCATATCGCATGCCAACGCAGTTCCGAGGTCCAACCCCAAACGGCAAATAAGTACAGGGTTGTATGGACTGTTTGTTCTCGGCACTGAATCTGTTGCAATATGAAATAAATAACTTGGAGTTTGACACAAAAAACGAGACAAGATACATTTAAACTTTTTTGAGCGTTTCTCTTCAACCACGTCCGCTATGAACAAATTGTTACTTGAACGTTTAATGCTAATCCAGTCATCATATAGCAAGTATGTCCAATGCGTTTTTAAGGATGGAAACAGAAAACACCATAACTACGCATAATGATATATGAAGAATAATCCAGACAGTCTTTACAACCGCGTCCGCAATGGACTTTGTTGTGTCGACTGTCCAGTCAATGCAACGATTGTGCCTAACGGCTAACGCAGACGTGGTTGTAGACGCCTACAAGAAAAACACTGTTTTATGTACCTTTCAGGGTCGAACTTGGATGGGTTTGGCCAGTACTCCTCGTTGTGATGAATTGTCCAGACGCTTATCAAAATGGTAACTCCCTTCTCTATTTTCAAACCATCATAAGAGATAGTCTCGTTACATGAGCGATCAAATCTAGAAAATAAAATCAATTTATTTATTCATCAGTAGAACATTTTAGCAGTTACGAACTTAACATCTTTATACAAAAGGCACAGAGCCTGGACTTCCAGCATAAATGATTTGTACACAGCTCAACATAGCAACCATAACATCTTACATTTTAAGAAGAAGGCACCAAACATTTCAAGCTGTTACATTTCAAGCTGTTACATTTTTTTATTGCAATTCTTTTTTTTTTTTTTTTTGCAAAGCAAAATAAAAAAAAAAAAAAACTGAAAAACAAATACCCCCGAAAAACAGGAAAAAGAAAAAGAGTAAAAAGTTTATTCGGCTTCAAAATTCACTTATTTTCTTACACTGCTCCGGATGGATACATGCGAAGAGTTTCACTGATCGCCATATCAAGATACTCCATCTTTGAGATGACGTCATAACCAAGGGTATCCCGTGTGGGGGCGTCTTTATCAATCTCTGCATGGAGTTTTTCTTGGATGTCTGGGTTGTTGGCCATTGCGTACGCAGCAAAGATCAGAAGAGAGCTAATGGTGTCATACCCGGCGAAGAAAAATATAATACTCTTGAAAGAAATCGGGAAAAAACACTATTATTAATAGACTATGCGGCTCCCCGTAGTTTTTCCACCTTGGTTGGCAAAAACTCGGGCTGTGACGTTGTAAAAGAAAGGTCTATAAACGACCTTTGCTGGGATTGGTGTATAGACGTGATGCACATGACGTCATGTGAGTAGAGGTCAAAAGCAGGTACGTCATTGGCTGATCCCGCGCACCGTGCTCATGTGCATTCCAAGTTGTTCCATCATCGTTTTACTTCTAAGATGACGTCAATGCATACTCTCTAAAAAATAATTAGTCAATTTGACTAAAAAAAAAATAGTCCAGCGTCATGTCTGACACGACTAATTTTAAATAGTCTAAAAAGTCTGAGCATGACTAAGGTTTTAGTCAGAAATGTGACTAGTTTACATTAGTCCAGTGACTTGACTAAAAAGATGTCTCATACGACTAATGTTTAGTCCAGCAACATTTTGGCTTAGTCCAGCGACTTTTTATATTAGTCCAGCGACTTTTAATCTTGGTCCAATACTTCACTTTAGGTCATTCGTTGATTTGACTAATGGCATTAGTCAAAGCAACAATTTAAATTTTGCCTATAGTTGGCATCAGTCTGGAATAAAAAAGGCCTTGCACATCATGTGTGGGGTAGTAAAACCTAAAGCAAGGGCATGCATTGCATACAAACTACAATGATTAGGCCCATCGTTTGTGGGCGTGCACGTACACATACACACGCCGTAGCCCCACTGGAAAAACAACAACATCAAGCTTTTTTGTTTCGTCCTTTTACAGTCGCTATATCTTGAAAATATACAAACTTTACATTAAAGTGTTCTACATTAAATTCTCAGTCTGGCAATATTAATTATGGGGTGAAAGTCAGCGATTTTAAACTTGAACATAGTGATAAACTTCGCCTGCATGCTCCATTTTGACACATAATGCAAGGCCTAGCCGCCGTATTAGTGCTGGCCTATGCATCCAGAGTTGTGACCAAAAACACCAACAACTTTTCCACAATATGATTGTAGACTAACGTCAATGTAACGGTCTCCCTCTGGATGAGGAGTCATTTGGGTCCTAGTATGTTACGGTTTTAAAAATTTAACGGGAAAACCAATATTCTCACCTTGTTTCTGAGACTGGTCAGAGCCTGGATTGAGCCTACACCTTGCTCTGTGAAGTGTATGTATCACGCCGAACGGGCGAGTATCATACGCATGCATGCTGTTAACGGGTACAAGCTAAAAACCCAAGTTACGCACTAACTATATAATTATTGACGTAGCCGCCAGGTACCAACATCCTGCTAATTCGCGGGCAATTTATATTTTTTACACATCTAAGGCGGGAACATGACCAATCTTACTTAGTCAAAGCACCGTAGCTTCAGACCAGTCAAAATTAGTCAAAACCCAACATTTTGACTAAATCGTTTTAGTCCAAACAAAATTCTAGTCACGGGTTAAAGTTTTGACTTATAGTGATTAGTCACAGCAAATACAAGATTAGTCTGGCTAACAGTACATTAGTCAGAGACACAGGACTAGGCAAACTTAGTCATTTTGACCAATTTATAAGCAAGATTGACTAACTATATAGCCAGAGTTGAGAGATCACGGCTACAATTTAAAACATAAAGGACGGGACAGTATAAGGGGACACGGTCACCATAAGAGCGCAATTTAGAAAAACATCAGCACATTTATGCTAAAAAATCACCTGAGCCAAAACCTCATCAGTTGTCAAAGCCCTACGGGTAGAAGCGCCCTCTTTGGCAACATCTGTCTGTTCCTCGTCTGTGTCGTTATGAGCATTAAGCATCAACTGCAGTATATCCATACGCTGTACCCAAAAAGAGAAAATAGTTCATTTTACAAGTAATGAAACAGTATCAATAAGCTAAATCAAGTTCACGTTAAAGTTAGCCCTTTACTTGTGGCGTGTCGTATAAACAGACATCTGGCCTAATACGTTGTATCCACGCTAAGGATTGCCTTTTATTCATTTTACACTTTCTTACTTGAGGGGCAGATTTTCCTTCTTGTTTGCGAAGTTTACAAGCGTTCTTTGTAACTGCAGTGAAAAACTCAACCGCTCTGCTGTCGAATACACCGAAGTCGAAGTAGTCAAAGATGGGACGAAGAAATGGAAAGACGCCTACCAGTGAAACAAAAAACAATATCAATAAAAAAAACACAATGAAGAATAGGGTATGACTTAAAATGACTCTAAAGTTAATCACTTTAGTTTAACAATAACGTCCTAATGCGCTTCACATTAGTGACCTGGTCATTGGGCCATTAACATTCCTGTAATCTTTGACTGTGTCCGAATCAAGCGACTTCGGCTACGGCTATGGCTGCTGGCTGCAACGACACATTGAAGAATAGGAATCCTCGGCGTTCCGGTGTCATAGGGTATTCTGTCCTCCGGGTAATGTGTCCACCATACGGTAAATTAACGTGGGCTGGAGGAGGTTATTCGAAAGAGGGCGCTATCAGAAGGAGTTAGTACACAATTCACCGTATGCCCCGACAGAATCCCCTGCCGGACAGAATCTCCTTCCACACCGGCCGTACCCACTCCCAAAGCCATTCATTCGGTCAGCTCCCTAGCGAGTATACAGCCCCGAGCTGCCGCAGCACTCCGAAGGCCTTTTTAAAACACAACTACCCATTTATACCCCTGGGTGAAGGGAAGCAATTATAGCCTCTTGCTCAATGACACAAGTGTCATGACCGGGATTCGAACCTACACCCCGATGACTTGAGTCCGGTGCAAAAAGACCGCTCGGTCATGACCATAAAGTTATATGAAAGAATTAGAGGGTGTACAAAACTAGTATGCCGAACGGCCCGAAAAGAAGCATTTTTGACCGTTGAGAAAATTGCCCTGACCAATCATATTAAACTGGTCACTCATCAGTTTACACAGCAAACATTTTTTAAGTGGATATTTCTATGCAACAAGACCCATAAAAGTAGGGATTTTCGCCCACGGTGGGTCATCGGAGTTCTGTGCGCAATATAGCGAGGGGTCCTCTCTACTAGTTCTTACCGCCTCACCCAAATGCTTCTTTTTGGGCCGTTTCGCATAGTTTTGTACGCCCTCTATAGTTCATTTATATAACTTTACAACTCACGTCTACGTTGTTTTTTTTTGTAACTGTTGGGGAATTGTCATCTATAATTAATTACATTTTTTTATATTCTTCTTTGCGGTTTTCTCGCCGTTTCTTCTTTAATCATTGTTGTTGTTTTGCATTTATATAGTCTCGTGTGATTTCATCATCTGGAGCACTCTGGTTGAACTCTTGTTTGTTGGCTTCATTTTGTGAATAAAGTAATTTGAATCTATTCTTGTGGCCATGACACGACCAAGGGTCACTCAATTTTGTTAGCATCTATACCTACAACAGGAAACTTTGGAATGCTTGACGGTTGCGCACTCCATTTACGAGAACTTTGGACTACCTTTTTTAGTCTCGACGAGCAGCTCCAGTTCGGGTCTGCTAATAATGAGATAAGAGCTCACCGCTAAGCAACCTGGCTGGATCGTATAAGAAGAAATCAACCGCAATCCTGGCATGTTTGACGAACGGATCATCTTTGTTCTTCTGAGAATCCACTTCTAATCCGAACCCACACCTTGCACTGGCGTCCATAGCAAAACTTCCAAATATCCTACAGATCAAAATGGATAAAACATATTTAAAAAACGGGATTTATCTTTGTTATTATTATTTAACTCAACCCCAGAGTTGGAGAAACAACAGCATCTATACCAACAACAAACCAATGACGCTAACAACAATTTTTCATACTATCAAAAAGTAGATTATCCACAAACCAAACGAACAACACAATAAACAACACTATAACCCACACAAACAAACATCAACTACCACACAAACGCCTGTTAGTCCCGTTTGTGCTTAGCCCTAGAGGCCTTCACTGTCGTATAAATATCTGTGCACAGAGGAAGAGTCCTATTATATGACTTCTTTGTGCTGTCAAAGACACTAGAAAAACAAGATAGGACACTCTGTGTAGAAACATGAAACGCAAAATAGGTGCGCCCGCTGTTGTTAAGTAGGTAAAACCAAAGATCGTTTGCGCGATAGGCCTAAGTAGGGCCTACTAAATGGACAAACCTCGGCCAAACGATCCCACCAACTAAAAAAGGTGAAGGCAGATCTAAAATTTGGTGTTCGGTCATAAATTGTGCCAATAATCCTTACAAAATGGGCACATGGGGAAGAGCGCCATCATAGGTAAAAAGGCGTTACATCTGCTAGTGTGCAAAACGGCACAAGTGTCCCATCTTGTTTTTGTAGTATCTTTGGTGCTGTGCATTGTTAAACAATGCACAGCACAGCACAAAAGCGACTGCGATTTCGACATCGACAATTAGCCTTTTTGAGGTGTGGCGGACACTATTAGGAGTGCAGCAGCGCACTTGGGTGTATACAGACACATTTACCCATACCAAATGGTGTCCTGGTGTGTCCACCATCTCAAAATGGCTTGTAATTTTGAGCTATGGTGGACACATTACTAGGGCACTAATTGGTTTGGTAAATTTGTCTGTACACACCAAAACTAAACAGTGCACTCCTATGTTTACAGTGTCCGCCATACGTCAAAAAGACTAATGACCGTGCATCAACAACAACGCTTAAATTAAACTATACAACAACTACTGTAACACCAACAAACTATCAACTACAGCATCAACAACAACAACTACGGCAACGACGACAACAACAAAAACACCAAAGAAAACTACAGCAAACAATAATAAACAACATGGTCTGACTTACTGTCTGCAATCGACAGATTTCCCGCCACTCTGTGCTTCACTGATATTCGAGACCAAGCTATCACAGCAATCATTTATCATTGGAGACATCTGAGGAGATAAACATTATTAAAGTCAGTTGGTATCTTTTAGTCAAAGAAGATCTAGCACACAAAATCGATTACGATAACAATTGTGCTCTTTAAAAAAAAAAAAAAAAAAACTTGTTAGTAATGGGCCACAGCCACTACTTCGGACCCGGGATCTGGGTTATTTCCGGCCCAGGAATATTTACTCTCTTAATGTAAAAGAGTGAAAATTTCACTCGCTTGCAAGAGTGGTGTCAGTTTGGCTCTTTTTTAGAATGAAACTCATTCTTCACCACCCTTTTTGAGTGAAAGTGGAGTGAATTTCACTCTGAATCTAGTAAAAATACATGTTTTTCACTCTAAAAAGAGTTGTCCACCATACCACTCTTGCAAGAAGCCATAATGGCGGACAAAAAGACTGGTTTTTCACTCTTTTACATTATTTTAGAGAGTAGGGTGTTCCACTCACAAGACGCATTTTAGACGCACTGAACGACTGACTGACGACGCTACGAACGTCCTTCCATGCTTGGAACTGAAGTCGGGTCAGCCCCTTGTCTTGAGGCTGCTGACACAACGGTAGACTCTGCATGGGAATGAAAAACAAATTCTTACAAAATGCGCTCTCATTTAAATGTTAAAAACACAAAAGTACAAGAGTCATCGTGGAAACTGATTAATAATTTCAATCTGAAAGCTCACTCAAAATAAAACATCAATTCCCACCTTCAAAGAAATATATCCTTGCCTTCAATAATTTCAAAAGTTCCGAAAATAGCATGTGAAGAACCCACTTGAAGATCACCCTTACTAAATTCAAACACAGCAACAGGAAACTTTTTGAGGACGCTAGGTGGCAGCAGACATACCAGGTATTGACCTTCCTATTGTTGATAAACAAACCGCGCTGGTTGGCACGGAAGGCCAAATGTAGAAAAACTTTCAAGTGTTGTTGACAGACGTTGTGACCAAATTCAACATTTTTGCAAACTTTCTATTTAAAGAAAATACATCCCATTATTGGTTGGTTTGTTTCCAACAAATTGTAAACAATTATTGAATGTTAATTTTGTGTAACATTTTTGCAAACTGTGATTATCTGTTTTTGCTATATGCATTGATGGCTCCCCGTAGTTTATCCATGGTTGGCAAAAACTGGCGTTGCATAAGAAATGTGTGCATGCTCATAATTACGTAAAAAATGATTACCTGGCAAGTCTGCCGCCACCTATCGTTCAAAAGCCTCCAATTGAAATAAGAACAATGATAAAAACAGTCCTACCTTACGATTGTAGAAACTGGAGAAATTCTTGATGCAAATTTTCCTGATGATCTCCGGATCAGTTAAAACCAAAACTGGTTTCCTAAAATCATACATCCTAAAAACATCGAAGGTAGTGGTAGCACTTTAAGACTTATTACGAAAAAAACTGCATAAGCTTTCATAGCAACAACCACTTCATCAGATGCAAAAAATGGATTATAGTTGTTGCTACGAAAGTTCAAGAAGTCTTTTGTAATTTTCAGTTTTAAAGTGCTAACACTACCTTTGTTGTTTTATCTAGCCTGTGAGACTAACACGGCTTTCTCCGTCTACATCTTTAAAAAAAAGGGAAACAAATTAAGCTTTCTATCAAGATGTCCTTTCTGACAACAAATGTTGAAATTATCTGCGTTTTATCACTTTAAGCGATTGAATCAATCACAGTATTTCATTTTGACAACCATGAGTTCCTAATGTGTGTCAACACAGGGATTTGGGACACGGCCAAAGTGTACAGTAGTGTCTGCAGTGTGTCAAGCCACAAGCTTATACACAGTGACAAACTTTGGTGAAAGAGAGTTCACATTATGATCACCAAGTGAACATTATAAGGGTGTCTTTGGGCTAGACGTTTAACCATAACTGCTTCTTATCACCCAGGAGTAAATGGTAACGAGTTAAGGTTCTAGAAAGTTTTACTGCATGTGAGCCAGTTAAACTGCAGGTCCTGCATACTCCCAAGGAGTTTTGATGGTTGTTAGATATGCATAGGCTACGTTGACCTACTCTTATTATTATTATTAGAAATGTGAAAAGCTTCAACTTTTGTAACTTTATTTCAGAGCACAAACTTAAATTAAATATGCAAAATGAAAAAAAAAAGAAAAAAAACGTGAAACAGTTGATGACGCTTTACTTTATAAATAAATAAACAAATAAAATCACAAAACAGCAAATCCATAGTGACTTACCCAAAAGCTTTGCCATACTTTTTCGCAAAATCGGCAAATTCATGATGGAATCCCTGTTTGGATTAAATAAAATACCGCTGTTAATAATTTACTTCAGTGGCACGCATGATGTATTTTGTTTTACCCAAACACATTAGAGCGCTAAGAAGGGGCTTGTTTAGGAAAATTGCAAACGGAAACTCAGTTTTAATTGGCCAAAAGTGCCCCCCCCCCCCCCCCTCGTTATGGTGCTGTCTTACTTTTGGTCTTTTATGGCTCAGGTATTGAAGACAAATATTCATAATTATTCAAAATTCGATGTTTGCACAAATCTGTGGTGATTTTGATCTCATTTCACAACATATTTAGGTAAATCGCTTCTTCTGCGAAAAATAGCCAAGAATCTAATAATGGGAGATTTCGGAATGCGAGGTGGCAGCTGACATCCATGTAAATTTCCGTTAATTACGTAGTTGTAAGCATGCGCATAATTCATTTCAAGCACTGGCGTAACCACTGGCTTGAACCTTTGCCAGCTCTTGCCCCCATTTCCCCACCCCTCCCCCCCCCCCCCCCAAAAAAAAAAGAGGAAAAAAAAGAGATAAAGAAAAAAACTCTTAAAAATGCACAAATGATTGGTTTGATACAGCCCCAACAAAGTACGTCCCCGCTTCCACACACCCCGCACCCACCCCAATGGAAATGTCTGGTTTATACGCAAATGTCCCCTATAGAACAATGGATTTACCTATTATGAGTTTCCTGCCACCTAGCGTTCTAAAAGTCTCCCATAATACTAGACTGGTTCCCGGTCCCCACATCGTTCTCGTTCTGACTGTATAATATAGGGACCGGTAGTTACTAGCGATATGGTGCATTTTATATTGGCCCTCGATTTGCGCGTGCGCAGTAATGATTTTCATTTTTTAGAGATGACGTTGGCTATGCTCGTGACGTGTGCATGTTGTTGTTTGACAATAGCACACGTGTGTATCGTAACCCTTCACCCAGACATAGTTAACCAACCTTCAACAGCCAAATTCAAGCTAAGTTTAGAAGAACATCTTAACTACGTTAGTATGCACGATGGGAAGTTCTAAGATTCTGTGTCCGCCATGTTTTGTGTAAAGGCCTAATTAGCATATACCTGGCAGAAATCTGCCGGGTACATACTAATTTTCCTTACCCACTACCGGTCCCTAGGTCAGAACCATAACGATGTAGGGACCTGGAACCAGTCTACCATTATACAACACTTTCCCGATTTATATTCAGAACTAAAGGCATCTTTACCAGATTTCAAGTATACTCAATAAAAAAAACAATAGGCCGTATTTTTGACAGCAAGAGGGCGCAATACTATTTCCATTTTGAAAGCACAAAATAATATTTCAACACAATAAAGTACAAATTTTCCAAGTAAATATCTTACACTGATTACATTGTAAAACTACCAATACAAAAAACTCAAAAGTTATATATTTGTTAGAAGTCTAATTGTATCTGGTTTACCGGACTATTTCTATGGTTTAACCCCCAATCTACCCCGAAGGACGCCCATTTGCTTTAAAATTAAGGTCTATTGCACGTGACAGCTAGGCTGCACCTGCAAACAGACAATAGCCTGTGGCTACCATCACAAACATTCCACATTATAAAATAAACTTTTTTACGGAATTACCGACTCGTGACCAAGTTGGCTACGGTAATGTCTGGAACTTACGTGTCGCCATTGTAGCAAATTCCCAAAGATTGGGACGTAATCCGCCACAGGAATACCCAGCCGTTGAAAGTATTGATGACACCACCAATCATACCTGAAAAGAAAAGCCACCGGTGGTAATAAATTATACAGATGTATGGTGGGCTGGATCTAAGGCTATAGACCTTTCTTTTGCAACGTCACAGCCCGAGTTTCTGCCAACCAAGACGGAGAAACTACGGGGAGCCATCAATGCAAAGCAAAACCAGATAATCACAGTTTGCAAAAAATGTTAAACAAAATATCCAAAAATTGTTTAAAATTTGGTTACAACGATGTTTTGCTACCTTTGGCCGTCCATACAAACGAGCGTGGTTTGTTCATCAACAATAGTATACACATATGGACTGGCAATGAGGGAAATAGTGCACGTCTATGCACCCCGAGGGCCTGTGAGTGACCAGGAGAGGGTCCTATTTCCCGAGGCCGAAGGCCGAGGGAAATAGGACCGTCTTCTAGTCACTCACAGGCCCAAGGGGTGCATAGACGTGCACTATTGCCCGAATAATGCCGGTCCATATGTGTTTTATAACACACCTCAGTCTAAAATGTCATGTGAAAAAAAAATATTTTCAGGACGCACAGTTTTACAACGGTAAACTGTTATGAGCATTGTAAACCTTTTGAGGGCGCTGTTTACCAGTCAATAGTTTTTGGGTTTTTGAAACTATTTCCCGCTTTGCAAACTATTTCCCCCAAATGAAGCGCGTGCGGTGCGTTGACGCGCGTCAAGTTCACGGTGGTGCAGATTTCATGCAATAGGCTATATTAGTTCACCCCACGTGACCGTGTTTCAGCCAATCAGGATAAAGAACCAGGGAGAGGTGTGTTATAAAAAGGTCTATAGACGGCAGTATCCGGCTGGTTCTCTTCCGATTGGTACCCCGAACAAAATTGACAAACCAGAGACCGCAAACATTAGGGCTGGATAGCTCAGTTTGTAAAGCGGTGGTCACAAGTTCAAATCCCTCTCCAGTCAATTTTTTCTGTGTTCACTCCCAATGGATTTAGACATTTTGCCAATCAGTTTCCCTTTATATTAATTGGAAGAATTTATACCATGGTTTATGTTACACAAAGAACTATGAAAGTGTGTTTGTGGGTAGACTTTGAAATAAATTAGTATAAAATCTGTGATGACGTAGCAACAGACCAAGATTTCTATATACACAGGATGTTGGTTTGACAAAATGACGCTCTCGATTTGAGATTGTATAAAAAAATCGTCTGGGAAGTGTATTTAGATTCAAACAGTTAACAGCTGGAGAACAAAAGAATCCATTTTGCGTGATGAACTGTGAACGCCTTTAAACAGAGCGCTTATAGGGGATGTGTCGCTGTTATTATAGCAGTATAAAATGCAATAACCCAGTTACTACGCGAACGTGGGCGCCGGTGGTCACATCGCAGTATGACAAAGACGGCACCCTTTGTGATTTGACCGCAAGCGGGCGCGTGTGCTGTATCTGGGCGAGAGTTCATCTTTCCAAGCCACAGGCCTGCCAAATTCGTGAGAACACAACCCCTTTAAACAAAATGATTCGTGTAGTTTGATCCCAAACCGAGAGTTTACACATGAAACAAACGTGTCACATTGGCTTATCGAAATTCCCACTCCTTTAAACATGACTGTATAATAATTATAAACTTAATAGTATACAACAGACGCTTTAAGCAACCAAAATAGGTTGCGTGGCCCCACTACTGTTCCCCCACCTTCCCACAGCTAAACTCGGTATTCCATTTGGTCCTCGATATGTGGCAGGGTGTACCCCCTAGTATTGTGACTTCATTGTGTTCTGGGAATCTCAGGAAATCTTTTGAGGATTTTAGGGGGGTGCTTCTGTACAAGAGGGAAAGAGTTTGTTAGAGATTGGGAACATTCTTCCTTTTTTTTTGGGGGGGGGGGCCTTCCTCTGCTACACTGCAAAAACTGGGGTGTTAAATTGATTCTCTCGGTATCTATGTGACAACACCGACATAGTGTTAGTTATCCCCATTGCTTTATCATTTGAAAAATTAACACCATGTTGGTGTTGTCATATATAGATACCGAGAAAATCAACTTAACACCCCAGTTTTTGCAGTGTACATATCGGGCATGGTTATATACTTTTCATAAGCAACCAGAATGGGTTGCGTGAACACACTACTGTTCCCCATTACCTCCCCGCAGCTATATACTCAGTATTCTTACATTGTGATCATTCCACCATGAAGGAAAGTGTATATTATACACAATGATATTGTTAACTAACATTGGAATGCGTTCTCGTCTCGTAGATCGTGTATAGGCCGTAGATCTAAAGCCTACTGCTTTACGAAACAGTCTGAAACTGTGTGCTTACATCGACAGAATAGTCAGGTGGCTAAGTGAAATTACCTGGAGACGGCGGACACAAAACACCATTTTGGGCACAAAGCTTCATTGGTGCTGCTCGATATGTGGCAGGGTGTACCCCCACCCCCTCCTATTGTGTCTTAATTGTGCTCTTGAAATCTCTGGAATTCTTTTGAGGATTTTATTACTAGGGTAGGGCTACACAAATATGGTAGTCTGATTTCTGAACTCCCTTCCTAACTGGAGTTATGTCCTTCGCCCTCCCATTTGTACAAATTTTAAAATTCGAAAATCCGGATGTGCCTACCCTGACATAGGCCCTAAGGAAGCTTTGTGCCAAAAATGGTGCTTTTGTCCGCCGTCTCGAGGTAATCTTGACATTTAACACTAAACCACTTGGCTAGAGTTGACGGCAACATTTTGGTTACACATGTTGAAGTTTTGAGAACCACGCCGCTGTCACACGCTAGCCGTCACAGTCTATGACAATCAGAGAAAGTAAAGTCACATGAGAAGTTTTAATCTTAGCATACACGCATGTGTATCAGTTTGTACTCACCAAGCAACTATAGTGACTATTCCAACAATCAACACCCAAGTTACTGACAAATCCACTCCCCAAATCTCCATTTTGGTCTAACAGAACTTACGCTATAACCTTACGAACTACAACGACCAAGTATTTGCAAACCCCTCCAAAAACGACCCTTTTATACAATACTAGTAGCGCACCGACCTAATTATTTGCATAACCACGAGCTAAACTACGGGGTCCCGGAAATGACATCAGAAAAGTATTGACTGCTACAGTCAGAGAAAAGAGCAACATTCTCTCGTCCCAGCGCCTCAACCAAAGGCGCTGGGGTGGGCTGACCTATACGCATGCCCATATTTTTGACCATTGTCCCATGACCTAACAACCCCCGGTCACCTCTCCGTTTTACAAAAGATTCGACCTCTATAAAAGTGTAAATCCATCGCAAATGGTAGACTGGTTCCCGGTCCCTACATTGTTCTCTTCTGACTGTATATAGGGACCGGTAACTACTAGCGATATAGCAAAATGTACACGTCACAAACGTCATTTTTAAAACTAGAAAATTATTACTGCACCCGCGCAATCGAGGGCCTATCAAAAGCGCTATATCACTAGTAGCTACCAGTCCATGTATATACAGACAGAGGTGAACAATGTAGGGACCGGGAACCAGTCTAATCAAAAGCGTCATATCTTTAATAGCTACCCGGTCCTTATATACAGTCAGAGGTGAACAATGTAGGGACCGGGAACCCGCTAACGTCTCAAAAGTCTCAAAAGTCTCCTATTGTCAGATGATTGTCATTTATAGTGAATTATTTCCTTCTGATTTAAATTAGGCCCAAGTACAAGGCCAGGTGTTTATAACAATAAAGACTTCTTGGTGAGCAGATCGACGCACGTTTTTGTTAAGAACTGCGCAGCTATCAGCCCATCCCAGCGGTCTTGGATGAAACCGGTGGGGCCAAGCAAAAGAACAACAGAAGTGACGCCCAGAAGTGAGGTCAAAAGAAGGTTGCTCATTGGCCCATCCTCTGCGCCACGCGTACATGTGCGCTTTCCATTGTTGCGTCATTATTTTACCTCTAAGATGGCGGCGTGATGACGTCAATGCATAGGGTTTATTGTGTCGTTTCATTTGTTTTACTTATATGTTTATTTATTTATTTTGTTACGATCCTAAAATCACCAAAATATCTGTGAATATAAACCATTAAAAAAAGCCTGAATTTTCTCAGATGCAACAAAGAAATCACAAAGGTCACTCTGATGTAATGAACAAAGACACGCAGTAATTTAATGATGAAACGAAACACTTCAAATCTCAATAGCTTTTAACAAGTATACAATGAGTAGGTTTAAGTGCATTTTAAAAGAAGATCTTATACAGTGCATGAGAGATTTTACGAAAATGTTCTACAGCAGAAAAGGCGACTCCAGGGACGGCAAAGGCGAACAGTACTCTGACATGGTGTAACTGAGGTGGAACGCGGGGCGGATTCATCTCCAAGCAACGGCCGGAAACAGACGAAGCAACGGAAACGATAGCTGGCTCCCGTCACAATATGAGAAAGAACAAAAATACTGAACTGTAGATTGAGTTCATAAAATGGTCAAGACGAAATATCACACTACTCCACGGACGTATCGCCACAATCACAGATACTCAAGCCACGATAGCTTCAAAGTTCCCGAATCCAAAAATATCTGTCAGCCTGTACATTAATTTTATATGATTTTTCGAATTATACAAAAAATTCAAATTGTAAACTTTGAGATTCTAGCAACTTATGAGCAAATGTTTTCTTTAGCGACTTTTAACAAGTTTACATCACCTTCTAAAAATAAACTTGCATAATTTCCCGGTCATTCATAAAACGGATTTATAGCGCCGCCCACTATGGAGTCAACGGTCATACCCAGAGATTGATTGACACTTGTGGTTTTTACTATGTGGCTCTGCATTGCGGTGTTGGCACTAGATTAAGGTGCTGGTAAACAAAATCATTTATTTATTTATTTATTTATCTATGTTTTTATTTACTTAAAAAAAAATTTCTTTTTTACGTTTTTATTATTTTTATTTTTACTCAATTAAATGTATTCACCCAAAAAAGGAAATTTGCCTTATCTAGCATGTTCACAATTTACAATAAAAATATTAAAATTAAAGAGCAAACTTTTACACACAGAAAGTAGGAATTATTTACAAAACATACAACATTGAAAAGGCCAGAATAAAAACGGTAAGATTTTTAGTATTATTATTATTTTTTTTTTTACTATATTTACTTTTTTATTGAAGGGAGGGCCACTTTCCAAATGAATCAGAGGTCGCCCTCTGTTTTAACCACTTTTACCTTTATTAAAATGTGATTTGTGATGATAGTTGACAATACAGCGAGTAGCTAGGGTAGTTAGTAGGTCAGGCTGTGTTAAGTAGCAATATGCGTTTTTTGTAATTGTAAGTAAATCACAAGTTGACCAATGTAAGAAAGTAAACAACCGTGTCTTCAAGTTAATTAATATACAACTGTTAATTAAGTCGGCTGTAATAAAACTATTTTTTTTATATAGCGCTTTTTAATCTAGGGGCATCTTAAAGCTCTTATTATTATTTTTCAAGAGACTTATTTTTTAAGTGTAACTGGGTTCTTTTTTACAGAACACACGTGACCTACGGTTTAGTGTCTTGCTTAAGGACACAAGTGTCAAGACTGGGACTTGAACCCATACTCTGCTGATCAGAAACATCAGAGCTTGAGTCCGGTGCACTTTGACTGCTCAGCCACAACACGCCAATAAATGTATACTTAATATACTGTAATAAAGGAAACTAAAAATACGTTAACTGTAAATTTACGGTACGTGCAGTCTCTATTAAAAAGTGAATATTGTCAGGGGCGGATCCAGTATTTTCAATCCTCCAAAATCAACTGATATGAGTTTTTGTAGGATCCCTACTGCCTCAACCCAACAAAATCAACTGATGTGGGTTTTTGTAGGGTCCAACTGCCTCAATCCTCCGAAATTAACCGATATGAGTTTATGTAGGATCCCTACTGCCTCAATCCTCCAAAATCAACTGATATGAGTTTACGTTACATCCCTAATGCCTCAAACCAACAAAATCAACTGATGTGGGTTTTTGTAGGGTCCAACTGCCTCAATACTCCAAAATCAACTGATATGAGTTTATGTAGGATCCCTACTGCCTCAATCCTTCAAAACCAACCGATATGAGCTTATGTAGGATCCCTACTGCCTCAATCCAACAAAATCAACTGATATGAGTTTATGTAGGATCCCCTATAATGCCTCAATCCTTCAAAATCAACCGATATGAGTTTATGTAGGATCCCTACTGCCTCAATCCTTCAAAATCAACTGATATGAGTTTATGATGGATCCCTACTGCCTCAATCCTCCAAAACCAACTGATATGAGTTTATGATGGATCCCTACTGCCTCAATCCTCCAAAACCAACTGATATGAGTTTATGTAGGATCCCTACTGCCTCAATCCTTCAAAACCAACTGATATGAGTTTATGATGGATCCCTACTGCCTCAATCCTCCAAAACCAACTGATATGAGTTTATGATGGATCCCTACTGCCTCAATCCTCCAAAACCAACTGATATGAGTTTATGTAGGATCCCTACTGCCTCAATCCTTCAAAATCAACTGATATGAGTTTATGATGGATCCCTACTGCCTCAATCCTCCAAAACCAACTGATATGAGTTTATGATGGATCCCTACTGCCTCAATCCTCCAAAACCAACTGATATGAGTTTATGTAGGATCCCTACTGCCTCAATCCTTCAAAACCAACTGATATGAGTTTATGATGGATCCCTACTGCCTCAGTTAAAGGGAGTTTTTCTCTAGAAATGTAACAGACTGGATGTTCATTACTTGGTGGTTGTAGAATGCTCATTGATGTTGATGTATGCAGATGCTTCAAGACGAAGCTAAGACACACTATCGTTAATTTAATTCAGACGGAGGGCGACCATCGGTCCCAAGAACGATGCACATTTTCAACTTTGATTGGGGTGGGGCCAAACGTGAAGAAGTGGGCGGGTCAAGAGCTGGGTGTGTCGGTATTTTGGGGATAGAAGCTGCAGTTGTAGTTGGGAGAGTAGACGTGGGCGGGTCCGGAGTAGTAGATGTGGGTGGGTCCAGAGTAGTAGATGTTGGTGGGTCCAGAGTAGTAGATGTGGGCGGGTCCGGAGTAGTAGATGTGGGCGGGTCCAGAGTAGTAGATGTGGGCGGGTCCAGAGTAGTATATTTGGGTGGGTCCGGGGTAGTGGGTGGATCCAAAAGAGTTGTAGTGTCATGCCCTGCATCTTGAGTGTCAGATATCTCGCATACAGTGTAAGGAATTATAACGTTCTCATTGCAAGTTGAGATGTACCATTTCCCATCCGATGGTTGCACAACCGCACAATCCCCAGTGTTTGTAGGCTCCCTCCATACCCAGTTTGTATACTGGGTACCTGCTCCTCCATCAGCATCACACACCTGCCACGTGCCTTTCGTGGCACACGTGTACCCCAACCAAGCCTTCGGTTTGTTCATAGAGGCTAATTTACTGCTGATAAACCCATTTTCTTCCGTTGAATCAATTACAAGAAGTGATGCATCTATTGCCTCACAGTATGATCTTGAACTATCCCAGACTTTCTGGTTATCAGTGAAAAGGTAACGGGATGTCCCAAACTCTATCCAATTATCAACGCCGATACTGAGTTGTAAGTTAGCTAAAATGACAACGACACTGACAACTGTCAATGGTACTGGTTGCACAGCCATCCTCGAGTTCATTCGTAGGGTTGGTAGATATCAACAAAATATTGTTTTAATCAAAATGTTTCACAAAATTAATGTCTTCAATGATTATGATGAATGGCGAAAAAATGAAAATGAGTACTTTGCTCTTTGATGACGTGGCATGGATGGCATGGGTAGCGTATGCGTTAAAAGCACTCGCCTCTCACCAATGTGTCCCTGGTTCGATTCCCAGCTACGGCCTTATGTGAGTAGAGTTGTGTGTTGGTTCTCTCCTGTGCCACGAGGGTTTTTCTCCAGGCCATCCGGTTTTCCTCCCTCCGGAAAAACCAAACACTTTCAATCTCAGGCTGCGCTTCGTGGTCATGGGTTGATGTGGCTGGCTGCCCAAGGCGCCCTTGAATGCCAGCAGCTCGAACACGTTTAGCCACGCCCTTGGCAATTCAGCTTCTCAGCTGCCAGTAAGGATGATTAGCTTCCCAAATTATTACTGTTTACATAAAATGACGGATTGCTAAAGTGTTCAATTTAGGACGCAGCACACAGCCAAACCCAACTCGTTGTGTCTTCAACACAATTTGTCATTAAACGGCGGCAAGCATAATCGGAAACGCCTACGCTGGTAGCCTCACTGCATGTGGTATTGTACACTGGTCCCCTGTCTTTTTTCCGTAAAGAAAAAGACTGGCACTGATCTTAAAAACCCAACGGTTTCATTGGATAGACATACTGACGCATGCAATGACGCATAACTACCAGGCAATGACTGTGGGTGTGTACGCAGGTATAACTTCACGAGCCCCGAAGTGTGACGTCAGATGTTCGGGCTGTATTACTTTGTATTTAGTGATTGGAGTTGGAAGAATAAATGCCACAACATTGAATAGTGTCGCAATCCACCTGTCGTGAGCTGAATTAACATGACCCAATCAAAGGAAAAGGAGTGGCGATTGGTCTTGATCCACTGTCAGTGTCGCGGCCCGTGTGACACGGCCGCGACACTGTAAGATTTTAAACGGCCGCTTAAGACCGAGTCACCACTCTTTTATTCCAATGCACAAATGCCCTTTTATTGTTAAGATACAAAATGTTTGGAAAAAATCAGAGAACGACACAACAAACCTTGCTCGCTTTGCAATGATTTTTGCTTAGGAACACAGCTTTGCACTATGGGTCTGTTTCGCGCCTCGTCATATACGTTTTCTAGTGTTAGAGTTTCAAAGCAGGAAACCAGACTAAAATAACTGGTCTTTATATTACAGCTCCAGCCGTGTCTTTATCAGCCGTTTAGTAACAGGTTAACACGGTCATGTGATCACCTCTCAACCAATAGGAATGCCTAAATTGTCTTGGGTATTTTATGAATAAAGTATAATAACGTGCGGTGGCAATTTTCTGTTGATACGCTTTCAATAATAACTCAAGGGTTGGACGGCAGGGTTGGACGGCAGGACTTAGTTTATATATATATAAATACATTAAGGGTAAGCTAAAAAAAAATTGGCTGAGTGTTTTCTAGCGTTAAAGTATCAAAGCAGGAAACCAGACTAAAATAACCGGTATTAAACAACTCCAACCGTGTCTTTATCAGCCGTTTAATAAGATGTAAACACGGTCATGTGATCACCTCTCAACCAATAGGAAAGCCTAAACTGTCTTTGGTTTTTTATGAATAAAGTATAAAACGTGCGGTGGCATGGTCCCGTTAATACGCTTTCAATAATTTAAGGACAGAATTTGCAGTGCTGTATATATATACTCTGCTATGATATACTCTGCTTATATATATATATATATATATAAATTAAGGGTGAGCAAAGAAAATTTGGCTGATGCCGGACTCGAACCCGATACCTCTCGAATACTGTGCGAGCGCTCCCCATCTCCCCAACCCCTCCCCCTCCCGCTCCTCCTCCCCTCCCCTTCCCTTCTCTGTATATGTTTTCTTCTTTCTAAATTAGTTTTCTAAAATCTTTCGGAGACGGCGATGAATCAACGATCATGGAAAATTAGTGTGCAAAAAAAAAACAAAAAAAAAACAGTCTATACTAACCTCAGCTTGCAATAAATATTCCGAAAGAGACACCCACAACACTCCCTGAGGCGAAGTTATTTTTGAATCGATACATCCTGTCTCACGGCCAGCTATAAATACTGCTTGGTTGATAAATAAAAGAAACGAACAACCTTGATTTAAATTGCTTTCGCCACGAAAGAGATAATTACTACGGAGTATCGAAAGTGACACCCGTCTTTATTCACTCATTTGTGCTGGCATTATGGGGCACATGAATTACTGTGGGCAAAACAAAATCTTTTTTGATTTTATGAGAATTGATTAAAAAATGTATGGTCAATCGTTTAGACAACATTTATGTTTGGGTAAAATGTAAGCTTTTGTACACTATCTTATTGACAGACAAGACACAACTAGGAAACAAGATGTTGAGATCCAGAGATAAATATAGGCATGATGTCAATCTTAAAAAGAAGAGCATCCTGATAGCAACAACGTCATCATGCTGTGATAATTATCTCGTGGGGCTCAACAAGTCGAATGGCAGTTCTTGGGCACCGTACTCTGTCTCCTTGACCGATTTGAAACCCAACCAACATTACTTTTTTTGCCTCAAAAATAACGCATGTCATAAATTATTAACGATTGCGAAGCCATCGCAAGGTTTCCCTGCCGTACACGCGGGATGACATGTTGACATAACGTCAGCATATTTATGCTGAAGTTATTATGCACTAGAACAACTATTCATCTGAGCAGGGAGAAACTGTGGATAGGGCGCCTCCACACCTTTCAAGCCCATGGTCTGAACATCCAAGATTGAAATGAATATTTACTCATGCATTGTCTTTGCTTTCTCCTTTTTCCATATGATGTCCCCCTTTTTAAATCTGTCTCGTTAACTAATTAATTATTCCCCCCTTTACCCCAAAATTATTTTGTGTCTCCAACCTCTTCTGGTTAAACCAGCCCTTTTCCCTCCACCCCATCCCCCCCATTTGTCTCCCTCTTCATTGTTCATCCTTTGCATCTTCTGATTGCATTCTGCCTCTCTATTTGTCTCCCTTTTCATTGTTCATCCCTTGCATCTTCTGATTGCATTCTGTCGCTCTCTTTTCACTGCTTTCCACTTGACTGCTTCTGTTACTCAGGTAAACTTGTTTTTAGTGCTACTGGAGTGTGGACCTGATAACAAAAGATGTCCACACTATGTGGGAACTTGAAACACTGTGTGGACTTACACACGTCCACACAGTGTTTTCAGAAAGTAGATATTCTCATTTTACTCAAAAGGGAACCATTTTCTGTACATCATTGAACAGCTCAAGACCAAGTATTACATTAAAGGGACCGTGCGTCCCAAAACCAACTCTGAAAACACTTTCTTATAGAAATAATGGTTTTAAAGATTTCTTGTTCTGACTGCACGAAGACAACAGAATGTCAACACCGTGTATGTCACAAAGGACGAACTGTACATTGTGTGTGTTGTGTTGTCATTTAGCCTTTGAGAAAGACTCAGCTAGGGTCGAAACGTGAGGCCATTAATAATGTGTTGCTTTTATACAACAATACTTTTTGTTTATAAGCGATTTGCAATAGTTAATTTAACTTTTTTCATAATAATAACAAAGAGGACGCGTCAGTCTATGGACCTTCTTTATTAAAAGCAAGCATTTTTTTAATTTATTGTTTTTTACCTGGCAGACATTTCAAGAGCATAGTTATTATGCGCTATGTGCGATGGTCTGTATATACATTCATCATCTATGTCGTGAGGATTGTGAGGCACCTGACTAATGAACCTACCGCGTTCCATTTGACCTTTGACACAAAAAAGCATTATTCTCGCAGACACAGGCCAAGTTCACACGAAGGACCATTTGTCGACTAGCAGCTGGTATTAACAGGTACCCATGCTTAAAAACACATGCTGGGCACCAGGTAATATCGAGCTCTAGTCGACAAATAGTCCTTGTGCGAACTTGGCCATAGTCTTGATTGGCGACGTTCGTTTTGTTAACGTACTTGCCGATTTCGCAACACGAATTACTGGAGAAGAGATATCTGTATCAAACAAACATCTAGATCAAAACGAACGCTTTTGGCACTTGGACGCGCGCACATTTTTGTTCATGACCGTGATTTGAATATTCATAAAACGAAACGCACGCACACAATGGTGGGCAGACGGTGGTCTAGACCGTTGCCCTGTCTCCCCTATGTGAATGGTGGAAAGTTTCTGGAACGTTAACATTACATACACAAACTCTGTTAGTAAATGCCTCAATACAAATATGCAAATGAGCCTCGTTTTGATCTGCCTAGCAAAGGCAGACAGCTGTGCCAAACTTGTCAAGATGTTGATCCAGATTCGTAGGCCCAGTCCCTCCGAGCTAGTCGATGTTGCACCCTCTATCAGATGACTAATACAAAAACTAGCGTCGCCAATCAAGACTAACGTGGCCACAGCTATCGCAGAAAGTCGGCGCTTACCGCAAGCCCGGGAGAATAGTGACGTCAGCGCAGAATTCCACCATAAACCAACCCGTGAAAGTTGTAGCTTTTATAGCAAAAACCCACGCCCCTCTACTAACTACTCTGCCCTTTTCCGACTTAGTGGCTGTTGCTGTGGCTGCGGCAGGATGGCCATGTTTAACAGGCATCAGGCCTGCCTTTAGCAAAAGCTTCAGCAACTGCGCAGCTGCCAAATAGACCGATTGCGCGACCAATGTTGACATGCGGTTACGTGACCCCTTATGGGCATAACGCCATACAGCTGATGGCAAAATACGTGTAAAGAGATATGCCGTGACACGGAGTGACTACAAGAACAGTAGATTTTACTTTTGTTAAGTGATAAACTTAGTTAATCAGCCCCTTTATTTAAAGTAGTATGTTGTGGCATTAATTGAAATCACATCTCTGTTTCACAATTTAACAGAATTCTACTAAAAAGAGGTTTTTTAGCCATGCACTACCGGCGTCGGACGACTATTATGTAGCCACCCGTCTGTTATTTTGTTTGTAATATAGCTTAAATCACTGTAAGAAAAAAAAGATAAAGAACGTTGGAAAAGTGAGCATTTATACCTAGCCTTGCAAAATTTCAAATATGCAAAGGAATCACATAGTTTTGGAAAGCAATTTCTTGGGAGGATTTCAGCTTCAAAACGTTGAAATTTTTGTGTTGAAAAGTGTGTGGTGATCGCGGTCGTCTGGCCTAACGTTCCGTCGTTCACTAATACACATCGTACACATTTATACGGTACTTGTACAATTTTCAAGACTTGCTGGAACTGTCCTGTATACTGGCTTTATTCAGCCACTCGGAGGTCTCTGGTCCAAACTCTGGAATATTTGTCACAGATTTCAAGCAAGAAAAGCCTCGATCGAATAAACTAAATGCAACAATCATCGTGTACCGTACCACCCTTTCCTATGGAGGACGTCGTGTGTGTTTACATTTATACCCAAAAGGGGTCACGTGACGCGGGTCGCGCAATCGGTCTATTGAATACAATCACGTTAAGTCTGACCCGGTAACAGGAACTGTGCAGCAGTTGGGGGCGGGAGGCGTTGAAATATTAGAATGAAATAATTCATAAAGGCAAATAATATAGGTAAGATATTAATCAAAGAATAGGGACTTTTTGATTGGCACATCCGTAGCCTCGTAGTTTGTCTCATTCTTGGCCTGCACTCTGCCCTTTTCAGGATGTAAATATTACCAGCAAAGCATACAGTGCTTTTTAGTTGGCTGCGTTGTTAACTGCGCCAGAGCTTGTGTACAACTTTGTCTCTGTAATTTGTAAGGATAGTACAAGAGTTTCTGTTCGAGCAAAATGGAGATTTTGGGTGTGGAATTGTCATTAACTTGGGTGTTATTGATTGGAGTCGTCACTATCGTCGCTTGGTGAGTACAAACTGCTGCATAGTTAGTAATGAAATGAGAACGAGGTTAAACATGGTTTGGTTGAAGAGCTTGTGTAAAGGATGGCCTACGTGCGCATACAAACGTGGACAACCTCGCGATGTGTGTTTCGGACTAGCTGCTACCTTCTCTGTGTGCAAAAGGATATCGATTCTCATATACCAAGAAGGGACCAGACTATAATAGTTCAACATTTCGATAATTTTGTTTAACTAAAACCGTCAATTCTGACGATGCATTCCAGGCCAATACCACACACTTAATAATAATACCGGAGTATTAAATAGCGCACGTATCTATCAACAATCATGTACTCAAGACGCTTGTTATACTATTTTTTGACAGTTTTTGAAGTTTTTGAATTATGAGACCCGTTTATTGAGCACCTTATCTGGGTTAATAATAACAATAATAATAATAATAATTAATAATAAAGGTTATTTATATTGCGCAAATCCCGTGTGGATATACTCTACTGCGCATTTAACATTTATTTTTTAAATGCAGATAAATACAAAATATTGAGAGAATTAACCGTGAAACAAATGGGTTTTTAACTTGGACTTAATTACACTAAGTGAAGATGAATGTCTGAGACAAGGAGGGAGATTATTCCATAGTATTGGAGCAGCGTTCACAAGAGAAGTACGAAAATTCAGGACATCGTGTACGCAGTATCTGAGTACCAAGTATTGCCAATTATAAAGGTGGCCGAGAAGTACTAGAGTACGAGAACTCAGGACATCATGTACGCAGTATCTGAGTACCAAGTATTGCCAAGTATAAAGGTGGCCGAGAAGTACTAGAGTACGAGAACTCAGGACATCGTGTACGCAATATCTGAGTACCAAGTATTGCCAAGTATAAAGGTGGCCGAGAAGTACTAGAGTACGAGAACTCAGGACATCATGTACGCAATATCTGAGTACCAAGTATTGCCAAGTATAAAGGTGGCCGAGAAGTACTAGAGTACGAGAACTCAGGACATCATGTACGCAATATCTGAGTACCAAGTATTGCCAAGTATAAAGGTGGCCGAGAAGTACTAGAGTACGAGAACTCAGGACATCATGTACGCAGTATCTGAGTACCAAGTATTGCCAAGTATAAAGGTGGCCGAGAAGTACTAGAGTACGAGAACTCAGGACATCGTGTACGCAATATCTGAGTACCAAGTAGTGCCAAGTATAAAGGTGGCCGAGAAGTACTAGAGTACGAGAACTCAGGACATCGTGTACGCAATATCTGAGTACCAAGTATTGCCAAGTATAAAGGTGGCCGAGAAGTACTAGAGTACGAGAACTCAGGACATCATGTACGCAGTATCTGAGTACCAAGTACTGCCAAGTATAAAGGTGGCCGAGAAGTACTAGAGTACGAGAACTCAGGACATCGTGTACGCAATATCTGAGTACCAAGTATTGCCAAGTATAAAGGTGGCCGAGAAGTACTAGAGTACGAGAACTCAGGACATCATGTACGCAGTATCTGATTACCAAGTATTGCCAAGTATAATGTGGCCGAGTAGTACTCGAGTATATTAGTACTTGGGACATTGTGTACAAAAATTATCCAAGTACCAAGTACTGCCAAGTATAAAGGTTGCCGAGTATACTCGGCAAGTAAAGGCCTACACAAGTATATGAGTACTTGGGACATCGTAAACCAAGTAACCGGGTACCAAGTATTATCAAGTATCAAGGTGGCCGAGTACAAGTACTTGGGTCGTCGTGTACAATGTATCCAAGTACCTGACTGCTCTCATTTCAGAGTAATGAATACACTACAAAATGAGGTATTTAACATATTGTTTATTTTGCTATCGACTAACTGGATATTATTGTGTGCCTATTGTCCTTTACAAAGTGATACATCAAAGGCAGCTTCAATTTCGTCAGTTTGTAGAATCCGCCATCTTGAAATCAAGCCAAAACGAGCACCCCGGTAACTTCATGAACCCCTTATACATTCCATGCCCCACACGGCGCCGGTGCACATGGAGGAATTGAATTGAATTGAAATGGTTTATTGTTTTAAAAATGTCATCGCAGCCAGAGGCCGAATTAAGACAATTTTTACAGATAAAAATAAGTACAAATAAACAATTATGCAAAAAATAAGCATAAAAATTACACGAGAAAGATAATAGAAAGATGAACACTATAGGCCCCAACAATTTAAGAAATAGGAAAAAATTGCAATGTATATAGGGATAGCACACATTGAAAAAAGAAAGAGCTAAAACACAGCAATGAAGGTACTGTTGAGCGCAATCACGACACCCCCGCAAATCTACCACACCCCAACAATGATTGGTTCCATTCACATGACAGTCAAGCCAAGGGTAGGGTACAGGAACGTGCGAAATAAACTAATCAATGATGGCTGTGCCACGAAAGCATGAATGGAAGGAAATAAAGAGGAAGAATAAATGAAGCCAAATCACCCAAATAAAGGAACAAATAAAAACCGGAACTAAAAAAAAGTAATAAAAAACAAACCCGCACCAACTTAAACAACAACACTCTAAAAACACCCATGTTAGCCAAGACAGCGCCAAGCCGAACAAAGGCACAATTGCGATCTAGAAATGTTTCCAGAACCTCAATTTCTGCAGACGGTAAACCGTTTACTGCACGTAGACACTGTGCCGCCATTGCATCGCATAAAACAGTGACCACGTAATCGATTCTTTCAGCGCAACCACTGGGATAACAAGTATCGAAAAATGTATGCGTGAGCAAGATAGTGGTATTTTTACCACGAGTATTCGAAATCGAGTTGATTACATTTTAGTCTAGTATCGAGTAGACCTACGTGACTTTGAGTATGGTTCTATCACTGCAATGAACCCATAAGATTACTTGACATTGGGGGCGTTAAGGTGTAAATAAAATATTTAAAAAAAAATCCTGTTGTGTCCACTCTTTGTGCCTAGTGACCTTGCCACTAATCGAGAACACAAACGCGGAGTACGTCCTCTGTCAAACCCCACGAACCCGTGAATTGTTTAAAGGGGTTGTGTCGTCATGATTATAGCAGTAAATGGAACAACCCAGCTACGACGCGCTCGTGTGCGCCAGCGGTCACATCACAGTTTGACAAAGACGGCACCCTTTGTTGTAAATTGACTGCAAGCGTGCGCATCTGCAGTATCTGGGTTAGAGTTCATCTTTCCAAGCACAGCCACAGGCCTGCTATAATCAAAGAAGAAAAACATAAATGTGCACAGATTTACATATACCTTACATGGTATAAAGATAATGGTGGTAGAAAACTTCCCCTAAAATATTTCTGCCTGAAGTGTTATCGTTTCTTAATAATAAATGAAATAAGATCCAAAATTAGTGTTCGTATCAGTGAGACGAAAACTCTGCCTATAGGAATGCGTACAAAAATGCTGAATGAATTTTTACCGTTTTCTGGCAAATAAAACAACGAAATGAGCTGGCATTTTCACAGGTTGGTTTGTTACAAATATCTT
The DNA here is from genome assembly GCA_911728455.2 of Marthasterias glacialis. Taxonomy (NCBI): domain Eukaryota; kingdom Metazoa; phylum Echinodermata; class Asteroidea; order Forcipulatida; family Asteriidae; genus Marthasterias; species Marthasterias glacialis. The sequence continues at coordinate 6,605,302 of OU452240.1, forward strand.
GATTTGTGCAAAGAATGGAAACATTTACAGACTCTTCACCAATGTTGAGCTGGGGCTTTAAAGGTGCAGCGTTTTGTACGTTTTTTTGATAATAAAAAATAAAATTGATCACCCATTAGTGCTATGTGTAACACTTATCATGTAAAATGTTCTAATTATATCGGTTTTTATTTGTTTTAATATTTCTTTATACAAGGAATCGGATTGCAACTTTAAGTATTTTATGTCTTTTGTCCAGGCATGATTGGTGGAGTCATCACTACTTCCAGCGTCTGGGTATTCCCGTAACTGGTTATGTTCCAATCTTCGGGAGTATCCTCCAATGGCGACATGTAAGTTTCAGCTTAGGGTGGCATGGGTGGCGTGTGCGTAAAGCGCTCGCCTCTCACCAATGTGTCCCTGGTTCGAGTCCGGGCTAAGGCCATATTATATATGTGAGTAGGGTTGTGCGTTGGTTCTCTCCTGTGCCACGAGGGTTTTTCTCCAGGCCATCCGGTTTTCCTCCCTCCGGAAAAACCAAACACTTTCAATCTCAGGCTGTGCTCCATGGTCATATTATATGGGTTGATGTGGCTGGCTGCCAAGGGCGCCCTTGAATGCCTACAGCTCGAACACGTGTAGCCGCGTCCTTCGCAATTCAGCTTCTCAGCTGCCAGTAAAGATGATTAGCCTCCCAAATGTTTATTATTATGAACTTATAGCATTTTAAACTGAAGCCTAAGACTATAACAAGTTTTACGATCATTTTATCATAAAATATTTAATATTTTTTGCCAAAGCATCCAGTAAGCAAAATATGATGGTAGTGAACGTTCATATCAACCGTGAATCAGATCAAATTCACAAAAATATTCTCACCAATAATAACTTTTACTTTAGTACCCAAAACATCAAAGACCGATTGTTATTATTAACTACGCTGTTTTATTCAACCCAAAACAGGGATTTCATCAAACATTTGCCGATTTTGAGAAAAAGTACGGTAAAGTTTACGGGTAAGACGTTATAGGTTTTCACTTATGGTGTAGTTATTTTTATTTTAAAATTACTGCAGGTAAACGACACCAGTTCTATATGTATTTATTTTAAACATTTTGTTAACGTTTACATGGTTTGTTTTAGTTTGCCCTTTTAACCAATAAATCCAAACACCTTTTTATTAAATTTAATAATTGAAAGCAGTTTCGTCAGTACCCAAGGTAATCTAAAACCATTATCATAGATCCTTCACATGCAGCAAAACAGATGTACGCGTACACCATGTACTCCTGGGTGACAAGAAGAAGTTATGGTTCATTATGTGTCTTTCTCAAAGACACAGAGAACTAGAACCCACTTATGCCTCAGCCACCCACCCCAAAAAAGAAGGAAAAAAAGAAAAAAGCGAAAAAAAAAAAAAAAAAAAAAAAAAAACATTGCTTGATTCACTTGGTTCAAGGAGGTGACATACTAAGGTAATAACCCCAAAAGAAATTGTGCAATTTTCCACCAAAAGCCCACTTGTTATAAAAATGGTAATGGTAGTAAGCATTCTGCGAAATCATTTCGTCCAAAAATTAATTGGAAATCAATAAAACTATACGTCAACAAATTTGCATCTCTAAAAATCGCCCGCAGGCGACTTTTGGAAATGTCTGTGTTGCCCATTAGAATGCTGCCCTCTGTACAGCCGTGCGGCTGGTATACCCGCTATCACCTGGACTCGACGTTCTTGATGAAAACATCACGGTATTTTTTTGCTGTTTTCTTCATAAGTATAGGCACTGCCTTCAACTGAAACTTTCACAGGTGACTTTTATTGTATCTTTCTTGAAAATTTTGCCTAAAAAATCAGCATTACGTTGACAAAAAAACAAACGATGACCCTACCTTTAAGTGATAAAACGCAAATCATATGCGTTGTTATCACTGTGGCAACCTCATTAAAAGCACTACATGTTATAAATATAATTATGTATATATGTATATATATATATTTTTTTTTTCTTTTCCTTTTTGTTCTTTTTTTTTTAGGATGTACGATTTTAGAAAACCGCTTCTGATTGTAAGTGATCCCGAGATCATCAGGAATGTGTGCATCAAGAATTTCTCCAGTTTCACCAACCGTTGGGTAGGATTGCTATCAATTTCTCTTTTCATTTTCCCCGATGCTAATTCGAATGCCCTTAGACAGGTGTTCATGGGGGTCGCCATTTTTATATCGGTCAGACCACATGGACTTTACGGGTGTATTTCACCATTGGTTTTTGTTTTGGTGTAAATAGAGGGAATGCACAGCCGTTTTCCTACAGTAAACTTACGGCCAGACCTTTGGGTCGGCCCGACCCAGAAATGCGTCAGGCCCCCATTGGAACCCGGGAATCCAATTCTGAGCCGGGAGTTTTTAGAGTGTGGATTTTTTTCAATTAGTTTTATGAGATTTATTTTGATTCTCATATGCAGGAAGTACCACTTCGTCAGCGACCTATGGACAAGGGGTTGACTAGACTCCAGTTCCAGGAATGGAAGGACGTTCGTAGCATCATCACGCCGTCATTCAGTGCGTCTAAAATGCGTCTCGTAAGTGGAACACCCAAATCATTCCTAGCTCAGAAATAATCCAGAACCCGGTCCTGGAGGGCGGACCCGGTTTCCGAGTTACACTCACCAGGAATCTGGGATAGGTTTGAACTCGGATTTTGTTTACCGTAAGAACTGGTCATGCTGATCTTGAAATGTTTATATTCTTGCAACCTGGGCAAGGGTGACAAAATAGGCGGGAGAATGGGAGGCTTTGGAACGCTAGATGGCAGTAGACTTTCCAGGTACAATTTCATCTTTTGCGTAGTTCTCGGCATGCTGACATTTCCGAGAACATTAGATTTACCTGGTACGTCTGCTGCCACCTAGTGTCCTCAACAGTCTTCCATTGACTGTAATAGAAAAACATGCAGGATTATTATAGAGTCCTTATTCAAAGGGAGACCTAAATTTGACTGATAATGTTGCAATACGCATCTGTGCCCAATCGTGACCAGTCCCAATTTGATAGAGCTGCTTATAAACACAACAGTTTAGCTGAGCACAAACAATTTTGCTTACCAGCAGAAGGATACCAACTAAAACACCGTGTCATGTGTACTATTCGTGCCTGGTGTACAGCAATTAGTTCCTCTTAGCAGAGACATATCAGTACGCGTAAACAGCACTATAGGTTGGACCCAGCTGCTAATACAACCATGGAATTCGGCACATATGGCACCAGATAAAGCGCATAAATCCACGGTAAGTGGAGTCATTGACCACCCTCGTTCCCAGGGGTGATTGATCTCACGCTGTGCCATTTTGTCCCGGTATGCCTTTCTCGCTCATCAGTTTTTAAGTGTGCACGCTAATTAGTCAATAGTAGGAGCCAATCAGCGTTGTTTTTCAGTACAGAGGTACGTGACGAGAGGTAGCGATACGGCGCGCTGTCCATGGTTGGTAGCGAGGCTGGTCATTTACACCCCTTACTGATAATAATTTATTTTAAGTGCCCCATTATTTTTGTCATAGGTGTTATGAATAATCGCTTCTTTGTGTTTATGACTACAAAATACCAACTGATTCTGATAATGTTATCTCCTCAGATGTCTCCAATGATAAATGATTGCTGTGATAGTTTGGTCTTGAATATCAGTGAAGCACAGAGTGGCGGGAAATCTGTAGATTGCAGACAGTAAGTCAGACCATGTTGTTTATAGTTGACGTCTGTTGTCCTGTTGTTATGTTATTATCGTAGTTTTTGTTGTCTTGTTATTGTTGTCAAAAAGGTGCAAATAATCAAATCATAACAGCTGAGTTTCTGATTAAACAAAAAGGGTTACTCATTGAGGATAAGATGCGGATTTGTTTTTTCGTAGTTAGATTTTTTACCCACAATGATCATTTTAACTACAATAAACCCCTAAAACTAATCCACAATATAATTGGATTGCTTTGGGATTTTTGCTGTGGAGAAGCTATCCGCAAAGTATCCAGGATTAGTTTTGATCCCCTTAAAACTAATCCACAATATGATTGCTTTGGGATATTTGCTGTGGAGAAGCTATCCGCAAGTTATCCCTGAATAGTTTTGATCCCCTCAAACTAATCCACAATATAATTGGATTGCTTTGGGATATTTGCTGTGGAGAAGCTATCCGCAAGTTATATCGGAAAAGGTTTGAAAAAGAGCCTCAATGGAATTCGATAACTGATTTAAATTTTTCTCAAATTCTGATGAAGTCATCGTCACCAAAATGTAATAAAGTGTAAAACTGCTCCTACACCCATGATTAGCCTATCCACAAAGTTTCGTTGAGTTCAATTTCGTTTTTAAAGTATCTTGCTCACAAACAGAAAGACAGTTCGATTTCGGAGGTAGCTAATATATTCATTTTTATTCTAATACAAAATACTGTCCATCAAATCTGTAGGATATTCGGAGGTTTAGTTATGGATGCCACTGCAAGATGTGAGTTTGGATTGGAAGTGGATTCGCAGAAAAACAAAGATGATCCGTTCATCAAACATGCCAGGAAAGTGTTTGAATTCAGCTTCTTCAAACCAGCCTTATTGCTTTCCAGTAAGAAACATTAACTGTTTATAGTCCCCTTTCACACTCTCAAATAGCGCCCTCGCTGAGTCAAAGGACGAAAGCTGCTTTTGGTGCATAAAAACCGGCGCGTGACCTCAGCATACCATGCAGCATCGTTGCGTGTATGCAAGGGGCTGTTGATCCCTTGCACGCACGTCACATACGCCGCGACTGTGCCACGCGCACCAAGTCAATGGACCTTTCCCATGATGCAAATTACATTCACGTATGCGCAGACCCTGTTGGTTAGCAAACGCCATTGAAATGTGCACAAAACAGACGCACAAAGCGCGTACGCGTCACGCTTCCATCAGTCCCATGCAAAAGGGTGCGCTGCAACCTCGTTCCCAGGGGTATTGATCTCGCCGCGCCATCTATTTTGGTACCGAGGTTGGCTCAATCAAAACCATAGAGTTTTATATAACTCTATGATCAAAACCCCTTGAATGGAATCGCCGGAAAACAATGGTGATTGGCTCCAAAAACTGACATCTATGCGCCCACTCTTGTTAAAAACATTCGAGCGCCCTTGCGCGTGTCAAAATGAGTTCGCGCGTTGCAAAATGCAAGTATTTTGACGCGATCAAAATTCAAACGATTCGTTTTTATGCGGTCACCATAAACTGTATACAGTTAGACAGGTCTCATATCGAAGAATGAGAGGGGACCAGTTGCTCTATGATTAATGACGGCACTTTTGCAGGATACCATATTTGAGCGGCGCGTCGAGTGGATAGGCCACAATTAAAATCTTCCATATTATGGGAGATTTTATTGTCACAATTCCAGGGGTTTTGATCGAGCCAACCTCGGTACCAGAATAAATGGCGCAGCGAGATCAATATCCCTGGGAACGAGGATGGGTGCACTGTTCCCGAAATTATGCAACCAAAAGTGCGCACGCGCGATGTCCGATTTACATATTTCATGGAAAAGGTCTATAGGTTTACATGTAAACGCTGCGTCGCCTAAAATGCGCACCACACTTAAAATACACTGTGACATTGACTTAAAATGGCGCAATCAAGATTTTTGTGATGATAATGCCAGGCGAACGAGAGACTTGAGGACAGGTGGAAGCAGACTTACCAGAGGCGTGTTTTGGCGACCTCGACCAGAAACAAGTTTGAGCTTCGGTCATTGGTTTTGGCGTTTCCGCGCGTTCTGTTCAACCGCAGTGACGCAGCTGTTCCGACCAAACCTTAACCGAGATGTTGGCTCGGTTAGGCTTGGTTTCAAGATGGCTGATTCCACAAACTAACAAAAACCAAAACAAGAACCATGCAAACACCGGAAATTTACCTGGTAAGTCTGCTGCCACCTAGCGTTCCAAAGTCTCTTATTTGGTCAATGGTTTAAAGCAAACAAATTATTATTATTTTTTTTTACTAAAGCAAGCCCTAACTCGAGCAGCTTGGCAGAAATTAAACGTGCAAATTGCCATGCCCTAGGCACAAGGGATAATTAACAATTCAACACAAAAGTTAAGGTTCATCGTAGGGAACCTTTAATTACGCAGAGACATTGTGTTTTTACTCATAATTTGCAATGCAGGCGGTATGATCCTTTTTGTGAATTGAGAATGTTCATAAATAACCCATATGGTAGGCAAGGTACATGACATGTTCCACCCTGATCAGTGTTTTTTTCTCCTGAAGACGGATCAGAGCATACTTGTTGAAACGTCGAATTGTTACATCATTTGTTTAGAACAACCGAAGATTGGCGTCTAGATAATTTTCACACCAAGCAAGTTTAGATCAACTTTAACCGTATTTTCAGTAAACTGTACACAAAGATTTTCTCTTTTCACAAAATCAGCCTTGAGCTTTTCAGGCTAAGACAGTCTTTTGATAACACAAGGTGGCAGAAGACTTACAAGGTAATCCAGTGTTCTCGTTAATGTACACATGCTCAGAACTTTGAACTTTACCTGATAAGTGAGCACACACCTAGCATTCGAAAGTCTTCAGTTTTTCCCCATGCGGAGGTTAACACAAAAATGAGTGGTCCATGCGAAAAGCACGTCTTTCGAGTAATTTTAAGATGTGTCTTGTTTCTATTATACATATTTTTTTTGTTTGACTGGTAGCCGTCTTCCCGATGCTTGGACCCGTCTTTGACTTCTTCAACATTGGTATGTTTGACGGCAGTGCTTTCAAGTTTTTCTATTCCGTAACAGAGGAAGCTTGCAAACTCCGCAAAGAAGAAGGAAAATCTCAAGTAAGAAAGTGTAAAATTAGTAAGACAATCCTAGTCAACCATTGCCTCGGTTTATTCCCCATTTGTAATCTGATCAGTTTATTATAATTCATAGCAACGATGTACATGAAGCGTTTTGATTTATTTTACATTATAAGACGGGCTATGTTTTTCTTCCTGGTATACAGGGCACTGATATACTGCAGTTGATACTCAATGCTCATAACGACACAGATGCGGAACAGACAGATGTTGCCAAAGAGGGCGCTTCTACTCGCAGGGTTTTGACAACGGATGAGGTTTTGGCTCAGGTGATATACAAAATTAACAAAACAATTGCAACCATTGAATAAAATCAAAACCACAAAGACTGACAAAAGAGCTTTAGATGAGGAAAAACTAAAATGTCAATAACAGCAGCAACAAAAGCAAAAGAAAAAAAAACAGGAAATTGATTTGTGGTTCCAATTATTGCTTTTTCCCCAATCCCTTTTCAGGGGATCTTGTTTTTCTTGGCTGGGTTCGACACCATGAACGGTCTCATGAGCTTCGTTGCGTACGCGATGGCCACCAAACCTAGACATCCAAGAGAGACTCCAAGCAGAAATTGATAAAAGCGCCCCCACACGGGACAGCCTTGACTACGACGTCATCTCCAAGATGGAGTATCTTGATAAGGTGGTCAGTGAGACCCTTCGCATGTACCCACCGTCACCGATGTACGAAAACAACCTTCATGGTTTACATTTTGCATTGCAATGTCAACAAAAGTTATAGAATAAGTCGCATTTTTGATAGCCAGAGGGCGCAATACTAATTCCATTTTTAAAGTACAAAATATTTCAAAACATTAAAAATACAAATTTTCCAAGAAAATGTCTAACACTGAGTACATTGTACAACTGATAGAAAAAAAGCATTGAAAGTTGTATATTAACCGCTTTATTATAAGTCCATTTGCATCTGGTTTACCACACTATTTCTATGGTTTGACCCCTGATCTATCCCAAAGGGCGCCCTCTTGCAGTAAAAGAATAAGGCTTATTACAAAACAATTACAGCTGAAAAGTTGTGAGATGTGTCTCCCTTTCTTCACTAATAAAATTGCTACAAATCGTGCGGCGCAATTTCCTAAAAATGTAAGATTGTATGTTTTCTTCCATTGAGCTGTGTACAAATCATGCCTACAGGAAGTCCAGGCTCTGTGGCTCTTTTGCAAACATTATGTAATCACTGTTGACATGTATTGATGAATCGATAAATGTATTTTTCCTCCAAGATATGATCGCTCATGTAACGAGACTATCTCTTATGATGGGCTGAAAATAGAGAAGGGGGTTAACATTTTTGTGAGCGTCTGGTCAATTCATCACAACGAGGAGTACTGGCCAAACCCATCCAAGTTCGACCCTGAAAGGTACAAGATTTTCGTTGTCTTAAACAATATAGTTGCATTGACTTGTTAAATATTTGTTTATCCTGTATCGTTTGTACCTGTCGAACTGAATAAAGTTAGTTTGATCAAATCAACAGATTTAATGCCGAGAACAAAGAGTCCATACAACCCTGTACTTATGTGCCGTTTGGGGCTGGACCTCGGAACTGCATTGGCATACGTTTTGCCTTGCTGATGGTCAAGATGGCGATAGTGCGTGTGATGCAGAATTTCCGGTTTGAGGTTGGTCCAGAAACTGAGGTAAATATGACTGAATGTTGTCATTCTGAAAATGACTGACTGAGAATCTTATTCAATGCACCTTTAAAAATATGAGACTTTCGGAACTCTAGGTGGCAGCACAGGTACAGGTGCATCCCGGGAAATGTGGGCATGCCATAGAAATAGGACCCAGCGAATGCTGTGTATAATAATTATCTGTGCGTTTCTAATTTGAGTCCAATTCGTGCGCGATGTCATTTTAGCTGGTTGTCAAATCATTCAGCCTTCCAATAGGTTGATCTTATGTGTGTGTTTTTTATACGCTTCAAGTAAATCACGTGATGATTCATATTTGTAGAAGCTAGACTTTAAACTTGTACGAACAACTTCTGTCACAACGTATTAGGTCTCATCTCGGTAAGACTTTCAAGTTTGGCGGCTTTTATAGCCGAAACTGTTGCACAAGCTTGGTGGTTACGCGTGTTTGTCTTATAATGGTTTAATAATAAACTAACAATAATTGTATGTGCATACAATCATTTACTTTAACTGTAGACTTTGCCAGCTGAGCTTTTTGACCATTCATTCCTGATTAGTTCGGCCTTGTTATAGTCTAATTTTTTATGGAAGCCTTTATTTATTTTCTTTTTAGTTTTTGCTTGGATTGGCGCTTTATAAATCCTGCTATTATTATTATTATTTGATATAATGTTAAACTATTCATCCTCTGTTCTAGATTCCTCTCAAACTTGGCACAGTTAACTTGGCACCGAAGACCCTGTTCCTGAGAATGGTTCCACGAAAGTAAATTGTATCCAACAACCTTGAACAGTCCAAACCTCTGCCGACACAGGCCTTTGGAACCTGCCAGTTACCTGCCAGGTGTCAGGTATAGACCGATCCATCAAGCCCCGCCTACTAACGTGTTGACCAACCACAGCCTTGACAACGCCACTGAAAGTCCGACAAAAGTCCGACACGTTAAAATCCGTTAGGAAAGTAAACAAACCGCCGCCATTGTTCTGGCACACAACAGCACACACAACTCTACTAACTTTTGTTTTATTTTAATTTTTTTCGTATTTTTGGTGGTGCCAATCCCACAGCAGTGGTCCCTGTACAGTCATGTAAAAGTAGTTTAACAGTGTTCCTGTCTGCATTGTTCTTTGGACTCAATGCACTGCTCAAAAGGCCACGAAACTAAATCCATACCGTTCACGAAAACCATGTACGTGTGTGTATCCAATATACGTGTGTGTGGACCGACCTAACCACCGCTACGATCGTGGCAAGAAAGTCATTTAGTACGCACACTCAGAACTACACATGCAGTACTGAGCATGTGCGCGTACACTCAGAACTGTCAAAAAGGACCGTTGTGTCTGCTGCCGCCAGCGTCTCAAAAGTCTCCACATGGAAAAAAAACAGCCCTTAGTTACGACAAAACCTCTGTTTGTGGTTATGTCATGTTGGCTAATAATGGTATGGAGTTATGTGCCTTAATCCCAAACCTCCCGATGCACTCAGTAAACGCTTGCTGGACCATTATGACAAAATAAACTTTTATATTTCAATCTGTAGTGTATGATATTCAAAAACCATTTTAAAGGGAGAGAGCACGTGAATACCGTGACATATATACAAAACAATGTATTAAATGTGACTGTCAAAAGTGCCAACTGCAGGAGTTACGGCAGACTTTAAAAATCTGTGGAATGTGTATTTCAAAAGAAACCTGCTTTCTTTTAGTTTGAATTCCGTTTTACTCATGTTGTTACACAACACATTTTAGTGAGTGGTAATTTATTTTATTAAATACTGTGCATCAGGTGTTTCTTTTGTATACACCTAGTAGTATAAATTTGGGGAAATTCCAGGAATATGGCAGAGTACCAATTGACACGGTGGGGCGTAGACGACGCCCGATGAAAACGACGCAGAGGCCTGAGGTTCTATACCAAGGCGTGGTCGACCGAAGCCCAGGACGACGACGACGGACCAGCGATGCTATGTTGAGACCGGTACTTTCCCCGCTACCACCGTGTCAATTAAACAATTTGCCGTATTATCTGAGAGCCACATTTCCTTAAACCAAACCAGGGGGTTCATCGTATGGTACTCTCGACCTCCTGTGAGTATTGCGCTAAAGATTTGTAATATTTCCGGCCAATTGACAATTTTCATTTTACCTGTTTGGCTAAAGCAATTTTGTTTGTGTCAATGTTTTGAATCGCAGGGTTTCGGGGCATGGGCGCAGCCTAACAAGGAAACTGGCAAAATGTTCTCCACCTCATCGCTTTCATGATGATAATTTTATTAGTTTCATTGTATAATCAACGCTGTAAAACTTTGTTGTTTTAAGTTGCTTTAATGTTTGCCATAATTAACCCGCTTATTAATGGTGCTTTGAGGTTACCGCTGGTTGATTGCCACTGAACTGTATTAAGCAGACATAAATAACTTGCTTCCAGTATATATGCTTAATTTCGCATTCATAATTAAAGCTTAATTTTTGTTCTTCAAAACCATGGTTTCTGTGAATTACTTTGTTTTAATCTCATGAGTCTTGCGCTACCCCGTGATTGCTTACCGTTCTATTTTTCTTTCACAATTCCATCCGTGACAGTGACGTGTATTATATGTTTTATTACAGCCAAGTATGTTGCACTGTGAACATAATTTCTTTAATGCCCTGGGTAGCTCTTGGGAGGGAGGGGGGCGCTCTTCGATTGCGTGCTATTTTTTACTCTAGAATGACTAAGCCTAGGGCTAAGAGAACTATGCATTATGTAGGTTTAACAGGTAAGGGATTCCTGAAGTGGACTTAACCCGAGAGCTTTTACATTAAAGCTAATCATTTTTATCCCCAGTTAATACCAATCACGTACTTCCCCTGCGATGACCATGAGCTGATCTGCAGTTTACTGCCACTGATAACATCCACTAACTTTTTTAGCTAATTAATCCGTCAAATGTTCGCAAATACATCTCAATTTTTTAAAGTTCTCCCCTCAGACAGGTCCCAATGAAATGGTGCAATCCTCTTTAGTCACTGTCATGCCGGTGACCCAGAATTTTCCAGATTATATAGCATGACCATACAGTATACACGTTCGAAATCTTAGTACAATGTCACGTAGGCAGTCTGTCATTGATCTATGCATGGTTTATGAATACGCTCATGCATTACCCAGCCGCGGGGTCATAATGAGGCTTGCAACGCTAGACTCCACACTGAAGGGTTTGGTTTACATCCAGTCTGATAATAGAGGGTTGGGTGTGGGGTGTGTCAAGAGGCGGAGTTTCCAGAGCCTTGTATTGTCTCCCATTAATTTTCCTGTTTTCAGAGGCAACCTCGAGCCTCCCTTTCAAACTATAAAAAGGCGTATTTGGGCGGGGAAAATGAAACAAGGTCAATTCTTTATTCTCAATAGCTACCGTATCACACAACAGACTACATGGTTTTTTTTAGACGGAAGCATCACTGTCAGTGGCGTAAATTTGTTGTGAAAAGTTGGGGGATGGTAATGGAAAAAAAGAATAATGCTGAGATCACGAGTAAAGGGGGCATGGGGACGGTTACATGTAAGTCCATAGCAGATGTTCGATTGCATTATGGATGCCCTCTGTGTTGTTAATGTTCTACGTAGTTTGTTCAAATAATTACAGAAAACATTTGGCTTTTCTGCATAGTACACTGTACACTCAACACAGTAAAGGACAATCTGGAAATCTATCGACTGAGGAATCAGCAAGAAAGGAAAGATGGCGTGAGCATTTTGAAAACGTTCTTAATCGACCCATACCTGACAATCCAGTAACAGATGAAGTACTGGACAACGTTGAACCTGTAGAGGGCATCAGCACAAGCAACATCTCAAAAGCCGAAATTCGATCAGCAATTAGAAAGCTAAAGAATGGGAAATCTGGTGGAAAGGACGAAATCACTGCAGAGCTATTAAAAGTGGACAACGACACTACCGTAGACTGGCTTGCCGACCTTTTCAACACAATTTGGGATCAGGAAGAAGTTCCAAAGATATGGAAGCAGGGGATTATTGTAAAGTTACCAAAAAGAAAGGCAATCTTACAGAATGTGGAAACTGGAGAGGGGTAACATTAACATCTGTCCCAAGCAAAGTACATTATTTGGAAGAGTGCTTATTGACAGGATTCGAGATGGGGTGAATAACAAGTTGAGGGATGAACAAGCTGGGTTTAGACAAGGAAGATGTACAGTGGAACAGATATTCGTGCTGCGAAACATAATTGAGCAAGTATGTTGAATGGGCTTTAGCATCAGCTGCACCTCATCTTCGCTGCATACAGTCACTGGACAGTTTCAAAACAAACTTGAAGACTTTCTTATTCTCGTCATAGTTTTAGACTTATTTCGTCAATGTTTTCACGAAGGGACGGGCATGTCAAATTGGGAAAAAAAATCGTGTTTGTAGATAATCACACAAAAGCATCATTACATTTCAAAACTGCAAAACAAAAGCACAATGCTTATTCTTTTAAGTCTGTACTTTCCTCCTGTGATTTATCATGAGTTAAATTTTCATCAAATGTGAATTTTATATGATCGATTCATCAATTTATTTATGATTTATTCGAGAAATTATGAAAAGGACGGGCATCCCGAAATGACGCTTTTTGTGTTTTCACGAAGCGACGGGTATAATATGCCCGTCGCTTCGTGAAAACACAAACGATTTGTGCTCTCGGAAATTCATGTTTTGAGGATGTTTTGTGTTGAACTGTCTTCCAATTTCAAGTACCACCAGCGCCTCGGAATAGTTTACTAGATAGATGGCACTCTACAAATGCTATTATTATTTATTCTTATAATGGCTGTCAACCTTACACTTTACGTTTTTGGACTTTGAGAAAGCCTTCGATTCCGTACATCGAGAGAGCCTTTGGAAGATCATGGCAAGTTATGGAATCCCACATAAAGTTATCAGAATGGTGCAAATTTTGTACGAGGATGGCGAATGTTCGGTACTTGTTGAAGGTGAGGAGTCCGAGTGGTTCAAGGTCAAAACTGGCATGAAACAAGGTGACGTCATGTCTGGCTTTCTCTCCCTGATTGTGGTGGATTGGATTATGACATATAAAACAGATGGAAATAACACAGGGATCAGGTGGAAGTTCATGTCAAATTTGGAGGATCTGGACTTTGCAGATGACATTGCCCTGATGTCGTCGAGCATACAGCATATGCAAAGCAAGGCGGGCAAATTAAAAGAGTATGCAGCAAAAACCGGACTTAAAATCAACGCAAAGAAAACTGAAGTGATGAGAATAAATAGTAAATCCAACAACAGAATAGTAGTAGCAGGACACCAACTTAACGAGGTTAAAAAGTACACATATTTGGGGGCCAATGTGAGCAAACAAGGTGATACCAACAACAGAACTGGCAAAGCTATGGTGTCATTTATGAAGCTCAAGCAAATTTGGAAGTCAAACATATTCACTCTGAGGACCAAGTTTAGACTATTCCAGTCTCTTGTCATGTCAGTCTTACTGTGTGGTTGTGAGACGTGGAAGATCAATGAGCACCACAACAAGAAACTAGACACGTTTCAATTCAAATGTTTGAGAAGGATACTGCAAATCAGATGGCCTTATGTTATCTCCAATGATGACATACTCAAGAAAACCAAATTAACATGGGTTCCAGAAGGTAGGCGAAAAGTAGGGCGCCCAAAAACAACATGGCGACGAACAGTGGAGAAAGAAAGAAAGACGCTGGGGTGGAAATCTTGGAACGAAGCCAAGGATAGCCAGGGACAGGGCGCACTGGAGAGGAATACTTGCAGCCTTATGGACCACAGGGTCTGAGGAGGATAGGTGACATTGTACATTCATTAGGTATTGTCAAGTAACCGATACCAACCTCAATTTGTCACAGCGGTGCTGTTTGGAAGGCGCAGATAAGTTCCGTATAACGTTGGTGTAAATGACCGTCTACTCACTGTTTACACGTACAGGCGTGTACAAACGTGGGTGTTGTTTTGATAGGGATTTGTAGAAATGTGTTGTTCAGTTACTAAGCCATCGGGCGCTTTTTCAGCGAAAACCACACACATTTTTTTTTAAGGAACAAAAATCGGGGGGGGGGGGACCATCCCCCTGGACAAAAAGTGTGGGGATATATCCCCCTTGTTATTACGCCAATGATCGCTGTCATTTCATCAGTGAATATTACGGCAAGGCAACTTGTTACTATTTTTGGCAAAAATTACAGATGGCCGTGCTTAAAAATCGTTGAGAAAATTGCTAGAGTGCCTTAATGGTATTTAGCCTCGAATCCAGTATTACATTATTGGTACTGTATCCATAGCAACCAGAAAACAATGGAGCTATTTCGCAGCCTTTCCCTAGTGTTGTTCTTAGTTGCATTATTTAATAGTCAATACTAATCGATAGTAGCACCATTAGTCTATAAGTATATCATCAGTGATCATCAGCAAAAGTCATCGTGGTTAGTTTTGACTACAGGCGCATTGTGTGTTTTTGTGTGAGTTACAAAACGAGTCTAGTAAACATTATCAGTCAGTACCGTCTCGAGACAAGGCCACCGTCTTGACTCATCTGAAGGGTGAAACCTTGGTGATAGCATAGGGCACAGTGCATCTCTAGACACATTGAACATCAATACGCGGGGTAACGAAAAAGGACGTCCGCGAACAAAGAAAGTCGCACCAATAACACTTTTGTTTAAAAAAAAAATTGTGATTTTACGCAAAAGTCTTTCTGTTAAGAGCAGACAGATTTCAACAGCAGGATTAACTTCTCGTTTGCGTAGGATTTGAAACTTTGCAAGGTGGAAAAACAATCAAGAAACTAACTCTGTCTCTTACTAGAAGTGCTGGTTCTGACAAGAACTGGTGGTGTCACAACACGACGTTTCGATCACAGAGCCACAATCGTCTTCAAGAGAAAGGTTTCCCAAAATGAACAAGTTACAGGCAAGTGTGGTTATATTATCGCTAGTGCTGCGGGTTGCGGGTAACTGTCCCGGACAATGGGTTGAATTCGGGTCGTCTTGCTACTACTTCACCGCTGAGAAAACGTCATGGCAAGATGCTGAGGTATATTGTAAAACATTTAGTGCAATGCTTCTGGCAATAACGTCGTCTGATGAAAACGCATTTATTGTCGGTCAACTGGACTTACAGAGTAGTGCATGGCTAGGGTACACCTGTGCGGAGGAGGGTACCTGGTCGTGTGTTGATGCTGCGAATAATTACTATACGAACTGGGTTTGGCAAGCCCCAAGTTCAGATGTCGATTGTGGACGTGTACAACACGATTCAAAATGGTACATCGAAGGATGCAAAAACATCATCCCATACACAGTGTGCGAGGCTTCGGCAGACGCATTTACGAGCACCAAAGCGGGGGATTCGACTACAGCGATAGTTTCGTCTACAGCGGGTGTTTCGACTAAAGCGGGGGTTTCGACTACAGCGATAGTTTCGTCTACAGCGGGGGTTTCTACTACAGCGGGGGTTTTGACTACATTTGGGATTTCTACTACTGGGGTTTCGACTGCAGCAGGGATTACAGCGAAGGTTTCGACTACAGCGGGGGTTTCCACTACTGCGGGGCCCGCTGTTTCTACTACAACGAAGGTTTCGACTACCGCGGGTGTTTCGTCCGCAGCGGGGATTTCGACTACAGCTCCACGGCAATCAATGACCTGCATTCGGCTGAATGCTGACGGTCGCGGCCCGGACCTCACTTTGCCTTAAGTTTGTCATCCTTGGTAAACGCATCTGTGGCATACAACAAACATGAATGATGCCAATATATTGATACTGGGTGACTGTACTTTTCGTAAATACTGATGCATTCTGAGTTTGTTATTTTAACTGAGAAGGGTAACTATGCCAAGATCGTCTGCTTAGCAAAGACAAAAACAAGTGTTTATTTATAATTTGGGAGGCTAATCATCCTTACTGACAGCTGAGAAGCTGAATTGCAAAGGACGCAATTACACGTGTTCGAGCTGCAGGCTTTCAAGGGCGCCTTTGGGAGGCAGCCACACTACCCAATATGACAACGGGGCACAGCCTGAGATCGAAAGTGTTTGTTTTTTTTCCAGAGGGAGGAAAACCGGATGGCCTGGAGAAAAACCCCTCTTGGCACAGGAGAGAACCAACGCACAACTCTACTCACATACTGGCCCTAGCCAGGACTCGAACCAGGTACACATTGGTGAGAGGCGAGTGCTTTACGCACACGCCACCCATGCCACCTTAATGGTAACTATAACCAGATCGTCTGCTTAGTAAGTCAAAAACAAGCATTTATTTACTTATTTACTTCGTCAATTTCTTGGTTATAATTTACCAGTACTCAAGAAC
Organism: Marthasterias glacialis; assembly: GCA_911728455.2. NCBI lineage: Eukaryota > Metazoa > Echinodermata > Asteroidea > Forcipulatida > Asteriidae > Marthasterias > Marthasterias glacialis. Next base: position 6,622,139 of record OU452240.1, read on the forward strand.
ATGTGCTTACTGTAGCATACAACAAATGCGTACTAAAAAGTGTATGCAGTTCCTAAAAAACATAAAGAAGATTCGACATTTCCCACTAGATTAGCATTTTTGCATTACTCATCTGCTCGCATTAAAAAAAAGAGCCGGCCGCAACGTAGCTACCCTTTTGCTTTCGTTGCAGTATGCAGTGATCAAGAAATGGAAACTGTGCCCATGGGGAAAATGCTGACTGGATTAAATTATAAAAGTGGCTATAAAGCAAAAACCTATTACATCAAAGTACTTGAAGCCAAAATGGGAGTGGAAAGTGGGTTTAAAAAGAAAATTAAACCGCTTCACAAAAAAGTACAAACTATAAAGCCAGCCTTGTGCACTTTCTTGAACTTTATATGATTTCGGAGCTAGTGGCGAAGCACAAACCTGAAATATTTATCTTTACGACAAAAAAAAGCTTTTTGCTTAATCGAGCAAAAACATCTTAAAAAACACACTCAGCAAAAGATGTGTGCATAATTTAACGAGGCTGATATTGCGTTCTTCAAAAATACCTTATTCATTTTTTATTAATTTTAATCTTGCAATAGGTAATTTGAAGAGACCTCAACTATTTATTTATTGTTAATTTTTTTTACCCAGTGCAGTTGTAATGTTATGTCCAATGCAATAAAAGCATTGCTGGGTTCCTCTAGAACAAACATTTCAAGACTTGAACGTTCAGGTGGATCGTCATTTTATACCTCTGCTTCGTGAATTTAAAAAAGGGCAGCGTATTCCAAGACATACGTTCTGTCGGGGACCATGCCTAGAGAAAGCCTGCATGTGTCTGAATCTAAGCGCTGTATAACAGGCGCTGCATACTCATAAGGAGTTGAGAGATTGTTTCAAGCTAGATGAACAGTGGCTGTCGTCAGAAAAGCACCTATAACATCATTTCTAATATTGATGCATTTGTTTTACGTAAACATAAAACCACTGACGCCAAACGTTGCTCAACTCACGTGAGTGTATCTGACTTAGAGTGATACCCGTTTGCCGAACTTAAATCGGAGACAATTATCAACTTTGTATCTTAAACAACCACAAACAAATTGCTGATGCATCGGAAATCAGAGTACTCCTGAATCTACAGCAGAAGAACTTATTCCGGCAGAGAGAAATTGACTTTGGTGTGAGAACTTTTGGTGTTTGGGTTGGTAAATCTTGGAACAAGGCAGATTGAACATGGTTTTTACGCAGGTTCATTTCGCAAGAGCTTGCATCTTGTTCATCTTTAATACCATTGTGGCACACGCCAATTGCCCGACGGATTGGTTAGCCTTTGATTCCGCCTGCTATATGTTCTCTGATGCCCAATCAAATTGGCATGACGGAAAACTTGCATGCCAGCAAAATGGCGCTACCCTTCTCAAGGTTGAAACCTCAGAAGAAAATAAGTTCATCGTCGATGAGATTAATTCGCGGCACTTGCAACAAGTCTGGCTAGATTGCAACGCTGTGAGTACTGATGTGTTGATCTGCTACACCGCGGACGTCACGATGACGCCATTTGCAAGCTGGACCACAGGAAATCCAACCTTGCAAGATTGTGCCATGGTCTATCTATCAGGATATTGGTATTCAACGTCATGTGAAGAAAAAAAGCATACCGTTTGTGAGACCGTGAAGGAAAGCAACATCATCCAGTCTACTGATAGGCCTGTCTCCTGTGTTGTTTTGGATAACGACGGCCGCTTTCCAAATACAGACAGTGATATCGATAGCTTGGAGCTGTAAAATAGCAAATTTTCAGTTCCCTGTATCGCGTTGTTAAGTCAAACGTCATCAGACTTTCCCCCATTGCAAACACATCATTTTATGCAACGATTTACACCAAATTTTCCTCCAAGTCCTCCTCTTTTAAAGGAATTTGTCTAACCGTAAAAAAAAAGTTTTAATGTTAAATTACACACAAACAAATGACATTTGCAATGGGGCTTCAGATGATGTTTAGGGTATCACGTGTGAAGTGGGCGTGGTTTATGCTGCAATGACGTCAGACTTACCAACAGGATAGGTACCGCACGTGCAAACGCCACGTCGCCTAAAATGCACACTACATTATTAATGACACAAAGAGTCAATGACTTCAAAGAAAAAAAAGGAAAAGAAAAAAAGTGCAACCAAGATTATTGTGCTGATGAGTTCAATAGCAATTATAATTAAGTCGTATGTGCATCGAGGAAATATCGATCTATTTGCAGAATGCATACAACATTTTCTTGGGGAGAATTTCTTTTAGCCTGTGTAAATCTCACTCGTATCGAAAAAGAGAAAACAATCCGAACGAAGACTATGTTTTTTTCTGAAATCAAATGTTTCTTTTAAATTTGAAATTATAAAACAAATCTTAAAGAAAAAAATACCAATAATTTTTTTTTTTTTATATAAATGCAATTTTAGTTTTTATATTAATACAAATATTTTGTTAATTATTATTGAAACATCTGGACCAGGATGCTTAAAGTCGATATGAACTTTTTAGAAACCCCTTTTGCAACCTCGTTCCAGGGGTAATCGATCCCGCCGCGCCATTTTATTTTGGTACCGATGTTGGTTGGTTCATAACCCCTGGAATTGTGATTAGAAAATCTCCTGAATTACGGGAGATTTTAATTAGGCCTTTGGCTGATCCAATCTACTAATCTACTAAATCCAATCCTAAGAGCGCCCTCAGGCGCTCGAACGTTTTTAAAAAGCGTGCGCGTAAAGCCGTCAGTTTTTGAGCCAATCAGCGTTGTTTTTCGGTGGCTTCCCTTCCAGGGGTTAGAGCGCTGCCCATAGTGGCGAGGATGGGCGAGGTTGCCTCTTTTGTAAATCACGCCCGAATTTGTGCAACCATTAGAGGCTTGTTTTTATAGGCGGACGCGATGGTCGCGCGGGTGTAAAATATTGATGCGTGTCGCAATTTATAGTAGACGCTGACGCCTCAGCGACCATAATATAAACAGAATTTTGCCCACCTGACATCATGAAACTTGTGCAACGTTTCATGTCAGGTGGGCAAATGTCTTAATTGTTTACAAGTAACTGGAAACTGTGATGTTTTTTTTTTATTCTCTTGTTCTTCGTTATTTTGTTAAATTTATTTTACTTCCATTATATTTGATCCCTTTCTGTTAAATTTCCAACAACATGAATAATTTTCATGGCCATAAATAACGTTTTAAAGTAAATGACAAAACAAAATTTCGCCCCCGTAAAACGCCATAAGGTTGGGACAACAATGCTTCTGGAAATTCGAATACGTACGAGAGACTTGCATAGTTTATTCCACTGGCGCTTGTGTGTTAACAAATATTATTACCTGTTACATACGCTTTGATAGATGGAATGCAATAGACGCCATCTTTAATGACAATTTCTACATGGCCTGTAGCCGCGTCAAGCTCTGTAAATTTAAGGGCCTATGAAAATAGAATTGTGTATAATTCTAAAAAAAAATAATTTCACCTTGGCGTGTTTTGCACTTTTTCTGAATTTTGTGTTTTATGCAAATTAGACTTTGTATATCCATGAGCAAGTGGTGTCATTGAAGGCAAAGCTGCAACATCATGGTTGGTTTGTGCACAAAAAATACAGATTTTGTCTGTTTTTCAAATGACAACTCTACTAATATTTGGTTGTCTTATTGATAAGTGTTTAGACTTGTCAATACATAATTTGAGGTGACTGCTTTTTTCTTTTTGAAAATTTGGGATCTTATTTTTGTACATTTTTAGTGCTGCTGGGAGAATTTGCTCCTTTTATGAGTCACACAACAGCGCCCTCATGTGTCCAGTTCAAGACTGCTAATATTTGAAAATTCAATTAGTACATTAAACCTTAATTTTAGTACAAAAATTATTTTTTATTTTCTGTAAACTGTCCTTAATCATGGATATATGAAGAAACAAATGTATATCGAAAAATTTGTTCTTCATATAGGCCCTTTAAGCATGGATTGTTTTGCTAAAAATCACGCATGAAAACATTTTAATATGAACATATTTCATGGTACATGCACTATCACCTGCATTCAACTTTCAGAACCTTTTGTACTAAAAAGTACGGGTATCACGTAAAAGCAAACGGAAGCTCATTGTCTAGTAGCCTACGTTTGACTAAATACAATGGTTTTCTGCATGTGGAAGCATTTTTATATCATATGAACACATTTTCCGGTACAAGTGTGTATTAGCCTTTCCCAATATACTAATTGCATTCACAGGGGTAATTGTTCTTGCCGCGCCATTTTTTTTGTACCGAGGAGTGGTGATGTAGCCAAGGCTGTGATTGGTCAATATGTTCAGGGGCGGGGCTTAATGGATCGGTCTATTGAGATGAAAGCTCAAAGGAAATGTTTCCATCAGAAATACAGTCAAAGCCGAGAAGAAATAAAAAAATATTTGGAGACAAAAACACCACGGTTGCTTATTTCGATTACCGCTATCTAAATGAGCATAAAATGTGTTTATTACCACAAAAAGGTGAATTAAATGCAAGTGGGCCCCTACGTACTTTTTTGCCAATTTATTTACTTACCGGTAATTTTTTCAAGGGCCATAATACGAGGTGTAATTTACCACCATGTCATGATTGAAACTAAAAACGTAAACGAGACTGCAGGAACTTTTTTTTTCCCCGCTGCTGCATAACGCTTCAATCCACGATTACCAGTTTTATATTTGTTTCACGTGTACGTAGCGCACCGTGCAAATCGGTAGATTCGCAACACCTAATGTAAATGTGATTGATATGGTAATGTTGTGACGTCAGCAGCCCCACTTTGTCACCACTGTTGGGGACGACTCTTGCACCCAATCGGTATTGTAATAACACAGTAGACACACTGCTTGGAGTGACACTCGTGTGAAAAATATCTCTTATGATCTGTGGTGTTCCAAAAAGAACCGCTGGAGCAACACGTCGACGTTTTGATCACTCTTCCTCTGATGTCTTCAGAAAAAAAGGATTGGCAGCCTGTCTTGTGTCTGTATGTCAGTAAGTTGTAAAACAACGAGCCCATTCGTCTAAAGACAGACATAGCAAGACTGCCCAGAAGCTGAGCTCTTTCTGCCGTTTACATCAGTGGTTACAGGTTCGAATTCGACTTTGGACAGGAATTACCGTGTTTGGATTCGCGCTGAGTGTCCCATCATTAACTGAACAAACGGTTTCTTCAGGTTGTCTGGACAAGCATAGATTCAACGACTACTTATTTTGATTCGCCACTAATGAATAACAGTAAAGAATTCCACCAATTGAGAAAGAACGGTTTATTTGTCATCATCGGACTTTGTGCACGTTCATGTGGCGGTGATTTGTTGGGTCATTAATGCTAGCTCCTTTGACCACGGACGGATGTATTCCATATAATCGATAACCTAACAGTTAAGTAGTCGATTTCGGTTTCGATAATTACCATTAACGTTTGGATCATCAAATGCTAGTTCCTCTGACGGATGGATGTGTTCTCTTTATAATCCATAAATTTTACAGAAGGTAATCGATTTCGGTTTCGAAAAACGGGTGTTCTCTCTTTATAATCGATGCTTACAGATTGAAGTAATCGATTTTGCTTTCGATAACTACCTATAGTTCGACGGATGTTTTCTCTTTATAATCGATAAAGCTTACAGAACTGATTGAAGTCATCAATTTCGGTTTCGATAATTACCATTAACTTCTTGAAAATGGTAAGGCATCCGGTAGGGACTCGCTTGACTCTGACACTTCTGATTTCTGTAGTTTGGTTTATGCCTGGCTTTTCTGCCCAATGCCCACGGGACTGGTCACTCCACGGTACATCTTGCTATGTTACGTTTCGACACGAATGGCTAGTTTTTCTCGAAGCAAGGGTTTACTGCAAGAAGCTCAACAGCTCGCTACTCATGATAGAATCACCCGAAGAAAATGCATTCATCGCGGCCGAGCTAACTACGTTTACTATTGTTTACGCCTGGCTGGACTGCAATTACACCACCCCGGATGACATATGGGCGTGCCACAAAGAACGTAGCCAAAGTCCTCTTTATGAAAATTGGTATCCAGGTTACCCTTATCAGTATAGTGGTGAGTGTGGAGCAATTTTTCAAGGTGGCACTTGGTTTAGTAGACCCTGCAATGCAATCAGCACAAGACCCACAACGATATGTGAGATGCCAATTAAACAGTCAAAGGGTTATGCGTCTCACTCACCACCGGTAAAGTGCTTTGTTTTGAAAAATGGCCGCCTTCAACTGTCCGATTACTAAGTTATATCGACACTTTCCACCTACAATACAATTCATGACAACATAAGATTTTTCCTCTGGATACTTCAATAGACCTTATGCATCGACGTCATCAAGCCGCCATCTATAGAGGTAAAACTATGACGAAACAATGGAAAACGCGCACACATGATCGGCCAACATGATCGGCTAATACCTTCTTTTGACCTCTAGCCGAGGGCGCCCTACTCAAAGTGACGTCATGTGCATAAGGTCTATTACCGATTTTACAAAGTTAATCTTGGAGATTACTTATAGATCGAGGTCAATTAGTTTTATCTGAAAGGGGATTAAGGTTGTGTTGATGAGGGTAAACTCAAGTTACCGTCACACGATGATTTCGCTCGCACGTCCTGAGTCAAAACTTCCGCCAGCAGAAGATTTTGTCGTAGGTCCGGACCTACTACAAAATTTCTCAATGTTTGAGAACATTTCGCAAGGTGTTGGCTAAACATTGGACGACATCTACTTTTAGTGGATAAAAACGTGCGCGTGACCTCAGCAAACAAGCAGCGTTGCGCCCGATTTTGGGTCAAGGGATTAGAAAATCAATTTCATTTTGAGCGAATTAAAAAAGTTTATTCGTTTGTTTTTTTTGTGTAACGAAAAAACAAAAAAAAAAAAAACCTAAGAATTCTGATATCGGGAACTCGAGATAGAACACTTTTAAGTTTCCGCGGGCATTTGCCAACTTCAATTTGATTGGTTTCGAAATTTCCCATCGGCCAATCAGAAGAATCGGCAAGTAATGACTATTCATGATTCCCAGCGGCCGATGCTCTCAACGGCCTACACGGCTCGCTGTGCGTGCGCGTACATACAATGTACGTCGTGTATGTCCAACAGAGTGCGCGATCCGATCCTGAGGATTAAAAGGCTGGCCCAGCCTTTTATTCATTTATGTTTTTAATTAACTGGCACTAATCCTTGACGGATTTTTCCGTTCAAAGTATCAAATGAAAGTTCATAACTTTTTTTACTCCGTAAAATTAGCAATTAGAAAGATAAATCTATTTTTGACCCCCAAATCGGACTGAAATTGGGTAATAAATCTTGAAGTAAATTGTGGCTGAAGCAGGGCGCGACTAACCTCATTAATAGCTTGTAAGTCCAAACAATTTCTGTAAATGACAGATTTGAGAGTAATTACTTTTAGGGATTGTTAAAATAGGATCTTATAGTTTATCTTTGGGTGGTTTGGGTAAGCTAGGCCCTGAAAAATTATCCTATTTTTCTCACAAGCGCACGACCCCTTTCCCAAGATGGCCGCTTTTCTGTTTGCAAATAAACACTCACGTATCGTTTTTTTTTCTTTGTGGTGGGCGTAGTTCGGGGCAGTCTGGACTACCCCCAAAGAAATAGAAAGGAAAACCGAAGTTTAGATGTCCCTGCACATTTGTGTTTTTATTTGAACAGACTGAGAAACTTCTAACTATTTTTGAGTATTTTCGAAAATTTATCATTGAGCGTTGGTTGAATAGGACTTTGATTTACTGGATTACGCGCTCATTGCAAGGGAGTCTATTTCAAAACTGTACTGCCAACATGAGGTGGCGTCAATGTGGTAAAGGCATGCGTTGCCATACCAACCATACGCAAGCGGAGTTTTTCTTGCATTAGCTCACCAATCTCATACATGCACTCAAACATTAAAATTTAACATTACAAACAAATGTTTCAAATATTTTAACTGTTAATGATTGTTTGTTGTTGTTTTTAATTATCTCACTTCATTCGTGTATGCTGATTTATGCCGCGGCCCGTCGCGTCCGATTAGTAATTTTTGGGAAAAAGAAAATTTTAAATATTTTCTTTTTATTTTCACTTAGAACTTTAGTGCCATTGCTTTTGTCCCACTTTATTATACACATCAAAAAACGAATTTTAAGCGTTTTTAATTGCATAATAAATACATATGTAATCTGTGTGAATCTTGTTATTTGAAGTTAAAACTGTAAAAGTATTTAATAAACAATTTAAAATTGGTGTAGATATATTCACTTAGAAAATAAATAATATTTAGTGAATGGAAATTAATTGTAATAAAGTACACGTGGTCGCAAAAAGCAACACTGTTGAATTTGTCCGTTGATTGATTCAGCAGTAGAAAGTGAATTCTGTTTCCAATAGCTTGTGTCATTGAAAAAAATTGTCCTCCATAATTGCTTCTCTTCAACCAAGAATATATGCAATAAAACTACGTGGTCACAAAAAGTAACACAGACTTCGAATAACGTGTTGCATCATTGACAAGACATTAACCCATAATTGCTTCTCTCCGTTCAGCAACATATAAGTGACCTGCTCCTACCATTTTAACTGTTAATGATTGTTTGTTGTTGTTTTTAATTATCTCACTTCATTCGTGTATGCTGATTTATGCCGTCCGTCGCGTCCGATTAGTAATTTTTGGGAAAAGAAATTCTTAATTAGTTTCTTTTTATTTTCACTTAGAACTTAAGTGTCATTGTTTTTATCCCACTTTCTGTTACACCTCAAGAAAAGAAATTTTAAGCGTTTTTAATTGCATGACAATTACATTTTTCATATGTGTTAATCTTGTTATTTGAAGTTAAAACTGTAAAAGTATATAATAAACAATTTAAAATTGGTGTAGATATATTCACTTAGAAAATAAATAATATTTAGTGAATGGAAATTAATTGTAATAAAGTACACGTGGTCGCAAAAAGCAACACTGTTGAATTTGTCCGTTGATTGATTCAGCAGTAGAAAGTGAATTCTGTTTCCAATAGCTTGTGTCATTGAAAAAAATTGTCCTCCATAATTGCTTCTCTTCAACCAAGAATATATGCAATAAAAGTACGTGGTCACAAAAAGTAACACAGACTTCGAATAACGTGTTGCATCATTGACAAGACATTAACCCATAATTGCTTCTCTCCGTTCAGCAACATATAAGTGACCTGCTCCTACCATTCTGACTGTTAATGATTGTTTGTTGCTGTTGTTTTTAATTATCTCACTTCATTCGTGTATGCTGATTTATGCCGTCCGTCGCGTCCGATTAGTAATTTTTGGGAAAAGAAATTCTTAATTAGTTTCTTTTTATTTTCACTTAGAACTTAAGTGTCATTGTTTTTATCCCACTTTCTGTTACACCTCAAGAAAAGAAATTTTAAGCGTTTTTAATTGCATGACAATTACATTTTTAATATGTGTTAATCTTGTTATTTGAAGTTAAAATTTAAAATTGGTGTAGATATTTCACTTAGAAAATAAATAATATATAGTGAATGGAAATTAATTGTAATAAAGTACATGTGGTCACAAAAAGCAACACTGTTGAATTTGTCCATTGATTAATTCAGCAGTAGAAAGTGAATTCTGTTTCCATGTGTCATTGAAAAATTGTCCTCCATAATTGCTTCTCTTCAACCAAGAATATATGCAATAAAACTACGTGGTCACAAAAGTTGATTGATTCAGCAGTAGAAAGTGAATTCTGTTTCCAATAGCTCGTGTCATTGAAAAAATTGTCCTCCATAAATGCTTCTCTTCAACCAGGAACATATCAAACCTGTTTTTATCAATGTGAGTGAAACTCATCACTGAGACTTGCAATAAAAGTACATGTTGTCACAAAAAGTAAAATAGACTTCCAATAGCTTGTTGTGTCATTGACAAGACTGGAATCCATAATTGCTTCTCTCCAACCAGCAATATACAAGTGACCTGCTCCCACGATTCTGAGTGAAACTCATAACTGAGTTTGCAATAGAAGTACATGTGGTCACAAAAGGTTACACCAGCTTCTAATTACTTGTGTCGATGATAAGACTTTCCTCCATAAATGCTTCTCTCCAGCCGGGAATATATACGACCTTCATTCACAATTGTAAGTGAAACTCACCACTGAGATTGTACCACTTCTTAATTCAGAGAAGTCATACTCTACAAAACATGTTGGGGATGCAAACATAACTTCAAAGGGGCAAAGCTATTACCCAAAGAGAGGGGTTAAGAATAAGATTCCTGTCACGTGGCTTGCGTCTCATCTGTAATAATGGTTTCAGAGTCATTGATAACTAATTGTATGCTCAATGTACAAGTGTTGCAACTGACGATAAGGTAGTTCTGCTTGATGTCGTTATCGTTAGCGATATACTCCCCTCCGCAACGGCAGGCATGGGTGTATACCTCGTCATCTACAACAAACATCCGACAACGACAAATTTATTAGGTCTCTAGTTTTTTTTTAAACACCGAACCAGTCTCTGAAAATTCATAAATAGTGGTTCTGTTTTTTCGAGCAAACAGTGGCAATAATGATTTTATGATTTGTTAGGGATTTTGTGTTACTCCCGAAACACAAGTTTTTTCAGTGAGGCAATCTAAACTAACTAAAGAGGCGCTCTGAAGTCCAATTTAGTTTGGTGATGCACTTAATTTTCAGTAGATAGAGTCTTTACGTTAAATAGTGTAAAATGCCATTGTACTTGATACCCCATCCAGGGTGAATTTTGCCAACATCCAAAAATATTCAGTGATGCCACATTTCAAGTATATGGGTCTGTTCATTTTGTATGTGAAAGATTTAGTTCATTCCTGAATATTGATGATGTTCATTCAAAACGGCACTGAGTTTGACCTTTGGACTGACCTGAAACTTTCTCTTTGGAATGTACAGTAAACAATTGTTGTCTGCTGTGATAAGGTCCATGCTGTTTTAGACACCCCAGGGGGCAGACGGCACCCGAGGAGAAGCCGAGGGTGCCATCGGCCCCCCGAGGGTTACTTCTGGTACAAACTTTATAATCAGTGAGCTTTCAGAATGACACCAATCAACTTTTTTTTCAATAATTGTTCAATTTGATTTTGTCTCACCTTCCTGCCAGTCCATATCCTCCAGAAACACTTCTTCATTTATGGGAAACGGTTTTCTCAACTGTTGCTCTGAAAAGAAAGAAAACAAATGTTAGACAGTCTCCTCTGGGTTTTATTGTAAGCGATAAAATCAACCGAATGTTGGCAACCTCCCTGAGTGAAACAAGCGTCGTGTCCCAATAGAAAGATCCTTTAAGCTCGGCCCCCATACGTGTTGACCAATCACAGCCTTGGGTTCGCCACCAAATCCGACAAAACTCCGACCTAATAAAATCCTATTGAAAAATGTAAACATGCGCGCGTTCATGTCTTGCCGGGTGGCATTGAAGTGACGCACATTGTGCTGCCCACGTGTATAGTGGTGATATGGCCAACGGTGCGATTGGTCAATATGTTTTTTTGGGGGGCTTAATGGATCGGTCTATTGGCAGATATGGCTACGGCTGGATCGCCATGCCATCATGCGATGAAGTATAGGACGTCCTAAGCAACACCCATAGCAACAATCGCAGCCGTAGCCGCCAATTCGGATCAGGTCGTAGTTTACTTTATCTAACATGAAATTATCAGGCCTGTACTTCATGGAGGCTACAGAGGCAATGGCCTCCATGCCCCTTGGTCGTTGCCTTGGTGCTCCTTGAAATCTTCCAAAGGTGCCCTTCAGAAAGGAAACCTTCCTTGGCCAGTTTGCACTTACAAAAACAAACTATCGGCACTGAGCTATATTACCAATATCACAAGTTTACGTGAGCTTGTCTAATACAACTTAAAAACGTAACATTTTAGCGTTACCTTTCTGTGAGACATCATATGCTTTCCTGCTGGTGTCATCACACAGTGTTCTCCATGCCATATCAACCTTACTGAACTGCTGTCTTGCTGCTGAGCGGTCTTCCTCGCTGATCGACAGTGGCAACTTGTCCGGATGGCACTTGACCCCCAAAATGAAAAAAAAAGAAGAAGTTTAGAACATAGTTAAAAGAAGCTAACAAAGTAAGTCAGGAAATAAAAAAGGAAATAGGTAAATTAATGCAAACATTTTTTAAGTGCAACAAGCAGTTTCAAGTTTTTACATAACTTATCAAGATTTTCAAGTACTTGAGCAGTGGCATAATCAGACATTTTCATTTTCATTTTTTGTTTATTTTTTTTTTTTTTTTTGGGGGGGGGTTCAAGCAGGGGGCAAAGACATAACTTGGGGGCTATTTCATGTACCGAACCATTCATACATTATTTTTGATCTCATTGGGGAAGGGGGCACAAGAGCTCCGAGCGGGGGGTGGGGACCGCTCAGCAGTGAGGAAGACCGCTCAGCAGTGAGGAAGACCGCTCAGCCCCCCACCTCCAGTTACACCACTTGAGGTCAAACTTACGTGAGCAACCATGGAATTTCTCAGCAACAACGTTCTCAAGGACCATTTTATGCAGATTCTTTTGCAAAAATGTCTTCATATTTACCTGGAGAATGGCTCTTTGGTAGCAGGCTTTTAACTCCTGGTACGTGGCATCAGGCTTTGCACCAAGTATGCTGTACAATCCCCTGGACGTTTCCGACATTGTGTCGTGTAAACCTTCACAACTGTTTCTCCGACATTCAGCAGGTCTTACGCTAAGATAATACCTCCTACAAAAAGAAAACAAAAAATAATTTTACCTTGCTAACACTTCCATTGGTTGATCAAAAACATGTGTACATCACTTGAATTAATAAATACCAATGCACAATTTGATAACACTGTACTAGTTGTGATAATCGTAACCCTCCATCCTCCCGACGGTCGGAGACCGTCGGGAGGACGGAGGGTTACGATTATCGCAACAAACACTGTACAAGTACATTTATTTATTTATTTACTTATTTATTTATATCATTCAGTTCAGGGCCTTTTAAAAACATTAGCATACATACAGAATATGACAAACAAACAGCGGCCTGGGGATTGTCCAAAAGCAAACCAAATCAGTATCTAAAAGAGTAATCCTCATAAAAGAAAAGAGGGAACAATTATTAGATCAAAGAAACAAATCTAAAACAAAAAAGGATTAACGCTCTCAACTAGACCCAGTAACTGGAGCGCTGTACTCCTTTTCTGAGATTTTGACATTATCGGTCGATAATGTCAAAATCTCAAAAAAAGGTACGGAGCACCCCAGTTTATCTGGGTCTAGCTCTCAACAATATCAAAGAACAAAACCAATTATGAGGACAGTTTCAAATTAGTCTTTTGCTTAAAAACACTCAATGTTGTAACTTAAGTTTTTAAGGCAGGGTATACTTTTGGTAGTTACTCCAAAAATAAATGACCATAAAACTTACTTGGTTATGGTAAGGAGCAACAGAGAGCTGTTGAATGATTATTGATACTGCGGCAAGTATAAAAACAAATTGTGAGAAACGACTCCCTTTGAACTTTGAAGCAACGTAGTTTTTGAGAAAGAGGTAGGCGATTTTCCAGCAATTTTGTTGAGTCTTTGTCGTAATTTGGGCAACTTTTTGGAACAGGGCATCACAGATTCGTTTTAATTCCACTTCGTCACACCCTACTCCTAGAACTATGAGGTTCGTTCCGCTATCGTCTCCACGAGCCTCATAGAGTGATATGTACAAAATCCTATTCGAAACTTTCTGCCCTTCACGTTTACATGGCTACAGTTCTTTTTTGAAATCAGATCTCGCCAAAACTAGGCTCTATGTGTTCTTTCAACTCTGATCGAGCGTTGCACTGGTCCAGAAAATCCACTCCGCAAACTAAAAGTTGTTAAAAAGTGATAAATTCTCACCGTAATTTAGATCCCATTCAAACAGTATTGCAACAAATATGGCGACCGGAGTTGCAAAATTAACTGGTATGCTGCTATGCGGTGCGCTGGTCCTATGGGCTGGTTCCGCGTACCAGTTAATTTACAAATTTTTAAATTAACTGGTACGCGGAACCAGCCCATAGGACCAGCGCACGGCATAGCAGCATACCAGTTAATTTTGCAACTCCGGTCGCCATATTTGTTGCAATACTGTTTGAATGGGATCTAAATTACGGTGAGAATTTATCACTTTTTAACAACTTTTAGTTTGCGGAGTGGATTTTCTGGACCAGTGCAACGCTCGATGAGAGTTGAAAGAACACATAGAGCCTAGTTTTGGCGAGATCTGATTTCAAAAAAGAACTGTAGCCATGTAAACGTGAAGGGCAGAAAGTTTCGAATAGGATTTTGTACATATCACTCTATGAGGCTCGTGGAGACGATAGCGGAACGAACCTCATAGTTCTAGGAGTAGTCACACCCGATCAACCCGTACGACCGATAAAGTTCATAAAACGAAAAGCAGACGGCATGTTCTGGCATGTTTGAAGTGGTACCCGTCTATCCCATTAGATGAAAATATACATTTGTCTAATACAGCAAACGTCTGGGAACCGATCACAATAACCTACATTTTTTGACTAATTTTGCAAAAAGATGACAGGAAATATAACGTGAGTATAACTTCCTTTTTACCGAATTTATCCACAAAACAACTTACCACTTTAATGGTCACTACTTTATAACTTATATACGTCCTCTTCAACTGTTGTTTTTGATAAATGGTCTAAAACTGAAAAAGGTTTGTGGAAAATTGAGGAGGAATGTTTCCACATTCGTGTTGTATGTTGTGAGTTCGCCTGGCAAATTATGCATGCCCACACACATGCACAGCTGGTGTCGCTGGTATTTTGTACAACGTCGTTTGTAATGATAAATAATGTGACCTTGACAAGATTACCATTGAAACGGGAATAAGGAAGTGAAAAATGACAACAAACTAAGGCAGATGGCTATTTTATTTAGTACTGGGAGCTGGCGGTCGATTTGAGAAAGTTCCTGCCGGATTTGTGATTTGTCAACAACCTGGATTTGTTCGTCAGATTTAAGGTTTGACTTTTTCTCGGTATTTTTGTGACGATTTATTTTTATGATCACTGAAGCAAGACAGATTTTATAATTTGGTTGCTGAAGCTGAACTGAACTCTCTAAAAATGAGGTTGGGCAGTTGAACTTGTTGAACTAACGTTCGTGCGTTAGCTCAGCAGGCCCATATAGGAAGATCTGTGAAGGGTATGGTCATGGGCGAGATGGGGGTGGGGTGGGGTTGTGGCTCTGTATGAATTTGAACACCCTTGTGGGTGGAAGGTTAAGAATGTGGTTAATCTTCTAAGAGGGGGTATGCTGACAATATTATTATTTTTCTTTTTCGTTCACGAACTAATTTTTCCCATGTTTCCCCACTTTTTAATTTTGTCTTTTGTGTTTTTGATTTTATCCTGTGAAAATGCTGGCTCATTTCTTTGTTTCATTTGCGAGAAAACGGTAAGAATGCATTCAGCATTTTGGTATGCATTCCTACATCCTGTACATAGGCAGTGTTTTCGTCTCACTGAGACGAAAACTAATTTTGGAATGATAACACTTCAGGCACAAATATATATTTCAATGAAAGTTTTCAACCATCTTTATACCATGTAAGGTGTTGAGCTGGGGCTTTAAATAAATGTCCTGCATGTTTTTGCATTTATTTGAGATATCTTAGAAGTTGTTTTGATTGTCACCGTTAAACTAGCTTCCTCTGTGATGAAACATTATACATGTCTGTGTCTCTTCCTTCCTCGATGTTCTGAACATCACTGCTTGACATCATGGTATGTTTTTTTGTAACCGACTCTGGATAGCCTAGCTTAGCATCGGAATGGCAAAGGTTCATTCACAATGATGAGTTGCAATCTATTAATCATATCCGTCAAAAATCGACCTCTGGGTTTTTATGTAAAGCACCCGGCGAAGAAACTAGATCAAGGTGCTATACAACATGTACAACAAAAGGCCGTATATAAAAAACTATTGTTGATCGTCGCTGCCAAACCTATGAAACCACCTGACCTCATTTATTTATTTATTTTCTTTAATCATAAAAGATTGCCTTTTCGACCATCTTTTCAGTCAAATTTGGCACCATTCTGGGCCGCTTACAAGTAGGCCTACATGTTGTATTGTCGAAGCCTCAACCACGATCCGATCGGTTTCAATCTCGCATTTTAGTTTTTAGAAAATGTTTGCAGACAATATCATCTGTTGAAGTCTAGTTGGTATGGGGTTAACTTAAAAACCAAATAAAAGCCTAAAAACCACACAAACCCTGATTTATAGTGATATGTTCTTTAATTAATGTATTGAAATGTCAACAAAACTTAAATAATAAAAAAGAAAAGCGCCCTTCCATTGCTTAATATTTAAAACAATATGATGCTCATCAATTTAAAAAAATTAGTACGTGGCCTAAGGCTATCCCTTTTCATCATGTCCATCATGCATTTTATAACCATTCCTCATGTCTCAACCTGGAGTGCATAGAACCTCAAGGCCAAGCTGCTTACATAAGTGCTTATAGGCCTATAGTAATAATAAGCAGTTCTTATATCTAGCACTTAATCATAGCAAGCCTACTTTTGTGGCGTGTCGTGGCCGAGTGGTTAGTGCGTCGGACTCAAGCTCCGGTGGCTGAGTCATCAGAGTGTGGGTTCGAGTCCCGGTCATGACGCTTGTGTCCTTGAGCAAGACACTTAACCATAATTGCTCTGTAAAAGTTGGGGAGGTAGAGCCTTCTGCTCTACCAGCCAGGCTTAAGCCTACATCCTTACGGACTGTAAAGGGGGTTACCCTGTTTCAGCCCCAGGAGTATGTGGCAACGGTCCCTGGATAAAACAGTTGATTTGTAGCCAACACCTCGAGTGGCTTACTGGCCTTGTGTGTCTGGCGACTTCCATAAAAAACAACAACAAAAAACAACACAAAAACAGACATGCTAGGTGGGAGTCTTAAAGCACTCAGTATTTTTTCCTGCAAGGTATGCAGAATGCAGAGTTACGTTTTGAGGTACGAGACCTGTTCCTTTACATAGCATCATGTAATGGCTTACAAGGTGCTGTGGCGCAATCTGCAGCCAATCAAACCAGGAACATCGGGGCGAACGCCTTCTCTTTTTGATAAGTGCACTCCAGGTTCTTTTACGTGCATTACACAACACAGCACACGGGACCTACGGCTTTACAAGTGTAACGACCGTTCTTATCAGCTCAGGCAAGACATGCCAATAGACTAAGGATTAAATCCCCAATACAGCATTATAGCCTTCAAGGTTCCCATTTATACTCCTGGATTAAGAGAAGCAATTTATGGTTGAGTGTCTTGCTCACTGACACAAGTGTCTTGACTGGCAAAGACTGGTAGGAGGGCTACGATCATTTGAGCTATTTTAGAGAGAATGCCTTGATTTGTCTTTTTGTAAGGTCTAGCAACGTTTCAGTAACATTGAGCTAAATTTGATCATTGCAACTGAAGAAGAACGTGCAAGTCTTACTCGAATTGAAAAATCCAAGAACCCTTTACAAGTAATTCAGATAATGCTTGAAGGAAACAAAATCTAACAGGTTGAAATGTTCAAATGTAAGTAAACACAGTAAATGGACAGAGCCAATTCAAGGCTAGCTTTGTTACATTTTATGGAAAAATATAATTTCTCCTACTTGTTGCCGATTTGGATGTGTAGTCAAGCTACATGTATCACAACAAGGAAGTAATGTTTGTATATCAAAAGTACTTTCAGATAAAATTTGTTTCGGTTTTTTGTGTTAGATTTTTTGACAGAGTGAATCTCTCCTTTTATAAAAGGTTAAATTTCAGCCTATAGGATTGGTAGGCCTATGGCTGATAGTACAGTGTTCTTACTTTGTCTGATTCAATATGTACATGGGAAAGAAAAAAAAACATTGATCTTAATTTTGATTGTTACAACCGAAATTAAACCAGGGTCTTCAAATTCTTTTTTTCTTGACTTTGACAGTATTTCAGACAGAATGTATTTCTAAGGTAGATTGCTGCTGGATTATGAACTTCATAATCAGTAAGCTTTCAGACAGACACAAATGAAGAACATTTTTGGGTGAATACCAATACTGTATTGTACCTTTGATAAACATATTAGATTAACATATTTAAAAGCTGTTTTCCTTTTTCTCTGTAGGTTGTTTATATTGTATGTTGGACTTGCTTTATAGTTGGTGTATCCTAAAGCCATCATGAGTGTTGTCATCACTGAGCGTGCTCGAAGTAATCTTCTTGTTCATCGAGCAGCTATTGCGCAAGATCTCACAGTAGACTACGTCATCGATGAACTCATATCGGACTTCAGTGTTACTATTGAAGACTCAGAGTTAATAAATGCAGAGGTAAGAGGATTTAGCCCTGGGTCACAACTGTCTCTAGCCACAGACCGATCCATTAAGCTCCGCCCACTTAATAGATCGACCAATCACAGCTGCGCGTCAAAAAGTCCAACGGAAGACTGACACGCTAAAAACCTAGTATAAATGTTCACACAATCTTTTACCCACTTCTTTTTCTTCATTATTTACCTCTGCCCGTGACACTCTCAGGTATTCAACCAGATCGCATAACAAATCACATCTTTATGTACCATTCACACACACATCATTCCCCTTACAAACACTTTGATTATTCGGGTCGCCACTTTGGAATAGTATTGTCGATTCTATTAAAACACAACCATCTGTGGGTCAATTTAAAAGCGCTTACAAGATAGCTCTCATCTCCCAGTATCGGACATAGCTTATTCTCGAATGCTCAGTCAGCAAATGTTCTCTTTTCACATTAGTTAAATTATTTTTATCTTCATCATTTCTGTCTCTGTTCCACATGTCTGTCCGTTTGTTCTTGTTCCTGTTTGCGTTCTGTTTGTCTGTCCATCAGGCATCTCACCACAAGCCCTGGCTTCTAGAAGATGCCTCCGTACTGCTTTTGTTTTCTGTCTTAAAATGCATTTTGATTACTTCCTTAATCTTGTTAATTCAATTCGTTTGGTTACATTGTTTATAAATTGTCATGCAGTATGGTAATAAATATATTGATTGATTGGGTGAAAATTAAACAAACTGGTGATTAGATGCTATTTTGGATGACTTTTTTGGGCATGTTGCCTAACTTGCGATCAGAGATGCGCGTACCTACACACATGTGGGATGGAACTTTCTTTGAAATGCCTAGAAAATGTCAATTTCAGAGTGTCATTAAGAGCTTCATAATATTCCACCATCTTTGTCTTGTTTCCTATGTGCAGTCACAATCATGACTACCTATTATGATCATACTTATGGGAACAGACTATTTCTTCTTCCAGCCTCGACTTGGCTACAGTACATGCAGTAAAATATACAAGATGGCTACGACAGAGATCTGTTAGTGTTACGGAAATGCACACTCCAATCTTGTTTTTTCTTTTCAGCAAACACGAAGGCGCAAGGCCACCAAACTTCTTGACATTATCGCCAGTAAAGGGCAACAAGCTTACAACAACTTATACAGAGTACTGTGCATCAAGCATAAACACCTCGCAGTGCTCCTAGAAGATGGGGTTACCGTGGATGGAGTACCAGTCATACCTGGAATGTCTCCCGATATATTATCAGAAGATGAAGGTAACTCTACAAGACTTTTTAACAACCAAGTATGGGGTAGAACCCTTGTGTACACCACCATTGCTGAGGATTAATAATGAAAGCGCACTTAAACGCACACAAGTGCAACTATCAGCCAATGAGAGGTCTTCCTTTGACCTCAGTGAGGGCGCTGTTTGAGCGTGTGATGTCATGCAAGGGGGTTAATGGTAATCATAAAAAAATGTATTAGTTTCAATCTGAAAGTTAAGCGATAATAAAGCGCCAATCATCCAGAAAAATATTTCCATCTGATTCTAAAGTTCATACCAGCACCAATCCTCCAGAGAAATGTTTCCATCTGAAAGCTGACTGAATCTTAAGTTCATACCAGTACCAATCTTCCAGAGAAATTTTTCCATATGAATGCTCACTGAGTCTAAAGTTCATACCAGCGCCAATCCTCTGGAGAAATGTGTCCATCTGAAAGCTCACTGATTCTACAGTTCATACCAGTACCAATCCTCAAGAGAAATATTTCCCTCTGAAAGCTCACTGATTCTAAATTTCATACCAGTACCAATCCTTCAGAGAAATATTTCCCTCAGAAAGCTCACTGATTCTACAGTTCATACCAGTACCAACCCTCCAGAGAAATATTTCCATATGAATGCTCTTTGATTCTAAAGTTCATACCAGTACCAATCCTCCAGAGAAATATTTCCATATGAATGCTCACTGATTCTAAAGTTCATACCAGCGCCAATCCTCCAGAGAAATATTTCAGTCTGAAATGCTGACTGATTCTTAAGTTCATACCAGTACCAATCTTCCAGAGAAATATTTCCATCTGAAAGCTCACTGATTCTAAAGTTCATACCAGTACCAATCCTCCAGAGAAATATTTCCCTCGGAAAGCTCACTGACTCTAAAGTTAATACTAGCGCCAATCCTCCAGAGAAATATTTCAGTCTGAAATGCTGACAAAATCAGAAAATAGCACTTGCAGATCCCAACAATAAAGATTTCTTAATGTCTATTGCAGCAATCAAAATAAGAATCTGCTCAAAATCTACTACACCTGAGAAGTAAGAGGAAAATTATGTTATGCTGCTGACAAAACGATCTCAATGTTAGGTTGTGTTAATGAACATAATGTAGACTTTTTGTTTATCCAACATTGTACCATCTTTTGATTTCCGTTTGAAATGTCTCCCTCTATAGTCCAAGTGGTGATGACACGAGGCGGAGTACCCCCACGGCCAGCTGTCTTCATCAGCCGATCAGATAAAATCAAAGAGATCCGGGAGAAGTTGAATAAGTTACAAGACAAGATAGGATGGGTTCTCGTCCATGGTATGGGAGGTATAGGGAAATCCGTTCTTGCATCGGAAGCTGTGAGGAATTCCAAGATCCTTTCCAGTAAGTGTGAAAATAAGGGAACATCGTTCTTATTTCTGATACAAAAAGTCTGAACCTGAGTTCTGTTCAACTGGAGACTTTCAGGACTCTAGTTGGCAGCAGACTTTCCATTTAAATCTATTCTTCATGTAATCCATTAAGCCCCGCCTTTAGCAACTGCCTAGTAACAACACATGGTGTGAATTTCTTGCCACGTTTGCAGCGGTGGTTCGGTTGCGGCCACACACACGTATCGGATACACACACGTACATGGTTTTCGTGAACAGTATGGATTTAGGTTTGTGGCCTTTTGAGCAGTGCCTTGAGTCCAAAGAACAATGCAGACAGGAACACTGTTAAACCACTTTTACACGACTGAACAGGGACCACTGCTGTGGGATTTGCACCACCAGAAATACGAAAAAAATGAAACAAACAAAAGTTAGTACAGTAGAGTGTGCTGTTGTGTGTCAGAACAATTGCGGCAGTTTGTTTACTTTTCTAAAGGGATTTTAACGTGTGGACTTTTGTCTGACTTTCAGTGGCGTTGTCAAGGCTGTGATTGGTCTATACGTTAGAAGTGGGGCTTAATGGATCGTTCTATTGTGTGCATGCTCAGAACGACGTAAATGTAATCAATTAAACAATTTCCTGGTAATGGTATATCTTCTGCGACCTAGAATAGCAAGGTCAAGTCATATCAAGTTTTAAAAAAACAATTCAAAAAGACATATTTCTGACACCACACAGTACCCCAAAAACCTCCCATTGCCTATAAAAATGTCAACAAAATCATAAATCTTGTCATTTGTCTTGGACTTCTACAGAAGTATTTCCCGGAGGCGTCTTCTGGGTTTCGGTCAGTAACATCGACAAATCCAAACTGTTAACCAAGCTGCAGAATCTCTGTGCAAGGCTCGATCGAGAGTCAAGACCTCCACCACTAAATCTTGAAGAAGCTAAAGATCGTCTTAGACTAGTTCTGATTGAACAACACCCTAGGTAAAGTTAAGTTGGTTAAATTCTCTGCTCATCTGTGCGCAACTTGATATAACCATTAAGCATAGATAAGTCCTGCTTTGCAGAAATTGGTTACCAGCTAAGATACCATGTAATTGCATTGCTCACAACTGGTTCCCTGATAAAAGAGCTACAAGAAAATGGAAACAAAAAAGAAGACTCTGGAAGGCTGAAAGGTGATCCGCCATTATTAAGAAAAAAAATGGACTTTCATTTAAGGAAACTTGGCTAGTAAACATTTTAAAACATTTTCTAACCGTGTTTTTAATTACTTGTTTGATTCTTCAGGTGTTTGCTTATTCTAGACGACATTTGGTCTCCAAAAGTAGCGAGGGTTTTTGACGTTCAGTGTCGAGTTCTAGTCACAACTAGAGATAAAAGCGTCGCAGATTCTGTGGGAAGTAAGAATGTGATTTCATATAGTGATCAAACAAATACCTCACAAATTAATAAAATGCGTATTTACCCTGTGCGTGACTACTGGCACGCATGCTAGGTAAACAGCGAAAAAAATAGCATCTGGCACGTGATGGCGAATGGACCAGTGAGAAATCGGCTCTCGTTCATGAATATGCATGAGGTATAGTAATACAAATTCTTTTAGATGAATACCAATCCTGTATTGTACCTTGAAAAAGCTCTGTGAGATTGAGTCGTTATTATTTGTTCTTTAGGTCCTGTTGATGTAGTTTCGCTTGAGCGTGGCTTCTCAAAGGACCAAGCACTGGAGATGCTCGGCCTGTGGACGGACAGACCAGTAGAAAACCTGCCACAAGAAGCTCACTTGATTTATGAAGCTTCAAAAGGTAATAATAATAATAATGATAATAATAACGAAGATCAACATTGGTAAAGAGTCTGTAAATGCTTCCATTCTTTGCACAAATCAAGATATTTCTAATAAAACCAACCTGTGAAAATGTCGGCTCATTTCGTTGTTGCATTTGCGAGAGATAATAAAGCGCACGTATCCACCAAAAAAAAGGTGCTCAAGGCGCTGTTACAGAAGAAACAGGAAAGGCTAAAGGAAAAAAGCTAAAAGGAAAGGCTAAAGGGAAAGAGACGAGAAGAACAAATTAAAATTGATAGAAAAAGCCGTAAAGGTAAACAAAACAGGATCTATTATTTAAGCTCAAATCAAAACTGAAACCACTTTTGCTGAAAAACAAATCAAGCAATTTTGGTATCAAAACTGAATGGTCTTCCTGTTTCTTTATTGTTAGAGCCCCAGATCAACATTGGTAAAGAGTCTGTAAATGCTTCCATTCTTTGCACAAATCAAGATATTTGTAATAAAACCAACCTGTGAAAATGTCAACTCATTTCGTTGTTTCACTTGCGAGTAAAACGGTAAAAATGCATTCAGCATTTTTGTACGAATTCTTATAGGCACTGAGACAAAAACTAATTTTGGATCTTATTTCATTTATTATTTAGAAAAAATAACACTTCAGGCAGAAACATTTCAAGCAAAGTTTTCTACCATCATTATCTTTATACCATGTAAGGTATATGTTAATCTGTGAACATTTATGTTTTTCTTCTTACCAATGTTGAGCTGGGGCTATCAAGTGCATTGTTCAAATTTTTTTGTTAATTACTCCAAAAATAAATGACCATAAAAACTTACTTAGTAAGGAGCAACGGAGAGCTGTTGATAAGATAAAACATTGTGAGAAATGACTCCCTTTGAAGTAACGTAGTTTTTGAGAATGAGGTAGTTTTGCGCTAAAATATTTGAATCTGAGAAAGGCTTCAGGCATGCAGCCTTTTTCATGTAATGAAAAACAGTTTCAGCATTTTTCGGAACCTTCTGCGTGGAAATAACCGCTCCAGATTTTCACCAATATCTCAAGAACGCTAACATCTTTGAAAACAAAATTTCCAGAGGTTAGTTTTATGGTATATATCTACAATTATATAGGATTGAAACAAACGTACGGTTCCAAACACCAAAGGTATACCCTGCCTTCAACCCAGGACAAGATGTAAAAGTCTACAATTGTATTCACTAATAACTTAATTTGAAGATTTTTCCACTGGTCGGTCGTATGGTGCGTTTACTGAAAATTTTAGGATGGAACTAACTTTCTGTTTTGAAAACCACTGACTTATTATCCCTCAAAAGACCTCAGAAAACTCACTTATTTGACAATTTTGTTTCTGTTTGAATGGCCAGGTAACCCTCTAGTCATCTCACTAGTTGGTGGCCTACTCCGCGACCATCCCAAGCGCTGGGAATACTACTTGAAGAAACTCAGAGATAAAAAATACAGTCGACTACGCAAAGCCTCATCATACGAATACGAGACAGTCGACGAAGCGATGGGTGTGAGTGTAGACCAGCTGCCGGAGGAGTCAAGGGAGTTGT
Source organism: Marthasterias glacialis (assembly GCA_911728455.2). Taxonomy (NCBI): domain Eukaryota; kingdom Metazoa; phylum Echinodermata; class Asteroidea; order Forcipulatida; family Asteriidae; genus Marthasterias; species Marthasterias glacialis. The sequence continues at coordinate 6,646,544 of OU452240.1, forward strand.
ATTTTGATTTTGTTGTATTTGACGCGGGGGTCAAAATTTCTGCCAAGGTGAGTTGAATAATGTCCCAATTTTTTATGAAAAAAAAAACCAAAAAAAAAGCTGTTTCATCACACATCCAACAGCACAAGCACCAATAACATGACGAATAGGAGACGATGAAGAAATGTTCAGTTTTCGATGTGGGAGGAAAACCCCAAATAGGGAAAATCCATGTAACCATGAAGCGACTGAAAACTCAATTCACTTGCGAGGCTCTGGTCTGAGGTGGGATTTGAACCAGGGTCCACAGAGGTGAAAGGCAGGGAAAGACACCACTAGGCCAAACCTGCAAACTGCTTACCTAACCACAAATGACTTGTGATATAAATGCAAAAAGTAGTAATGGCCTAAAAATTGGAACCTAGAAGTGCATATCTTTCTCAAAGACAATTTTTTTTTTTTTTTTTTTTTTTAACTTAAATGTGTTAGAGGCCATGATAGCAGGTATGCATTTGAAAAAAAACAACCTAAAAACTAAAATAAGGGACGAAACCCACGCCCCTGGAAGGGGAAATTTGTTAACATAGAAAGGCGCAAATGCTGTCTGTCTTTGCGCGGCGATCGATAGGTGTGGATGTGCTTCATTTGTAGAAGGGCTTAGGGGCTTAGTTTCTCTGGATAAATCTCTTGCTATTTTGGCTTTTTAGGACAATAGGCGTAAAGGTGTATTGTTGCAATGAGACATACTAGAGTCTAAATGGTCAGGTACCTTGATCTACGTCACAAAAGGTGATATCAAAATGGATGATAATTGTTTGGAGCGATAAATTAAAAGTTAGCTCATTAAAAACTTATAAAAAGTAAGGATTATTTTTTTATTAATATCGAACCATATATTAAGCCCTAAAGATTTAATGTAAAAAATACCACTTCATAGGCCATTTAAGCCATTCATAGTCGCATATTCTTAACAAATAGGGCACCAGACTATTTTGTCCCTTCAGCCCATAGAGTTATCTATAAGAACTAGAGGGCGTACAAACCATGCGACACGGCCCGACAAGGAGCATTTCTGACCATTGAGAAAATGGCGCAGACCATTCATTTACACTGGTTACTCATCCGTTCACACAGCAGCCATTTTCTAAGTGGACATTCGTATGCAAGCGACCCATAGGGATTTTCAAGACACGATGGTTGTTACAAATGGTCTGTTCCCCTGTGTCCAACATAATGTTTCCAAAACTCCTCTTGGAAGCTTGCTGGAAAAATGTTTTTCGAGTAAAACTTACAATTTCTTGGCAAATTTTTATTTACAGGTTCTTAGCATACTATGGGATGAGGAGATGGAGTTTGTTGAAGATGAGATGCTTAAACTAGCCAACAAGTCCCTTGTGCGTCAGGAATGGGACGATAAACTGCGATGCATGAGCTACACCGTTCATGACTTGCAGTTAGACTTCATCAAACAGAACTCGGAAAATCAAAAGGTAATTGCTGTCCTCTCAATTTCAATTAAATCGTCGCGCCGGTGCAACCAGGTCGTAACTTGGATTTCGTTTTGTTTTGCATAAATCGCTTTTTAAGGTTTGGGAACGTTTTAAACAATTACTGGTTGTTTAAGACAAGTCCACTTTTACATTGGAATTAAAAAGAAATTTAAATTAATAACTTCAAAAATTATAGCTACACTTAGTTTCCTATAAAACAAGTTTATAGCTCAAACAGCGCCCTCACAGGTCAAAGGCAGATCTATCATGGGCTGAGAGAGTTGTGCGTAATGGGTGTGTGTTTCCATTGCTTGACCTCGACGATGACAGCCTGAACTAAATCTCTATGATTTTCCTGACAGAATATAACCTAACCAGTCGGTGCTGGATGACCTGTTCAAACGCACCTGTTTCCCCCTGCCTGGAAACGGAATTCTTCTGGCGGAATTGCCGAAAGGGGGGCGATACCCCAAAAAAAGAATCCCGGCGGCAACTGGTTAGAGTCCAATGTGACCAATTTGTTTGATTTCTTACAGGAAGTCCACAAGAAACTCGTGGCGAGATATAAGAAACTTTGCAAAGGGAAGTACCACCTTCTTGAGGATGACTCCTATATTCATGAGTATCTCCCAATGCACATGGCCAGGGCTCATCTAAGCCTGGAGCTGAAATCTGTCCTCTTGAACCTGGACTGGGTAGATAAGAAACTTGAGGTAATGGGCTCCACAGCTCCAGCCTACGTCCTTAGTGACTACGTCAAGTACAGTCTTCTCCTGCTGTCAAAAGAGGTATGGAAGATGTCTTTACTTTTCTGCTGCGTTTATTTATTTATTTATTTTTGTGTTTACTGTATTTTCAGGTTTGTTGACTTTTCATCCCTTCTAACTAGAGAACTGTACCATTTTCTATTGTTTATGTTTTGAATGCATGCATTGTACCTTAAAGGCATTGCATACGTTTGGTAATGACTCTGAAAATTTTTGGCAATAAAAACTTACTTGGTAGAAAGTACAGCAGCTTTGGATAGTATAATGCATTTTGAGAAACGTTTCACTTCGAAGTACTGCAGTTATGGAGAAATATATCACTTTTTATCACCCAAAAATTTGAATCTGAGAAGCGTTATGGCCGTAACGCTTCTCAGAATGTGTATTCCAATGACGGATACTTCTTCTGCGTGAACACAACCGCTCCAGATTTTTGGTGATATCTCAAAAACGCTGCCACCTTTTGAAATGAAATTTACACAGGTTAGTTTTATGGTATATATCTACAATTATATAGCATTAAGGCAAACGTACAGTTCCAAAAACCAAAGGTATACTTTGCCTTTAAGTCTTATGTTGTGGATGGATGAACCGTCCCTCAAAAACACATTGCCGCCCTTTTGTTCTCACTCAGTCACTTTTCCTTTTGGAGTATAATAGATCTTTATCATGTACTACTCCAACTATATAAGTATGTGGATTGGAGGTCACCTTTTGTTTTACTTGGCCTTAACTTTTAATTATTTATTTATTTATTTATTGGTGCTGTGTGTACGCGTGTGTGTGTGAGTTTGTTTAGGCATTCAAACCGGGGACTTATAACAAAAGAGGACAATAGGGTCCCCAGTTGGAAAAGGTCCCCAGTTGAAAATCGTGTACAAAACCAATGGGAGCTGTTGCTAAAAAGTTAAAGTACAAACAAAAGAGGGACAATAGGAGGTCCTCGATTGGAGGTAAATACACACTTGTGTGTGTGTGTGTGTGGGGGGGGGGTCTTTATTTCAACTATGTCATGTATGGATGAATGTATTTGTAACAGTTTTTGTTATTTTATATTTTTCGATTTGTTATGCTTGGACATTCTCAAGGCATTATATGTAATTTTGTTGGATATTTGTTGGATAATTTTGGTTGCGATACTCTATTTTATGTAATTATTAATTTTTAATATTTGTGCAATTTTTATATTTTGTATGCGTTGTTCACACTGGAAAGCAATTTTCATGTTTTTAGCATATAGATGTTTTTAAATTTTTAAATTGTTTAAATGTGCTTTAATGCGAAATTAAAATGAATTTAATTGAATTGATTTGATACTTTTACCCTAACATTCCCTATCCCATCAAACTCCAACAGCAGGTTTTGTTGGGTTGTGTTGGACTGGGGACTGCATGAGAAAACTGATCATGCTTTACATGGGATCAGGCATACCACCATAATCAGAGTCCAACAGTTTGGGTGTTGAGTTACTGAATGGTGTTGGGCTGAGGACTGCACTAGTAAACTGATCATGCTTTACATGGGTTCAGGCATACCACCATAATCAGAGTCCAACAGTTTGGGTTTTGAGTTACTGAATGGTGTTTGACTTAGGACTGCACTAGTAAACTGATCATGCTTTACATGGGATCAGGCATACCCCAATAATCAGAGTCCAACAGATTGGGTGTTGAGTTACTGAATGGTGTTGGACTGAGGACTGCACTTGTAAACTGATTATGCTTTACATGGAATCAGGCATACCACCACAATCAGAGTCCAACAGATTGGGTGTTGAGTTACCATATGGTGTTAGACTTTGTTAGAGTGGGGAAGGATCCTAGTAAATCACTCAGGAGAGTTAGGTATAGGGAGTTAGTATACATGTAGTACTTATACTGGGATACTACTCAAGTACTGTTTTGAGGGGACTGGCACTCATACTTGGCAAGCAAAATACTCATACTCGACATCCATACTCGATACTCACCTGAAAAATACTCTGTACTTTAAGTCTTTACCAGATACTTCTGAAAATATTCTCAGATTATCTAAGTACTCTTGGTCAAAATGCCACTTTCCTTTCCTCTCTCATACACGTGCGTTCACATGTATGCAAGGAATAGAGGAAAACAGTTCTGGAAAAAATAACGTTGAAGTTGTCTATGATGCATTCATGTTTAAAAGATAGTTATCATAACAGTCACACATAGTCACCCAGAAATTAGTCCAAAAAACAATAAATGCTTTTATACCTAATTTTTTAAAAATAAAGTACTTGTAATCGGAGATCCAAGTACTTGGTACTCAGCTGTTGGACTCTGAACTCGCATCAGAATAGACCTTTATCACGGTGCGGCCATCGTGATATTCTCCCATTCAAACCAATGTAACCAAACCGAGGCTGGAAGGGCAAATAGTCTGGTTCCTTTTTGTACAATGAATATGAGCATCTATTACTGTTATTGGATACAGAGAACATGACCAAGATGGTGGCAGCATGATAACGGTCTATACTTCATACTCAGACACTTGTAATCATACTCGATGGCCCAAGTACTCGTACTCGAGTACTACTCGGCCATCCTAGCACTCGGCAGTACTTGGTACTCGACTGAGAAGTACTTCACTACAATATTGATTACAACCCCAGTTTATTTGGCCGTAAGTCTTCTTGAAGCCATCTCAACTTCTTAAGAGTATGCAGCACCGGTACCCTAACATTAAATATCCTTTTTTCACACACAGGAAGTAGAAATCGCTAAGGAGTTTCAGCTTTTTATCAGCGTCAACGCTCATCTGCTTGTGCAAACTCCTCGGCCGGACGTGACACAGCTTGCTTTGAGCCAATCCTCAGACACTGCAGTCTTTAAGCAAGCTCAAGAAAGGGCACTAAAGAGCAAGTCAGGTTTCTACATTGATTGGTGGTAAGTATTCCTTGGAATTTAGTATACTTGAAATCAAGTCTGTAATTGAGCGGTCTTACATTCGCACCCGCCGCGACGCACAGCACATACAGTCCTAGCTGCGGGGATGGTACATACACCCTCAATCCCGATATGCGTGTGTTTTGCTCTAAATACAGATTTAAATAAATTGTACCCAGCTTTGTATACAAGCTGCACGTATGTAACCAAAATTGGACGGAGCAGTCTGATTGGTTAAGAATTATGAAAATATGAATATATTCATGATACATCTTTCAGTCTATGAGTTATACCAAACGGTTGGATTCTCAGACGAGCTACCATTGGCCCTCTTTATGGAAACTGATGCATTTGCAATGTTGTACCCGCATTTATGAATATTAATCAGGAGATCTTTAGTTAAGTGGTTAGGCCACGGACCTTGCACTACATACGACCGTTGCATGAATGCCTCTTGCCCTATAGCCTACGACCGTTGCATGAATGCCTCTTGCCCTATAGCCTATGACCGTTGCATGAATGCCTCTTGCCCTATAGCCTATGACCGTTGCATGAATGCCTCTTGCCCTATAGCCTACGACCATTGCATGAATGCCTCTTGCCCTATAGCCTACGAACGTTCCATGAACGGCGGCATGCTTGACACTGGTACATCTCTGTTATTGATGGCGTTGATGGACAAAACACAACTTGTAACAACTTGTCATGAAGTTTAAAAATTTAGAGGTTTTGAAAATTGGTGGCTCTGTAGTTGACCACTAAGTGTACTTTGATAGACGTAATAAGCAGACTACAGAAAGAAAACTGAAGTCGATCCTGGTTTATTTGTGTGCTGAATCTCCGGTACCAAGTGTATTACATGAACAACTTCAACAATCATGGCGGCGCCCAGCCGGGGCTCAGAGACCTCATGACAACAGTAGACTTGCAAGAGTCCTACAGTAGTACATTACACTCTAAAATCCAGCTAAGAAATGCCATGTTGCTAGTGATTTTCTGCGCACATTTCTTGAATGTTTTTTCAATTTTTATTTTTTTGCAGCAATAGACCTTCCATAATGGACTCCATTTTAATGAGAAGTAAAGTCCACGAGGGCAGTGTTTGCTGCGCAAATTTCTCTCCGGATGGTGACGTGATCGTCTCGGCTGGTGAAGACGAAAACATCAAGGTAATGTCAAACTGGGATGAGCAGATGCACGTGTCTTAACACAAGGCGTTTATTGATGTATTGGGAGCTACAATAGATCTTATGGGTCTGATGCCATGAGTCACATACAGATATGTGCGATATGTGGCATGTCGTGGCCGAGCGGATAAGAACACCGGACTCAAGCTCTGGTGTTTCTGATCAGCAGAGTGTGGGTTCGAGTCCCGGTCGTGACACTTTTGTCCTTAAGCAAGACACTTAACCATTATTGCTTCGTCCTTCGGATGGGACATACAGCCGTAGGTCCCGTGTGTTGTGTAATGCACGTAAAAGAACCCAGTTATACTTATCGCAAAGAGAAGAGGTTCACCCCTGTGTTCCTGGTTTGATCGGCTGCAGATTGCGCCACAGCACCTTGTGAACCATTACATGGTGCTATGTAAAGGAACAGGTCTCATACTTCAAAAACGTAACTCATCATACCTTGCAGGAAAAAGTTCTGAGCGCTCTGAGACGCCCTTAGGGTGTGATAAAGCGCTATATAAAAACTGCGTATTATATAAAAACTGCGTATTATTATCTACAACAGCGCCTTCTTTGAGGTCGAAACAGCCGTAAGTTTACTGTAGGAAAACGGCTGTGTGTACCCTCTATAGCAGAATGAAATATTTGGTACCCCGTGTTCTCTTTATAGATTTGGGATTGTATGTCCGGCAGGGTGAACACCTTATTTGACCATCATGAAGACAAGGTCAACTGGTGTGAATTTTCCCCCGTTGGTTCAACGATTCTAAGCTGTTCTGCTGATAAAACGCTCAAGGTATGTGAAAACTCAATTCCATTTAATATTAACCCTATTACTCTTTCTAAATAACATTTTCCAGTGAGTTGATAAACTGTCTATAAACCATTCAACTACATGAGTTTGTGTACGGTGGCACAACTGCACAGAACTAACTGCGTACTGTAGCCTGTAGATGCATTCACAACATGATACCATATTGCAGGCTTATCATTCAAGACCACAGTGGGTGATATTCAATGGTCAGAAAGTAGGAGGGTTGACTGATTTCTTTGTAGATGCATTCACCACATGGTACCATATTGCAGGCTTGCATAGCTTATCATTCAAGACCACAGTGGGTGATATTGAATGGTCAGAAAGTAGGAGGGTTGACTGTGTACTTTGTAGATGCATTCACCTCATGATATATTGCAGGCTTGCATAGCTTATCATTCAAGACCACAGTGGGTGATATTGAAAGGTCAGACAGTAGGAGGGTTGACTGTGTACTTTGTAGATGCATTCACCTCATGATATATTGCAGGCTTGCATAGCTTATCATTCAAGACCACAGTGGGTGATATTGAAAGGTCAGACAGTAGGAGGGTTGACTGAGTACTTTGTAGATGCATTCACCACATGATACCATATTGCAGGCTTGCATAGCTTATCATTCAAGACCACAGTGGGTGATATTGAAAGGTCAGACAGTAGGAGGGTTGACTGTGTACTTCGTAGATGCATTCACCTCATGATATATTGCAGGCTTGCATAGCTTATTATTCAAAACCACCATGGTTGATGTTGAATAGTCAGACAGTAGGAGGGTTGACTGTGTACTTTGTAGATGCATTCATCATATGATATATTGCAGGCTTGCATAGCTTATTATTCAAAACCACCATGGTTGATGTTGAATAGTCAGACAGTAGGAGGGTTGACTGAGTACTTTGTAGATGCATTCACCATATGATATATTGCAGTCTTCCAAAGCTTATCCAAAACCACCGTTGGTGATGTTGAATAGTCAGACAGTAGGAGGGTTGACTGTGTACTGTATAAATGTGTCTACCACATAATACCACATTGGGTGATGTTGAATGGTCAGATAATAGGAGGGTTGACTGTGTACTGTGTAGAAGCATTCACCACATGGTACCATATTGCAGGCTTGCATAGCTTATTATTCAAAACCACAGTGGGTGATATTGAATGGTCGGACAGTAGGAGGGTTAAATGTGTAGACATGTAGTGCAACTCTAAAAAGAAATTACATCAAATTAATGTAAATCGAAATTATGTGCTCAGTAAACGTTTGCATGAAATCTGTCACAAATAATTTGCTTTTGTCATTAAGAAATACCCTTATAATCCATATATTGCTCCTCTTCACCAAGATGTATATTCCATCATGTGGTTACCATAGTGTCAATATTGCATTAATTTTAGCAATCAATGTTTGTTTCTATCAGTTGTTTGACGTGGCTGGGGAGAGAATTATTGCTACATTTTATGGCCACCTGGAAGAAGTCTACATGTCCGTCTTTTCCCACAATGGAAAGAAAGCAGCATCTTGTTCACAAGACAATACCATCAAGGTTTGCTGAAAATTCTTTGAAAAAATAAGATTAGCTGTCGCAAACTTCTTACCAACCACAAGGACCTGTTGTATAAATGCAAAAAATTGTTAATGACTTCTCGTTTCGACCCTAGCAGAGTCTTTTCTCAAAGGCTAAATGACCATTCTCAAAGGGCAGATGACCATTGGTCATCAAGCCTTTGAAAAAGACTCTGCTAGGGTCGAAACGTGAGGCCATTAACAATTTCTTGCAAATTTGAATTAAAATTTACCTATTCAGTTTCCCGTGTGGTTTATTACTTGATATTTGAAAATAAAAAGTCACATCCCCTTAAGGTGGTCTCTTTACTGCCGCTACCCAGGTTGTATCGTAAACGTGGGTGTGATATCCTAGATAAATGACAGATTAAGGTTGATTGGCTTCCAACTGGCACCCCAAACAAAGATATTGACAAAATAGGGAGACCACCAACATTAGGGCTACATAGCTCAGTTGTAAGATCGCCGCCACGTTAATCCAGAAGTTGCAGGTTCAAATCCCGTTCTAGTCAATTTTTCTTGGTTCGCCCCAAAACAGAAAACCTTTCTTATCAGATTTTAGGTTTCCTTTATTCTGTTTCCCAAAGTAACTGATTGTTTTGTCCTAAATTGACAAGTTTCATTTTTAAATTAAAAAAAAAAAATGTGTTAACTCTAACCATCCGTAATCCTTCAAAATCCAGCTGCGTGTTTTGTTTGATTCTGTTTGTTATATCAATTAATGTCTGTGATCGTAATTTCATGTATCGTAACTTGAACAGGTGTGGGACATGGTTAATTTGCGGTTGTTACAAACAATGACGGGTCATTCTGAAGCTGTCAAAGGATGTCAATGGTCAAATGATGATAGCTTCATTGTTAGCTGTTCAGATGACGGAACAGTGAAGGTAAGGGTAACAATTTTAACCAGTTGCCTCCGAGATTCTTTTTTTTCTTTCTTTTTTCTCTCCCCTTCCCCCGACGGGATTCTTTTGGTGGAATTGCCGGAATCTGTTTCTCTTTGGGGGTACCGCTGGCACAAAGAAACCCTGACTTGACAATGCCAAGAGAGCAAAGATTATCTTTATTGGATCGTTCGTTTTGTTTCTCGACCGCAAAAATGTCAATTTCACTCAGCGTTACCTACGGCATAGGAGTGGTACTAAACACGGAACCATGGCTCGATTGCTGCCTCACTCTGCCAAATGCTATTTTCTCGACTTTTGACAGTATTTCAGATGCAAATATTTCTCTTTGAGCTTTTAGATTGAAACTAAATTATTTTGTGTATGGTTCTGTATTTTCTTTTGAAGGTGTTCAACACAGAGACTGGTAGCATTATGACCAGTTATGAACGACACGATGCTTTTGTAGCATGCTGCTCTGTAGCCCCAAATGATCAACAGATTGCTTCTGGGGCTTCTAATGTACTACATGTAAGTAAAGCCACAGCATCTACCAAATTTCTACTTCATGAAACGGCTACCATTGTAAGCAGAACATTCTTTAGGTGTCTCTGCCGAGGCCAAGCGGTCAAGTGAACCAGACTTAAAAGCTCTGGTGTTTCTGATCAGCAGAGCGTGGGTTCGAGTCCCGGTCTTGACACTTGTGTCCTTAAGCAAGACACTTAAAACCCCAGCTCAACATGGATAAACTGACTGTGAATGCTTCCATTCTTTGCACAAACCACGATAATTGTAATAAAACCAACCTGTGAAAATATCAGCTCATTTCGTTGTTTTGTTTGCGAGAAAACGGTGAAAACACGTTCAGCAATTTTGGATCTTATTTCATTTATTTTTTTAAAAACGATAACACTTCAGGCAGAAATATTTCAAGGAAAGGTTTCTACCATCATTATCTTTATACCATGTAAGGTATATGTAAATCTGTGAACATTTATGTTTTTCCTCGTAACGATGTTGAGCTGGGGCTCTAACCATTATTGTTTTGTCCTTCGGATTGGACATAAAGCTGTGTTTTTGTACCAAAAGGTAAACCCACGATTGTAGAGCGATGGACCAAGATTTACCTTGAAATTTACATATCTGATTTTAAAAGAATACAATCATTTCAACCCTCAAGTTTTCATTGTACAAACAATAAAACCAAGCTATGAAATGCCATCAAAGTTATGGCCAAGTTTGGAGAAAACAGTGAATGTTTTATCAGGGAAAATGAAAAAAAAAAAACCTTCATGAGGAAAACTCTTGAGGGCGCTCTTTATTGTGAATCGTCCAATATTGATTGATGAACTCTATGTTTGTATGTTGTAGGTGTGGGATGCTGTATCGGGCAATTGTCTTGGTATGTGTGAGTGTCGTGCTCAGTCAATTTTATGCTGTGCCTTTTCCCCACGGGGTAACATTATTGCAACTGGACTCTCCGATTTCTCAATATGGGTAAGTCTACTCTTTTAATCAATCAATCAATCAATCAATCAATCAATCAATCAATCAATCAATCAATCAATCAATCAATCAATCAATCAATCAATCAATCAACCAATCAATCAAACAATCAATCAAACAATCACTCAATCAATCAATCAATCAATCAATCAATCAATCAATCAATCAATCAATCAATCAATCAATCAATCAATCAATCAATTAATAGTTAAATTTATAAGGCAACAATCGAACAGTCGTTGCTCAAAGCGCCGTACAATAAGATCTTGAGAAAAGGTAGATTTTAATTAAAGTGGCTACTGAGGGAGATTGTTCGATGTACTCAGGAAGCTGAATCCACTTCTTAGCATTCAAGAAAATGTGATCTGATGTAGAAGTTGAGATTTGCAGTATTACCTTAATCTTGCCACTACAATTCACAACAGAGATTACTTTATATGGTGTTACATTACTCGTGTCCTTGAGCAAGACACCTAACTATTGAACCAATTCACCTGTAAATCTTGCTACCACCATTTAGGGGGTCAGATTCCCCATGTTCTACTGTGTAGTGCACTTCTAAGACCACAGGTAGACATGCCCCGTATCTTTATGTGCGAGAGGTCAATATGAGGTCAGAAATTGTGGATGTGAATCTTTAGTAATCTGTTCCCCCATTTGGCTGCCGGTGCTGCATACTACTAAGGAGTTGAGACAGTTCTTGGAATTATTATTGTGGGTGGCGTGGGTGGCGTGGGTGGCGTGTGCGTAAAGCGCTCGCCTCTCACCATTGTGTCCCTGGTTCGAGTCCTGGCTAGGGTCATATGTGAGTAGAGTTGTGCGTTGGTTCTCTCCTGTGCCACAAAGGGTTTACTCCAGGCCATCCAGTTTTCCTCCCTTCTGAAAAAACCAAACACTCAGGCTGTGCTTCGTGGTTATATATGGGTGGATGTGGCTGGCTGCCGAAGGCGCCCTTGAATGCCTTTAGCTCAAACACGTGTAGCCGCGTCCTCAATTTGCAGCTTCTCAGCTGCCAGTAAGGATGATTAGCCTCCCAAATTATTATTATTATTATTAAGGCCTGATGAACAAAGTAATAATAACGTAAGGTGTTTTGGTATTTTGTTTAAATAATAAAACTTGGGAAAAAATTTGAAAAATAAAACATCCAATCATCCAGAACCTTTTTGGGCTTTCCATTAAAACAATTTTTCCCACCATCCTATTTTTCAAAATTTATCCTACAGCTCTGGGATGTGTCAACCTTCAAGTCACTGACGGTATTCCGAGGTCATAGCAGTTGGGTTTTATCCGTTGCGTTTGACAAAACTGGGGAGAATCTTGTCACTGCTTCTGATGATGAAACGGTCATGGTACGTAGACGGAGTAAGACTTGAATGATGTTTGAAGCTATGCATGTTGTGGATAATAAGAATATAACTAGTATTCTAGTACATGTAACTGTGGGGGTACAACCTAGAAATAAACCAGAGAACCGGTACTTCGCCGCCAGTGCTGTCGTCTATGGAGCACAAAATAGTGTACCCTCGGCATGCCTCGGCTGTGCCGAAACGCGTTCGATTACCATCGCTGTGAATGCGTATAATAACATGGATTATGAACACACGCGTCGCGATTGCGCCATGCAATTTTATGATTGCGCTGGACATGGGCGCGCGGATCACGCATATAAAACACAACATATTGTTCAGGGTGCGGTATTTTGATGCGCTGTCGGGTTTTCTGAGGGTACACTTTTTGAGACGCCATAAGGAGCGATGCGGTTATACAGGGCAGTATAGGAAGTACTGGTTCTCTTTTGGAGGTGTGGTGGTACTGAAAAGACCCGGTGTGGTCTCGACGTTTCAAACAGTATACTCTGCTCGTCTTCTGGAGAATGCTAGACTGCTGCTGATGGTGAGGATTAAGTAGGGCTGGAGGGATGCACATTTATTATTATTATTATTGGTTTATTTCCCGCTGCCTTGAAGCCCAAAGGCTGAATTGCACAGTGGTTACAATAAACAGTTAAAAAGTTAAGACCAGAGGTTACAAAGATTACAATAAAATAAGTGGCAAAAATTCCGAAAAAATGCGGGAAGGATCCAAGCTGTTCCGAAAAAAGGCAGGAAGGATCCAAGCTGTTCTTGACCGTTGATGCATGGGAGATGGCCCTTGGCTGGCTGTGTGTGCCGTTGGAGTGTGTCAGTGTTGTGGAGAGTAAGACTTGGTGAAACTAATCCTCACATCATTGGATTTGTGGATTTGTTTTAATTATGATCGACTTCTTCATTATTTTTTTTTTCAGATCTGGAAGATAGATGGCTTTCATGACGAGAGTAATATGATTTTGAAACGTGACTTTGCGACTCAATACGTAGGGGAAGACGTTAGAATAGTGACGACTGATAGCAATCATGCCTGTATAGTAAGTGGCTTCAACATTAAAAGCAATTGTTATGTCAAACTTGATGTTGCTAGATAAAGATTATTTGTAGTTAGGTCATGCACACGATAAAAAATGAAGACCTTTATTAACTCTACCTATTCCCGCCAAAAAAACAAAACAACTTGCGGTCTGATAGGGTTGATTTGATACTGATTTTCAAAGATTTAATTTATTAATGTTCTAAACATAGTAACTTGACAATTGATGATGTCACTGTTCTATACACACCTTTAGTAGGCCGTCTTAGTATGAGCCAACTTTCAATACGATACTAGTTATAGAAATAGCTAAAGTGTCGTCAAGGAGAACAAAAAGGAATTTGGAAGAAAAAGAGTTAGAAAGAAGAAGGGAAAAACAACACTGAAAAGCCAAAAAAGAAATGATACATGCAAGATTACATACACTTCATCCAGAGGTATGTAAAGAATCACAAACATAAAGAAAGACACTACCTTATTCTTTATCTATGGGTTTTCCTGTAGTATTAACATGTTGGTATTCTATGGGAAATCCAGTAGTTAGGCAAATATGGGTTAGGGAGCGAACAGTATCGGGTCCAGCTTTCCTCTTGTAGGGGTGGATTTCACAAAGTGCTAGGACTAGTCTTATCTCGAGTTAGAACGAGTAATTAGTCCTTATGTATAGGACTAGTTATTAGGACAAGTCCTAAGTTAGGACAAGTCCTAAGTTAGGACTAGTTTTGTGAAATCCACTGCAGCTTTCCTCTTGAAGACAATCAGAACATACTGATCGAAACACTAAAATTTAGCAGCATCAATTTTTTTCACTACCACTATACTCATTAAAGATATATATATATATATATTTATTTATTTCATTTGTTTTATTATTTGGCCACATTTTAAACCAAGTAGGCAGTGATCAAGTGCCTGCTTGTTAATGTCCTTACCCCATTGAACATCAGTTCATCAAAAGGATCAATCTTTCTAATATCCCGCTTTCCTTTATCGGGCGATTGCTAGCTCGCCATGGCAGCTGTCTCTGTTCTAGTTTTATTTATTTATTAATTCTGGTTGTGAAGCCAAAGATTCTCAGAAAGCGAACTTAATCGCTATATCAGCCAAGAACCCCATGGAGAGAAGACAAGGAAGGAAGTTTCAGTTTTAGATGTAAGAGGAAAACCCCAGAGATTTATTCCAGGGAAAACCCACACAATCAGTTAGGGACTGAAAACCCAATCCACATAGTGCCCCCGACAGGATTCGAACCGGGGTCCTAAAGGTGGAAGGCGTGGAAAGATACCACTACGCCAACCCAACCGCACTGACATGGTGTTTACGGACCTTCAGTTTCTAGATTGTTTTAATGTTTGGTTTCTGTTGTTGTTGTTTACATCAGGTGATTGACCATAATGGATCAAGGCAGCGTGTTGTCACACAGAGTAGTGCTAGAGTCCGTAGTCTGGCTATCTCACAGGACGGCAAAGCTGCGTGCGGGAACGAGGCTGGCATTATACATGTAACTATCTTAAAGGGGCTGTGTCATCATGATTATAGCAGTCAATGGAATAACCCAGTTACTACGCGTGCGTGCACGCCAGCGGTCACATCACAGATTGACAAAGACGGCACCCTTTGTGATTTAACTGCAAGCGCGGACATGTGCAGTATCTGGGGTGGGAGTTCATCTTTCCATGCACAGCCACAGGCCTGCTATGATCATGACGACACAGCCCCTTTAATACATTAAAGAAATAATAGTCATATCTCACCTATTGGTTTGAATACATTTACAGAAATTTGTCTTAATTGGTTCCCTAGTATATTACATCATCGGTTTTTGAAAGAGTAAATCCATTCCCAATCTCTAGTTTTTCAATTCAGTGGCCTCTTATAGAGAGGTTGCGTGACCCCGGGAAAAGTTCATTTCGAAGCCATGTTGGGTACAGCCATGTACAAACTCAATGGCTGGCGCGTCGTCTGCTGAATGATTTCCAGCGTCTGTTTGTGCACGCAGAATTAGAAAAAGGTCTTGGGTGACGTCATGTGAAACCTCTATAGTGAAGAAACGAAACAACCATAAAACAGGGTACTTTGCTAGGGATTTTGTGCATGTTCATACATCTGCTTTATTATTTGGATTGTGGCAATTGTAATAAGCAGTTGTGATGTTCAGGTCTTCAAATGCTATTTCCTCGACTTTGGCAGTATTTCATACCGAATCATTTTGTTGGTGGAGTGGTACTCTAAGCATGTCACGGGGTGTGGGTTCGAATCCCGGTCATGACACTTGTGTCCTTGAGCAAGATGCTTTACTATAATTGCTTCTCTTCACCCAGGGGTATAAATGGGTACCTGCGAGGGTAGAGGTTGATATTGTGTTTGAAAAAGCCTCCGGAGCACCACGGCAGCTCGGGGCTGTATACTCCCCAGGGAGCTGAGAAAGATTACAGGAATGTTATTGGCCCAATGACCAGGGCACTAATGTAAAGCACATTGAGACATTATTGTGAAGTGTGCTAGTTATTAATACTAGTTTGTACTTAATAGTAAAATATAGGATTCGTAAAGCTGATAGTGCAGTGTTCTTACTTTTTGTGATGTAATACATACAAGAAAAAACAAACGTGTGAAAATTTGGGCCCAATCTGTCGTCCGAGTCAGGAGAAAATAGTGAAAAATCGTGAAAACACATTGTCCTTAATTTTGATTGTTACAACCGAAATTAAAATTAGGGTCTACCGGTACAAATTCTTTTTTCTCGACTTTGACAGTATTTGAGGCGGAAATATTTCTGTGGAAGAATGGTACTGGTATGAACATAATAATCAATAAGCTTTTAGACTTCTTAATTAAAAAAGAAAATTGATGGATACCAATCCTGTATTCTGCCTTTAAAAATCATGGACTTTTTTGTTATTTTGTTATTTATTTAAGGATTACCAATCCTCTACTTGATCTTAAATGTTTTGTTTTTAGATTCTGAGTGTAGTTTACGCCAAAGAGTTGTGTGTTCTTAAAGGCCACACAAGCTCTATCAGGAGCTGCACGTTCAATAAGAACGGGACTAATCTAGCCTCTACTTCAGCCGACACGGATATAAGGGTCAGTGGAAACTTGCTTTTGTTTCTTTTTATCAATCCAATATTAGATAGATGTTAATATTTGCATTGGGGGAATGAATATAAATTTCAATTTGCCTTACACCGATGTGTGATAAGCACTGTATACTCAGTGCTTTCGAGTCCTGTGGGAAAAATAACCACAGGCAACTCGGTGTAGGGCAAATTGAAATTTATATTCATTCCCCCAATGCAAATACTACCATCTATCTAATTGTTTGCGGTACCTGCCGCTAATAATACTGGATTCGAACTGGCCCCTCGTCACCGGGCGTGCTCGGTGGTCTAGTGGTTAAGACATCTGCTCTAGTCATGCGGGAGTCGTGGGTTCGAATCCTACCCGAGTTGCCTGTGGATTTTTTTCCAGCAGGACTCAAAAGCACTGAGTATACAGTGCTTATCACACATCGGTGTAAGGCAAGATGAAATTTACAATCCAATGTTGTTCTCTCAAACTTATTAAATTAATCTTTCTTCTCCGTCGTTCGTCTGCATGATGACAAAAAGCTAAAGAGCTCTTGACAGGAAACAGAGTAAAGGGTGTCCTTCATCTACCGTCACGTTAGCAGTTTTTCCAATGGTTGCAACTTGTTTTTAAGTCTATAGACCTCTGACAATCAGTGGAGACAAATTGTGTAGAGTGGGCTTGGCTTTCACCTCCCAACAGGATTGACTAATACTTTCCCTTGACTGAATTTTTGTGTGTGGAATAGTTATGGAATCTTGATGAGCCTGGTCAGCGTTTGAGTTTCAAAGGTCACACGGACTCTGTCAACTCATGCAAGTTCTTCAAGAATGATATGAGAATACTATCGTCCTCTCATGATGGCACATTAAAGGTGAGGAGATTATTACACAATAGCAGTTTCAGTAAAGTTAGAGTTAGAGTTCGAGTTTTTTTTTTTAAATCCACACAGCTATGGCTATAGCTACTAGATTTATAGTTATAGTTATAGATAGTTATAGTTATGGTGGTTATAGTTATAGATAGTTATAGTTACAGTTCAGTGTAGTTACTTCTTATTACACATTTTTTATATTCGTACTTTATAGACAATAAAGTACAGGATTTGTAAATATAAAAAAAAAACTGATTAGTTTCAATCTGAGGCGTACTGTTTACAAAGTTTATACCAGTACCAATCCTCAAGAGAAATGGTTCAGCCTAAAATATTTCAAAGTTGAGAAAATTCATGTAAAAATCAAAAACAAACTGATTAGTTTCAATCTGAGGCGTACTGTTTACAAAGTTTATACCAGTACCGATCCTCAAGAGAAATAGTTCAGCCTAAAATATTTCAAAGTTGAGAAAATTCATGTAAAAATCAAAAACAAACTTATTAGTTTCAATCTGAAAGTATTTGCCTGCTGTTTATAAAGTTTATACCAGTACCAATCCTCAAGAGAAATGGTTCAGCCTAAAATATTTCAAAGTTGAGAAAATTCATGTAAAAATCAAAAACAAACTGATTAGTTTCAATCTGAAAGTATTTGCCTGCTGTTTTTAAAGTTTATACCAGTGCCAATCCTCAAGAGAAATAGCTCTGCCTAAAATACTTCCAAAGTTCAGAAAATAGCATTTGAAGGTTCCAGTGTGTATTTGCTTATTGCTGAAATTAAAATAAACATGTAAAAAGCTGGCATAAAATCTTTTACAAACCTACTTTTTTTCTTCTTTCTTTTCCACACTTTGAATTCTTAAGGTTTAGATTCAATGTAAGTTTATTATGAAACTGTATGAACTTTAACCTTTGACCTCAGGTATGGGACGTCAAGACCGGTAAGATCTTGTTATCGATGAAAGGTCATGACAACTGGATCTTCTCGTCTGACCTTTCAACTGATGAGAAGCTGGCTGTGTCCGCCTCTGCTGACAACACAGCCAAGGTAAGAAGAATATTCCATTTCAACGATGGAATGATGTCAATCTGTCTTTTACATTTACTACCTATCCTAGTACATGGGACCTATGGCTTTATGCCCCATCCAAAGGACCTAGGAATAGACTGATATTATTAAGCCCCACCTCCTTACGTGTTGACCAATCACAGCCTTTTGCTACGCCGCCGAAAGTCCGGCAAAAGTCCAACATGATAAAATCCTATTGGAAAATGTAAACATGCATGCGCGTACTTATTGCGTGCGCGTTCATTTCGTGCAATTTGGCATTGAGGAGACCCACATTGTGCTGGCTATATGTACAGTGGTGATGTAGCTGATGCTGTGATTAGTCAATATGTTAGGGGGCGGGGCTAGATAGGTCTATTATGGTTAAGTGCTTTGCTCAAGGGCACGCGCATTGTGACCTGCAAGGTCGGGATATCAAACCCACATTCTGTAACGATACAACTTGAGTGTGGCATATTAGACTGGTTGACGAAGCAGCTCAATTGGTAGATGTTGATTTACATCTTTAACCAGTTGCGACTGGGATTCTTTTTTTTTCTTCTGTCTGGTCCCCGTGGCGGGATTCTTGTGTAGGAAATTGCTGGTATCTTTTTTGGTCGGGGGTACCGCTGGCACAAAGAAGCCCTGACTTGACATTGCCAAGAGAGAGCAAAGATTCTCTTTATTGGATCGTCCGTTTTGTTTCTCGACTGAGAAATTGTCAAATTCACACACCGTGAGTTGCAAAACATCGGCCCTTACCTATGGCATAGGAGTTGTACTAAATACGGAACCATGGCTTGAAAGACCCATCCATTAAGCCCCGCCCACTGTGACCCGCGCCATATGCACTTACGTTGTTGTCGGACTTTCAGTTGCGCAATCACATCTGCGATTGGTCACTACAGCAAAGGCGGGGCTTAATGAATCAGTCTATTGCCGACTCACTCTGACTTACCTCCATTGAGCCGAAATACAATGAATAAACAATGGTGGAAGCCTCTCGATGCCTCGTAATTCTCTTCTTGGAACAAAAGGACAAAGGTCTGTAATCGGGGATCACACAAAAACCCACCTCTCAATAGCCAGAAAATGCCAATATATGCAAGACCTTTCTTTGTCCTTGTGTGGGTGAAACAAAGCTTAGACAGCATGTGTGGTCTGTGCACGCTCGGCAGTGGAATGTCTTGGCGACCTTTGCTCTAGTGGTCCGAAATTACATAATGGCGTTGTTCCTTGGCTTCTGTTCCCAGGCAGGGGAAACATATGCGTGTAAACACATCATCCAGCACCTACCATGCCTACTGGTTAAGATCAGGAATTATCTGTCAAATTTTGTTGTAAGAATTTTTTTCGATGAACAGGTATGGAACGTTGAAACTGGTGAGCTCCTACACACATTAAATAGCCAAGGAGATCTGGTTCGAACATGCTGCATCTCACCAAACAGTCGTTGCCTAGTAACCGGCAATGACCAAGGCATCATTAAGGTTGGTTGCTTAGTGACAACTTAGTAGATTGACCAATCAAGGACATGATATTTGTGATGTAAGCGGAGAAAACTATAAATATTCCACACTGATTATGTTATCACTGTTTATCAGTTACCGCCGGAATTCCTCCATTTTTCCCATCGGTGGCAGGATTGTTTTGTCGGAATTGCTGGAATCTTTTTTTTCTTTGAGAGTATTGCTGGCACAAAGAAACCTTGACTTGACAATGTCAAGAGAACAAAGATTCTCTTTATTGCACTTGAGTTTTGCTTTCTCTACCGAGGAAATGTCAAATTCATACACCTTGATAAGCTTTGAGCCATGGCATCAGATTGGTACTAAACCCGGAACCTTGACTGGATCCCCGGTTCTCTCTGACTTGCCTCTATTCAGCCGAAATACAATGAATGAACAATGATGGAAGCTTCTCGATGCCTTGTAATCCTCTCCATGGAACAGAAGGACAAATGTCTAGAATCGGGAATTACACATTAACCCCTGCACAATGCAGAAATTTTGAAAAAATGTTCAAGCACAATCTGGCGCTTTATGTGGGTGAAACGAGGCGTTACACGGCGCGTGCTTGCTCTGTGCAGGCTCCGTGGTGGAACGTGCAGGGCGCCTTTTGCTCCGGGCTTGGAATTTCAGTCAAGTCACGCCATCGTTTTGCTGGCTCGTAAAATATTTGCGTTAATACACAACATCCGGTGCAAACTGGTGAAGGCATCGAACAGGATCGGTATTATGGAAAGACATGATAACTTTCAACCTGACATCTTATTGATTGTGAAATTAGTACCAGTTCTCTAGATGGGTTGCAATAGACGCCATCTTTGATGACAATTTCTACTTTGGCCTGTAGCCGCGTCAAGCTTTGCAAGTTTCAACGCAGCTTGAGTTGCTTACCAACCAATCATGGAAGGAGTTTCTAAAACGCACGTGTGTGCCATGTGCACTACTTACGCGTAACACACTGTTGTGCGCTCAAAAATGTGCAGTCATTGTCATCAAAGATGGCTGATTTTTCCCATTGTTGACGCCAAGTGCAATCCATCTATCCTCAAAGTTGTTTATTGAGTTGTTTATATATTTTTTTTTCTTCTAGATATGGGACATGATTACAGGCAACGAATTGGCATGCTGCGCCGGACACAACTCTTGGGTCACTGACCTCCAATTCTCGCCAGACGGCCAATTAGTTGTATCTGTTGGCGATAACGTAAAGGTAAGTAGACGTTGAGGGCAGGCTTCATCTGGTGTAGGTTCATAAGATGCTCATGACCGTTATAATTCCAGTTATTCCTGAAGTTACATTAATGGTGTCTTTAGACAGCTTCCATTTCCAGGCAGGGGAAACATTTGCGTGTAAACAGGTCCATCCGACACCAACTGGTTGATAAATACTTGATGGATAAAGACTGAACTGTCTTCTTTTTGTGCTCCTACAGTGGTGGAAAATTGACGGCACCCCAGTCCAGACGTTCCACATCAGAGGAAGCTTCGT
Source organism: Marthasterias glacialis (assembly GCA_911728455.2). Classification (NCBI taxonomy): domain Eukaryota; kingdom Metazoa; phylum Echinodermata; class Asteroidea; order Forcipulatida; family Asteriidae; genus Marthasterias; species Marthasterias glacialis. The sequence goes on from OU452240.1 coordinate 6,668,020, forward strand.
CCGACTCATCCAACCCAACGATGACTTCAACCGCTTTGTCACCATCGGCAACACCGGATTACTCTACCTTCTTGCCGTAGTCAAGAAAGAGTCCGACAAAGTTTAGCATGGGTTTGAAGTGGATTCAATTTGCAATATTGAACCCTGCTTTAAGTGATAAAGGTAACCGAAAAAACAAATGGCCAGGAAGGTGACATCTAAGAAGCCGATCTAAAATGTCTTCATGATTTACTGTCAATTTGGGGGTGAACAAAGAAACCTTGACTAGAATGGGATCTGAACCTGACACCTTCGGATTAACATGCCAGTGTTCTGCCAACTGAGCTATCTTAGCAGTTTCTCTATTTTGTTGATATATCTTTGTTCGAGGGTGCCTTTCAGAAGCCAGATTTACTTTCAATTTCTTCCAAAAATGCTGGTGCTACTTCTTTGTTAACCCACCTAGTCTTGATGGCACTTTCCAGTGAGTTGACCAACCACTTGAAACAATTTGACAATATGGTTTATTATAATTCTCGGAAACTTGAGAAAACCTGTAGATAAGGATGCTGCTTGCTATCTGAACCAGAAACACCGGGGCAAACCCCTGCTCTTTCACGAGAAGTGTTCTGGGTTCTTTTACGTGCACTACCCATCCTAGTACACAGGACCTGCGGCTTAACATCCCATCCGAAGGACAAAGCAATAGACCTGTGTACTGATGACGTCATGCTTGGTTTACATGTGTGCTTTCTCATGGTGGGGACCAGGGAATGGGGGGGGGGGGGGGCTATGAATTCGAAGCTCCCATAGGAAAACACATATGTATCAAAGTGTTCTGTCATCAGTACATGGGTCTATTGTGGTAAAGTGTCTTGCTCAAGGACACAAGTGTCGCGACTGGCCAGGCCAGGATTCGAACCCCCACATTCTGTAGACTACAGAACTTAAGTTCGGCGGACTAGACCACTCGGACACGACACTCCGTTTCTATATGGTGGTGCAACTGTGCACAGACCTAACTGTGAACGAGGGTGTGGTTGTGGCCTTCTAGTCAGTTCTAAACCTGATTTTAGTTTTCTTTTGTTGCAATATCATAAAAAAGATTGGCTTGTATAGGTGATGATGCCTGACTTACATCAGTGACTTGATGTACTTCTTATGTATTTGTTGAGGAAAATGTGACATTTGTCTTCAAATATACTCTGTAAATAAAAGTTTTGGAGTTTTTCATAAGCATAAAGTAAGACATTATGACTTCAAGTTAAAGAGTGTACTAATTTTGTTTATTTTATTGTTTTTGACACGATTGTGGTGAAGAAGTATTTTCATTTCTAAAAGGGAAGATACTTATGATTTAAGATCATTTATGAATTCTACTTGAAACGACGTCTCCAGAAACGGAGAATTGATTCTGATGCAGGTAGCAAAAGTCTGAAAGACTTCAAAGAAATCCAACATGGTGGGTGGGGGGATTTTCCGACGGCAAACACTTCAAATGTGAAATTCAAATGTGAAAAATCCTGAGATTTATTAGTCTGAAGGTTCAATAGTCCAAATGTCGATAGTTATAGAACTTTGTTTTATTTTTTTTTTTTAGATTATTGAACCGTTGGACAAGTGAACCTTTGGACTATCGTATCAAATGTTTGGATAAACGAACGTTATTTCATTTTTGAACAAATGAACCCTCACTTATGGGAAGTTGTGTGTTCGGACTATCGAACCTTCGGATTAATAAAACTTCAAACTATTGAATCTTTGGAATATCGAGAGGCAACTAAAATTATGACATGGATGATAACTTGTCCACTCTTGCCAGTCAAAATGATTGACTTTAAATTAGTCACTGGTAATTCAGCCCTCTTAGCTAATTGTTCATTGGGTAGTAAGTTGTTTATAATTATTATTTCGTTCCAATTTTCCAGGGAAATTTATTTCAATTGTGGTTTCAGTACCAGAGAGTTATAATAATGAAAATCACTGTCAGGTACGACTATTGCGTCAAGTAACTAAATCTATGTGTGCTACTTACAGGGTGAAAGTCATCGGTGATATAAAGGTCTGGAACTAAGGTCTAAATTTCAGGAGATATGTTATAACAACTTAGTGGTAGCACTTGAAGGGTCTGTATACGTTTGGTAACGACTCTGAAAATCTATGGCAATAATAACTTACTTGGTAAGAAGTACAGTAGCTTTGGATAGTATAATGAATTTTGAGAAATGTTTCACTTCGAAGTACTGCAGTTATGGAGAAATGTATCACTTTTTATCCCCCAAAATTTGAATCTGAGAAGCGTTATGGCCGTAACGCTTCTCAGAATGTGTATTTCAATGACGGATACTTCTTCTGCGTGAACGCAACCGCTCTAGATTTTTGGCAATATCACAAAAACGCTGCCACCTTTTGAACTGAAATTTACACAGGTTTGTTTTATGGCATATATCTACAATTATATAGCATTAAGGCAAATGTACTGTTCCAAAACCCAAAGGTATACTTTGCCTTTAAAGACTAACTAATAGTAAAAAAACGCATGAGCTTTCGTAGCACCAACTATACTTCATCAGATGTACTTAGGTTGTCCCCTTCATTGCATCCGATGACGTAGTTGTTGCTACGAAAGCTCAGGCAGTTTTTTACTGTAAGCTAGTCTGTAAGTGATGTCACTATGTTTTTATATTTCATGTGTCAGACTAACACGGCTATCTCTATTATATGTTCAAGAGGTATGTTGAAATGATGGCCTTTCTGCCGTTTGGTTTACCCTTGGTGTTAGAGATTTAAAGGAGCTTCTGTGAACAGTACCTTCAGCACTAAAGAAGCTGGGCCCAATTTCATGGCTCTGCTTACCGTAAGCAAAAAATCGGCGCTTGCGGAAGCAGAAAATTCCGCGCTTACTTAAGCGTATTTCACGGGTTAGCAAGGAATTTTTGCTTGTGCGCGTGCATAGTTCACGTAACTAAGGATTCCGTGCTTACACAGCTAGTGCAGAAATTCGGCGCTAACCTCGTAAGCGGCGAATGGTCTTCGTAAGTGCAGAATGACGCAGTAAGCAGAGCCATGAAATTGGGCCCTGATCAGCATGATCAGAGAGCAGGATTTCTTGATATCTGGAAAAAATAATATACTTTTTTTTTCTCACCATTCAGAAAGAACAATAGTCTGAAATCAGCTAAAAGTCTGAAATTTCACATCCCTGTACAAAACTGTGGGCATTATTTTAGTTATTTAAAAAAAAAAATAATAATTCTTGACGTTGGCAAAGATGAATTTTTAAAAACTAGACTGTCTTTATAATAGTGCGGTCATCATGTTTGCTATTCAATCAAATTAATGTAGCCATACAAAGGCTGGAAGGGGGAAAATAGTCTGATGGTTTTTGAAAAAAAATGAGTATTGGTAGTTATTTGTATGCTTATAGCAGACGGGGATTCAGACATCAATTCGTCACTGTTTTCATGAACAGCCACTTATCTTTATGTGCGTGAGAATAACGTTTTTGAGATAATCAACGTTGAAGTTTTGTTTGCGTTTAAAACGTCATTCCACAGGTAAAATAAGTACTATTTTTCATCAATACGATGTTAAATGATACTCAAGTACATAATCTTACCTATAGAATCGTATTTTTTATATGGAGAAATGCTAAAATATGATTAAATATTAATTAAAGAAAAGTGGTTGTTCGTGAAAACGAAAAATCGCCTCTTTGAACATGGGATAAGTGGCTGTTCGTGAAAACGGTGACGAACTAGGAACACTTTGAAAAGGTTGATACTTCCACCTAAATGGTCAACTGTTTCAGTAAATTATGTAAGCAAGAAATTAAAAACTAAATCAGTGATTTGTGACATGTTGAAACAAGTATTTTTAAAGGATGATACTTCCACCTAAATGAGAAAAAAACAAAACGAAACGAGTAATTCATGTAATCAAGAAATTAAAAACTAAATCAGTGATTTGTGACATGCACCGAAACAAGTATTTTTCAAATGATTATGCTGGAAAGAAGTGGTCCTAGTCTCATGGAGCTGCCGATGCTTACCATGGAAGTCTGCGCTTAGCACGTAAAGAGTTATGTCCCATACGGGGTAATGTATTATGTGAGCACAGAGTTTTGTGGTAAGCAGGTAAGCAACGTCATGAAATTGGAGCTTATTTTGTGCTACACACAAGTGCCTGTTGTACTGTTGAAGGGCCATGAAATGCAATTTTGTTTAATGCAATCCTTGGATTGGAAATGCACCTTTATGTCCTGTTTAACCTTATTTTCAATTTTCATTTTGCCATTTTTGCAAAGGGTATTTTTGTGCCTTTTTGGTTTTTATGCTAATGCCAATTTCCATATTCATGAGGAAAAGTGTGATGTCATATCAGGCAGAAACCTCAATGTTGCAATTAGGTTATGCACAAAAAGTGGACAGAATTTAGGATATTTTGCCGTCGTAAACTTCTTTTCTTTAGTGATTTGTTGTTGTATCAGTTCATGGCAGTAAGCCAATGTGCAAACATTTCTCACCAATGCTATCAATAAGCAAATGTTGGGGTTCCAACTTTTCATGAATTTCAACAGAAAGCCACAGTGTTTCCCTGAATGACATCACAGCAGCAGCGCCCTCAGTTGTCTTGAAAAGCATGGACAATTTTAATGTTTCAAAGAAGTGCACTTTTTAATACAAATTAACCAAAAAGGGGTGTCAATTAGTTTTCATACACTTAAGGGGATTAGAAAGTAGCAAAAAAATGCTCCCAAGAAATATTCACTTCAAGGGGCCTTTAAGTCTGCATCTTTTTTTCAATTTTTTTATTTAATTTTTTTATGCAATTCTCCCATCACAAGGCCCAAAAGTCACTCAAGGTATGGGCTACTTTTTGCAGGGATAGAAACCTGCCATATTACGCAGAAACAAGATATGGTGAGATATAAACGCAAGTCTCTTCACAGCACAGCTAAGAACAGGGAGGGGTAAATGAATCCATTGCGAGACAAACATAACTGCCTCATCCCCCTATTTATACTTTTAGCAATTATAGTTAAGTGTCTTTTGTATGAAACCTGTCTTTATTGTCATGTAGCTTTTATAAACATGTAGTGTACACATCTTTTTTTATAGACCCCCTCATGGGGTACCATTGCCTTGGTCAAACAATGAAAATGTGGACATGTCGTCACCGTTTTCACGAACAGCCACTTATCTTTATGTGCGCGAGAATAACATTTTCGAGATAATCAACGTTGAAGTTTTGTTTGCGTTTAAAACATCATTCCACAGGTAAAATAAGTACTATTTTTCATCAGTGCGATGTTAAATGATACTCAAGTACATAATCGTACCTATAGAATCATATTTTTTATATGGAGAAATGCTAAAATATGATTAAATATTAATTAAAGATAAGTGGCTGTTCGTGAAAACGAAAAATCGCCTCTTTGAACATGGGATTTAAAGATAAGTGGCTGTTCGTGAAAACGGTGACGATGTGTCACACCCTGCACTACTCTGGGCCAGTGATAGACCTTTGTTTGACCCCAGTGAAGGCACTGTTTGAGCTTTTGCCAGTACTATCGTCGTCTGTTGCGCACTCATTCTACTAGGCAAATATGGCGCATCTGATCTGTTGTCTCCAGCCAGCTCTGTCATTAGCCTCTCATTTTCAGTTCTAACGGCTTCAAGACTGAGCTGGACTGGTGCCAAATTGATACAGACATTTGTTTAAAACTGCAGATCAATTAAAATCAGATAAAAATGGGTTCAAAACAGAAAAAAAAAACTGATAAAAACAGAACGAGTTAAAAAATACTGTGAGGTTGTCACTCCCACCACTATGCAATGGGTTTTAGCTGAAACTGATTTAGACGCATGGCTAGAGTTATTTAAATGGCCAGAGTTATTTCTGTATAGCAGTTTTTTTTTATACCATATTTAATCACCGACACAGTTGGTTCTTTGACTGAGCAAAGGTGACATCCAAATCAAGCGACTTTTGGATATGGCTATGGCTGCTGGCTACAGCGACAACATTAAAGAATAGGCCTTTTCAGCCATCTGGCCATAGCTGTATCCGAAGCAGTCAATTCGCACATGGCTATAACTTAATCATGCGGCAGCTATCTTGCCTTACTCATAGTGAAATCAGTGTATCCCAGACTGAGGCTGTGGGGTAAAATAGACTGTGAAAGTCTCGCATGCATTCTAACTTTCTGGAATTTTTGGGGAGTTAATACAATAATATGAAGGAAAGTAAGTCAACAAGTGAATTGTAACAAGCTTGCGTACTTAAAAGGTAAAATATAGGATTGGTAAAGCATAGTGCAGTGTTCTTACTTTGTCTGATTCAGAATAATAAACCTGTGAAAATTTGGGCTCAATCCGTCGTCCGAGTCAGGAGAAAATAGTGGAAAACCATGTACACTTTTCAGCTTGTAAACCCATTGTCCTTAATTTTGATTGTTACCTGGTTACAACCAAAATTCAAATCCGGGTCTTCAAATTCTGTTTTCTCAACTTTGACATTATTTCAGACAGAAATATTTCTATGGAAGATTGGTACTGGTATGAACTTCATAATCAGTTCAGCTTTCAGACTGATACTAATAAAAACATTTTTTGATGAATACCATTCCTGTATTCTACCTTTAACACATGTCCTAATGCTGGAGCATGCCAAACACTTGCATAGTCAATAGTCTGGTCTCTTTCTGATTAATGAGAAGCAGTAAATTGCAGTCAAGGAGCTCACCAGTGCACTGCACTTTATCTTGTCCCAGCGGTCACATACGCCAAACACTTCCAAGTATATAGTCTGGCCTCTTTCTGATACTCTGAGAAGCAGTATATTGCAGTCAAGGAGCATGACCAAGTGGCGAAGTTTAATTATATCTCAATGTTCAAATTCGCAAAACGCTTGCAGTCTATAGTCTGACCTCTTTCTGACATAATGAGAAGCAGCATATTGCAGTCAAGGAACATGAGCAAGATGGTTTCAAGGGTATAAGGGTAGAGGTTGGTATGCGGTCATGCAATATTATAACTCAACAGCTATGCAGGTAAAAGGAAACGGTCGTTCTGTTATTACGAAAAGACAATAAATTTTGTATTGAAGTGGTTGTGGGTGAGGTATAATTGATATTAATTCAGTACTTACAATGAATTTTGAAGCTTAACATTACATTCTTTGTATCAAATATTTTTAAAGTTTGGAAAGAGTTTTCCTGACACACCGACGGCCATTTTGAGTTTGATTTTCTCTAACTTTGTGAAAGGATATTTAATTAACTCCTACATTCAGACAGTTTTTTAATTTTTATGTCAAATGTTTTTATTTTAAAAAGGCAATGTACCACAACCGTGTTTTGTGTAGTTGAATAACTAATGAACAGACTATGTTATTAAATGAAGAAAACAAAACAAAATTTCCATTCCTAAAGTTCACACTAGAAAATAAAATATCAAAATCCATGTTTATTATTCAAACCACATGGTGTGTGAACAGAGATTTACTGCTTTTACTTTTTTGGTGGACCAAAAATACCAGGATACACAAGAAACCCCTCAGTCCACCATCTTAAAGTTCTACATTCATTAATTATTAAACCTTAAATCCTTGTACTAGGATCCTTCCAATTCAGTATGGTCACTCAACACCCAAACTGTTGGACTCTGATTATGGTGGTATGCCTGACCCCATGTAAAGCATGATCAGTTTACTCATGCAGTCCTCAGTCCAACACTATTCAGTAACTCAACACCCAAACTGTGATTATGGTGGTATGCCTGATCCCATGTTAAGCATGATCAGTTCACTAGTGCAGTCCTCAGTCCAACACTATTCAGTAACTCAACACCCAAACTGTTGGACTCTGATTATGGTGGTATGCCTGATCCCATGTAAAGCATAATCAGTTTACTAGTGCAGTCCTCAATCCAACACCATTCAGTAACTCAACACCCAAACTGTTGGACTCTGATTATGGTGGTATGCCTGACCCCATGTAAAGCATGATCAGTTTACTCATGCAGTCCTCAGTCCAACACTATTCAGTAACTCAACACCCAAACTGTGATTATGGTGGTATGCCTGATCCCATGTTAAGCATGATCAGTTCACTAGTGCAGTCCTCAGTCCAACACTATTCAGTAACTCAACACCCAAACTGTTGGACTCTGATTATGGTGGTATGCCTGATCCCATGTAAAGCATAATCAGTTTACTAGTGCAGTCCTCAGTCCAACACTATTCAGTAACTCAACACCCAAACTGTTGGACTCTGATTATGGTGGTATGCCTGATCCCATGTAAAGCATGATCAGTTCACTAGTGCAGTCCTCAGTCCAACACTATTCAGGAACTCAACACCCAAACTGTTGGACTCTGATTATGGTGGTATGCCTGATCCCATGTAAAGCATGATCAGTTCACTAGTGCAGTCCTCAGTCCAACACTATTCAGTAACTCAACACCCAAACTGTTGGACTCTGATTATGGTGGTATGCCTGATCCCATGTAAAGCATGATCAGTTCACTAGTGCAGTCCTCAGTCCAACACTATTCAGTAACTCAACACCCAAACTGTTGGACTCTGATTATGGTGGTATGCCTGATCCCATGTAAAGCATGATCAGTTCACTAGTGCAGTCCTCAGTCCAACACTATTCAGTAACTCAACACCCAAACTGTTGGACTCTGATTATGGTGGTATGCCTGATCCCATGTAAAGCATGATCAGTTTACTAGTGCAGTCCTCAGTCTAACCCCATTCAGTAACTCAACACCCAAACAGTTGGACTCTGATTATGGTGGTATGCCTGATCCCATGTAAAGCATAATCAGTTTACTAGTGCAGTCCTCAGTCCAACAGAAACAAAACATGCAGTTGGATTTTTAAAGGTTGGGGATGGTTAGAAATAAAAAGGTAAACCAATCTCTAAGCTACTTGGAGTCAGGTGCCAGGGTGAGAGACATTTCTTATCAAAGTTTCTTAATATGTTACTGAAGTAGTAGTGGTGAGTTCGGTTGGCTAGGAATCGGCTGATTGTTTGGTTGTGGAGTGCCGTGGTCTAAGTGATGGTGGGCTGGTACTGCCGCAGGCTGCGAAGAAAAACAAAGTAATCCCAAGATAGTAATGAAAATTCATGTAGCTCCAAAGTCCACCTAAAAGACGTTCAATGCGTTTCATCATACCAAAACTAAAAATAAGGCAGTAATGTTTTAGTTTACACAAACATAACCAAATTGTATGCAGCGGCTGCGAAACTAAGGTAAAATTTACGGGGGGGGGGGGGGGGGGGGAACAAGGGGGTGCACCATTTTTCTATAGTTTCCGTTTGTATTTTTCTTAAACAAGCCCCTCTTAGCGCTCTTGTTATGTCATTTACTATTTAAAAAAAGAACATCAAGGTAAACAAAAAAACATTGTGTGTAAATAAATAAAAAATAGTTTTAAAAACATTGAAATTACTACAAAATATCTTATAAAATGTGACATTTTATTTGGTAATTTCTAATCTCAAAAGTCCAGATTTCAAAGGGGGTGGGGGCTGCGGACATCAGTTGCCCCCCCCCCTCGTTCCCCCACCCGTTAGATACGCCACTGATTATAAGCTGCTAAATATCACTTATTTTAAAACATTAAATCATAAATTATGTTTAAGACATGATGTTTATACATTTTTGTGGCTTTAGCGCAAAGGTTCAGGGAAACATTTGTGATTTTTAGACAAAACTCTTACCTGTAATGGTTTGTTGGATCCAAATTTGTATCTACAGCAAATTACGGAAACAATAAACTCTAAAAAGGAATGCAGAATACCTGAGAAGGAGGAAACAATAAAAAAAATTATACAACATAATAATTACATTGTATACATAATAATTATAAGACAAGCAAATGAAGGAAACAATAAATTCTAAAAAGGAATGCAGAATACCTGAGAAAGAGGAAAGGACAAAAATAATTACACTAATAAAATAACAACTACATTGTATACATAGTAATTATAGGCCAAGCAAAACTTGGAAACAATCAATTCTAAACAGGAATGCAGAATACCTGAGAAAGCAAATGTAGTAAACAATAAATTGTAAAAAGGGGGAAAACAACAATTAAAAAGAAACAAACTCTCAACACCCAACCCTGATCAGTGTCACTAAAAACCTACAGGTAGTTGCACTATGTACGCATAAATTTACCTAATATTTGTTTTCCATCATCTCTCAAAAAAACTTTTGACACATGATCTGTCTTCATATTTTGTCTCCAACATGCCAAATCTCAAATGAAAAATTAAGTTAGCTGTTGCAAAATGCTTACAAACCAGAAGGACCTGTTGTATAAATGCAGAAAAATGTTAATGGCTTCGACCCTAGAACAGTCTTTCTCAAAGGCTGATAATTTTTTTTTTTTAAAGACTCAGCTGGGGTCGAAACAGGAGGCCATTAAAGCCCCAGCTCAACAGTGGTAAAATGACTGTAAATGCTTCCAATCTTTGCACAAATCAAGATATATGTAGTAAAACCAACCTGTGAAAAATGTCAGCTCATTTCGTTGTTTCATTTGCGAGAAAACGGTAAAAATGTATTCAGCATTTTTGTGCGCATTCCTACAGGCAGAGTTTTTGTCTCACTGAGACAAAAACTAAATTTGGATCTTATTTCATTTATTATTTAAAAACAATAACACTTCAGGCAGAAATATTTCAAGGAAAGTTTTCTACCATAATTGTCTTTATACCATGTAAGGTATATGTAAATCTGTGAACATTTATGTTTTTCTTCTTACCAATGTTGAGCTGGTGCTTTAACATTTTTTTGCCAAATCTGACATGAACTTACCTGACGTAGAAAAGATTCCACCTACAATTCCACATAACCTGACCAGGAATTGCCAGTACGGTTCGTGTACTTCATTAACAGTTATCTGTAACGAGGAGAGATCGTACTTGAAAAACACCCCTGCTACTCCGTGACTTCCTGCATTATGATTTAACGTCCGCTCCTGAAAATAAATTATAAAACTGTTTCAGAAACTCCAACAATAATTTTTGGTTCAGTTTAAATTCTGGAGTGTCGTGGCCGAGCGGTCTAGATCACCGGACTCAAGTTCTGGTCGGCAGCAGAGTGTGGGTTCGAATCCCGGTCGCGGCACTTGCGTCCTTGAGCAAGATACTTTACCATAATTGCTTTGTCCTTCGGATGGGACGTTAAGCCGTAGGTCCCGTGTACTAGGATGGGTAGTGTACGAACCCAGAAGACTTATCGTGGAAGAGTAGGGGTTTACCCCGGTGTTTCTGGTTCACATGGCAAGCACCCTTGTCTACAGGTTTCCTCAGGTTTGAGAACTACAGTGATTAAGTTTACATGAGGCATCCTTGGTTTTATTACCAGAAATATATAATAATCAAAATAATAATAAAAATAATTATAATAATGCCTATCCTTTTTCTTAAACAAATTGTTATGCAATTCGCCCATCACAAGGCCCAAAGGCTACTTGAGGTGTGGGCTATTTTTTGAAGGGATAGAAACGTGCCTCAATGCACAGAAACAAGACATGGCGAGATGTAAACATAAGTTTCTTCACAGCACAGCTAAGAACAGGGAGGGGTAAATGAATCCATTGCGAGACAAACATAACTGCCTCTTCCCCTATTTAAAGCAATTATAAGTTAAGTGTCTTGCTCAAGGACACAAGTGTCATGACCGGGATTCGAACCCACATCCTGATGACTTAGCCACCAGAACTTGAGTCCCATGCACTAAACCGCTCGGCCACGACACGCAGAATAGAATTGGACATTTATTATCTAATAATAGGTCTGAACAAATCAAAACTATCACAGTCAATAAAATATCATTGCATTGGGGTGTAGCGGCAGGTACCTCAACAATTCTTCCAACTGTTTACCTTTTCTGTGACAGCAAACTGGTGTGATTTCAATCGAGCGTTTCTGGTGTTAAGTTTTGTAGGCACGATTTGTAGGAAATATTGATACATTCTTCTGTCTGGATTCAAATGAAAAATATCAGGATTATTTCTGATGTTATCGAGAAATTTTGTCTTGACTTCTCCTTGGCTTCTTGCAAAGAAGCCAACAAGCGTTACACAAACATCAACGAATATGGCAATAGAACTGACACAAAGAATGCAGCATCCTAAAAAATAAAAAATAATAAAAAATATTGCAAAGTTGCAGAGAAGAGATTAAAACTACCCAAAGGCAAACTATAACTAAGGCCGTTTATGAAACCACGGTTTGGGCGTGGGCTCCGGCTTGGGCTCCGTCCACCTGTTTGAAGCCCCATAAGGAAAGCACACGTTCTCTTAATAACTGACAGAGCCTAAAGCCCATGCCCAAGCCCAAGCCATGGTTTCGCAAACGGCCTAAAATAGAAAAGGCATAAATATGGAGGACAAAAGTTACAGTGACAATCATTATCACCAACAGTCCCAAATCCTTCACTAATCCTATTCCGGAAGCTGTCTGACTTTACGGTGTATAAAAAGATTAGATTAGATTACATCAGATTAGATTACATCAGATTAGATTAGATTTAAAAAATAAAAAAGTCGCATCACCCTTAAGGTAGATCCCCGTGCTGCTGCTTCCCAGGTTATATCCACAGAGCTAGGTCTATGATTGTATCGTATATTATGGGGTGTGATCCCTGGCTACTTGGCAGTAACCTGTTTAATGGCTTCTGACTGGCACCCCCCCCCCCAACAAAGTTATTGACAAAATAGGGAGACCGCCAACATTAGGGCTGGATAGCTCAGTTGGTAGAGCGTCGGTACGTTAAGCTGGTGATCACAGGTTCAAATCCCGCTCAAGTCAATTCTTCTTTGCTCACCAAACAATAGATTAGATTTGATTAGATTTGATTTTGAAAACACAGTAACTGAAAGTTTTTTTTCTATATCAGTTTATTTTTTCGACGACTGTACAATTTACTTATCACTGCAACAAACAATACCAGTACTATTTAAGTCCAAGCATTTGGGTGTTGCGTTTCGACCACAGAGTGGGGTACTTTGGAGGATATGGCAGGGTCTATGACCGAAGACACAAGGAGGATAGGGTTAAAAGATACAATCACAACATTCAAACAGGTATACTAATCTAATCTGCGATGCAAGTTCAAACACACAGGTGTCAAGTTAGCATTGAATGGAGTTTTTGTGAGGGGATGGGAGGTCTTCCAGCCAAAAGCACTTTGAGGTTGGCGTTAATAAAGTATTAAAAGATATAAGGAAATAAATTCTTACTGTCGGATGTCACTTTTTCATCCCCGTCTAGTGGGTTGACAATCCCCGGGGCGAGTTCTCCAAAGGATAAGTGGTCAATACGATGACTGAAATTATACTCTGTATAGTAGAAAGACGAAGAAAACAGTTTTGTTTTATACTGATGGACTACAGAACAGACAAATTACAGGATTGAAAATTGAGAAAAATATTGATTAGTTCCAATCTGAAAGCTCACTGTTTTTAAAACTCATACCAGCGCCAATCCTCCAGAATTATTTCCATCTGAAAACTCACTGATTCTAAAGTTCATACCAGTACCAATCCTCCAGAGAAATATTTCCACCTGAAAGCTCACTGATTCTAAAGTTCATACCAGTACCAATCCTCCAGAGAAATATTTTCCTCTGAAATCTCACTGATTCTAAAGTTCATACCAGTACCAATCCTCCAGAGAAATATTTTCCTCTGAAATCTCACTGATTCTAAAGTTCATACCAGTACCAATCCCCCAGAGAAATATTTCCCTTTGAAAACTCTCTGATTCTAAAGTTCACACCAGTACCAATCCTCCAGAGAAATATTTCCCTCTGAAAGCTCACTGATTCTAAAGTTCATACCAGTACCAACCCTCCAGAGAAATATTTCCATCTGAAAGCTCACTGATTCTAAAGTTCATACCAGTACCAATCCTCCAGAGAAATATTTCCATCTGAAAGCTCACTGATTATAAAGTTCATACTAGTACCAATCCTCCAGAGAAATATTTCCCTCGGAAAGCTCACTGATTCTAAAGTTCATACCAGTACCAATCCTCATGAGAAATATTTTTTACTAAAAAACTATTAAAATCAATGAAGTAGCATTTGAGGACCTAATTCATCCTCTTGAAAAAATAGCTGAATCTTCTTTTAACTACCACAACTAATTAATGAATGTGACAAAATGCAAACCAGTCTGTTTTTACTTCACTAAAATGTGACCGAATTTGTTGAAATTTTCACAGCATTGTTGTGTGATGTTTTTATTACAAACTAGAGATTAGAAATCAAGTTCTTCCTCAAAAACCAACAATATGAACATGACCAAAATGTAACATGTACTTCAATAGTTTAACTTTTTATTGAAGTGTGATATTTACAATGTTGATTTAAACTACATTGGAGCATTTATTGATTTGTTTTCAGAAATACAACGATGCATCAAGTTTTTATCATTTCAAAACCTGAGGCAATCTACTGCCTAGACTTGGTTCCAAGTCTGTGATCGTGGTTCGTGGTTCGCTACTATGTCCGACACGGAATCATTATTGCCCGAAATGGCGCCCTCTTGTACCCTGAGCATGAGAATTTAAACCTTCGGTCACAGACTTGGGAATGTTGTTCATCAGTTTGTACACAGCATACGGCAATCCGTCCAAAACTGGACGGAGCAATCTGATTGGTCAGTAACCCCCAAAATAATGAACATTCAACAAAAGAAACCTTTTACTGGTTGGAAACACAACTTGCGTGCATGAGCAACGTTTGCCAATGTGATTGGCCATCTTTCTGGCGTCTCCTTTGTTATGTAAATTTCAGTTACGAATACATGAATACGCCATGAATGCAACAGGGTCAAGTCTGAGATTGTGAGTGAGTTTAGTGATACCATGTGTGTATACGGGCAATCTAGTCAGATGATGTTGCGTGAAAATATACGGACAAACAACCGCGATCTCGGACTTGAAATCAAGTCTATCGGACTTGAAATCAAGTCTATCTACCATGTCTACTGCCATGTTTTAAATCCAAATATTGATTTTGTTTCCACCAGCTGTTGTTACCGGCTGTCACAAAAAACGTGTGACATGTTTGTATTAATTAACCATTTTTTGACTGATATTAATACAAAACATTGTCAATATTTAAGCGGCAAAGAGTTGTATTTCTCCACACGTCTTAAAATGCAATCATGTTATGTATTTATGTTAATTGCACTTTAACAAATACCAGCCATATGGGAAAACTAATGCTGCAGTGTATTTCAAGGACAGAATTCCCATTTTCAGACTAAAACCATACGTGAAAAAACAACATATGGAGCGTCTATTTGTGCATAAACCAATATGAAATTACAGCAAACATTTCAAAAGCTATGGTTAATATGTATACAATAAAAAGGTGAGTCATGGCCGAGTGGTCTAGCGCAACAGACAATAAAAAAAAGTAAAACAACAAACTAGTTACAAGTAGTAAAATGTAAACACTAAATAAGTGAGGCATACTTACATGTACACATATTAAACATTAAAATATTTCATGATAAGAAACGTTTTCAGATTGCATTCGAAAACATCTAAAAAAAAAAAACAATTAGTCTGGTTCTCCCTGGCAAGTGGTTGCAAAGTCTGGGTCCAGCTGCCATAAATGCCCTCTCACCTGATTGAATCATCATTTTTCCTTTTGTAAAAACCAACGCAGACATCACTGCACTATCTTGTAGAGATATCATATTCAGATAGCAAGGTCTCAAGTGTTCTTTTGTATGATGAACTTTCATAATTATTATTTTTATCATCGTTATTATGGTTGATTAAAAACTGCTCATTGCAGCCTGCTGACTGAATTACAAAAACGGTTTACATTCAGATACATTGTATACAGAACAAAAAAATATAGAACAAACAGAATACATACATAGCTTGCGCTTCAGATTTTTATAATGTAACCCATGGGCCTAGTGAACAGTGCATTTTACTTGCCCCCAGGAAGTTTTGGGGCAAAATAACAACAATTTATAAGATATCATTATTATTATTTTGCCTTGTTTTTTTTCTCCTACCGAGCCATGGTTGAACAAAAAATATATTTGTCATAAACTGATCGTAAAAAAAAATGTTTAAAAAATTTGCTAAACTTCTGCTGGTACATGGTGTAATGCAATCATGCAGAGAAATATTCCCAAAGTAAAGTAGGCTGAAAAATGCTGGCAGCCACTTCATGATCTACATGTTAACAGTTATGGAAATTCTAGGGTGATGTGAAGGTATGGAAGTAACATCGCTCTTTGTCTTTATTTCCCCCCCCGCCCCCCCAGGTATTGCAAGTTTACTTCTTCCAAGAAAGCTTGGAGGCAAAAGGAGCTCAGCATCTTGAAATTAAAGCAAATTATCCTGTCAAAGATGTTCATCTTGAGTTTTGATACAACCAAAAACCTTGTTCCAGTGGTGATATTTCCAATAAGTTTTGTGTTTCAATTTATTTTAGTTCAAACGTTTAGTTGCATTTCTTGGGGGGGGGGGTGGTCGGCATTTGTTTATTGCTTCTTTTTCTAAATAAAAAAGTTTCTTGCACAACTCGTTTTTGGACTGTTTAATCACGTAAATTGGTATTATTTGTGTTTTTACCCATACACCATGTACACCATTGTACAACGATGTCTGTTAAGCACTGTATACTCAGTATCAGGGTTCTCCCCATGCTCAAGTTAGCGTATCGGGCCGATACGCACAAATTAGGGGCCGATACGCAGAAATTACGGCCGATGCGCCAAATAAAAAAATATATATATTATATTTTTAGATTTTAATATCAAATTCACAAAAATCCTACCATAAAACCATTTTAAATGCTCCAGATTGCACAGTAGAGCTTTTCAAACCAAACATAAACATTAAACAAGAACATTCCATGGACCTGCTACCAATAGACCTTTATCACACTGCAGCCATCTTTGTCAGATTCCCAGTCTACACAATGACACTGATAGTTTGAATTCTCAATTCATAAAAAGGCGCCAGACTATTTTATCTTCCAGCCTCAGTTTGGGTACATTGGTTTGAATGGAAGAAAAAAAAAGATGGCTGCACCATGATAAACGTCTATTCAGCGTGCTCCAGCCACACTTTCAAAATATGGGTCCATAATCCCACCCGAGGATTATGCCTGTGAATGTTTTTTCACAGGACTCGGGAAAGTACTGAGTATACAGTGCTTCAGACACATCTGTGTATGGGTAAAACACAAATAATATTCTTTATGCCTTATGCAAAAATGAACATCTAACATGCTAATTGGACTTTGAATTTATCAAACACAGAAAAATAGATAAACTTTATCAAAATTTCAACAAACTGAAAAATGGATACAACAAGAGAATGTTTACTTTCTCAGTCACATGTTTTATCTGTATTCTCAATCATATGATTAAGAATTTACAGCCATTTCTATATTGCGACAATTACAGCTATTTCAATTCTCTTTCTCTAACTTCAAAACTTTAAATTTTGCATTACGACTGTTCGTTTCCCTCTAATTAATTTGTTAAAATTCTTTTGGGACCTTTAAAATACAAAATGTTCCAAACTTACGAGAGGGCTCGACCATCATCGCCAGATGAGCGTGTCCCCTTGGGTGTGGTATACTCTTACCAACTGTCACGTGAAAATTACCAGCTACCTGCAACATTGACAAATGAGTAAATAAAATGAACGGTCTACAACCAGTTGTGTTTATTATCAAAGCGTGTGAATTTTTAAACTGGTAGGCCCCACTGCAATGCACTGTATGCATCATCTTAAATGAAAAATTGACAAAAAATTGACATTACTGAAAACAAAAGTCTTTATCGCCGTTGCTCCACCAATCATAATAATAACACCGAAGTCTTTTATAGCGCACGTATCTACCAGCAATTAGGTACTCAAGGCGCTTATTGTTATCATTTTTACGACAGGTTTTTGCAGTTTTTGAATTATGAGACCCATTTATGTAGCACCTTATACAGGGTTTACAAGGTGCTGCGGCACATTCAGCAGTCACTGCCAGAAACACCGGGGCAAACCCCTTCTCTAGGCGATAAATGTCACACGGGACCAACGGCTTTACGTCCAATCCGAAGGACAAAGCAATAATGGTTAAGTGTCTTGCTTAAGGACACAAGTGTCAAGACCGGGGCTCAAACCCACACTCTGCTGATCAGAAACACCAGAGCTTGAGTTCGGTTCAGCCCCATCTCCCTTTCTTACTCTAACCTTTCCTTTAAAATAATAAAAGACAACCTACAGCTATGGCAATCATCAACAACAAATAGCCAGTTTCAATTTGAAAACTGATCCAGATGTGCAAGGCTTCTGTTGCAAAACAGAGGAAATGGGCTCAGTGTTTTCCATTTCCTGTGGTACTATTATTTATTAACCCTAAATGTCCTTGAGTGATTCACTACAACATGTAGGATCTTTCCTCACTCTTACAAATTCCATGTAGTCCTCAGTCCAACACCATTCAGTAACTCAACACCCAAACTGTTGGACTTTGATTATGGTGGTATGCCTGATCCCATGTAAAGCATGTTTACTAGTGCAGTCCTCAGTCCAACACATTCAGTAACTCAACACCCAAACTGTTGGACTCTGATTATGGCGGTATGCCTGAACCCATGTAAAGCATGATCAGTTTACTAGTGCAGTCCTCAGTCCAACAATTTTTTTTTTAAATGATGTTAGAGTTTGATGGAATAGGGGCTGCTGGGTTCTAAAAGCTACCCGATGATCAGCTCAAAAGTTGATTATCAAAACCGATCATGAAAAAAAAAAATCCTCTAAATTTCCATCTGAAATTACTACTTAAGTCGAGAAAAAGCATTTAAAACAACACTTTTTGTATTCTGATTGCAGCAATTAATATAAGGATATGAACGAGTACAAATATACATTAACCCATGGACCACATTTGGTAGTTTTCCTTAAAACGTGACTAGTAGTTGGTATTCTGGCCGTGTTTTATTGAAAAGGATAGGATGAATTTACTCTTCCAAAACCAATGATGTATTATTGCCACTAAATCATGACCACTGGTTGTAAATGGTAGTGTGTTCTTGGTGTTTTTTAATTCAAAAATAATTATAGGATGCAGTAATCAATACAAGGATATGAACTTGCACAAAATCTGTGGCGTTATCCATACTTGCTGTTTCCACCAAAATGTGACCACTGTATTCTAATTATAATAATGATATAAACAATAATGGTCCTTATTTATTATTTTTTTTTATGGAAGTCGCCAGACACACAAGGCCAGTAAGCCACTCGAGGTGTGGGCTACAAATCAACTGTTTATGTCCAGGGGCCGTTGCCACCTACTCCTGGGGCTGAAACAGGGTAACCCCCTTTACAGTCCGTAAGGATGTAGGCTTGGGTATCATCCATCAGAAGCCTGGCTGGTAGAGCAGAAGGCTCTGCCTCCCCAACTTTTACGGAGCAATAGTTAAGTGCCTTGCTCAAGAACACAAGTGTCATGACCGGGACTCGAACCCACACTCCGGTGACTCAGCCACCAGAGCTCGAGTCAGACGCACTAACCACTCGGCCATGACAAGCCATACTATGCTATCAAACAAGCGTGAGTGGAATACGGGAAAATATAGCGTTTTTGCGTCCCATATCCCACGAGGCCGAAGGCCGAAGGCTGAGTGGGATATGGGACGCAGATGTGCTATATTTTCCCGTATTCCACCAGCGCGAGTGTGATATTGAATTTTTCTTGGCCAGTCAAATGGAAGATAACACAACTTTGAGCATTATTTTAATGAAGAGCAAAACAAACAAATGCGCACATTTTAGAATGTCATTTTGCACTGTTTGTAAACAGAGCGTGATGCATGATACTTAGAATGCAATATCGACTACTGGGAGTATGATATGGTTTATTATCACACTCCTGTTGAGCAATCTGATTGGAGGATTAGCACGCACTGGAAGATAAAGTGGTTTACCACATCCCTAGGGGCGTATCAAGGCACTCAGTATTTGTTTTACAACAGCATAAGCAGAGCTATGTTTTTAATTGTGAGACCCATTTATATAGCACCTTGTAATGGTTTAGGTGCTGCGGGGCAATCTGCAGTCAACATTGCCGAAAACACTGGGGAAAACCCCCTTCTCTTAACAATAAGTGTACTGGGCTCTTTCACGTGCATTGCACAACAGTAGGCATGACATTTGGCCCTTGGAGGAAAAGTAGGAAAGTTTGATGAGCACACAGGCTGACCATAGGCTTTTCTAGACTTTTCAGGTCATTTAATAACAATTTTGCTGATTTTTCCGAGGGCCCCAAAAATCGTAATTCAGGTCAAAGTAGGAAAAATATCATGCCTGCAATACATAGGACCTACGGCTTTCTGTCCCATCCGAAGGACGAAGCAATAATGGTTAAGCGTCTTGCTTAAGGACACAAGTGTCACGACCGGGATTCGAGCCCACACTCTGCTGATCAGAAACACCAGAGCTTGAGTCCCGTGTTCTTATCCGCTTGGCCATGACACGCCACTCATCAGCTAAACCACTTGGCCACGAGGTACAAAGGGTACAACAATTTTACCCTACACATTCTGGGCGTGTTTATTATAACCTAGACATGCCAGAGGATAGAATGAAGTTACTCTTCCAAAACCAAACATGTCTTCTTTATAAGATGTCTTAACCAAGTCAGCTTGCGGAGACACCATATAATTATCTCTCTGAAAAGAACCGATGTTATAACAACTCTCAGAGCCACATCAACTCATTAAGAGATAATTACATGGTGTCTCCGCAAACCTTACTAGATTGCATTCCCACCACCCAAAGTTTCAAATCTTACTTAATTTTAAGATGTCTTACCTTATTAACGACTAAACTGCCGTGTATTCTACAGGCATCAGGAACTCCTTTACCCGCTTTATTTGAAGACCCCTTCGATGGCCTACTGTCAAACCCTGTCTGGAATAAAAGATCTTGCAGAGCGTGTTCTTCTTTTAAGGCGGTTTTAATCATTTGGAACAGCCTGCGGAAAATGTTTAAGAAATATCTCAAATAATATCTGGCTCTTCAATAAGTGTACATGTAGATAGAAAACGCTTTTTATCTGATTCAGAAATACTGGGATAAACCCCTACTCTTCCACGATAAGTGTTCTGGGTTCTTTTACGTGCATAACCAATCCTAATACATGGGACCTACGGCTTAATGCCTCAGGAAAAAGCAATTATGGTAGAGTCTCTTGCTTAAGGACACAAGTGTCATCCCTGCCTGGCCAGTCGCAACACTTGTGTCCTGGAGCAAGACACTTAACCATAATTCGTAGTACAAGGGACCTACGGCTTAATGTCCAATCCGAAGGGGATGGGACATTAACCCGTAGGTACCGTTTACTAGGATGGGTAGCACACGTCAATGAACCAGAACACTTATCGTGAAAGAGTAAGGGTTTACCCCGGTGTTTCTGGTTCAGATAAAAAGCATCCTTATCTACAAGTTTTCTCAGGCTTCCGAACTACAGTGATTAAGTTCACTTTTGAGGCATCCTTGGTTTAATTACCAGAAATTTATAACAACAACAATGATAATATAATAATAATAATAAAGATAGATGCAATATTTGCATCAGGCATTAACGATTTTACCCCATACCGATGTGTGATAAATGTTGGTGGGATCCGAAACTACAACATCCTCAGTTTCAATGAAAGTAGAAAAGAGAACTGCAAAAAATAAACTTTTCCTTTATTCAAAACCATACTAGCATTGGTTGGATCCGAAACTGCGACATCCTCAATTTCAATGAAAGTAGAAAAGAGATCTGCAAAAAATAAACTTTTCCTTTATTCAAAACCATACTAGCGTTGGTTGGATCCGAAACTACAACATCCTCAGTTTCAATGAAAGTAGAAAAGAGAACTGCAAAAAATAAACTTTTCCTTTATTCAAAACCATACTAGCGTTGGTTGGATCCGAAACCACGACATCCTCAATTTCAATGAAAGTAGAAAAGAGAACTGCAAAAAATAAACTTTTCCTTTATTCAAAACCATACTAGCGTTGGTTGGATCCGAAACTACGACATCCTCAGTTTCAATGAAAGTAGAAAAGAGAACTGCAAAAAATAAACTTTTCCTTTATTCAAAACCATACTAGCGTTGGTTGGATCCGAAACTACGACATCCTCAATTTCAATGAAAGTAGAAAAGAGAACTGCAAAAAATTTACTTTTCTTTTATTCAAAACCATACTTGAACAAGTTTCCTTTCAATTCTGATAACAGCATTCATTATTTCACTCATCAGATCTCAAGGGAACATGTTAGAAAATTTGAAATTGTGTACTAGGGTGAATAAAATATCAGCTAGTCTAGAAGATTTCTTACCTCTGCCTTTCACGCTGCTCTGGTGACTTTTCGAAGAAGACCGATTCTTCTTGTAAAGCTCCATGAGCTGGACTAGTCGTCATGCCAGAAATGTCAACGACATCGGCCCCGATCCCTGTGGGTCATTCAACGGGAGATAAAACGCTTTAAGAAATCAAGATTAAGTATAAGACAGCAACCATTGTACAAATATCAACCTGGAAGCTTCTCTTCTTGGGGTGGCATACACGTAGTAACTTTTTATGACAAAAACCGGCCTGGAATTTCATCTGGGAGAGGGCAAGGCCATTTTTTTGCGAAGGGCACTTCCATTAGGAAAGTTTAAAGGGGCAAGCGCAGGGCAACAGAGGCCTGCAAAAAAAGTCAGACCCTTACAGTTCCAATTCCTTCTATATCCAATTGCCAAAGCGAAGGATTCAGAAGGACTGGGGCCAGTAGGCCCAAACAACAATCACTGAGTCAGGCAAACCAATGTTATCCAAGTCCGTACATTTTGGTTTGGAGTGTCATAGGAGAAGAGGATATGGGAGGATTGAGGTCACACGCCAGCCAAACTGCCTTGTCTGTAAGGTTTTTAATCCAAGCGTACCATTTCCATGAGATATTTCGTTAATCATGTAATGCTTTCTACCACAGCTAACCCCAACTCCCTTGAGTGATTTACTAGGATCCTTCCCCACTCTAACAAATTAATAATAATAATAATAATTAATTTATAACATGCCGATTCCAACTTCAAATCTGTTCACGGGCACATGACAATTTTATACAATTAAAATGGATAAAACTAAATACACTATTACATTAAATAAGACAGCACCATATGGGTAACTCAACACCCAAACTGTGGTACTCTGATTGTGGTGGTATGCCTGAACCCATGTAAAGCATGATCAGTTTATTAGTGCAGTCCCCAGTCCAACACCATTCAGTAACTCGACACCCAAACTATTGGACTCTGATTATGGTGGTATGCCTGATCCCATGTAAAGCATGATCAGTTCACTAGTGCAGTCCTCAGTCCAACACCATTCAGTAACTCAACACCCAAACTGTTGGACTCTGATTATGGTGGTATGCCTGAACCCATGTAAAGCATGATCAGTTTACTCATGCAGTCCTCAGTCCAACAAAACCAAACAAAACCTGCCGTTAGAGTTTGATGGAATAGGGACTGTAGGGGTTTTAAGCCAATGAACGTCACAAATAAAGTATAAATCAGGTACATGTAACAGCTTATTAATGACAATGTTTGTTTAAAATAAACATTCCAGATTTAATATTCATCAAGTGAGTTTGTTCAAAAAAAACTTACAAGAACATTTCATGGCAACCGTGATGTCCAAATTTATTTGCAGTTTACTTGTTAAATCCGTATCTACATTGTACTCGTATTTCATGCGTGTTTCCAGGTAGTAACGAATCTCTGATATTACCAATATGATAATCAGTGAAAACGTCAGCAAAGCCACTGCAAGGTAAATCAAAAGAAAACCAGTGTTTTACAAAAATATAGAAAACATCATTATCCGGGCTTAAATTTGGAAGGAAAATCCACAAGACCGTAAGGCTTGTAGATCAAAGCATTTACGGGGCAGGAATGTAGTTTAGAAGACAAGATTCCAAACGACAAAAAAACTTGGTGAGACAGTTTAACGTGCATTTCACTGTTTTTATTTGAACAACTAAGCACTGCACGTAAGAGAAGGTTTATCTCATTTGTCTTTGTGAGTGTTAAGTAATACTTTGTTACTCAACCGAATTGAAAGGTATTT
Organism: Marthasterias glacialis; assembly: GCA_911728455.2. Classification (NCBI taxonomy): domain Eukaryota; kingdom Metazoa; phylum Echinodermata; class Asteroidea; order Forcipulatida; family Asteriidae; genus Marthasterias; species Marthasterias glacialis. The sequence continues at coordinate 6,692,184 of OU452240.1, forward strand.
CTCAAATCAACAGTCGACATTTGAACGTAATTTATATGTATACATTACATAGTCATGATAGTGAGTGAAGTATTATTATTCAAATGAAAAACACAAGACCACCGGACTTGTCCAGTCGTGAGTTTACTGGCCCGACACTAAATTTACTGGCCAGGGCCCAATTTCATAGAGCTGCTCAAGCAGCACATATTATTGCATAGCAATTTTCTGCTAATCGAAAATAAGCAGGATACCAGCCACAATTTGTACATGTAGAATGGTATTTTGGCTGATAACCTTATTCTGGTAAGCATAATTTTATTATGCTTAGCTCATTTTTGTGCTTAAGCAGCTCGATGATATTGGGCCCTGGGGCCTGCGGTCCTGTGCAAAATTTGAGCCCTGATTATTTTAAACTGCAAGAATATTGAAGTTGGGTCAATGTAGGCCTATGGTATTGGGGCAGGATCAATACTTCGGATGCTTCAGAATCAAATGACTTCGGCTACGGCTGCAATGACAATGTTGATGAATAGGCCTTATCAGCCATAGCCATTGCTGAAGCCACTAGTTTGGACACGGCCCAAGGTCACTCACCAACATGACCAAATCGAGAACATGTAAGTGGGGCCTGTAGTTGGAATATGCCCAATTATAGTTGGGGTAGGCCGAACTTTAATTGGAATGTGCCCAACTATAGTTGGAATGTGCCCAACTACGGTTGGAATATGCCCAATTATGTGGAACACTCATGAAGTTGGAAACATTTCAGCCGGATGTACAGCTGGGATAGGCTTATCTGAAAATGGGACGTTCATCACGATGAAGTGTCAATGTAAACAAGACAATTGGGCAGCACCCAATCAAGTGACTTCCACTATGCCTAGATGTATGGCCTTTGGTTGCAAAGACAACATAGAGAATATGATAAAGAATATGGCCTTTCAGCAATCTGGTCATAGACACTGCCGAAGCCATCAATCATGTCAATAGACCGATCTAGCCCCACCCCGCCCCCTGCATATTGATTGATCACAGCTTGGGCTACATCACCGCTGTACGCGTTTTCAGGACAATGTGCGTCTCTTCAATGTCGTACTACACAACGTGGATGAGTACACCAAGTACGTGCACGCCTGTTTACATTTTCAAATAGCATCTTATCAAAGTTTTGACGGATTTTTGGTGGCGTTGCCAAGGCTGTGATTGGTCAACACGTAAGAAGGAGGGGCTTAAAGACGCAGGCTCGTCACCATTACTTGACGGCTATTTCTGTGGCACAAAATGATCATGTACCCGTACATAGTTTACATACAACGCGTGCGCCGGTCAAAGGTGATCTTTCGTGGCACGAATTTGTTTTGTCGCGCGTTGACGAGCGTGCCTCTTTAATGGATCGGTCTATTGGGACACAGCCTGAAACATTTCTTTTGTTGATCTTTTTATTTTACTTTTTCACTTATTTTTGTTTTATCTCTGTTTTTTTCCCCCCACAGGACTTGTAAAGCAATGAGTATACAATGCTTATAAATGGGTGAGGAAAAATCCAAACTGATAAAATTCTTTATCGTTTATCATTTAAGAATCTTTTTGATCGGATAATTGTTGTCTTACATGTCCCTCCTGTGCTACTTGTTTCTTGATAGCTCTCTGGGATCTTTGGAAAGGCATCCAACTCTTTCACGACTTTCAACGTTTGCTTCCGATTTAACCGCCTCATTCTCTTGATTTATTTTAAGCCCTGGAACAAATGATTAAATCCATGATAAACAAAAGCATTATGTAGCCTTAATTGTTAAAATAAAATGTCATTTTTCTGTCAGTTTTAGACTAATACTATAGCACTTTGCACTAGAGCTAAAATAGATCACGCAAGTACGCGGATCTCAGACAACGTGTCAAATTTCAATGACGGACATTTACGTTGATCGTACATACAATACGCACTGTATACTACTGCAGTCTGGCGCGCCGATGCAGTGGTCACGTAAGTGGTGCAATGTTTGTCTGACATCTGGGTACTTTTAAACAAAAGTGACGTCATTAGTGCGGACTGCTAAATTAGTCGTGGCTCCATTAAGTCATATTATAAAGAAAGTTCTACTGAACTGTGTGTAGTGTAATTTTTCTTTTTTCCTTTAGAGATGAAATGTAATTTAATTGTAATAAAAACTGCTGTATCCGACTGCCACTTTATCTCCCCATCTCCCTTAATTTAGGTGAAATTATATCATGTTACTAATGTCCCGAAAGGTTGACAGAATGTATACAGAGAGGAACAGGCACTTTGACTTTGACTTTCGAGACAAAAATAGCAATAAATAAATATTACAAAGCGTCAAAATCATGAAAAATACAATACGGATAGGCCTAACGTTAGCTAAGATAAGATTAAGAAGACATGGAAGAGGGGATTATAAAATCTAAAAAATGCCTCCCTTAAAATGCCTTTATTTTAATTATTTAGATAGTGCCAATCGGATAAGGACAATTTTCCAAAGTGACCTTGGCCGTGACCTTAATTAAAAAGTGGAGGTCGGATACGCTTTTCCGCTTTTGAATTGAACAACTCAGTGACAGTGCATCCTTCCCGTACCCTCACACATGTGAGACTGCACTTTTCGGGAAGAATGGAAATCTATGCAATGTCCGGAAACTGGGCAAACGATATTTTCTAGTTCAGCTTTTCATGTAGTTTGATGATACATGTTCAAGTGTGACAATAAAGAGGGCTTAGCAACCACTCCAAAAACCAAAAAGAAAATGATGAAAACTTTATTACCTTTACGAATTTTACTAAATTTTATTTCTAAAGAAACAGCATGTTGTTTTGATCATTCGGGTGATAACCCTAGCTAGGTAGTGGCACTAGGTAGCAGCTGATCGGTCACCCTCATTAAGTGGTCTGGTAGTAGTGCATGTAAACTTGACGTGGGCCTCTGTCACCGTTGTCATCTACGAGGGCTCGAACATCAATTACACGAGGTTGATCAAACATATTATTTGTTTTCTTAAAGGGGGGGTTGTGGGTTTTCCAAATTCCCCGATCTTACTTTTTTATACTGTTGGGTGGTATAAGTTCAGTGAGGTTAGGAACCAGTAGATGAATTGACATAATCACTTTTGTTCTCAAAAAAACAAACAAACAACCTAACAATTAACAACCCAACATACAAACAAACAAACAGACTGATAAATAAATAAATAAATAAAAATGATTACAAACTTAAATGCACTAGACAGGATTGGTAAGGATAAAAACATTTTTGTCTAGTTGTCTGAAAACTTAACTTTCCTGAAGTTCATACTATAACCAATTTTTCTGTGAAATTATTCCCCATGCTGTCATATTCGAGAAAACTGTATCTGAAAACCTAAAAAAAAAACCGCAACAGTTGATTTCAGTTGTAACAATAGAAAATAAAGACAATGTGTTCACATGCTGAAAATTTTCACTATTATCTCCTGACTCAGACGACGGATTGAGCCAAGCTTTTCATTTTTTTTTATATTTTTTTTTTTTATAATTATTATTATCCCCCCCCCCCATGTACATATTGAAACAGACACTAGAACAGTGCACCATCAGCTTGACCAATCCTGTATAGTGAAATTAAATTAAAGACTGGTGAAGTCAGGCCTATGTAAAAAGCAACGAAAAGCTAACCTCGAGGATAAGAAAAAACTTACTGTTTTATTTTTTAAATCAGTTCTGAATATTAAGTACTTAGTTTTAAGAAGCATCCATGTAAGACAAAAGTTACAATCTGTCGTGAGAAGAAAAACAGTTATCTCCTTGCCCCCTCCCACAAGAAAAAAATGTTCATCTTTACAATATCCCCTTCTTAGTCTTCCTGTGTATCCAGTGGAGTGGTCGTCCAATAATCGTATGATATGAGTGCAAAATGCATTACAATCGAATAAAATATGCATTAAACTTTGACCGTGTAAACCGTCACTGCCAGTTCAGGAAACTATTTGGGAAATTGAACTCATGTATTGTTGACTTTCATTTCAGGAAAAGAAAATCGAAAGATGAACTTGGCACCGCCTGTATTTCATTCCCATGAATAGTCACGGGATGCCATTAAAGCTGCTGTTTATTGTCTTTGGTTTCAAAATGAAATGAAACTGTTAAAGTTGGTTTGTTTTCATATGAAGGTGAATTTAAACAAAGACAAATGCATATGCCCCCCTCGGCTTCAAATGAACATGTCTTTTACTTTCAGCAAAAACAAAACCTTGTACTTTGTTTAAAAAAGGAGTTGTGACCCGAATTAGCTACCAAAAAGTGGATGGAATGTGCTTGATCAAAACCTAAGATTTCTAGCTGAAGCTACCAAACTATCACTAAGATATAAGGATCTGGCAAGCATCCATAAAAGAAAAAAACCATCACACACCTCCTAAGCCGTGGTGTGGACGGCTTAAATTGATCGATTGATTAATTGATTGATTATAGCTTTGAAAAGTTTGGAAAGTTAACCAAGCTAATTTACAGCTTTAAAACAACTAGGAAACGAAGCCGGGCATCTCTGTTGTTATTCCTTATCATGCATACCAACTCTGAAAGGCACCAGTTGCACTAGTGCGAAAGTAAATCAATGTTGTTGTATAACTTCGACAAGTTTGAAAAGTTAACCAAGCTGATTTACAGCTACCATGTTAGAAGAGTTTGTGAGCAGACAAAGACAGTTTTACACGCAATTTTACAGCTACAGTCGCTGACTGCACGACCATTGAAACGCGTTTTTTTAACGGCATACAACAGCGCAAAGCGAACCAGGAAACGAAGTCAAGCATCTCTATTGTTTTTCCGTTGAGGGGAATTGTCAATGAGTCAGCATTGGGTTCTACCACTTCCCGTTCGTGGCCACTTAGCGCCGTTTGTAGTCGTGGTGGTCGTCACACATGCACATCACAACAATCATGACAGCCAGAATTGCAAACGCCACTTGGGATGTGATCAGACCAATCAGCATGCTCCTGGAAATATCTGAAATACGAACATTTGAGAAAAAAAAATAAGAAAAAATGAAAGTAAAAACCCTTGATTAATTGCAAACACATTTTAAGCAGGGTTCTTCCAGCCCTAAATAATGAGACAGAAATAGTTAATTCTTTGAACACTTATACTTTTGCTACTTTAAAGGTAGAATGATTGGCAGTGGCGTAACTAAGGGGGAGGGAGACAGGGCGGGGCACGTGCCCTCAACTGATGTCTGTGCCCACCCCCCTCCCCCCATTTGAAATCTGGACTTTTGAGATTGAAAAAATACCAGAATAAAAAGTACAATTTACGAGCTTTTATGTAGTTTGTACGATTACACGCACCATTTAGGCCATACATAAAAATGCACAATGCACAGAAATCAAAAAATATTTTACACGCACAAATTTCACTCGTTAAAAACTACTTTCTTACCGTAACAAAACTTCACTTGAGCAGTGACTTCCAGTTGATCATTGTTACCATTGAAATGACACGTGACGTTAATAACTTGCTCTTGATATTCATCCGCCCAGCAAGCCACATCCAGAGCGCTGCTCATGTCACTCCATGTACCTTGACCGCTCCCTGTGGTCACCGAAGACGTCACATTAACCTCGTCCCCATTAATTGTCCACGTGATATCCGATGAGGTGCCATTTTTGATGTTTTCTACAGTGCAGTTGAATATGCGGCTTTCAGAAGTAGTTGGTACGCAAGTTGTCCCATTTTGGCGACTAATTTCTTGCCCAGTGCAGGTATCTCGGAGTTTAATCGTGGGATATGGAACTGCGAACAGAAATCAAATCCCATGCCAGATGAATCATTAGCACAAATGAATTTGCAAAGACCTATAAAGTAATAACATAATTAATAATAAAAATAATAACAATAATTCAAATTCTAACAGTGGCTTCTTGATTTGACCCTAGCAGAGTAGTTGGTATAGGGCCAATTGTTTGTACACACAGTTCATTATTATTTTGGTGAGCACTTTTAAAACAACTGGTTCGTTTTTGTATAATGATGTACAAACTATACATTTAAACAGAGAATTGCAACGTTGCCAATTCAGTTACAGCAATAAATAAGAAAAACAGGATAAAATGCAGTTTATTTTGTCATCTTACCTACATACAACTGTAAACTCTCCTTAAATGCCTCACCATCGACGAGCCCATTACAAGTATAATTCCCGCTCCTAGATACATTGACTGACTCTAGAGTAAAGTTGCAGCTTGTTTGATCGTTCAACTTTGTTTGTAATGTACAATTATAAATTGTACTAGTAGAGTAAGCCCATCTGACAAGGCCTTCATCCTCACTGCTGGACACAATACAATTAAAAGTCACATCAGAGCCGACTTGTACAGTGTTGCTAGGCAGTACGCTGACTGAAGCAATGTTACCTTTACAAGAAATTTAAGGAAAGCAACATAGTAGTGATTACGATTTTATACACACACTTAGATTTGATACAACAACAACAGCAGCAGCAACAACTACAACAAGAACAACAAAAACAACAGCAACAACAACAAGCACCACAACAACAACAAAAACAGTAACAACAACAACAACAACAACAACAACAACAACAACAACAACAACAACAACAACAACAACAACAACAACAACAACAATAACAACAGCAACAACATAACAATCACGCCATTACCACAACAATAACTGTACCCCCATACTACAAAGCCAATCAAGCATGTAAGTTTAAACTTAACCGCCTGGTCACAGTGTCCAATCACAATCATCGCACTACAACAATATTATCATGCACGTAGGAACCGGGGGCCGGGGGTCAATGGTCCCTTACAAATATGGTGGGGCCGCCACCCTTAAAAAAGATAAATAGTTTATTAAATCTTAATTTTAGTACAAAATTTTACTTTTCAATTTCTTTAAACTTTCCTAGAGCATGGATATTTGATAAAAAATGAACTAAAAAAAATTGCACCTCATGGTTCCTTTGACCTTGAAAGGTGCTGAAATTTTAAAATCTCTGTTGCTCAAAAGGTGTTCCAGTGAGGCTTATAATGCACTATAGAGCATCAAGCCATACAAAATTTTCCCGGGGCCCCTAAGCGGCCCAAGGACCCCGCGCCGTACAGGCGTCACGCTTCGCACTCCCCCGCTTGCGCTTGCATGCCTTGGACTCCCAACGGAGAGATTTCATTTTCTGGCCCCCTGGTAGAATCATCTTTCTACGTGCCTGATTATTCTTTAAGGCTATAGTTTGTGGCCTCCTCGACCCCCCCCCCCCACCCCCCACGGTAACGCTACACGCACATCACTGATGCTCAATCACATTGCGCCCGCATTTCCTTTCAATCATTTCCACCATTACCATTAACTGGAAGAGACTTTGATTTTGCACGTCATTCAACAACATTTATTTCCACTTCACAAATCTCATGTCGCATACATGATGATAATGTTCATAAAAATAAAAGGCTAGGGAGATATAACGTTAGGAACAAGACAAATAAGTGAAATGGAGGCAAGCCCCGGTAAGCGTTTGCATGAGTTTGGGATGCCATACAAGACAAGACAGACAGACGGACGGACGGACGGACGGACGATAATACAGACGGACAAACAAGAGAGCAACAGTTGTCAAAAATAACTGCTAATTTGACATGAGTGTAACACAATGATAACAAAAGGCATTTATAAAGTAATAATAGAATTTAAAAACTCGTCCAAAATTCAAAATAAAAAACTCGTCCATTAACTTTTGACACAGATTTACGTCACTTTCCGTATAGTGTTCCAAGCAACACTCCCCACACAAATAATTTGCATTAATTGCCACAAACCCCAACAGATTAAATCATTTTTACACAATTTATACTTACCATGTGAAAGCTTCAGGGTAATCACGGTGATTAGGATTTTAATGAGCAACAAATTCATGTTTATTTAAGACTCCCGAAGATAAAAAACTAATTTTCAATGTAAGCTAACTATTAAGCTACAACATGAAATATTCAAAATGAAGTTCTTCATCTGTGTGTGTCAGCTGTTATACAAAAGTATTATTTGTAATGTATCGTAAGGTTATGATTTTCTTAATTTCTGTTTCGATAGAGGCGGGGTAAAGCGAGTTTCGATTCCTGGAGAGTTAAGAGTTGCAAAACCAAAAGTGTAACTGAATGCAGACAAGTGCAAAAATGGCACAACAAAATGTTTTCCCATTTCTTGATAATCCACAATTTAATAACTGTGAAATGATAAACCCGGTTCAATTAGATCCAAGGTGTGATAACATTTTTTAAATTAATTGAAGATTAACAATTTCTTTCAGTATTATTGCATTTTTAAAGGTTTGTCTGATTGTTTGTTTGTTTGTTTGTTTGTTTGTTGGGTTGTTTGTTTGTTTGTTTGTTTTTTTTTGGGGGGGGGGTTGAAGGGTATCAATTTCAATCTTAGTTTCAGTGGAACAACAGCTTAATTTTACTCATACAGCAATTATAATTAATTTTTTGTACTGAAAAACTGAGTATTTTTAATGGAAAATACATTTAAAACGTGTTTATTTGTTTGTCATTTTAATTAAAAGGCAAAATTGCGCTGTGGTCAGAAATATTTAAAACAAAACGTTGTATAAATTAAGTTTACATGATGTGAACTGCATTAACATTTGAGCGTATACGTTAAATGGTCTGAAGTGCTCTTTAATTGTGCACGCAGTGTTGGGTAACCTTTGCTCTGCATTTAGAAGCCACAGCTTATGTGTACACGGAAGTGCCTACTGCCGCAGCCATTTTAATCAAGTATGCTGAAAATGACGTCAACTCGGAGAGTGAGACTGGTAAGCGTTGTTGATTCTATAGTTAGGTGATATTGTATTATTGTACTATAACAAAAATATCTTCTATTACATTATGCACGCTCAATGGCGTAGTTGAAAGGGGGGACGATTTTATTTCGGTATATGATGTGATGATTCTGAAAAGTTTGTACATTACCAGCAGTGTTGAAAAACGTAGGCCTATATCAGTTTCGTTTAAAGGGGCTGTGTTGTCATGATTATTGCAGTCAATGGATTGTGCGCAGGTGGTCACATTACAGTTTGACAAAGATTTTGTTATATGCCCGCAACCCAGACAGCAAGCCTACATGGGTTCAATGTGGGTCCCATAGGACATTATATGGGCCCCGTTATATGGTTACATGAGTCAGTTATATTATAACCAGGCCTGTATAAATATATACTTCTATGTACGTGCCTTGTTCTGGCGTGTCGTGGCCGAGCGGATAAGAACACCAGACTCAAGCTCTGGTGTTTCTGATCAGCAGCGTGGGGCCGTGACACTTGTGTCCTAAAGCAAGACACTTGACCATAGCTGCGTCCTTTGGATGGGACGTTACAAAGCCGTTGGTCCCGTGTGTTGTGTAATGCACGTAAAAGAACCCAGTGCACTTATCGCAAAGAGAAGGGGTTCGCCCCGGTGTTCCTGGTTAGATCGGCTGCAGATTGTGCCACTCAGCATCTTGTAAATCGTTACATGGTGCTATGTATTAAGGAACAGGTCTCATACTTCAAAAACGTAACTCATCATAGTTTTTTTACCTTGCAGGAAAAAATACTGAGCGCTTTGAGACGCCCATCGGGTGTGATAAAGCGCTATATAAGAACTGCGTATTATGTCATATATTATGTAGTCCAGGAACCAACGACTTTGCAGTCATTGTTGGTACTCGTTTTAATTAAAAATGTGTACGTTTTAACTAGCATTTTTTTATATACAAGTCTTTGTAAATTTGATATACATGTACATATTTTCTTATAGACAAATATACACAAAAAGTACAAAACAACTGTACAAAACTAAATTTCACTAAATAATTATTTTGAAAATTGTCAAAGAAATATACTGTTTCAGCCCTGTCCCACAAATTTGCATATTGCAAATTCTACCGATATGGGCTTGCCCAGGTCTTAACCATAATATGGGCCTTTTCATAGTCTTCACATAATGGGCTTGCCCAGGTTTGCAACCCCCTCAATGACTAGGCGGATCCAAGGTAAATGGTAAAGGGGCGGATACTCATAACAGTTCGTGTAACAGCCCCGCTCTGAAAAGCTCTTTTTATCCTAAACAGAAAACGGATAAACAATGTCTGGTAACGATATGGATTATCAGCCTTGTAATTGGACTGGCAAAAGGCAACATTTGTCCGGCCGATAGAGGTAAGATAAATTATATTAATTAATGAGTATTTCAACAGTTAGGGTTCCTCTGAAGTACTACATTTAGGTGTTAACCAGAAAGACTACCAACGGAATAATAATTAAACAGATCGAGTCAAGTATAAAAAAGAAATCCCCAAACATTATTGCCTGATGAACTAACTCGAAGAGCAGAACCCACAATTCCCTCACAATATTGTCTGAGATGAAGAGAGTCAACCACTTTTGATTTGCCTTGTTTACAAACTATTTCTTAAACATGCAGATCTTCTTTGAATTGTATCCCTTTACTCAATTGAAAAGTGAGGATGTTTTTGTCTTTGTTTTAAAACATTTTTCGTTGTGACCATCTCAAAATTACTTATTGAAGGTATAATCATACTTCAATATTCAGTTTATACCTCCCATGATGTCACGAGCGCCACCACCGGTGAGGTGACAATCCAACGTGGGATTTTCCAGCAAATTCCGTGTACGACTTTCAAACCGGGGGAGAGTATTGCTGCTGTCGTTTGGTACCAAGGTAATAGCAATGACGACCCTGAAAGAGTTCGACTGATCGGCAGTAGTGATGAAGGAGATGAGAACCAGAAATATAAATTGACGTCAAACAACGGCTTGATAATTAAAGACGTTACCAAACGCGACGAGGGGAACTATGTCTGCATCGTTGTTCCTTACGCATCGATCAACAGACATATCGTGGTTGATGTACATGTTATAGGTAAGCCACAGCCATTACAGCCGATATGGCTGATATAATTAGCCGTTTTGGTTGCTTGTAGATCAGGAAAATATAATTATATCAAACAGTTTTACCTCCAAATGAGTAAATACACAAGGCATGCCCAAACCCTTTGTTCATTGATGTCCTGTCTGCATATGATAATTGCAAATGTGCTGTGTGTGTGTTTAACGTAAGTTTTCCTCTTGAATACAGAAGACGAGTTTCCAGCCGTAAAAGCTGACATCACAACTACGTCTAGTTTGTCTGATTCTGTACGTCACAGGATATCATGCCCATGCGATACAAGGCCATCTTCAGCGTTGTACTGGTCACAGGGAACCGGTGTCACCCGTGGAACTGATATTCTCTGTGCCAGGTTCCCCGCTGGAACTGTTCTTCAGTTCAAGCGTGGAGATGATTTGGGTGTAGCTGATGACGGTTCCCTCATACTCAACTCTCTTCAAAACTTCACAGGAGAAACTGCGAGGTTTTGGTGTCACGTGTTCAAGCCGGACGGATCTTTGATGAATTGTTACGTCGACGCTGAGATAGTGAAAGGTTCCCCATGAAAATCATTTAATTATTTCATTAAAATAAAATCATGAAGACACTAAGAGTATACTGATTGAAACGTCGAGTTGTTACATCATAATGTTATTTTCAGAACCACGACAGGTCAAAGAGAGATAATTACACGGCAAAATAGTGCAGTTTTAAATCTGACTAATTCTAAAGAAATGGGCAGAAGTGAATGATCTTGAGATATTGTATAATTAGATGAGATATATTTTTCAATGACTTCAAAATGACATGCAATGAAATTGTGTTACGGTCTGAAAAACAACTTTTAGAAAGTAAACCCCCAGAAACCTTGAGCACATAGATTTCAATTATAATGATGTGGAATAGGGCGCCCTCTCATAAGGTTTAAATGAAGGTTGCTCATTTGCCCATCCTTGAGGAGACGAAGGGCGCTTCAATTTGCTTGTTCATTATTTCACAGTCATCAAGCTTTCTTTTTTCGATGTAGATGAACAGCCGTCTAACAACGCCCTTCAATCTTCACAGGCATCATTTTATACTCTTAAAGGAAAACATCAAACACTGCCCTGTAGAAATGGACCAATCAGTGGGCAAACCTGCGAGGTACAATGGTTTAAAGGTGTTTCTTCAAACGCACAACTTCTTCTGAATTACACTGCATGGAATGACGTCACGTATGACGATGAAAGTTTTAATCTCGGAAGTGACTTTGCTCTTGCTATCAAGTCTGTAGATGAAGACAATGGCGGGGTTTACAACTGCAGGAAAAACTCTGAATCACAACTCATTGAGGTCCGAGTTATTGGTAAGAAAAATAATGGATTGGTTCAACTGGAGACTCAAGGACGCTAGGTGGCAGCAAACTTATCGAGTAAATTTAGTGTTCTTGAAAGTTTTACGCACTCGTCACAAACTGCTTTAATTAATTAAACAAATATTCTTTGGTGAATGTCTGCTGTCTCCAAGCATTTCATGAAGTCTCCCATTATAGCACGTCGTGGTTGAAGAAGATATAATCATGTTAATTATGTCAAACATGTAATATGACGTGTTTACTTCTCTATCCTTCGATCGATACAGGTGATACCTTTCCACTTGACAATGGAAACGTTACGAGATTTGATAGAAAAACTTTTGAGGCTGAACAGACTCTGAATTACACACTAGATTGCATGACTGGTTTGGAGGATACGAAGAGCAGAACGGGGTTTTGGTCATATGGCCAGAAAGATGCAATCAACACCACCGTTATTGGAATGTTCAAACTATCTGCAAGTTCAGCGAACGTAGAGGGTCTGAAAAGCAACAGCTGTTACAGTATCATCGTAGACGGCGCTCTTCAGCTGACAGGCTGCTATATTGATAGTGACATCAGATACTGGTGTCACGTATTTCTAGATGGTCAACTCTACCGGTATTACGTGGATCTGGTCGCACAAGGTAGCGTGTGTTGTTAGAGGTTGAGGGAAGGTGGGGTCGGTACTTGAGAATGTCACAACGCTGGTTTTTTAGAATGATGAGATGGTAACCTGATAACCTCGTAACGGGTTGATCAAGTTACTTAAAAGCATGTAACTGTAACCGTGATTATTCTTTAGAGAGCAGATTTATACCATCAAACAGGGTTACATTAATGTACCGGGTAACATTTATGAGAACGGTTACCATAACAAGCAGTGTCGAATTGCAATGGACACTACAACTGTGCTCATCCAATTGTTTTTACTTTTCTTTTTTATGTAGTATCTGCCCTTAAGCATCATAAGCAGGAATTGTAAAAAAAAAATACTGTAAAAAATAGAGGTTTCTGCTTGACAATGTTTAGATTCGGTTGTTTGTTTTCTTCAGATTCTTTGAAGTCTTTCTCTGGCATCGTGGCGATAATAATCCCCATTATTGCAGTTGTGATCATCATGTGTGTACTAGGTGTGGTTTGCTGGAAATGCCGACTGCAACCTTGTAAACGGAGGCAACAAAACGATTACGTCATGGTTGACGTTGAAGATCACTTGAGTGGTACATTTTTATTATTCATATTTTAAAAAACAAAATTGTTCTATTCAATATGTGGGTTAGGGCGATTGAAAACAGTGCTCCACCGAGAAGAGACCATGTTTATCCATTGCCAAGAATGAGCAAAAGTTAGATTTATTATTCAATTATTATCAAACCCACTCCTCTTTATGTGAAGTGGAACAAACAAAATCCCAGATTTCAGCAAGATCTATAATTTAAAACTGTTACGTAAGACCAGCTTCCCCGTTGTTTTATAAATTAAATTACGTGAATGCTCACCCATTTGTCTTTGATAATTTGCCTTCGGAAATGTTACTATGACAAAAAGTGAGAGTTGTAAAATGTACAATGTTATTACTTGTATTATTGTCTTTATTGTTATCAGATCCTAGGCAGGCAAGACTGATCGAAGAAGTCAAGGAGGAAGTACTGAAGAGGGTAGGAAGAGTTTCCATAACACCTTGGGCTACAGAGGACAAGTCATGCTACGCACCGATAGAAGACGTCTTCACACCACTCGAATTGTTCATCAACCACAACACAACAAACCGCATCATACGGTATCAGTTAGAATCAGCAGCTCAAATCTTCGATGATGGTATCCCACAATTGAAAAGTAAGCATGTTGTCCTAGAAGGGAAGGCGGGTAGCGGTAAGACCACTCTCTTGCATAAGCTTGCTTTTGATACGTACAAGGGGAGACCTGACGCATTGCTAGGGCAGGTTAGGGTCGTGTTTGTCTTTACAGCTGAATTACTCCTTCGATGTGACAATCTTGGTCAAGCAGTCTTTCAACAGTTACCAAAACACACACAGTTACCAAAACACACACAGATATCATCAAGATCCATCAACTCATTTTGCAAAAGCCACTCCAAGGATGTTGCGATTCTTGTTGATGACTGCGACGACGTTGGTCAAGTCATAAAGGTTATCAGTAAGCAAGGTCTGCTGGGTGCTTACGTCGTTATGACAACAAGACAGTGGCGGTCAGAACATTCATACGAATTCCGTTTCCGTCATGTCACAGTCTCTGGCTTCACACCGACAAATGCCCGCAAATACATCAAAAGCATTCTTAAGGACAGCGAGAAGAGCGCAGACCTTATCAGGTATCTTGATCAACATATTTTACCGCCAGATGTTGAGTCACTTCCATCGAACCTTACGGCTCTGTGTCAATTATCGTTGTGGACAAACGGTGAAGTTTTCAGACATCAGGTAGGCCATACAACATGTGAGTTGTTTTGCAAAGTGGTCAAGTGTTTGCTTGAAGGTGCTGCCTACGAAACAGCACCACAAGGTGAAAAGCTCGGCAGGAGTGGCAGTGGTAAAACCATTGAAGGACATCAACTAACTCAAGATCAACAGACCGATGGCAGTGGTCAAATCATGGAAGACCATCGACTAACTCAAGATCAACAGGAGCTACTGGTTACATTTGGAAAGATTGTATTGCAGAGAGTTAGTGAGAATCCTGGCACCTTATATGAGCTGTCCCGAACAGATTTTGATCAGTTTGATGAAAACAAGAATAATGCCTTTGACGAGGGTGTTAGAGTTGGGCTTCTTCGTGTGCGAGTTGGCGGTCCTGCATCTCAAACCGAACATAAGGCTTACTTTGTCCTAGAAATTCTTCAGGATCTCTGTGCCGGGATCAGCTTGACCCGAACCAAAGAAAGTTTGTCTTACTGGTTGAAAGAAATGGTGCCTTTGTGTACGAGATTCGCCAAAGTGTTAATATTTGCTGATTTGTCAGGTTACAGTGCTTATCCGGCAACTATGAAAGAAACAACAAGGAGACAAACAGATATTACAAGCGAATTGAAAAGTCTGAATCCAGTGTTTGGAACGTCCAAAGATCCAAGAGAACGGAGTCGTATTCTGAAACTAACGCAAACACAAATGCAAATGATCGAAATGTGTCTCCAACTTGGACATGAATCAAGAGGTAGGGTGGATGTTTTAACCCAAATGTTCCAAGATGGTAAGATTCGCCTAATCGGGGTCTCAGGTCAGAAGTTACGACTGCTTTCATACTTTCTTAAACACGTGAAGACAGACTCGTTCAAGAGATCAAAGATCAAGTCCATCAAATTGCTTCGACTAGGTAACCACCCGTCAAAAGAGCTGAGAAAGTATCTGGAGTATTTTCTTCATTATGTGTTTGAAGACACTGATAAAGAAACGTCAGAACTAGAGGCAAGCGATTCGGAGAATTTGACGCTGAGGGCGTTATTAGAAAGGGTTGAATCTACCCTGCGGGGCGAGGTTGATACGAGGTCAACATGCCACTTTGACTTTGACACCAGCGTCATTCTGGCCATGCAGTCTTCATTTCTACAAGACACCACACTGTCACAGTCTGGTGAATGCTTCATGTCAACCCCTGCAAAAGATTTTGCACAGTGCCTCCTTCATCTGAAAGATTTGGAGAAGATTGTTTTGATCGGGTCAATTCTAAGCTCGGAAACTATCTGCGAGTTGGCAAAAAATCTGGGGAAACTTCCGCAGCTGAAGTGGTTTGATCTACGTCTAAATAAACAGATCGATGACGCTGCATTCATTGAGGTAACACGATCAGTCTCTTCTTGCAAAAGCCTGGTAGATCTTAGATTATCTCTGTACAAGGTAACCTTGAACGGATTTGATGAAGTCCAACAATATATTGTAAATAAAGAGGCTTGGAAGAGATTGAAGATACTATTTCTGCTTCACGGTAGCCCAGCCGAAAAGTTCGTGACATTTCTGTCCAACATCATTAAGTTCCTAAAGGATGTCGAAGAATTCAACATTTCGGCACTCAGCTCATCGGATGATTTGTCAGACGGAGTTATGGATGGGTTTCAAAACGCGATCAAGTCGATGAGAAGTCTGAAGAAGATTGACATAGAGAACAGGGAGGAATTAAGAACAAGAATGGAATCGTTTAAGCCAATGGGGATAAAAGGCGTTATACAAGATCGTTTGCGAGGAGACAAGAAAAAGTTGGTTGAGCCAGAAAAGATTGACTATTCCAAAGATCAGAAGCAAGATAGGAGTAACAACCCGCCCAAGGAGAGTAAAATCTGTGGTGCATCTGAAAAATCTCCATTAACCAAAGAAGGTGATGTCGAGAATATTCCAGAACAACCTAAAAATAACAAAGATAAAGAGGGTCGTACAGATGAGCTCGAAACGACTCCTCTAGAAAACCGGGTCGTCGTCTAGGATTAAAATCGTCACAAATGTAACAGCTAGCTTGCCGTTTGTCTGGACTTTAATAACGTTGGTCAGGTCGAGTGTCACGGAAGGCATCGATTGGCATGGCTAAGAACCTAAATGCTGGAGAGAATTAGGAGCCACGGTTCAGTGGTGACGGGAAGGTTGCAGATACCATACTTTTGTCAAAGAAATTGGCCCTTAATACCATCTTAAAATTGGCGTAGGTATATTTGGATAATTTTATCATGGTAAAAGTACGGTGCATATTTGGGTAGTTTGGTTGTCGCTCTGATTTGGAACATGGATATCCCAACTGGGATAAAAAGATTCAAACTATCCCGATTGAGAAATTAATTATAGTTTTTACTGTAGACGTATTATTGTGTACTATATGTCTCAATTTTGGAAATTCACAGTTCTTATCATATGTCTCTTTTTATTTAGTTCTCGGGCGTCTCAAAGGGTTGTTATTTTTTACAACAGGTATATGCATAGCCTGGTTTGTTTGTAATTCTTTGTCTATGGTGGCGCGGCGCATTCTGCTGCCAATCATGCCAGAAACACCTCGGCAAACCCCATCTCTTAAGGAAGAATGTAAATGGGTTCTTTTAGAATAATGCTTTCCGCAACTTTCGGGACCTACTGCTTAACGTCCCATCCAAAGGAGGGAGACATTATGGTTGTCTTGCACAGAGACACAAATTAGTGCCATGACCAGGAACGGAACCTAACACCAGAACTTACATTCAGTGCTCAGGATCGCTCCGTGACGATACAGACCTGAAGCATATGACGTCATTTGAGTAGGGCGCCCTAGGCTAGGGGTGAAAACAAGCCTTCTCATTGGCCCATTCCATGGGCCCCGCGTACATAGTTGTGTTTTCCATTGTTTAATCATTGTTTTACCTCCAAGATGGCAGCGTGATAACGTCAATGCAGAAGTTCCATAGTGTGTAAAAGAGGACGTTGAGAACGAGATATCTCCAGATTTATTGGAGTGTATTAAGTGGTGTTAGGGAGTTACTGTTTTCTTTTCTTAGATTCAGTAATGTACGACATAGTAGCAAACATTTCCTGTACATTGTTTAATTTGATTGAAAATAAGTTATAATGATACACAAATCAACAAGAATGCTCGTCTTGCTCATTTATTAGTCCAGAAAAGTGGTCTCTTTGTTAAAACTGTAATGGTCATTATCCATCTTCTCTTTTTTAACGTGGGGTTTGTTAAACTAATTGTAAGATACACTTTGTATATTTTTGAATTAATGATATTCAATTGTAAAAAAGGTTTACAGCCAATGGAAGCCACTTTTCTGTATTTTTTGTGATGCGGACAATTAAAAATACCCTTTTTCTTATCTTATCTAGGTTATTTCAGCCACTTCTGTAGCTTTTAGTCATGTGTTTTTAATAAACAATAATAATAATTAATTGTATTGTAATATTACATTTAAAGTATAAAATTATAATGATTTGCTGTGATTAAAATCGCAACTTTCGTATTTGTTGATGTAAATACAATAATTTATACGTTTTAGTATCGTTAGTGCCTATATGGCCTGACGTTTTGACCTTCGATGAGTCTTTCTCAACTGGTCCGTTTGGTTGGTGAGCAGTTTGTAACAGCAAATTTTATTTGCTCTTAATTTAATATCCTAATAACTTTGTTTCTCTTGAAGATATGTGAAGATTTGTTCTATCATTGTAGGGACACCGTGTGCGCCCTCAGTGTTCAAATGCGTGCTCAAACTATCCAATTTGCATATTTTTATATACTCTGTGTATATTTTTAATACAGTGATTAAGTTCGCTTTCTGGGTACCTTTGACTTTGCAACCAGAATTTATAAATCAATAAATAAGATAAATGTTTTCGTCAATTACTTCAGTTGGTATAATTATATGGCATTTAGGCTTTTCTCTTTTTCCTTCAGCTTTTGTTAAAAGAGACGTGTCAAAAAAACTCAATTTGTAATTATTTAAAAATAAATTTGGGACATGACTATGAATGCTCCCAATGTTAATAATCTGTTAATAAGTCTATATTGTTTGGTTTTACACAAACATTTTTTGTTAGAGAAATATTTCATTTTGGTGATTAACATTAGATGAATCCATATCATTTTGAAATAGTCTTTGTATTTTGTAGAACTGTAAAGTAAAGCTAGTCATTAACATTACTGTGCCATAATTGAGTACTTGTACTGTTACTGTGTATTAACCTATAAACAAGTAGCCGGAGATGTTATATCGTAATCTGGGATAGGTTTTCCTGGTCATTTTCGACGAGTGAGCGGCCAATTTAAACGTCTTGTTATTCTACTTCGCATGAAATTGAAAGCTCCTCAAAACAGTCATTCGATTTCATTCAATGTGTACGCAATTGTTCATTTGTGCCTTGCGATTTAAAAAGGTAACTATTCAATTTAACAATCCACTCGAACATCATTCAAATTTGCAGCAGCTTATTTTATCGTAGAAGTCTCTGGTTGCGCCTACTCTGCTTGAATGCCGATTTCGCGTGGCTAAAAAGAACGCCTTAAAAGTTTAATAAAATATGATGCCACATAAATTCGCAAACCTCAAAGTGAAATAGAGTGACGGTTTCAACTGAAGAAGCAAAATCGTTTTAATACGAATGCATGAAAAGAAAAACAACTTTAACGGGAATGATATTATAAAACTTGTTTATATTGTGTTTGTCATTTCAATTTTGAAATATTCCACTCTGGTTTTTCGTATTTATCGATTAAAAAGCACAGTTGCCGTTGTGGTCAAAATTATGTAAAATATTGTACAAAATAATTTAAAAGGATGTGAACTATATTATGTCCGTAATCATTGAGCACATGTTAAATGGCCTCAAGTGGCTCTGCAATGCATAGGTGTACGAAAAAAGAAATCGAAACAAAAATTGGGCAAAACAGTAGGGGAAGCTCGGAAACAGCAAGAAGAACAAAATTATTTGAAATTGGTACTTGTGTTTTTATCTGTGTAAAATTTCGGGCAAATCGACCCCTCAGCCCCCTTAACCAATGAGTCCTTTACGGTACGCCTTTGCTTGAATATACGGCGCTAACTAGCCCTATATAGGACTCTTCCTCTGTGCTGTACAGTTACGCAGGTACAAAGTCTTAGCTGTGATGGAGCGGAAATCTTTTTGAGCTCAATAATTCAAAACTTACCTGTAAGAAGCAACGGCGCACCCAAGGGGATGGGGGGGGGCCTCCGGGGGCTTGAGCCCAACCCCCTACAGAGGGTCCCGAAGAAAAAGTAGAAAAAAGGCACAAGGGGAAGGAAAGAGAGAGGCAAAGGAGAAGAAGAGGGGAAGAACAAAAGTCATAATGTGTGGGTTTGAGTTTTTTTCCCGGCGGCGGGAAAGATTTCTTTCCATCTTGCGACCACTTGCATTTTTTCTTTCCGCTATTTTTTCCTATACGGAAGCGTATTTAGGAAAAGAATTCCCGGATTGCTATATCGCCAAGGGGAACTACTACTTCGCTTGGGCGAATTAGTATTTCAACTGAGGGAATTATTAATTTTTCGCCCGGCCCAGGGCGAATTACAGAGATGCCCGGCGGGCACTTTACTGTTTTGCCCTGATGCCCGAACGCCTGTTTTTTTTTTTCTATTCTTGCCCGCGTGAATAAGTATTTCGCCCTGGCGATGTACCATCGTCGTTTTAAACGTTACTCATGATTATGACAATTTTCGCCCGGACCATTGGTAGCAACTCCTCGCTTTTTCTGCAATACGCTTCTTTCGGACCGTTATGATATTTCAATATAATTGTTTGAATTTGTAACAACCACATGCTGATTTCATTTGTCCGGGATAAAAAATATTATACTATCGTGCTAACTTATCTTTTGAGAGGGAAAAAAGATTTTCGTAAAAAGAACGTCCGTGATTTGGCCAATGTTACTGCGCTTTTAGTCCATTGGCCTTGGACCGCACCATTATACCGAGGGCGAGAAATTTGTATTGTTAAAATGGCCCACACTTACATCATTGAAATAAAAAAATTAAATGGTAATGTTTCTTTTGTTTTCCATTATTTTGAACTTCTTAATTTGCGTACTATTTTCCATCATTCAACATTTATTTAATATTTTTTTCTTTATTAGTATTATAACCAGTTAGGCTATATAGACTCTAAGACTCTAAGAAGAGACGTGTTGACGCTGGATTGATGATTGAAGATACTTTTTAATATACGTTTGATGGTGGAGGCTCTCACTGTCCTCAACTCGAGATTACAAGGGTTTATATAGGATACAGGAACATACTTTCTTGCACAACGTATAACCATATAAGGAATTGTTTCTTACTTCATTAATAGGGCATTTGAATAATTATACCATGCAGGAATATGTTTGGATGAATTATAGAAGGGGGTTGTATTAAACAAATTAGTGTGGGCAGTTGCCCCTTATTTGGACATGCTTGTGCCCTGTCCACTATCTTCGGTCATTGCTTAGGAATGTGCAAGGTGGTAGAGATAGCCCTTGTGGACTTGCCTCACACACAGCTCCATTGTATGACACAGAACAATGAACTACTTATAAGGTATATAGAATATTGAAAACTACAAATAATAGTGTTTTACATTAATTTTATATTATGGCACCCGGTGATATGTGCCCTCCCCTCGAAGATTAAGTCTCCCGACTTAGAAGGGAAAAATTAATAACAATGAAAGTACAGGTGTCTGAAAATAAATGTGAAGGTAAATATAATACACATACAACGAAATCAAAGAGGTAGAATGTGCAGTATAAGCAATCATGTCATGTCCTTGGCCAGGATAAGTTCAATATAGAAATTTGTAATGAATAATGGGAATTATAATCAAATTACAAACTACAGTTAAATGAAAGAAATTAAACACAAGTCTCACTGATACAGGTGCGTTAATTCAACAAACAGAAGATAGAATTAGCGTTTTCGTTTACCCTTGTTAAAACGCTTGGTCTTGCGGACGTGAAACTCTTGTATCAATTCATCAGGAATATTATCCTCAGGTTCCCAGGTAGTATTATTGTACCCTTTCCATTTGACTTGGTAATGGCGTTTACCATTAATGATGGTTGATCGCCGTAAACTATGTACTACAAACCAGTCATTGTCGTGACCTTGGCGGGAGTCATTGTGTGTGGAGCATTTGATGGGTACTTTGGGATGTCCCAAGACAACAGGTGGTGTGGGTGGCACGCGACTGGTGTCAGATGGTATGGGTACAGTATTACTACTCTCTTGGGGAGTTACACTAGGTTCACTATCTTCAAATTGGTCTGCATTTACCTCAGTCAGGTTATCTAAGTCATCAGGAATGTGCACTGGTCTGTCCGCAGGGTCATGGTATTGCTTCAGCCGATTAGCGTGAACTGGGGACAACATGGGTTTGTTATCACCACATCTACGGAGTTTGTAGGTGAAATTGTCCCTCGCTTCACAAATGTAATATGGTCCAAGCCACTTATGACACATTTTGGGGGACAAACCAACAGTTCTCTTTGCACAGTAAAGCCAAACTTTTTGACCCTCTGTGTAGCTGGGTTTTTTTGACTTCTTATCGAACTGACCCTTATACTTGGCTTGAGCAGTCTTTATGTTTTCTGCAGCTATTTTACGAGTGATATCAAAGTTGTTCATGATGTGCTCAAGTGATTGGTGGCATTTAGACTGTGTGTCTGTCGGAGGCAATAGCGCAATATCAATGGGAAGATTGCATTCACGACCAAACAGGATCATAAATGGGCTGAGTTGCGTAGATTCAGTGGCCGGCGTGCTGCGATATGCCAACATAATACTGGGTAGCAGTTGTACCCAATTGGATTGGTCGGGTTTGCAAAACGCTCGCAATGTTTGCCAAATGAAACTGTTCATACGCTCACAGCTTGCGTTTGTCTGGGGGTGGTAGCTACTGGTGTTAATTTTTGTAATTTGGAAGAGATTGCATAACTCTTTGATCAACTTGGACATGAACTGTGTGCCTCTGTCGGAAAGCAAGGAAGAGGGAGCACCATAGCGACAAATGATTTCATTATACAAGATTCGTGCAACTTCTGCAGCGTCTTGGGTTTTGAGCGGGAATGCCTCGCACCATTTGGAAAATGAATCAACAACTAACAAAACATACTTGTACCCCTCAGAAGAAGTTTTCAGTGGCCCTAGTATGTCAATGTGTAATCTGGAAAACACATCGCCGACGGGCAAGGGTCTGAGTGGGGCATGTTTACCATGACGGTTGACTTTAACCCGCTGGCAGGTAGTACATGATTTCACATAGCTTTCAATTTCCGAAAACATTTGCGGCCAGTAATACTTTTGGCGGATGCTATCGTATGTGCGATCCATGCCTTGATGGCCACCGAACAGTGAGTCGTGATAGGACAGCAATATGTCTTGCCTTAAACTCTGCGGAACGGCTAACTGTTTGATTTGTCGGTCAATCTTGTGACCTTTACCTCGTGGGTAATAGTAATGATAGAGAATACCGTCTTGTAATATGAAATCTGGTGTTTCTGCTACTATTCGCCTTGCGAGACAAGCATCTGAGGGTAGGAAGCCGGATCCTAAGTATGCAATGTACTGATTCAACAAAACATCAGCTCTTTGTCTATCACGAATGTCAGAATGGTTGGGGGATGTAAGATCATCTAGTTCACTAATTGAATAGATTGGCACCGCATTTGTGGCATACGTGAGTTGGTATTCAATTGTTTCAGGCAACTGGGGCGCGTTCGCGGCCCCTTGAGTCAGTGGTGGGGTGTTAACAGGTTCAGTCACAATGATTGGTTTGGGACAGGGGGGCTCATCGTTGTATGTTCTACGCGAAAGGGCATCGGCATTACCATGAGACTTACCAGACTTATGGACAACCTCAAAGTCATATCCCTGTAACTGAATTGACCATCGGCCTAATCGACCGGTTGTATCTTGGATTGTACGTAACCATTGAAGAGAGACATGATCCGTTTGGACATGAAATTTCTTATTGGCTAGGTATACGCGATAGAATTTTATACCCTCTACAACAGCCAAACCTTCTCTTTCGGTGATTGACCATTTCTGTTCCGCTTTAGTTAGAGCTCGGCCACCATACTGAATGACGACTTCTCGACCATCATCATTGGTCTGCGAGAGTATATAGCCTATCGCATAGCCACTGGCATCAGTGGAAAGGATAAACCCTTTGTCGAAATTAGGGTAGCAGAGGATAGGTGGTGAAATGAGCGCAAGTTTGAGCGTCCGGAAAGCCTTATCACAGGCTTCTGTCCATACAAATGACATGTCTCTCTGCAACAACTGGTTCAGTGGACAAGCAATGTTAGCATAACCTTTGACAAATCGGCGATAATAATTACATATACCAAGAAACGCACGAACTTCCGATTGATCTTTAGGAACCGGGAATGACTGTATGACTGCAGTTTTGTCTGGATTGACTTTAATCCCTTGCTTGGAAATGATGTGACCTAGATAAGTAACTTCTCTGGCCGCAAAGTGACACTTTTGTGGTTTGAGCTTAAGATTTGCAGCACGCAAGCGATCAAAAACTGCAGTCAAATGTGTCAGATGTGTGTCAAAGTCCGGTGAGAAAATTATAATGTCATCAACATAAACCAGAGCGAATTGCCAGGTTAAACCCCGTAGTACTTGTGTCATGACCATTTGAAAGGATACCGGTGCATTCATCAAACCAAACGGCATTTTCTTAAACTGATAATTGCCAGTGTGTGATGTGAATGCTGTCTTAGCTTGGCTGTCAGAATCTAATGGTATTTGCCAAAATCCTGATGCAAGATCGAGTACAGTGAATATTTGAGCATGAGATTCTCCAATAGTATCATATACATCGTCAGGGCGAGGTAGAGGGAAAGACATTGGCTTGGTCACTTTATTGAGGCGACGATAGTCGACCGCAAAGCGAAAATCACCATTTTTCTTTTTCACAAGAACTACTGGACTAGCCCAAGGCGAAGTGGATGGTTGGATTATATCTGCTTTTAGCATGTCGTGAATTTGTCTTTCAATTTCTGTTTTGTGAGCTGGGGAAGTCCGATAGAAGCGCTGATGAACAGGTTGCGCATCACCAGTATCTATGCTATGAAAATGCACATCAGTTGTGCCTAACTCGGTATGGTCCTTTGCAAAGACAGCTCTGTTTTGAGCCAAAAACTCAACCAGTTGGTTTTTCTGGTCCGACGTTAAATCTGAATCATTAAAGCTTATGCCCAAATCATAAAGTACTTCTTGAGGGTTGATACTGTTTGTGGCATGAACAGCATTTGGTTTCGTGTCCCCTTGGGACTGAGTGAATTGATGTGTCTCATTTCCAACTACCTCAAAACTGTCGATGTACGTGTCAGCCGAGAGTGGTTCCCAAACACCTACTACTTGATTACGTTTGATCTCTATGTTACTATCAGTAGGGTTCATTACTTGATACACTGTTTGGCCCTGGTGTGATTGAACAATACATTTGGCTCCAATTAACTTCTTATCTGAATATAGAGACGGAACAGGTTCAATAATCCCGTGTTTTGTGCTTGTCTCCTTACACTTGGCTCTAAATACCGTTTGGGTTCTAGCAGGTAAGGTCACGTTACACACAGCTCTAACATTCTTTGTGTTTGTTGATTTACTGGTTAGGGGCGCTGAACTTGAATTTAGAAAATCCAAGCGATTGGAGTCAAATGATATTGTTGCCTTGTGTTCTTGAAGGAAATCAACACCCAGAATGATATCATGATTCATACACTCTAAAACATAGAATGGATGGGTACAATTCATATCGCCAATCGAAATAGGCAAGGTAACCTTGCCAACAACTTTAGTAACGTGTCCCGCAACACCAGAAATCAAAGGCACGTCAGAAGGTCCCAATGGGAATTTTGTGTCCGAAAAACATTCTACATAAGTTCGTTTGGCAATACAAGATATCAGTGCCCCGGTATCGATTAGAGAGTGGCGAAATTGTGAACCCATCTTTATTGTGACAAGATTGGTTCCACGTGAAATGGGTAATACGTTATTGATATGTGGAACCGTTTGGGACTCATCGCATTGACTTTGTTGGCCTAGTCATTGATTATTGATGTTTCCACTGGGGGAATTACTATAATAACTAACAGGTCTACTCATACATACTCTGGCAAAGTGCCCTATTTTACGGCAATTTCGACATTCTACTCCAATGGCCGGACATGATCGCCTATCTACACACTCACCCCATCCACACCAGTGGCACGCCTGTTCCTGCTGGGCTGACTGCTGGGCTGTGTACTGCTGGTACGGGCGGGGCTGCTGGGTTGCTCGGTAGGACTGCTGGGGTCGCCGCTGTTGGGAGTACTGCCGCCTCGGTGGTGGTTGAGCAGGGAACTGTGGGGACTGTTGCTGGGTGTGGCTGGAGGCAGGTCCAGCTGCAGAGATGGATGCGAGTTGCCCCTGAAGCGTTAGAATCTGGTTGCTCAGCTCTTGTAACGCAGAGTTCACCTCTGCCGTCTGGGGTCCGGAACGCGTTGTTGTGGACTGGGCTAGACGTGCTTGTGTCACTGCGTCATCTACCGTCTTGGGGTGCGCCTTTATGACGTGGCTTCGGATCTCGGGTCGCAATCCTCGTATGAAAGCCTCCATACGCTCTGATGGAGACTTTCCAAGTTGGCAGCATCTTCGTTCGATATCGGCAATGTATGCCTCGACAGATTCCCCGTCCCGTTGTTTTCTGTCCGCCAACTCGGCTAACCTGACCCATTTCATCCCCTCATGTGGCTGGTACTTTGTAAGAAAGGCCTGCTTTAAAGCCGGGAATAGCGTTGACACTTCGTCGGGAAGATCTCTGTGCCAGTAGCTGGCTGACTCGGTCAAATACAGGGGGAGATTGCTGGCTTGTTGAGCTGAAGTCCACTTCTTGAGCTTTGAGTACCGTTCGTACCTGTCAAGCCATAGTTCTGGATCTCCAGAGTCATAGCCCGAGAACTTGGGCACAATTGAATCATTGGTGTTTGTAGATGCCATCGTTGTATAGATACTTGGGACTGAGTGAGACGGGCTCTTTTGAATGTTCAGGAACTAACTTTGCGAAAAAGTTTTAAGTCGGCGAACAGTACACTGCGAGAAATACCCGGATTCTCCACCAAATATAACCAGTTAGGCTATATAGACTCTAAGACTCTAAGAAGAGACGTGTTGACGCTGGATTGATGATTGAAGATACTTTTTAATATACGTTTGATGGTGGAGGCTCTCACTGTCCTCAACTCGAGATTACAAGGGTTTATATAGGATACAGGAACATACTTTCTTGCACAACGTATAACCATATAAGGAATTGTTTCTTACTTCATTAATAGGGCATTTGAATAATTATACCATGCAGGAATATGTTTGGATGAATTATAGAAGGGGGTTGTATTAAACAAATTAGTGTGGGCAGTTGCCCCTTATTTGGACATGCTTGTGCCCTGTCCACTATCTTCGGTCATTGCTTAGGAATGTGCAAGGTGGTAGAGATAGCCCTTGTGGACTTGCCTCACACACAGCTCCATTGTATGACACAGAACAATGAACTACTTATAAGGTATATAGAATATTGAAAACTACAAATAATAGTGTTTTACATTAATTTTATATTATGGCACCCGGTGATAGTATAATAAAGGTCGCTCCCGAACCGGTCCCTTTTAAAAAACACCCCTTTTAATAATGATGCAGTCCACTGACATAGTGCGCAAGGCAACGAACCGCAAGCAATATTCAACGGAAATGAAATATTTATTCATTTATTTATTTATTCATTTATTTATTTATTCATTTATTATTTATTTATTTATTTATTTATTTATTCATTATTTATTTCAACATCTTTATACAGGCTACAAATATCAGCTCAACGGCTGTTTTACATTATGGTCCTGTGTCATAAAACTGAGAAAAACAGAAAAAAAACAATACTTTAAAACAAACTAACAGTCAGAGTAAAAGAGTTTTAAAAAAGAAAAACATCAAGAGAATTAAAAAGACTTAAAAATTAATTTGTTTAAACATGTTTTTAAAACAACCAATAGACGATGCATTTTGGGCCTTAGCGGGTAACTTGTTCCATATAGCGGCACCAGAATAATTAAAAGATTGCTTAAAACATTCCACGTTTAGGGAGAACAACATTTTAAGAGAATCCGCATTTCTAGTATTGAACCCATGCCTGTCAAAATACATCTCAATATTATTACAAAGTCTGTCTGGGGCTAAACCATGAACACATTTATACATTATTGCAGGCTAAAGAGAAATCTCTCCTCTGTTCAAAAGTCTGCCAAGAAAGAGTTCTAATTATATCATCACCATGAGAATTTATATAATCAAAATCATTAGCAACAATCCTGGCAGCTCTTTTTTGAAGTCTAAGGAGAGTCTTCCAACTTGTCATTGAACAGTTACCCCAAACAGAACTGGCATAGTCTAGACACGGCTGAATGGTTGTTTTGTAGAGCGGATTAAGAAGACCCTTGTTAAGGACACGACTTAGTTGACCAAGGGAATAAACCTTATAAGCGACCGACTTAATGACATTCCTAACATATGATTCCCAGCTGAGGTTTCCGTCCTCACAAACTTTGTCTAATTGTTTTTGTTGCTTTTCGAGCAGATTCACGAGGGTGGAATTCAAATTTACAAGGCTATTCACAGTACTTTGAAGATCAGCAATGTTTGACGATATTAATCTGCAGGTGTGTGGCACGGCCACCCTCCTGAGACATCCTCTTTTGAGATTTTAAGACATGATGCATGAAACCAATGTCCGCATAAGCAACATCTGATAGTGTTCCCTTTTGAGCAACCCTTCATGCAACAGTTTACGGTACATATCTTATCGGGATCCGAAGACTTTTGATGAATATTGTTGTTCTTACACATGTTTGACCTCGCCGCCGTAATGCTGTACACATCTATTTACACACGTACATGTGCATGTATAATAACAATAGACATGTGTTGCCGTTGTAGTAACGTCGATGGCGACCGGAAATTTTACAGACGAAATGTTGGAAATTTCGAGATAAGAACCGGAAAATGCTATAAAATATTCACCCACACTATCGGAGAAAGTCTTGCAGAACAGTTTGGAGAGTAGATGATAACTGGATGCAGTTGCAGAAGCTTTTTTTTTGTGGTGATTTTCAGCACATTTTTGTACAACGGAGAATAGCCGTCTTACCAGAACTGAGAGCGCCCTCTATAAACTTGAGTGTACGTGGAGTTGTCGGAGTTGTCATGAAACGAGTTGCCGTTAAACAACATAAAGTACGACCGATCCCGTCCCAGTTGAGTTGTGAGTAAATTTTTCTTTCAGCCCGTAAATGCTACAGAAATAATCCAAGTAACATTAAAAGTTTGATTGCTATGGATCACACGTGCTTAAAAAATGTGCATATTTTTCTGTTTTTAGTCATCTCCCCGGAGGCTTGATTTTTCAACCCCTCAAACGCCAGAGCCTCCCTGAGAGCTTCCAGGGCTTCGCCCCATGGACACCCACCAGGGGCTTCCCCTGGACACCCACCAGGGGCTTCCCCTGGACCCCACACCAGGGGCCATAAGACCGGCCCCTGGACCCCATCCGTTAAATTGTTTGAGCCTCCCTTAAGAGTTCATCCTGGCTGCGCTATTGGTAAGAAGCTACTAATCTCATGGATTAACATTCCATGGCCGCATACAAGTTTTGGCGGAGGGTTTTTGACATTTATACATATTCCTCATAAATCCGTCATTTTCGGAAAAAAACTCAGCTCTCAATGTTAAACATTGCTGCATATAAACGCAGACCGTTCCGGCTTTGGCAACAAGCCCCGCCCACACACCTTAGCTTGAGTTCGTTTACCGAGTTTGACCGAGGTCACATTACCAAAAGGCATCATCCAAATTGGTCAATGCACACAGTTTGATTGACAGGCCGGCACTAAGCATACAGACGAAATACACGCAACCGTCCTGCGCCAACGCGCTAGGCACGCGTACGCACGGGAGGCATGTTTGAGAGAAGGAACAAAACAGAAAATGTTTAAGGTTGAATTGTTTCCCGAAAAGCTCAGGATTATTTACTATTCAAAGTTTGGATGATTGAAAGCCTGTATACAACTCGGCGACAGAGTAAATGTGAAATTCTCCTTTGTTGTTGTTCCAAGGATTCTATTAAGGATTTTATTAAAATTACAACTCTTTCGGCTAATTTAATACCTGACTCTTCTTATTTTCTTACAAATTCAGATCGACAATGCTATGACACTGCGTAGTAAAGTCCTTGCTATTCAACATTTTGAAATAAAATAAAATACTGCCCAACCTCTCTCAACCTAGGCTTCGTTACTTCAAAAAAAACTTTTAACAATTACGCTTGTCTTAATATTGCTGATAATGTCTATAAAGTCTATAGTCTATAGTCTACTGATACTGTACTACACTACTTGACGACATACGAAGCATTCATGCAATACAAAAGAAAAAGGAGAAAACCCCATCAATATAATCCTACTATTTCACTAAATACTTAATCCACTTCAAGTCCACGTCATCATCACGACCAAGGTAAGGTTCGGAAGTTCTCTACACTCTTACTTCATCTTAAAAACTTCTAGATCTAAGTACTTCATCTGCAATTGAACTTGGGCTAGTTAGCGCCGTACGTTCAAGCAAAGGCGTACCGTATAAGGAAGCTTTGGTTAAGGGGGCAGAGGGGTTGGTTTGCCCGAAATTTTACAAAGTTATAAAACAAAAGTACCAATTTCAAATAATTTTGTTCTTCTTGCTGTTCCTGAGCTTCCCTTACTGTTTTGCCCAATTTTTGTTTCGATTCATTTTTCGTACACCTACACATTAAAGCGCCACTTGAGGCCATTTAACATGTGCTCAATGAATACGGACACATAGTTCACATCCTCTGAACTTATTTTGTAGAATACTTTACATATTTTTGACCACAACGGCAACCATGCTTTTTAATCCATAAATTAATACGAAAAACCGGAGTGGAATATTTCAAAATTGAAATTACAAACACAATACAAACAAGTTTTATGATATCATTCCCGTTAAAGTTGCTTTTTAGGTGTTCGGCATTGAGCCGAAAACCTATTGTTATTGTTAAGTTTTTTTTAGGTGTTCGGCATTGAGCCGAAAACCTATTGTTATTGTTAAGTTTTTTTTTAGGTGTTCGGCATTGAGCCGAAAACCTATTGTTATTGTTAAGTTTTTTTTTTTTTTTTTTTTTTAGGTGTTCGGCATTGAGCCGAAAACCTATTGTTATTGTTAAGTTTTTTTTTTTTTTTTTTTTTTTTTTTCCTCGTATTCTTATCAGCGAACCTTCTCCGTCGATTTTTAACAAAAGTAAAGCTTATATGAACTTGAAACTTTTCAGGAACATGATCCATAGTTAGTAGATGAAACCGCAACTTTTTTAGAATGATGACGTCATTGATGACGTCATTATGCTAAATAAACCATTAATAATTAGAAAATTCATATCTTGAGAACCAGAAAAGCTACGTACGAGATTCTTTCAAAACATAAAAGTTCTTGTAATGACCTTTAATTCTCGTGCACAACTTGACCTCATTTGACCTTTACTTCCGGTCGAAACCGGAAGTTCAAAATTTCAAAAATTCATATCCCAAGAACTGCTTATCATATTGACAAAATTTGAATCACAGTTTGAAGATCGGTTAGCCTGCTTAAACTTTTGTACAGACATAATACTGGTTTGACAATGTCTTCCGGCCGTAAAAGATGACGTCATTGATTGCGTCATTATATTAAATCAACGTTTAATATTTAAAAAATCCATATCTGAAGAACCGTTTATGTTACATACAAGATCTTTGCACCATATGAAAGCTTTTTGATTACTCTACAAATCTTACAGTGTGTGACCCCATTTGACCTTGACTTCCGGTCGAAACCGGAAGTTAATATGTCATTTTTCCAAAAAAATCATATTTCAATAAAAAACAGGCTATAGTAATAACCATTACTTCATCTGCAAACACTTTAACCAGTCTACATGTTTTTCAGAAAGTGTGACCCCATTTGACCTTGACTTCCGGTTTAAACCGGAAGTTGAAGTTTAAGTATAAAAAAATTCATAGGTCATTAACCAAACGAGGTACAGTCTTGAAACTTACTTTTACCTTCAACTTTACCGTGCAGTAAACTGCATTGTCTTTTCTGGATGATGACGTCATTGATGACGTCATTACAATAAATCAACGTTTAATATTTCAAAAATTTATATCTGAAGAACCGTAAATGATACATACTAGATATTTGCGCCATATAAAAGCTCTTCAATTACTCTGCACATCTTACACAATTTGTGACCCCATTATTTGACCTTGACTTCCGGTCGAAACAGGAAGTTGAATTTTTTTTTTCAAAAATATTATTTTTCAATAACAAACAGAATTCATTAATAATCATTACTTCATCTGAAAGCTCGTTAACATTTCTAAAATTGTGTTGAAGATGTGACCCTATTTGACCCTTACTTCCGGTTGAAACGGATGTTGAAATGTCACAGATAGTAAATTCATAATTCATCAACTGAACGTGATACAGACTTGAAACTTACTGTTGCCTTAGACATTACTGTGTAGATGAAACTGGATTATTTTCGGATTATGACATCATTGATGAAGTCATATTAAATCAACGTTTAATGTTTAAAAAAATCATTTGGGGGATCATAAAAGTTACACACGAGATATTTGCTCCATATGCAAGCCCTTGAAATACTGTACAACTATCGCAGAGTGTGACCCCATTTGAACCATAGTTCATGTCAAAACCGGAAGTTGGAGTTTCATATGACTGACCTTCATGCCTAAAGATCAACACAAGGTACAAATAAAAATTTTGCCCATCAGCACAGCATACAATATTGACCTTGTTTTCAATGACGCAATCACTTTATTACGTTCCAGCCGAACACCGTGAGTTTGTTCACAAACTCTCATTTTTTTTTTTTTTTTTCCTCGTATTCTTATCAGCGAACCTTCTCCGTCGATTTTTAACAAAAGTAAAGCTTATATGAACTTGAAACTTATCAGGAACATGAACCATAGTTAGTAGATGAAACCGCAACTTTTTTAGAATGATGACGTCATTGATGACGTCATTATGCTAAATAAACCATTAATAATTAGAAAATTCATATCTTGAGAACCAGAAAAGCTATGTACGAGATTCTTTCAAAACATAAAAGTTCTTGTGATGACCTTTAATTGTCGTGCACAACTTGACCTCATTTGACCTTTACTTCCGGTCGAAACCGGAAGTTCAAAATTTCAAAAATTCATATCCCAAGAACTGCTTATCATATTGACAAAATTTGAATCACAGTTTCAAGATCGGTTAGCCTGCTTAAACTTTTGTACAGACATAATACTGGTTTGACAATGTCTTCCGGCCGTAAAAGATGACGTCATTGATTGCGTCATTATATTAAATCAACGTTTAATATTTAAAAAATCCATATCTGAAGAACCGTTTATGTTACATACAAGATCTTTGCACCATATGAAAGCTTTTTGATTACTCTACAAATCTTACAGTGTGTGACCCCATTTGACCTTGACTTCCGGTCGAAACCGGAAGTTAATATGTCATTTTTCCAAAAAAATCTGATTTCAATAAAAAACAGGCTATAGTAATAACCATTACTTCATCTGAAAACACTTTAACCAGTCTACATGTTTTACAGAAAGTGTGACCCCATTTGACCTTGACTTCCGGTTGAAACCGGAAGTTGAAGTTTAAGTATAAAAAAATTCATAGGTCATTAACCAAACGAGGTACAGTCTTGAAACTTACTTTTACCTTCAACTTTACCGTGCAGTAAACTGCATTGTCTTTTCTGGATGATGACGTCATTGATGACGTCATTACAATAAATCAACGTTTAATATTTCAAAAATTCATATCTGAAGAACCGTAAATGATACATACAAGATATTTGCGCCATATAAAAGCTCTTCAATTACTCTGCACATCTTACACAGTTTGTGACCCCATTTGACCTTGACTTCCGGTCGAAACAGGAAGTTGAAATTTTTTTTTCAAAAAGATTATTTTTCAATAACAAAACAGAATTCATTAATAATCATTACTTCATCTGAAAGCTCGTTAACAATTCTAAAATTGTGTTGAAAATGTGACCCCATTTGACCCTTACTTCCGGTTGAAACGGATGTTGAAATGTCACAGATAGTAAATTCATAATTCATCAACTGAACGTGATACAGACTTGAAACTTACTGTTGCCTTAGACATTACTGTGTAGATGAAACTGGATTATTTTCGGATTATGACATCATTGATGAAGTCATATTAAATCAACGTTTAATGTTTAAAAAAATCATTTGGGGGATCATAAAAGTTACACACGAGATATTTGCTCCATATGCAAGCCCTTGAAATACTGTACAACTATCGCAGAATGTGACCCCATTTGAACCATAGTTCATGTCAAAACCGGAAGTTGGAGTTTCATATGACTGACCTTCATGCCTAATTTTTTAGGTGTTCGGCATTGAGCCGAAAACCTATTGTTATTGTTAAGTTTTTTTTTTTTAGGTGTTCGGCATTGAGCCGAAAACCTATTGTTATTGTTAAGTTTTTTTTTTTTTTTTTTTTTAGGTGTTCGGCTTTTTTTTAGGTGTTCGGCATTGAGCCGAAAACCTATTGTTATTGTTAAGTTTTTTTTTTTAGGTGTTCGGCATTGAGCCGAAAACCTATTGTTATTGTTAAGTTTTTTTTTTTTGTTTTTTTTTTTCCTCGTATTCTTATCAGCGAACCTTCTCCGTCGATTTTTAACAAAAGTAAAGCTTATATGAACTTGAAACTTATCAGGAACATGAACCATAGTTAGTAGATGAAACCGCAACTTTTTTAGAATGATGACGTCATTGATGACGTCATTATGCTAAATAAACCATTAATAATTAGAAAATTCATATCTTGAGAACCAGAAAAGCTACGTACGAGATTCTTTCAAAACATAAAAGTTCTTGTAATGACCTTTAATTGTTGTGCACAACTTGACCTCATTTGACCTTTACTTCCGGTCGAAACCGGAAGTTCAAAATTTCAAAAATCATATCTCAAGAACTGCTAATGATATTGTCAAAATTTGAATGACAGTTTGAAGATCGGTTAGCCTGCTCAAACATTTGCACAGACATAATACCAGTTTGACATTGTCTTCTGGCCGTAAAAGATGACGTCATTGATTGCGTCATTATATTAAATCAACGTTTAATATTTAAAAAATCCATATCTGAAGAACCGTATATGTTACATACAAGATCTTTGCACCATATGAAAGCTTTTCGATTACTCTACAAATCTTACACAGTTTGTGACCCCATTTGACCTTGACTTCCGGTCGAAACCGGAAGTTAAAATGTCATTTTTCCAAAAAATCCTATTTCAATAAAAAAACAGGCTATAGTAATAACCATTACTTCATCTGCAAACACTTTAACCAGTCTACATGTCTTACAGAAAGTGTGACCCCATTTGACCTTTACTTCCGGTCGAAACCGGAAGTTGAAGTTAACATATAAAAAGATTCATAGGTCATTAACTAAACGAGGTACAGTCTTGAAACTTACTATTACCTTCAACTTTACTGTGCAGTAAACTGCGCTGTTTTTTCTGGATGATGACGTCATCGATGACGTCATTACAATAAATCAACGTTTAATATTTCAAAAATTCATATCTGAAGAACCGTAAATGATACATACAAGATCTTTGCACCATATAAAAGATCTTCAATTACTCTGCCCATCTTACACAGTTTGTGACCCCATTTGACCTTGACTTCCGGTCGAAAGAGGAAGTTGAAATTTTATTTTTCTAAAAGATTATTTTTCAATAACAAAACAGAATTCATTAATAATCATTACTTCATCTGAAAGCTCGTTAACCATTCTAAATATTGTGTTGAAGATGTGACCCTATTTGACCCTTACTTCCGGTTAAATTATTTGAAAAATCATATCTTCAAAACCATAGCTACGTCACAACGAAATTGTTACACGAGGTCGAAAAAAAATTATTTTGCTATCTCAAAAACTAAAGCATCTACGGACTTGATACTTATTACATACTTAGACCACAGTGTGTATATGACAAAGCAAAATTTTGGGAATGATGACGTCATCGATGACGTCATTACATTAAATTGAAGTTTTATACTAAAATAATCATATCTTAAGAATAATACATGCTACATACATGATCTTTACACCATATGAAAGGTCTTGAAGTACTAAACAAATCTTACACAGGGTGTGACCCCATTTGACCTTCACTTCCGGTCGAAACCGGAAGTAGTAGTTTTGTTATGAAAAATCAATTCTGAATTACGTAAATTTGTATATTAATTGTATAACTTAATTTTAAAGCCCCTCGACGATTCTACAAATATTTACAAAGTGTGACCTCATTTGACCTTCACTTCCGGTCGAAACCGGAAGTATAAGTTTGTACTACAAAAATATGTACCTTATTAATGAAACGTGGTACATTAATAATCGTTACATCAATTTAAAGCTCTCTGACAATTCTAGATACCATGCACAAGGTGTGACCCCATTTGACCTTTAGTTCCTGTCAAACCGGAAGTTGAAGTTTCATATGACAAACCTTCATGAATAAAGATAAAAAAGTACAACTAAATATTTCGCCCGTCAGCATAGCACAAATAGACAAGAAACGTGCACACAATATTGACCTTAAAATTTTCAATTACGTAATTAAGCCGAACACCGTGAGTTTGTCCACAAACTCTAAATCTCTAGTTTTTTTTTTTTTTTTCCTCGTATTCTTATCAGCGAACCTTCTCCGTCGATTTTTAACAAAAGTAAAGCTTATATGAACTTGAAACTTATCAGGAACATGAACCATAGTTAGTAGATGAAACCGCAACTTTTTTAGAATGATGACGTCATTGATGACGTCATTATGCTAAATAAACCATTAATAATTAGAAAATTCATATCTTGAGAACCAGAAAAGCTACGTACGAGATTCTTTCAAAACATAAAAGTTCTTGTAATGACCTTTAATTGTCGTGCACAACTTGACCTCATTTGACCTTTACTTCCGGTCGAAACCGGAAGTTCAAAATTTCAAAAAATCATATCTCAAGAACTGCTAATGATATTGTCAAAATTTGAATGACAGTTCGAAGATCGGTTAGCCTGCTCAAACTTTTGCACAGACATAATACCAGTTTGACATTGTCTTCTGGCCGTAAAAGATGACGTCATTGATTGCGTCATTATATTAAATCAACGTTTAATATTTAAAAAATCCATATCTGAAGAACCGTATATGTTACATACAAGATCTTTGCACCATATGAAAGCTTTCGATTACTCTACAAATCTTACACAGTGTGTGACCCCATTTGACCTTGACTTCCGGTCGAAACCGGATGTTAAAATGTCATTTTTCCAAAAAATCCTATTTCAATAAAAAACAGGCTATAGTAATAACCATTACTTCATCTGCAAACACTTTAACCAGTCTACATGTCTTACAGAAAGTGTGACCCCATTTGACCTTGACTTCCGGTCGAAACCGGAAATTGAAGTTTAAGTATAAAACAATTCATAGGTCTTTAACTAAACGAGGTACAGTCTTGAAACTTATTATTACCTTCAACTTTAACGTGCAGTAAACTGCATTGTCTTTTCTGGATGATGACGTCATTGATTACGTCATTACAATAAATCAACGTTTAATATTTCAAAAATTCATATCTGAAGAACCGTAAATGATACGTACAAGATGCTTGCACGATATAAAAGCTCTTCAATTACTATGCACTTCTTACACAGTTTGTGACCCCATTTGACCTTGACTTCCGGTCGAAACAATATTGACCTTAAAATTACGTAATTAAGCCGAACACCGTGAGTTTGTCCACAAACTCTAAATTTCTAGTTTTTTTTTTTTTTTTTTCCTCGTATTCTTATCAGCGAACCTTCTCCGTCGATTTTTAACAAAAGTAAAGCTTATATGAACTTGAAACTTATCAGGAACATGAACCATAGTTAGCAGATGAAACCGCAACTTTTTTAGAATGATGACGTCATTGATGACGTCATTATGCTAAATAAACCATTAATAATTAGAAAATTCATATCTTGAGAACCAGAAAAGCTACGTACGAGATTCTTTCAAAACATAAAAGTTCTTGTAATGACCTTTAATTGTCGTGCACAACTTGACCTCATCTGACCTTTACTTCCGGTCGAAACCGGAAGTTCAAAATTTCAAAAATTCATATCCCAAGAACTGCTTATCATATTGACAAAATTTGAATGACAGTTTGAAGATCAGTTAGCCTGCTTAAACTTTTGTACAGACATAATACTGGTTTGACAATGTCTTCCGGCCGTAAAAGATGACGTCATTGATTGCGTCATTATATTAAATCAACGTTTAATATTTAAAAAATCCATATCTGAAGAACCGTTTATGTTACATACAAGATCTTTGCACCATATGAAAGCTTTTCGATTACTCTACAAATCTTACACAGTGTGTGACCCCATTTGACCTTGACTTCCGGTCGAAACCGGAAGTTAAAATGTCATTTTTCCAAAAAATCCTATTTCAATAAAAAACAGGCTATAGTAATAACCATTACTTCATCTGCAAACACTTTAACCAGTCTACATGTCTTACAGAAAGTGTGACCCCATTTGACCTTTACTTCCGGTCGAAACCGGAAGTTGAAGTTAACATATAAAAAGATTCATAGGTCATTAACTAAACGAGGTACAGTCTTGAAACTTACTATTACCTTCAACTTTACTGTGCAGTAAACTGCACTGTTTTTTCTGGATGATGACGTCATCGATGACGTCATTACAATAAATCAACGTTTAATATTTCAAAAATTCATATCTGAAGAACCGTAAATGATACATACAAGATCTTTGCACCATATCAAAGATCTTCAATTACTCTGCACATCTTACACAGTTTGTGACCCCATTTGACCTTGACTTCCGGTCGAAAGAGGAAGTTGAAATTTTTTTTCAAAAAGATTATTTTTCAATAACAAAACAGAATTCATTAATAATCATTACTTCATCTGAAAGCTCGTTAACCATTCTAAAAATTGTGTTGAAGATGTGACCCTATTTGACCCTTACTTCCGGTTGAAACGGATAATTTTTTTTCTGGGCTTTCTTAGTCGTCGAAACTTGTCCACAAATTTTTTCAAAAAGTTAAGCTTGTATGAACTTGAAACTTACCATGTACAAACATATTAGTGAGTGGATGATACAGAAACTTTTTTTGGAATGATGACGTCATTGATGACGTCATGACGTTAAATAAACGTTAAATAATTCAAAAATTTAATAATTCAAGAACGGCAAATGCTACATTCAAAATCTTTAATGCATATGAAAGGTCTTGTGATGTGGGACAAATTGTATGCACACCGTGACCCCATTTGACCTTTACTTCCGGTAGAAACCGGAAGTTAAAGTTAAAGTTCATGTTATTTGGGGCTCTAAAGCCTAAGTGATTAAAAATATCAACTAACTTTCAATGAATAATATTTTCTTTAGCTCAAGAGCAATCTAGAAATGTGACACGTGACGTCATAGCTACGTCACAACGAAACTGATACACGAGGTCGAAAAAAAAATTATTTTGCTATCTCAAAAACTAAAGCATGTACGGACTTGATACTTACTACATACTTAGACCACAGTGTGTATATGACAAAGCAAAATTTTGGGAATGATGACGTCATCGATGACGTCATTACATTAAATTGAAGTTTTATACTAAAATAATCATATTTTAAGAATTATACATGCTACATACATGATCTTTACACCATATGAAAGGTCTTGAAGTACTAAACAAATCTTACACAGGGTGTGACCCCATTTGACCTTCACTTCCGGTCGAAACCGGAAGTAGTAGTTTTGTTATGAAAAATCGATTCTGAATTACGTAAATTTGTATATTAATTGTATAACTTAATTTTAAAGCCCCTCGACGATTCTACAAATATTTACAAAGTGTGACCTCATTTGACCTTCACTTCCGGTCGAAACCGGAAGTATAAGTTTGTACTACAAAAATATGTACCTTATTAATGAAACGTGGTACATTAATAATCGTTACATCAATTTAAAGCTCTCTGACAAATCTAGATACCATGCACAAGGTGTGACCCCATTTGACCTTTAGTTCCTGTCAAACCGGAAGTTGAAGTTTCATATGACAAACCTTCATGAATAAAGATAAAAAAGTACAACTAAATATTTCGCCCGTCAGCATAGCACAAATAGACAAGAAACGTGCACATAATATTGACCTTAAAATTTTCAATTATGTAATTAAGCCGAACACCGTGAGTTTGTCCACAAACTCTAAATCTCTAGTTTTTTTTTTTTTTTTTTTTTTTCCTCGTATTCTTATCAGCGAACCTTCTCCGTCGATTTTTAACAAAAGTAAAGCTTATATGAACTTGAAACTTATCAGGAACATGAACCATAGTTAGTAGATGAAACCGCAACTTTTTTAGAATGATGACGTCATTGATGACGTCATTATGCTAAATAAACCATTAATAATTAGAAAATTCATATCTTGAGAACCAGAAAAGCTACGTACGAGATTCTTTCAAAACATAAAAGTTCTTGTAATGACCTTTAATTGTCGTGCACAACTTGACCTCATTTGACCTTTACTTCCGGTCGAAACCGGAAGTTCAAAATTTCAAAAATCATATCTCAAGAACTGCTAATGATATTGTCAAAATTTGAATAACAGTTTGAAGATCGGTTAGCCTGCTCAAACTTTTGCACAGACATAATACCAGTTTGACATTGTCTTCTGGCCGTAAAAGATGACGTCATTGATTGCGTCATTATATTAAATCAAAGTTTAATATTTAAAAAATCCATATCTGAAGAACCGTATATGTTACATACACGATCTTTGCACTATATGAAAGCTTTTCGATTACTCTACAAATCTTACACAGTGTGTGACCCCATTTGACCTTGACTTCCGGTCGAAACCGGAAGTTAAAATGTCATTTTTCCAAAAAATCCTATTTCAATAAAAAACAGGCTATAGTAATAACCATTACTTCATCTGCAAACACTTTAACCAGTCTACATGTCTTACAGAAAGTGTGACCCCATTTGACCTTTACTTCCGGTCGAAACCGGAAGTTGAAGTTAACATATAAAAAGATTCATAGGTCATTAACTAAACGAGGTACAGTCTTGAAACTTACTATTACCTTCAACTTTACTGTGCAGTAAACTGCACTGTTTTTTCTGGATGATGACGTCATCGATGACGTCATTACAATAAATCAACGTTTAATATTTCAAAAATTCATATCTGAAGAACCGTAAATGATACATACAAGATCTTTGCACCATATCAAAGATCTTCAATTACTCTGCACATCTTACACAGTTTGTGACCCCATTTGACCTTGACTTCCGGTCGAAAGAGGAAGTTGAAATTTTATTTTTCAAAAAGATTATTTTTCAATAACAAAACAGAATTCATTAATAATCATTACTTCATCTGAAAGCTCGTTAACCATTCTAAAAATTGTGTTGAAGATGTGACCCTATTTGACCCTTACTTCCGGTTGAAACGGATAAATTTTTAGGTGTTCGGCCAGCAGCCGAAAACCTATTGTTATTGTTCTGTTTTTTTTTTTTTTTTTTTAGGTGTTCGGCCAGCAGCCGAAAACCTATTGTTATTGTTCTGTTTTTTTAGGTGTTCGGCCAGCAGCCGAAAACCTATTGTTATTGTTCTGTTTTTTTTTTTGTTTTTTTTTTCTGGGCTTTCTTAGTCGTCGAAACTTGTCCAGAAATTTTCTCAAAAAGTTAAGCTTGTATGAACTTGAAACTTACCATGTACAAACATATTAGTGAGTGGATGATACAGAAACTTTTTTGGAATGATGACGTCATTGATGACGTCATGACGTTAAATAAACGTTAAATAATTCAAAAATTTAATAACTCAAGAACGGCAAATGCTACATTCAAAATATTTAATGCATATGAAAGGTCTTGTGATGTGGGACAAATTGTATGCACACCGTGACCCCATTTGACCTTTACTTCCGGTAGAAACCGGAAGTTAAAGTTAAAGTTCATGTTATTTGGGGCTCTAAAGCCTAAGTGATTAAAAATATCAACTAACTTTCAATGAATAATATTTTCTTTAGCTCAAGAGCAATCTAGAAATGTGATATATGACGTCATAGCTACGTCACAACGAAATTGATACACGAGGTCGAAAAAAAAATTATTTTGCTATCTCAAAAACTAAAGCATGTACGGACTTGATACTTACTACATACTTAGACCACAGTGTGTATATGACAAAACAAAATTTTGGGAATGATGACGTCATCGATGACGTCATTACATTAAATTGAAGTTTTATACTAAAATAATCATATCTTAAGAATAATACATGCTACATACATGATCTTTACACCATATGAAAGGTCTTGAAGTACTAAACAAATCTTACACAGGGTGTGACCCCATTTGACCTTCACTTCCGGTCGAAACCGGAAGTAGTAGTTTTGTTATGAAAAATCGATTCTGAATTACGTAAATTTGTATATTAATTGTATAACTTAATTTTAAAGCCCCTCGACGATTCTACAAATATTTACACAGTGTGACCTCATTTGACCTTCACTTCCGGTCGAAACCGGAAGTATAAGTTTGTACTACAAAAATATGTACCTTATTAATGAAACGTGGTACATTAATAATCGTTACATCAATTTAAAGCTCTCTGACAATTCTAGATACCATGCACAAGGTGTGACCCCATTTGACCTTTAGTTCCTATCAAACCGGAAGTTGAAGTTTCATATGACAAACCTTCATGAATAAAGATAAAAAAGTACAACTAAATATTTCGCCCGTCAGCATAGCACAAATAGACAAGAAACGTGCACACAATATTGACCTTAAAATTTTCAATTACGTAATTAAGCCGAACACCGTGAGTTTGTCCACAAACTCTAAATCTCTAGTGTTTGTTTGTTTTTTTCTGGGCTTTCTTAGTCGTCGAAACTTGTCCACAAATTTTCTCAAAAAGTTAAGCTTGTATGAACTTGAAACTTACCATGTACAAACATATTAGTGAGTGGATGATACAGAAACTTTTTTGGAATGATGACGTCATTGATGACGTCATGACGTTAAATAAACGTTAAATAATTCAAAAATTTAATAACTCAAGAACGGCAAATGCTACATTCAAAATCTTTAATGCATATGAAAGGTCTTGTGATGTGGGACAAATTGTATGCACACCGTGACCCCATTTGACCTTTACTTCCGGTAGAAACCGGAAGTTAAAGTTAAAGTGCATGTTATTTGGGGCTCTAAAGCCTAAGTGATTAAAAATATCAACTAACTTTCAATGAATAATTA
This sequence comes from Marthasterias glacialis, assembly GCA_911728455.2. Lineage (NCBI taxonomy): Eukaryota > Metazoa > Echinodermata > Asteroidea > Forcipulatida > Asteriidae > Marthasterias > Marthasterias glacialis. The sequence continues at coordinate 6,735,391 of OU452240.1, forward strand.
TTTTCTTTAGCTCAAGAGCAATCTAGAAATGTAATATATGACGTCATAGCTACGTCACAACGAAATTGATACACGAGGTCGAAAAAAAAATTATTTTGCTATCTCAAAAACTAAAGCATGTACGGACTTGATACTTACTACATACTTAGACCACAGTGTGTATATGACAAAGCAAAATTTTGGGAATGATGACGTCATCGATGACGTCATTACATTAAATTGAAGTTTTATACTAAAATGATCATATCTTAAGAATAATACATGCTACATACATGATCTTTACACCATATGAAAGGTCTTGAAGTACTAAACAAATCTTACACAGGGTGTGACCCCATTTGACCTTCGCTTCCGGTCGAAACCGGAAGTAGTAGTTTTGTTATGAAAAATCGATTCTGAATTACGTAAATTTGTATATTAATTGTATAACTTAATTTTAAAGCCCCTCGACGATTCTACAAATATTTACAAAGTGTGACCTCATTTGACCTTCACTTCCGGTCGAAACCGGAAGTATAAGTTTGTACTACAAAAATATGTACCTTATTAATAAAACGTGGTACATTAATAATCGTTACATCAATTTAAAGCTCTCTGACAATTCTAGATACCATGCACAAGGTGTGACCCCATTTGACCTTTAGTTCCTGTCAAACCGGAAGTTGAAGTTTCATATGACAAACCTTCATGAATAAAGATAAAAAAGTACAACTAAATATTTCGCCCGTCAGCATAGCACAAATAGACAAGAAACGTGCACACAATATTGACCTTAAAATTTTCAATTACGTAATTAAGCCGAACACCGTGAGTTTGTCCACAAACTCTAAATCTCTAGTTTTTTTTTTTTTTTCCTCGTATTCTTATCAGCGAACCTTCTCCGTCGATTTTTAACAAAAGTAAAGCTTACATGAACTTGAAACTTATCAGGAACATGAACCATAGTTAGTAGATGAAACCGCAACTTTTTTAGAATGATGACGTCATTGATGACGTCATTATGCTAAATAAACCATTAATAATTAGAAAATTCATATCTTGAGAACCAGAAAAGCTACGTACGAGATTCTTTCAAAACATAAAAGTTCTTGTAATGACCTTTAATTGTCGTGCACAACTTGACCTCATTTGACCTTTACTTCCGGTCGAAACCGGAAGTTCAAAATTTCAAAAAATCATATCTCAAGAACTGCTAATGATATTGTCAAAATTTGAATGACAGTTTGAAGATCGGTTAGCCTGCTTAAACTTTTGTACAGACATAATACTGGTTTGACAATGTCTTCCGGCCGTACAAGATGACGTCATTGATTGCGTCATTATATTAAATCAACGTTTAATATTTAAAAAATCCATATCTGAAGAACCGTTTATGTTACAAACAAGATCTTTGCACCATATGAAAGCTTTTCGATTACTCTACAAATCTTACACAGTGTGTGACCCCATTTGACCTTGACTTCCGGTCGAAACCGGAAGTTAAAATGTCATTTTTCCAAAAAATCCTATTTCAATAAAAAACAGGCTATAGTAATAACCATTACTTCATCTGCAAACACTTTAACCAGTCTACATGTCTTACAGAAAGTGTGACCCCATTTGACCTTTACTTCCGGTCGAAACCGGAAGTTGAAGTTAACAAATAAAAAGATTCATAGGTCATTAACTAAACGAGGTACAGTCTTGAAACTTACTATTACCTTCAACTTTACTGTGCAGTAAACTGCACTGTTTTTTCTGGATGATGACGTCATCGATGACGTCATTACAATAAATCAACGTTTAATATTTCAAAAATTCATATCTGAAGAACCGTAAATGATACATACAAGATCTTTGCACCATATAAAAGATCTTCAATTACTCTGCACATCTTACACAGTTTGTGACCCCATTTGACCTTGACTTCCGGTCGAAAGAGGAAGTTGAAATTTTATTTTTCAAAAAGATTATTTTTCAATAACAAAACAGAATTCATTAATAATCATTACTTCATCTGAAAGCTCGTTAACCATTCTAAAAATTGTGTTGAAGATGTGACCCTATTTGACCCTTACTTCCGGTTGAAACGGATGTTGAAATGTCACAGATAGTAAATTCATAATTCATCAACTAAACGTGATACAGACTTGAAACTTACTGTTGCCTTAGACATTACTGTGTAGATGAAACTGGATTATTTTCGGATTATGACATCATCGATGACGTCATTATATTAAATCAACGTTTAATGTTTCAAAAAATCTTATTTGGGGGATCATAAAAGTTACACAGGAGATTTTTGCACCATATGCAAGCCCTTGAAATACTGTACAACTATCGCAGAGTGTGACCCCATTTGACCCATAGTTCATGTCAAAACCGGAAGTTGAAGTTTCATATGACTGACCTTCATGCCTAAAGATCAACACAAGGTACAAATAAATATTTTGCCCATCAGCACAGCACACAATATTGTCCTTGTTTTCAATGACGCAATCACTTTATTACGTTCCAGCCGAACACCGTGAGTTTGTTCACAAACTCTCAATCTCTAGTTTTTTTTGTTTTTTTTTTCCTCGTATTCTTATCAGCGAACCTTCTCCGTCGATTTTTAACAAAAGTAAAGCTTATATGAACTTGAAACTTATCAGGCACATGAACCATAGTTAGTAGATGAAACCGCAACTTTTTTAGAATGATGACGTCATTGATGACGTCATTATGCTAAATAAACCATTAATAATTAGAAAATTCATATCTTGAGAACCAGAAAAGCTACGTACGAGATTCTTTCAAAACATAAAAGTTCTTGTAATGACCTTTAATTGTCGTGCACAACTTGACCTCATTTGACCTTTACTTCCGGTCGAAACCGGAAGTTCAAAATTTCAAAAATTCATATCCCAAGAACTGCTTATCATATTGACAAAATTTGAATGACAGTTTGAAGATCGGTTAGCCTGCTTAAACTTTTGTACAGACATAATACCAGTTTGACAATGTCTTCCGGCCGTAAAAGATGACGTCATTGATTGCGTCATTATATTAAATCAACGTTTAATATTTAAAAAATCCATATCTGAAGAACCGTTTATGTTACATACAAGATCTTTGCACCATATAAAGCTTTTTGATTACTCTACAAATCTTACAGTGTGTGACCCCATTTGACCTTGACTTCCGGTCGAAACCGGAAGTTCATATGTCATTTTTCCAAAAAAATCATATTTCAATAAAAAACAGGCTATAGTAATAACCATTACTTCATCTGAAAACACTTTAACCAGTCTACATGTTTTACAGAAAGTGTGACCCCATTTGACCTTGACTTCCGGTTGAAACCGGAAGTTGAAGTTTAAGTATAAAAAAATTCATAGGTCATTAACCAAACGAGGTACAGTCTTGAAACATACTTTTACCTTCAACTTTACCGTGCAGTAAACTGCATTGTCTTTTCTGGATGATGACGTCATTGATGACGTCATTACAATAAATCAACGTTTAATATTTCAAAAATTCATATCTGAAGAACCGTAAATGATACATACAAGATTTTTGCGCCATATAAAAGCTCTTCAATTACTCTGCACATCTTACACAGTTTGTGACCCCATTTGACCTTGACTTCAGGTCGAAACAGGAAGTTGAAATTTTTTTTTCAAAAAGATTATGTTTCAATAACAAAACAGAATTCATTAATAATCATTACTTCATCTGAAAGCTCGTTAACAATTCTAAAATTGTGTTGAAGATGTGACCCCATTTGACCCTTACTTCCGGTTGAAACGGATGTTGAAATGTCACAGATAGTAAATTCATAATTCATCAACTGAACGTGATACAGACTTGAAACTTACTGTTGCCTTAGACATTACTGTGTAGATGAAACTGGATTATTTTCGGATTATGACATCATTGATGAAGTCATATTAAATCAACGTTTAATGTTTAAAAAAATCATTTGGGGGATCATAAAAGTTACACACGAGATATTTGCTCCATATGCAAGCCCTTGAAATACTGTACAACTATCGCAGAGTGTGACCCCATTTGAACCATAGTTCATGTCAAAACCGGAAGTTGGAGTTTCATATGACTGACCTTCATGCCTAAAGATCAACACAAGGTACAAATAAAAATTTTGCCCATCAGCACAGCATACAATATTGACCTTGTTTTCAATGACGCAATCACTTTATTACGTTCCAGCCGAACACCGTGAGTTTGTTCACAAACTCTAAATCTCTAGTCTTTTCATGCATTCGTATTAAAACGATTTTGCTTCTTCAGTTGAAACCGTCACTCTATTTCACTTTGAGGTTTGCGAATTTATGTGGCATCATATTTTATTAAGCTTTTAAGGCGTTCTTTTTAGCCATGCGAGACGGCATTCAAGTAGAGTAGGCGCAACTAGCGATTTTTTGCGATAAAATAAGCTGCTGCGAATTTGAATGATGTTCGAGTGGATTGTTAAATTGAATAGTTACCTTTTTAAATCGCAAGGCACAAAAGAACATTGCGTACACATTGAATGAAATCGAATGACTGTTTTGAAGAGCTTTCAATTTCAGGCGAAGTAGCATAACGAGACGTTTACATTGGCTGGTCACTCGTCGAAAATGACCAAGAAAACCTATTATTATCCCAGATAACGATATAAAATATATCCGGAAACTTGTTTAAGTTAATACTCAGTAACAGTACAAGTACACAATGATAGCATTATGGCACAGTAATGTTAATGACTAGCTTTACTTTACAGTTCTACAAAATACAAAAACTATTTCAAAACAGTATATGAAATCATCTAAGGGCCATGTCACACGGGGCAATTTTTACGGGCAACTTGGAGGCAACCAACTGCACCGTATGCAGAAGAAACACTCTGGGAGCACAGGAGTTATTTTTCTAACAATGTCTTACAATCCTCAAGAAAATTAGGTGAATATTCAAATGTGATTACCTTTTCTTGTTGGAGATTGCCTGGAACTGGTTGCCTGTAAATTGCCTCGTGTGACATGGCCCTTACGTATATCAAAACAAAAATGAAATATTTCTCTGAATTTTTTTTTTGTGAAAACCCAAACAATTTTGACTTAGAGCTCTACGAAATTAACCTCTCTCAGATTATTAACATTGGGAGCATTCATAATCATCTCAGAAATACATGTTTAAATAACTACAAATTCAGTTCTATGACACGTCTCTTTTTACAAAAGCTAAAGGAAAAAGAGAAAAGACTATATGCCATATATACCAATTAAAGTAATACACCAAAATTTGTAACTTAATTATTGATTTATTAATTCTGGTTGTAAAGCCAAAGGTACTCAGAATGCGATCTTAATCACTGTATTAAAAATGTACGAAGAGTAATTTACAAAAATATGCAAATTGGAAGGTTTGAGCACGCCTTTGAACACTGAGGACACACATGGTGCCCCTACAGTGATAAAACAAATCTCCACATATCTTCATGCTGAGCAAAGTTTTGATTTGTTAAGATATTAAATTATGGGCAAATAAAATTTGCTGTAACAAATTCCTCAGCAACCAAACGGACCTGTTGATAAAGACTCAGCGCAGGTTGAAACGTCAGGCTATTGACGATATTAATTAAATGATATTACGCTTTGATACAAATATAATTATAGTTTTATACTTTGATAAAAGAAGGAATCGAAATTGTCAAGTCCGAAAGAACATTTTGAGTCACAATTATCGGAAATTAATGTTTAGAGACAATGGAAGATATAGAATTGAGTCAAGGTTTGAGTCGTTAAAATACTGTAAATATTTAGCCGTATTAAAATGTTGAATGAGTTTACAGAAGGCATGTGTTATATAATTATATTGAAACAAACGATTCTTAAAAACGGTTTTCTGTTTCTTTAGAGATAATATAACAATACAATGAATCATTATTATGGTGTTATTAATAAAACACATGAGTGAAAGCCACAGATGTGGCTGAAATAACCTAGATAAGATAATAATAGGATGTTTTTAATTGCCCGCTTCATAAACTCTGGCGTCAGCGGGGAGGTTAAAAAATAATCCACATTTTACCAAATATGGTCATAATTTTTTTCCAATGGGCCAATAAGGCCAAGATTCCATGTAATCCTCACCCCTGGTACACCCCACAAGCCTGTAGACTCCCATTGGCCAGACCCTAACCACTGCGGAGTAAGGAGTGTTGAAAGACAGCAGCCACCTGTCACAGTGTAGTAATTGATTGACCTTGTGCTAAGGATCCTTGGCACAGGGCGATATGCAATTTGTGTAAACAGCTTGTGCGGCACGTGGATCTTAAATAACACAAGTCTAAGTCTTGGCTGGCACTCCAATTCACCCCCACAGTGATTTATAATGGCTTTGGGCTTGCAGGGTGGGTTATTGACCTTAAAGACAGGGTGGACGAAATTTTTTCCTCCTGGATCAAGGGAAGTTTTTGATTAATGTGGTTGCGCTGAGGGTAAAACAAGAATACAGTAATGTGACTTCCATTGGCTTCCATTGGCTGTAAACCTTGTCTACAATATAAATTTTTTACACACATCGGTGAAAGGCAAATTGAAATTTATATTCATTCCCCCGATGCAATATTGACATCTATCTACTTGTCTACAATATTAAATAGCATAAATTTAAAAATATCCAAAGTGTAATTTACAACTAGTTTTAATGACTATTAGATAATGACTATTACAGTTTTAACAAAGAGATCATGTCTACACAGTTTAATGTGAGTACTGAGAACTGTTTGTGGACTTTTATTATAAATGAGGAAAACGTGAATTCTGGCAATTGAATAGTATAATACGAAAAGAGAAGTAGGCCATAGTTTTGACAGCAAGAGGGCGCAAAACTAATTCCGTCTTGAAAGTACACAAATAATTCAAAACATTAAAAATATAAATTTTCCAAGCAAATATCTTACACCGATTAACATTGTAAAAACTGTCAATAAAATAAAACCTACAAAGTTGTATATTATAGCTGCTTTATTAGAAGTCTAATTGCATCTGGTTTACCGCACTATTTATATGGGTTGACCCCAATCTACCCCCAAAGGGCGCCTTCTTGCACAGTCAAAAATAAGGCCCGTTTACCATTAGTTTTACAAAACCACACGTTAAATAAGTGAAGATGGATAATGACAATTACGGTTTTAACATAGAGACCATTTCTACACAGTTGCATGGGTACCGAGAACATGTGTCTTGACTTATAAATGAGGAAGACGTGCATTCTGGTTGATTTGTGTATCATTATTACTTACTTTCAATTAATTTAAACATATTTACAGGAAATTATTGGTACCATGTCGTACATTACTAAATCTAAGGAAAGAAAACAGTAACTCTCTAACCACACTTATTACCCTCCAATAAATCTGGAGATATCTCGTTCTCAACGTCCTCTTTTTACGCATTCGCGTTATCACGCCGCCATCTGGGAGGTAAAACACTGGTTAAACAATTGAAAACACACAGCTGTGTACGCGCGTCCCATGGAATGGGCCAATGAGAAACCTTGTTTTCACCCCTAGCCGAGGGCGCCCTATACTGAAATGACGCCATATGCTTCAGGTCTGTATCGTCACCGAGCGATCCTGAGCACTGAATGTAAGTTCTGGTGTTAGGTTCCGTTCCTGGTCATGGCACTAATTTGCGTCCCTGTGCAAGACAACCATAATGTCTCCCTCCTTCGGATGGGACGTTAAGCAGTATAGGTCCTGAGAGTTGCGGAAATCATTACTTTAAAATAATCCAACTACATTCATCCTTAAGAGATGGGGTTTGCCGAGGTGTTTCTGGCATGATTGGCAGCAGATTGCACCGCGCAACCATAGACAAAGAATTACAAACAAACCAAGCTATGCATACCTGTTGTAAAAAATAATTGTTGTTATGGAGAACTAAATGAAAAGAGCTCTGATACGAACTGCGTATTTCTATTGTTTTTAAGACATGGTACACAATAATACATCTATAGTAAACACATTCATATATAGTGGGAATCTTTCCATCCCAGTTGGTTTATCCATGTTCCAAATCAGAGCGAGGTTTATAAACCAGCCAAGCTCTGCATAAAAAATAACAACCCTTTGCGACGCCCGTGGGTGTGATTCTAAATAAAAAAAAACAGCTATCCGATAAGAACTGTGAATTTCTATTATTTTTAAGACATGTTCAACTCCCCAAAATTAAGACACAGAACACAATAATACATCTTTTTGTCTCAGTTAGGATATCCATGTTCCAAATCAGAGCGACAACCAAACAACCAAATAATATGCACCGTCATTTTACCATGACAACATTATCCGAAGACTCACGCCAGTTTTAAAATGGTATTAAGGGCCAATTTCTTTGACAAAAATCATGGTATCTGCAACCGTCCCGTCACTATTGAACTGTGTGCTCATTCTAACTCTCTTCAGCATACAGGTTCTTAGCCATGCCAATCGATGCCTTCCATGACATCGACCCGATCGAATTTATTAAAATCCAGACAAACGGCAAACTAGCTGTTCCAATCCTAGACCAAGACCCAGGTTTCTAGAGGAGTTGTTTCGATCTCATCGATGTTATTTTCAGGCTGTTCTGGAATATTCTCGACACCTTCTTTTGTTACTGGAGATTTTTCAGATACACCACAGATTTCACTCTCCTTGGGCGGGTCGTTACTGCTATCTTTCTGCTTCTGATCTTTGGAAGAGCAATTCTTTTTCGTCTTAACCGGCTTAATTCTTGTCCTTAAAATATCCATGTTCTCTATCTCAATCTTTGTCTGACTTTTCATTGACTTGATCGCGTTTTCAAAGCCATTAGTAGCTCCCTCTGACAAATCACCCGATGAGCTGAGTGCTGAAATATTGAATACTTCGACATCCTTTAGGTACTTCATGATGTTGGATAGAAATGTCACGAACTTTTCGGTTGGGGTACCGTGAAGCAGAAATAGTATCTTCAATCTCCTCCAAGCCTCTTTATCTCCAATATATTGTTGGACTTCATCAAATCCTTTCAAGGTTACCTTGTACAAAGATAATCTAAGATCTACCAGGCTTTTGCAAGAAGAGACTGATCGTGTTACCTCAATGAATGCAGCGTCATCGATCTGTTTATTTAGACGTAGATCAAACCACTTCAGCTGCGGAAGATTCCCCAGATTTTTTGCCAACGCGCAGATAGTTTCCGAGCTCAGAATTGACCCAATCAAAACAATCTTCTCCAAATCCTTCAGATGAAGGAGGCACTGTGCAAAATCTTTTGCAGGGGTTGACATGAAGCATTCACCAGACTGTGATAGTGTGGTGTCTTGTAGAAATGAAGACTGCATGGCCAGAATGACGCTGGTGTCAAAGTCAAAGTGGCATGTTGACCTCATATCAACCTCGCCCCGTAGGGTAGATTCAACCCTTTCTAATAACGCCCTCAGCGTCAAATTCTCCGAATCGCTTGCCTCTAGTTCTGACGTTTCTTTATCAGTGTCTTCAAACACATAATGAAGAAAATACTCCAGATACTTTCTCAGCTCTTTCGACGGGTGCTTACCTAGTCGAAGCAATTTGATGGACTTGATATTTGATCTCATGAACGAGTCTGTCTTCACGTGTTTAAGACAGTATGAAAGCAGTCGTAACTTCTGACCTGAGACCCCGATTAGGCGAATCTTACCATCTTGGAACATTGAGCTAACCATTTTGGTTAAAACATCCACCCCACCTCTTGATTCATGTCCAAGTTGGAGACACATTTCGATCATTTGCATTTGTGTTTGCGTTAGTTTCAGAATACGACTCCGTTCTCTTGGATCTTTGGACGTTCCAAACACTGGATTCAGACTTTTCAATTTGCTTGTAATATCTGTTTGTCTCCTTGTTGTTTCTTTCATAATTGCCTGATAAACACTGTAACCTGACAAATCAGCAAATATTAACACTTTGGCGAATCTCGTACACAAAGGCATCATTTTTTTCAACCAGTAAGACAAACTTTCTTGGGTTCGGGTCAAGCTGATCCCGGCACAGAGATCCTGAAGAATTTCTAGGACAAAGTAAGCCTTATGTTCGGTTTGAGATGCAGAACCGCCGACTCGCACACGAAGAAGCCCAACTCTAACACCCTCGTCAAAGGCATTATTCTTGTTTTCATCAAACTGATCAAAATCTGTTCGGGACAGCTCATATAAGGTGTCAGGATTCTCACTAACTCTCTGCAATACAATCTTTCCAAATGTAACCAGTAGCTCCTGTTGATCTTGAGTTAGTTGATGGTCTTCCATGATTTGACCACTGCCATCGCTCTGTTGATCTTGAGTTAGTTGATGCCCTTCAATGGTTTGACCATTGCCACTCCTGCCGAGACCTACACTTTGTGGTGCTGTTTCGTAGGCAGCACCTTCAAGCAAACACTTGACCACTTTGCAAAACAACTCACATGTTGTATGGCCTACCTGATGTCTGAAAACTTCACCGTTTGTCCACAACGATAATTGACACAGAGCCGTAAGGTTCGATGGAAGTGACTCAACATCTGGCGGTAAAATATGCTCATCAAGATACCTGATAAGGTCTGCGCTCTTCTTGCTGTCCTTAAGAATGCTTTGGATGTATCTGCGGGCATTTGTCGGTGTGAAGCCAGAGACTGTGACATGACGGAAACGGAATTCAGATGATCGTTCTGACCGCCACTGTCTTGTTGTCATAACGACGTAAGCACCCAGCAGACCTTGCTTACTGATAACCTTTATGACTTGACCAACGTCGTCGCAGTCATCAACAAGAATCGCAACATCCTTGGAGTGGCTTTTGCAAAATGAGTTGATGGATCTTGATGATATCTGTTTGTGTTTTGGTAACTGTGTGTGTTTTGGTAACTGTTGAAAGACTGCTTTACCAAGATTGTCACATCGAAGGAGTAATTCAGCTGTAAAGACAAACACGACCCTAACCTGCCCTAGCAATGCGTCAGGTCTCCCCTTGTACGTATCAAAAGCAAGCTTATGCAAGAGAGTGGTCTTACCGCTACCCGCCTTCCCTTCTAGGACAACATGCTTACGTTTCAATTGTGGGATACCATCATCGAAGATTTGAGCTGCTGATTCTAACTGATACCGTATGATGCGGTTTGTTGTTTTGTGGTTGATGAACAATTCGAGTGGTGTGAAGACGTCTTCTATCGGTGCGTAGCATGACTTGTCCTCTGTAGCCCAAGGTGTTATGGGAACTCTTCCTACCCTCTTCAGTACTTCCTCCTTGACTTCTTCGATCAGTCTTGCCTGCCTAGGATCTGATAACAATAAAGATAATAATACAAGTAATAACATTGTACATTTTACAACTCTCACTTTTTGTCATAGTAACATTTCCGAAGGCAAATTATCGAAGACAAATGGGTGAGCATTCACGTAATTTAATTAAAGGGGCACACCGGCTTCGTTGGGCTATTTGGGCTACAAAATAGGCTGACATATGACTTCAAAGGTCTTCCAGGAATGGAGAAGAATGGTTCCTAAAAGAAACCATCAAATTTTGCCGTTTTCGAGCATTTTTCAAAAAACGATTTATCCGAACCAAAAAAGTGGTTCGGATAAATCACGTGATCTTCGGAGTTAGTTTTACTTCCAGCCGTATAAAAGTATATTACTAAACCAAAATTTAAATCTTTATTTTTACAATTATTTATGAGTATTTGACAAAAAAGACTGTGTATTTAGATTATTGATACAATTTGTAAATAATGATGAAAAATCGAACGTAATATTCGCATTCAGAAAGTCCGTGCAACCGAAGCGTGTTTTACGGCGCACCAGCGTGGGAGCTCGCGGAACGTAAACCTTGGGGCATACCTCGTACAGCCGGTGCCGTGTCTCGTGGGGCCAGAGAGACAAACCCCGGGGCATGAACTCCCCAGCTTGCCGGTCTAGCCGTAAGCTTAGCAGCTTGTCGGAGGGGTAGGGTGCCAGACCAACAATTACGTTTTTTTACGACTGTTTTAGTCTGTACCCCTAGCTATTATCCCCTAACTATTGGAACGTGTTGCCTGCGTTAAACACACGCGGGACGACGACGGGGAATGTTTATCCATGGAGGTAGAAGTTAGACTAATTTCTACCTCCATGGTTTATCCCATACAGCTTATCTATCTACTTCTATGATAATTGCATAATGTCCACCCCCCCCCCCCAATCGCCGCAACAACAAAAAACCGGTGGCGGTGGCTGCGGCCGGCCAGTGAAGTCATCGCCCGAAAAACGGGAGAATGCCATGGCTAAAAGCTGCCAGGAGAAAGGCAATCCGTTTGCAGCGAAGGTGGGAGGCTCGCTTGGCACATGCTGGCTTTCCCTTTGGATTTATCGTTTTTTTTGTTGTTTTTTTTACTTTTTACTTTTCGTTGGACTGCCTTCTGGTTTTTCCTTGCGATGTTTTTTTGTACCGATCCTTGGATGTCAAAGAAACGTTCTCCATTGCAAGTAAGTTAGTCCAGTTCGTCGTACACAGAATACAAACTGTCCGCTTATGTCTGTTTTTTATTTACACGTGAATTTGAAAATTGTACAAGGGGCAGAATCACTGATATTTGACGGTGGGGGGGGGGGCTGGAAGAGCATAATAGGGCGTGCTATGTCTGAATAATCAGACGTATATAGCACCACGACGACGATTATATATTTTTTATTTACACGTGAATTTGTGCTGGATGGATATGAAGTCTGGATCCCCATGCCTCGCTATTGTAATAATTCATACTTAAACAGAGCACCAGTCTACTTACAACGTTGCGCAACATTGTCACGTAAACTTGACAGTTGCAACGGCTGGAAAAGCGTATAAGCTGACCTTTGACCGTGTTTTGTTTTTTACACATTTTTCGTTAATTACGTGGGTACTTTGATGATTTTTTTTACAACAACCATTTAAATATTATTGTCTGTTATTCCACATCACTAAATTGGGTAAACAGTAAGCCGGTGTGTACCTTTAATAAAAACGGGGGAAGCTGGTCTTTCGTAAATTATAGATCTTGCTGAAATCTGGGATTTTGTTTGTTCCACTTCACATAAAGAGGAGTGGGTTTAATAATAATTGAATGATAAATCTAACTTTGGCTCTTTCTTGACAATGGATAAACATGGTCTCTTCTCGGTGGAGCACTGTTTTCAATCGCCCTAACCCACATATTGAATAGAACAATTTTGTTTTTTTAAATATGAATAATAAAAATGTACCACTCAAGTGATCTTCAACGTCAACCATGACGTAATCGTTTTGTTGCTTCCGTTTACAAGGTTGCAGTCGGCATTTCCAGCAAACCACACCCAGTACACACATGATGATCACGACTGCAATAATAGCGATTATTATCGCCACGATGCCAGAGAAAGACTTCGAAGAATCTGAAGAAAATAAACAACCAAATCTTGACATTGTCCAGTAGAAACCTCAAGTAGAAACCATTAAGTTGTAGTGTCCATTGCAATTCGACACTGCTTGTTATGGTAACCGTTCTCATAAATGTTACCCGGTACATTAATGTAACCCTGTTTGATGGTATAAATCTGCTCTCTAAAGAATAATCACGGTTACAGTTACATTCTTTTAAGTAACTTGATCAACCCGTTACGAGGTTATCAGGTTACCATCTCATCATTCTAAAAAAAAAAACAGCGTTGTGACATTCTCAAGTACCGACCCCACAACCGACTTCCCTTAACCTCTAACAACACACGCTACCTTGTGCGACCAGATCCACGTAATACCGGTAGAGTTGACCATCTAGAAATACGTGACACCAGTATCTGATGTCACTATCAATATAGCAGCCTGTCAGCTGAAGAGCGCCGTCTACGGTGATACTGTAACAGCTGTTGCTTTTCAGACCCTCTACGTTCGCTGAACTTGCAGATAGTTTGAACATTCCAATAACGGTGGTGTTGATTGCATCTTTCTGGCTATATGACCACAACCCCGTTCTGCTCTTCGTATCCTCCAAACCAGTCATGCAATCTAGTGTGTAATTCAGAGTCTGTTCAGCCTCAAAAGTTTTTCTATCAAATCTCGTAATGTTTCCATTGTCAAGTGGAAAGGTGTCACCTGTATTGATCGAAGGATAGAGAAGTAAACACGTCATATTACATTTTTGATATGATTATATCTTCTTCAATCACGGCTTACTATAATGAGAGACTTTATTAAACGCTGGGAGACAGCAGACATTTACTTGTTTAATTAATTAAAGCAGTTTGTGACGAGCACATCGATACTTTCAAGAACACTACCGGTATTACCCGATAAGTTTGCTGCCACCTAGCGTCCTTGAGTCTCCAGTTGAACCAATCCATTATTTTTCTTACCAATAACTCGGACCTCAATGAGTTGTGATTCAGAGTTTGTCCTACAGTTGTAAACCCCGCCATTGTCTTCATCTACATACTTGATAACAAGAGCAAAGTCACTTCCGAGATCAAAACTATCATCGTCATACGTGACGTCATTCCATGCAGTGTAATTCAGAAGAAGTTGTGCGTTTGAAGAAACACCTTTAAACCATTGTACCTCGCAGGTTTGCCCACTGATTGGTCCATTTCTACAGGGCAGTGTTTGATGTTTTCCTTTAACAGTATAAAATGATGCCTGTGAAGCTTGAAGGGCGTTGTTAGACGGCTGTTCATCTACATCGAAAAAAGAAAGCTTGATGACTGTTAAATAATGAACAAGCAAATTGAAGCGCCCTCCGTCTCCTCAAGGATGGGCAAATGAGCAACCTTCATTTAAACCTTATGAGAGGGCGCCCTACTCTAGTGACATCGTTATTATTTTATGTGCCTAAGTTTTCTGGTAGTTACTTTCTAAAAGTTGTTTCTCGGACCATATAACACAATTTCATTACATGTCATTTTAAAGTCGTTGAAAAAAGATATCTCATCTAGTTACAAGATCTCAAGATCATTCACTTTTGCCCATTTCTTTAGAATTAGTCAGATTTAAAACCACTATTTTGCCGTGTAATTATCTCTCTTTGACCTGTCGTGGTTCTGAAAATAACAGAATGATGTAACAACTCGACGTTTCAGTATACTCTTAGTGTCTTCATGATTTTATTTAAATGAAATATTTAAATAATTTTCATAAGAAACCTTTCACTATCTCAGCGTCGATGTAACAATTCATCAAAGATCCGTCCGGCTTGAACACGTGACACCAAAACCTCGCAGTTTCTCCTGTGAAGCTTTGGAGAGAGTTGAGTATGAGGGAACCGTCATCAGCTACACCCAAATCATCTCCACGTTGGAACTGAAGAACAGTTCCAGCAGGGAACCTGGCACAGAGAATATCAGTTCCATGGGTGACACCGGTTCCTTGTGACCAGTACAACGTTGAAGATGACGTCGTATCGCATGGGCATGATATCCTGTGACGTGTAGATTTAGTCAAACTAGACGTAGTTGTGATGTCAGCTTTTACGGCTGGAAACACGTTTTCTGTATTCAAAAGAATACTAAGGTTAAGTCCTACATGCAAGACATTTGTAATTATCATTATGTAAACAAGACAACAAGGAACGCTGGAGCACAACTATCAGCTGACCTTATATTGGGCTCTGTTGAAGATGCATAAGATTAAATAATGGTTAAAATCAGCAGGATTGTGGAAACAGCATTTTCTCTTATTTCAGTCAAATGACCCCTTTGTGACCTCTAGGTGACCTTTGACCCAATACCTAGTGCAAGCTTTGATCATTTGTCATCATGTCCAAGTTTGGCTACAATTGGCTAAAGCACATGGAAGTTATAGCGATTTTGAGGCTGATCACGTGACTTCAGCAAATGACCTGTTGTGACCCCTATCTAACATTTGACCCAATTCTGTGTAAACCCCATTTCAAGCATAGCCCAGGTGACACTGAGAAAGTTTGGCTTCGATCGGACAAAAACTGTGGGAGAAGAAACAGTAATTTTCACGGTCCTCTAATGATCCCTACGTGACCTCTAGGTGACCTTTGACACAATACCTAGTACAAGCTTTGATTAGTTATTATCGGCTGATATCAGAGGACACAGCAGGACCACAATATATCAGCCGTCAGCTGTTATAAAGTTATTGGCATAACTTGTGTGTTTACCCATTTGGAGGTAAAACTGTTTGATATAATTGTATTTCATGGTCTACAAGCAACCAAAACGGCTAATTATATCAGCCATAGGCGCTGTAATGGCTGTGGCTTACCTATAACATGTACATCAACCACTATATGTCTGTTGATCGATACCACAGGAATAACGAGGCAGACATAGTTCCCTTCGTCGCGTTTCTGAACGTCTTTAATTATCAAACCGTTGTTTGACGTCAGTTTATAGTTCTTGTTCTCATCCTCTATGTCACTACGGATCAGTTGAACTCTTCCAGGGTCGTCATTGCTGTTACCTTGGTACCAAACAACATAACCAACATTCTCCCCCGGTCTGAAAGTCGTACACGGAATTTGCTGGAAAATCCCACGTTGGATTGTCACCTCACCGGTGGTGGCGCTCGTGACATCATGGATGGCATTATCTGCATATTGTGAAAGTATGATTATACCTTCAATAAGTACATTTTCAAAAAAGATGCTGAGAATAATCATTATGTGCTACTCGGACACTAGAGGGCGCGCTGTAATAATGACACTATGGAGGAGTTCTGAAATTGAAACGCAGTACAACATGAGTGAAGAGTGAAGGTTAGAACGAAAAATGTTTCAGAACAAAAACAAAAATATCCTCACTTTAGAGTAAAGGGATACAATTCAAAGAAGATCTACATATTTGAAAAAATTGTAAACAAGGCAAATCTAAAGTGGTTGACTCTCCATCTCAGATCACTATGAGGGAACTGTGGATTATGGGATGGATTTCAAGAAACTGGTCCTAACTTAGGATTAGTCCTAGCTTAATGACAAGTCATATAAGTTAGGACTAGTTAGTCACCCTAACTCGAGATAAGACTAGTCCTAGCGCTTTGTGAAATACTCCACAGCTCTTCGATTTAGTTCATCAGGCATTAATGTTCGGGGATTTCTTTTTTATACTTGACTCGATCTGTTTAATTATTATTCCGTTGGAAGTCTTTCTGGTTAACACCTAAATGTACTACTCCAGAGGAGCCCAAACTGTTGAAATACTTATTAATTAATATCATTTATT
Organism: Marthasterias glacialis; assembly: GCA_911728455.2. Classification (NCBI taxonomy): domain Eukaryota; kingdom Metazoa; phylum Echinodermata; class Asteroidea; order Forcipulatida; family Asteriidae; genus Marthasterias; species Marthasterias glacialis. The sequence continues at coordinate 6,752,569 of OU452240.1, forward strand.
TTGTACCTCTATCGGCCGGACAAATGTTGCCTCTTGCCAGTCCAATTACAAGGCTGATCATCCATATCATTGATATCAGACATTGTTTATCCATTTTCTGTTTAGGATAAAAAAAAAAATTAACGACACTTCAAACTGATTTTGAGAACCAAATCAAATCTATACACAAATAACTTCAACCGTATTCTTCGGGCCTGAGCGATAACGTGACAAATTTAGCACGGGTGCAAACAAATTTACATCTACATCCGTATAAGCTTTATTTGCATAGTTTATAAAAGCCCAGTACATCATCCGATTCAGCCTACAAAAAGGTAGAATGACATGGAAGAATGTTATTACACCTTGGATCTAGTCTTTAGCGAATCAATGTCACACTAATCAATTGAACCGAATTTATCATTTTTTAAAATTTTAAATTGTGGATTATCAAACCCTCGGAGCATCCCCAAAATACAACAACTTTGATGGATCCACGAGGTTAGAATTTAGGTCAATAACCCACCCTGCAAGCCCAAAGCCATTATAAATCACTGTGGGGGTGAATTGGAGTGCCAGCCAAGACTTAGACTTGTGTTATTTTAAGATCCATGTGCCGTACAAGCTGTTTTCACAAATTGCATACCGCCCTGTGCCAAGGATCCTTAGCACAAGGTCAATCAATTACTACACTGAGACAGGTGGCTGCTGTCTTTCAACACTCCTTACTCTGCAGCGGTTAGGGTCTGGCCAATGGGAGTCTACAGGCTTGTGGGGTATACCAGGGGTGAGGATTACATGGAATCTTGGCCTTATTGGCCCATTGAAAAAAAAAAAAAAAATTATGACCATATTTGGTAACATGTGGACTATTTTAACCTTCCCGCAGATGCCAGGGTTTTAAATGGAAAAATATTTTGTTCTTGCATTCTATGCACTTGTCTCCATTCCCGAAGGAGAGTGAATGACAGCTACACTTTAATTGGTTTTGTGAATCTTAACTCTCCAGGAATCGAAACTCGCTTTACCCCGCCTCTATCGAAACAGAAATTAAGAAAATCATAACCTTACGATACATTACAAATATTACTTTTGTATAACAGCTGACACACACAGATGAAGAACTTCATTTTGGAGACTTCATGTTGTAGCTTAGTTCGTAGCTTACATTGAAAATTATTTTTAATATTCGGGAGTCTTAAATAAACATGAATTTGTTGCTCATTAAAATCCTAATCACCGTGATTACCCTGAAGCTTTCACATGGTAAGTATAAATTGTGTACAAATGATTTAATCTGTTGGGGTTTGTGGCAATTAATGCAAATTATTTGTGTGGGGAGTGTTGCTTGGAACACTAAAAGGAAAGTGACGTAAATCTGTGTCAAAAGTTAATGGACTAGTTTTTTATTTTGAATTTTGGACAAGTTTTTAAATCCTATTATTACTTTATAAATGCTTTTTGTTATCATTGTGTTACACTCATGTCAAATTAGCAGTTAATTTTGACAACTGTTGCTCTCTTGTTTGTCCGTCTGTCTTATCGTCCGTCCGTCCGTCTGTCTGTCTTGTCTTGTATGGCATCCCAAACTCATGCAAACGCTTACTGGGGCTTGCCTCCATTTCACTTATTTGTCTTGTTCCTAATGTTATATCTCCCTAGCCTTTTCTGATTTTTTTTATGAACATTATCATCATATATGCGACATGAGATTTGTGAAGTGGAAATAAATGTTGTTGAATCCAATCCAATTTGCCGCTGCTAAGGGATATGAAGGCGTACAAAATCAAAGTCCCTTCCAGTTAATGGTAATGGTGGAAATGATTGAAAGGAAATGCGGGCGCAATGTGATTGAGCACCAGTCCTAACTCCTTCTGATAGCCCCCTCTTTTGAGTAAACTCCTTCAGCCCACGTTAATTTACCGTATGGTGGACACATAAAATACCCTTGGACAGAATACCCTATGACACCGGGACTCGAACCCACACTCTGCTGATCAGAAACACCAGAGCTTGAGTCTGGTGTTCTTGTCCGCTCGGCCATGACACGCCAGAACAAGGCACGTACATAGAAGTATATATTTATACAGGCCTGGTTATAATATAACTGACTCATGTAACCATATAACGGGGCCCATATAATGTCCTATGGGACCCATATTGAACCCATGTGGGCTTGCTGTCTGGGTTGCGGGCATATAACAAAATCTTTGTCAAACTGTAATGTGACCACCTGCGCACAATCCAGTGACTGCGATAATCATGACAACACAGCCCATTTAAACAAAACTGATAATGGCCTACGTTTTTCAACACTGCTGGTAATGTACTAACTTTTTCAGAATCATCCCATCATGAACCGAAATAAAATCGTCCCCCCTTTCAACTACGCCATTGAGCGTGCATAATGTAATAGAAGATATTTTTGTTATAGTACAATAATACAATATCACCTAACTATAGAATCAACAACGCTTACCAGTCTCACTCTCCGAGTTGACGTCATTTTCAGCATACTTGAACAAAATGGCTGCGGCAGTAGGCACTTCCGTGTACACAGGCTGTGGCTTCTAAATGCAGAGCAAAGGTTAACCCAACACTGCGTACACAATTAAAGAGCACTTCAGACCATTTAACGTATACGCTCAAATGTTAATGCAGTTCACATCATGTAAACTTAATTTATACAACGTTTTGTTTTAAATATTTCTGACCACAGCGCAATTTTGTTTTTTTTATTAAAATCACAAACAAATAAACACGTTTTAAATGTCTTTTCCATTAAAAAATACTCAGTTTTTCAGCACAAAATTAATTATAATTGCTGTATGAGTAAAATGAAGCTGTTGTTCCACTGAAACTAAGATTGAAATTGATACCCCTCAAACCCCCCCCAAAAAAACCAAACAAATAAACAAAAATAAAAAACAAACAAACAAAACAAACAAACAAACAAACAAACAACCCAACAAACAAACAGACAAACCTTAAAAAATGCAATAATACTGAAAGAAATTGTTTATCTTCAACTAATTTGAAAAATGTTATCACACCTTGGATCTAATTGAACTGGGTTCATCATTTCACAGTTATTAAATTGTGGATTATCAAGAAATGGGAAAATATTTTGTTCTGCCATTTTTGCACTTGTCTGCAGTCAGCTACACTTTTGGTTTTGCGAATCTTAACTCTCCATGAATCTTTGTGTGGGGAGTGTTGCTTGGAACACTATACGGAAAGTGACATAAATCTGTGTCAAAAGTTAATGGACGATTTTTTTTTATTTTGAATTTTGGACGAGTTTTTAAATTATATTATTACTTTATAAATGCCTTTTGTTATCATTGTGTTACACTCATGTCAAATTAGCAGTTATGTTTGACAACTGTTGCTCTCTTGTTTGTCCGTCTGTCTTATCGTCCGTCCGTCCGTCCGTCTGTCTGTCTTGTCTTGTATGGCATCCCAACTCATGCAAACACTTACCGGGGCTTGCCTCCATTTCACTTTTTTGTCTTGTTCCTAATGTTACATCTCCCTTGCCTTTTCTGATTTATTTTTATGAACATTATCATGTATGCGACATGAGATTTGTGAAGTGGAAATAAATGTTGTTGAATCCAATCCAATTGCAGCTACTAAGGGATATGAAGACGTGCAAAATCAAAGTCTCTTCCAGTTAATGGTAATGGTGGAAATGATTGAAAGGAAATGCGGGCGCAATGTGATTGAGCATCAGTGATGTGCATGTAGCGTTACGGGGGGGGGGGGGGGTGGTCGAGGAGGCCACAAACTATAGCCTAAAAGAATAATCAGGCACGTAGAAAGATGATTTCTAAGGGGCCAGAAAAATGAAATCTCTCCGTTGGGAGTCCAAGGCATGCGAGCGCAAGCGTGCGAGTGCGAAGCGTGACGCATGTACGGCGCGGGGTCCTTGGGCCGCTTAAGGGCCCCGGAAAAAAATGTATGGCTTGATGCTCTGTAGTGCATTATAAGCCTCACTGGAACACCTTTTGAGCAACAGAGATTTTAAAATTTCAGCACCTTTCAAGGTCAAAGGAACCATGAGGTGCAATTTTTTTTTAATTCATTTTGTATCAAACATCCATGCATGCTTTAGGAAAGTTTACAGAACTTGAAAAGTAAATTTTTGTACTAAAATTAAGATTTAATAAACTATTTATCTTTTTTAAGGGGGCGGCCCCACCATATTTGTAAGGGGCCATTGAACTCCGGCCCCCGGTTCCTACGTGCATGATAATAACGTTGTAGTGCGATGATTGTGATTGGACACTGTGACCAGGCGGTTAAGTTTAAACTTACATGCTTGATTGGCTTTGTAGTATGGGGGTATGGTCATGGCGTGATTGTTATGTTGTTGCTGTTGTTATTGTAGTAATATTGTTGTTGTTGTTGTTGTTGTGTTTGTTGTTGTTGTTGTTGTTGTTGTTGTTGTTGTTGTTGTTGTTATGTTTGTTGTTGTTGTTGTTGTTGTTGTTGTTGTTGTTGTTGTTGTTGTTGTTGTTGTTATGTTTGTTGTTGTTGTTGTTTTTGCGCTTGTTGTTGCTGTTTTTGTTGTTGTGGTGCTTGTTGTTGTTGCTGTTGTTTTTGTTGTTCTTGTTGTAGTTGTTGCTGCTGCTGTTGTTGTATCAAATCTAAGTGTGTGTATAAAATCGTAATCACTACTATGTTGCTTTCCTTAAATTTCTTATAAAGGTAACATTGCTTCAGTCAGCGTACTGCCTAGCAACACTGTACAAGTCGGCTCTGATGTGACTTTGAATTGTATTGTGTCCAGTGAGGATGAAGGCTTTGTCAGATGGACTGACTCTACTTACACATATTATAAGTGTACATCACAAACAAAGTTGGACGGTCAAACAAGCTGCAAGTTAACTCTAGAGTCAGTCGATGAATCTAGGAGCGGGAAGTATACTTGTAAAGGGATCGTCGATGGTGGTGTATTTGAGAAGAGTTTACATTTGTATGTAGGTAAGATGACACAATAAACTGCATTTTATCCTGTTTTTCTTATTGCTAGAATTGGCAACGTTGCAATTCTCTGTTTAAATGTAGAGTTTTTACATCATTATACAAAAACGAACCAGTTGTTTTAAAAGTGCTTACTAAATAATAATGAACTGTGTGTACAAACAATAATGATTGTCCTATACCAACTACTCTGCTAGGGTCAAATCAAGAAGCCACTATTAGTTGGAATTATTGTTATTATTTTTATTATTAATCATATTATTACTTTAGGTCTTTGCAAATTCATTTGTGCTGATGATTCACCTCGCATGGGATTTGATTTCAAAATTGACAGAAGAAATCAAGACTATCTCTAAAGGAAAACATCTAAAAAAAATGATAATAATAATAATAATAACAATAACAACAACATTATTGAAGGTAGAATACAGGATAGGTATTCATCAAACAACATTGTGAAATCATATCATCACAAAAATTGCCTGAAAGCTTACTGATTATGAAATTCATACCGGTAAAAATCTTTCATATAGAAAATGTTTGTCTGAAGTACTGTCAAAGTCCAGAAAGTAGAATTTGAAGGCCCCGATTTTAATTTCGGTTGTAACAATCGAAATTAAGGATAATGTGTTTACATGCTGAAAAGTCTAAATGTCTAAGGAATGAACTATTTCTGTCCCAACATTAAGGGATGGGCGAGCTCTGGTAAATAGTTTTTGCAATTGTTCAGGAATTTTTGTCTCATTTTTTTCTTATTTTTCAAATATTCGTATTTCGGATATTAATTCTACCTACTACTGTGTTGCACGAGATATATTGTATTGTAATTTGGGTTAATAATGGGTTTTCCTTGTCATTTTCGACGAGTGGGCGGCCAATTTAAACGTTTCATTGGTCCACTTTACCATGTTTACTCGAAATAGACCCTTCCCATGAGTAAATTGTGCACTATAAACACTACTGGTAGGCAAAATGAAGGAACATCCCGCCTTTTTTGTGTGGCGCTGATGGTGGCGTGACGCACACGCGTTTGTGCGTCTGCCTAGTGCATAACTCTATGGCGTTTGCCCACCAATAGTATGGACAGCCAAAAGGGCCAAAACTGATTTTTAAAAATCTAACAAACTTTTTTCGAAAATATGCTAAACCATTTTTATTTTTCCTTTTTCATGGAAGTTTCATAGCATATTTTCTGTGCGTTTTTGCTGCACTTTGTCAGTCACCATTTGTTAGCTTTTCGTTTCTTTATAGTGGTACTTTTGCAAGCAAGAAATGTGATCCCAGTTCAGATATTGGAGGCAATCAGAACAGGAAAGAATAGCTTTTTTTTCTTTTTTTTCTTTTTCTTTTTTTGTAACGGGCGTATTCTGTTTCTGTCTCAAGCCTTGTACGTGTCTTCTTTCTACCGTGCACCCGACTGTTGCTCTTGTAGTAATTCAAGCAGAATTTGCAGATGTTCCTTATCCATTTGATTGAGGGATTCTTCTTGGTTAAAATCTTGCAATCGAGCTTGTATTATTTTGTCTTTTATGGGGTTTTTTTTCGTTTGTAAGCCAACAGGGGGGCACAGGGAAATCATTTTCACTTACCAAATGCCAGTGTTTTGTTAATTGCACTTTTGAGAGCAGAGTGAAATTTAGTGCGCAGCGCCCAAGTAACTCTTTGGATTGTTTACCTCCGTAAACTTTTTTTGAACTGCAAGTAAATAGACTAACAGATTTGATTATATACAAATAATTTATTTACATACACATACATATATTTACAAATTATATACAACTATGGAGTTTGATTGAAATTCAGTGGAGTGAAATTAATGTAGTTATTAAAGATAAGTTGGGTAGGCTACTAAGACTTACAAATTAAGAGAAAACGCTGATTGTCCCTCAGTGAATTTACTAATTATTTGGGACCCGCACTCAAATCCAAATTATGAGCTGATGAATCGATTAATCCTTGTATCAAATAAATACACTATCAAACAAATACTTCTCTACTAATTACTTGATCAATTAAATCTAAAGAATTTTAAATTTGCAACTTGTTGAGTACTCAGTTATTTCACTTCCTTAATTCCTTTCAGTTATTGGAGAGTATTAGCAATATTATTTAATTAAGCCGGCAATTAGAAATAATTTTACATTATAAAAAAAAAGGGCCCACCGCACGTTATCACGTTTAATTCGTTTAGTTGAGATGCTGTTGATTTATTCAATGTCCGGAAGTAGATGCTATTTGGGTGCCGTCTGCCAAGTTGATAAGTTAGTGTGGATCACTCCTAGTCCCAGGCTCTGAAGGGCTCTGTCTGATGACTTGGTAGGAGGACTCCCAAGACTTGGGCCTGGATTGCCCCGTCTAATTTGGCGACTCAAACGGGCCTGGATTGCCTCGAATGTGGTTTAGCCTTCCGGACCACTCTAAAAAGCCATCTGAAATTTATGATAGAAATATGTATATTCTAAAAGTTGATTCCATAAAGAATCTAACTCAAAGCTTTATCTTAAACAATATAATTTCTTCCTGAGAAATAATCCAAACAAATCTCAAGTATAATCGTGAAATATTCAGTCGTCTTAACATTCTAGAGAGGTAGCTTTAAGTTAAACAGACTCCACAATTCTCACTTGCATAATGTCAATCACAAAATCACAAAGTTAGGCTACACATTTTAAATACAATCAAAAGTCATATTTCTGAATAGAAATAAACCAAACTTACGGTCATCGGCATTCCTGTGGAGCCTAAGAAGTCTCTCACCGCCTCAAAATTCTTATAAGCTTTTAAAAGTATTTTGGCGATATTTTGAGAGTAAACAACTGTGTTACTGTGACGATCGTCAGCATGAATTTTCATCTGCGTCATGACTTGAATTTCGCGCACTAAAGCAACCACCTGATATAGCTTAACGCAGCAGAGCGCGACCACATACATATTCAAAAAAGAAATAAAAGAAACTATGACCACGGCTTGCATATTTATAACTCACTGCATATACACGAGTATTTTCAAGACTATCTAAAACGTGCGGGGGATACAGTGGATCTGCTTGCGGGCACTTATCTGACAATATTGACCTCCGGCCCCCGGTTCCTACGTGCATGATAATAACGTTGTAGTGCGATGATTGTGATTGGACACTGTGACCAGGCGGTTAAGTTTAAACTTACATGCTTGATTGGCTTTGTAGTATGGGGGTACAGTTATTGTTGTGGTCATGGCGTGATTGTTACGTTGTTGCTGTTGTTATTGTAGTAATATTGTTGTTGTTGTTGTTGTTGTTGTTGTGTTTGTTGTTGTTGTTGTTGTGTTTGTTGTTGTTGTTGTTGTTATGCTTGTTGTTGTTGTTGTTGTTGTTGTTGTTGTTGTGTTTGTTGTTGTTGTTGTTGTTGTTGTTGTTGTTGTTGTTGTTGTTGTTGTTGTTGTTGTTGTTGTTGTTGTTGTTGTTGTTGTTGTTGTTGTTGTTGTTGTTGTTGTTGTTGTTGTTGTTGTTGTTGTTGTTGTTATGCTTGTTGTTGCTGTTTTTGTTGTTGTGGTGCTTGTTGTTGTTGCTGTTGTTTTTGTTGTTCTTGTTGTAGTTGTTGCTGCTGCTGTTGTTGTTGTATCAAATCTAAGTGTGTGTATATATAAAATCGTTATCACTACTATGTTGCTTTCCTTAAATTTCTTATAAAGGTAACATTGCTTCAGTCAGCGTACTGCCTAGCCACACTGTACAAGTCGGCTCTGATGTGACTTTGAATTGTATTGTGTCCAGTGAGGATGAAGGCTTTGTCAGATGGATTGACTCTACTAACACATATAGGTGTACATCACAAACAAAGTTGGACGGTCAAACAAGCTGCAACTTAACTCTAGAGTCAGTCGATGAATCTAGGAGCGGGAAGTATACTTGTATAGGGTTCGTCGATGGTGATACATTTGAGAAGAGTGTACAGCTGTATGTAGGTAAGATGACACAATAAACTGCATTTTATCCTGTTTTTCTTATTGCTGGAATTGGCAACGTTGCAATTCTCTGTTTAAATGTAGAGTTTTTACATCATTATACAAAAACCAACCAGTTGTTTTAAAAGTGCTTACCAAATAATAATGAACTGTGTGTATAAACAATAATATTTGTCCTATATCAACTACTCTGCTTTTCAAATTCATTTGTGCTGATGATTCATCTCGCATGGGATTTGATTTCAAAATTCACAAAAGGAAAACATCTAAAAAAAATTAAAAAAAGATAATAATAATAACAATAACAACAACATTATTGAAGGTAGAATACAGAATGGGTATTCATCAAATAACATTGTGAAATCATATCATCAAAAAAATTGCCTGAAAGCTTACTGATTATGAAATTCATACCGGTAAAAATCTTTCATAGAAAATGTCTGTCTGAAGTACAGTCAAAGTCGAGAAAGTAGAATTTGAAGGCCCCGATTTTAATTTCGTTTGTAACAATCGAAATTAAGGATAATGTGTTTACATGCTGAAAAGTTAGCAGAAGTCTAAATGTCTAAGGAATGAACTATTTCTGTCCCAACATTAAGGGATGGGCGAGCTCTGGTAAATAGTTTTTGCAATTGTTCAGGAATTTTTTTCTAATTTTTTTCTTATTTTTCAAATGTTCGTATTTCGGATATTAATTCTACTACTGTGTTGCACGAGATATATTGTATTGTAATTTGGGTTAATAATGGGTTTTCCTTGTCATTTTCGACGAGTGGGCGGCCAATTTAAACGTTTCATTGGTCCACTTTACCATGTTTACTCGAAATAGACCCTTCCCATGAGTAAATTGTGCACTATAAACACTACTGGTAGGCAAAATGAAGGAACATCCCGCCTTTTTTTGTGTGGCGCTGATGGTGGCGTCTGCCTAGTGCATAACTCTATGGCGTTTGCCCACCAATAGTATGGACAGCCAAAAGGGCCAAAACTGATTTTTAAAAATCTAACAAACTTTTTTCGAAAATATGCTAAACCGTTTTTATTTTTCCTTTTTCATGGAAGTTTCAAAGCATATTTTCTGTGCGTTTTTACTGCACTTCGTCAGTCACCATTTGTTAGCTTTTCGTTTCTTTTTAGTGGTACTTTTGCAAGCAAGAAATGTGATCCCAGTTCAGATATTGGAGGCAATCAGAACAGGAAAGAATAACCTTTTTTCTTTTTTGTCTTTTTCTTTTTTTTTTGTAACGGGCGTATTCTGTTCCTGTCTCAAGCCTTGTACGTGTCTTCTTTCTACCGTGCACCCGACTGTTGCTCTTGTAGTAATTCAAGCAGAATTTGCAGATGTTCCTTATCCATTTGATTGAGGGATTCTTCTTGGTTAAAATCTTGCAATCGAGCTCGTATTATTTTGTCTTTTATGGGGTTTTTTTCGTTTGTAAGCCAACAGGGGGGCACAGGGAAATCATTTTCACTTACCAAATGCCAGTGTTTTGTTAATTGCCTTTTTGAGAGCAGAGTGACGGATTTGTGGGGAAAGGGCAAGCTGAAAACAAGGGGTGGAGTGGTTTTTTTGTCGATCGTAGGAGATGCACTCAACACTGAATCCCTCAGGTTGTCATCAGATTTTGTAAAGCGGGTCAGTTCCTCCGTGGTGTAGCCACGGTCTTTTAGTTTTTCTTTAAAGAAATTGACCTTGCTCTCAAAATCTTCTTCGTGTGTGCATATATAAGTTTGTACCTCGTCGTTTCACTCTTAATGACGCCGCCGAATACAGACTCAGGGTAAGCCGAATCCCGAGACAGGTATTGCAATGTGTCGGTTTTTTTCGTTGCTACTCGGGTACCAAGCTTCCCTTTTTTTTAACCGTCTGCCTTTGTAAATAACGAGGTCAAGAAAGGTGATTTCACGATTGGAGATCTCTGAGGTGAATTTCAAAGTTGGGTGCAGGTTGTTTACTACAACCTTATAAAATCCGTCGCCTTGTTTCAAATATTCCCTGACGTCTCTTGCTGGAAATCGACTGGTACTAGTCGGAAATTTTGGGGTCTAGGAACCAGACTGTCATTTTCTGTCGCTTAATGTGTAAAGCAATTGTTGTTTTTCACCCTGTGATTAAAACTGATCACCATTCAATTGAACAATCCACTCACTCGAACATCATTCAAATTCGCAGCAACTTATTTTTTCATGGGAAATCTCTATGCTAACTCTGCTTGAATGCAGATTTTGCATGGTTAAAAGTTTAATTGAATGTACGTATATTTGCATGCAATAAAATGAGATTGGATGACGGCTTCAACTAAAGAGGCAAACTCGCGAATACGAATGCATGCAAAGTGAAACAGCAAATAAACAAACAAACAAACAAACAAACAAACACACACACACAGGTAGGTAGGGTCATCGGCACTTGCGGGGTCCTGACAACAAAAGAACAATAGACCCCTTCAATAGGAACATGGACCCCACAAGGAAATTTTTTTAGAAGAGTGACAATAAGTTGAACAATAAAATGCCCTGCAAGTGGCCATGTATTTAAAAGGATTTGTGTATAAGCCCACCCACACAAATACCGCGTGAGACATATCAATTAATTTGCGAAATTTACATATTGCGCAATATATGGCAGAATTTAATGAAAATATGGTTGAAAATCTCTAATGGTGGCTGACACAAACTAATTTTGAACTTGTTGAAAAGGTAATATTGTTCTCTATACCTTTTTTCCGTTGCAACATCCGAAACTAAAAATGCACTCTTAATCAGGATCATACAAACGAAAACGATTTGTGGTTGATTTTTGTTTTCATTTCATTTATTACTATAGTGGTATAGAATGAAACTGAAACAAAATCAAACCGCCACGGTTAAGGTTATCGCTATAACTGGCTTTTGGTTTCAGCTATTGGGGAAAAAACATTAAAAAGTCCCTGTAAAGATTGAGGTAGTTTAAAGTAATCGTCTCTGTGTTTCCACCTGAAGTATACTACGTCTACCTGGGTCATTATTATTTTCAAAATCTGTTAGGAAGATGAATATGCTCAGCAAAGTTGAGCTGGGAGCCAGTCACATTAATGTAAATTACAGTATGCTATTTTGACTGGTTAACTGTTTCGGCTAAGAAGGAATATCTTACACTAAGCAACCGGTATCACATCGTTATTCGTGTCTCAGATCTCCACTGAAATACGGCAGTCCACTTACCCACATCACTTCTCTACGTGACATTTTGAGACAACGTTTTTGTCTAAAATGTTAAAATAAATACCCGCCAATATATAAGACAGTAGAGGGCAGCAAACATAGCAGGTGGCTTCCAATGTTAACGTGTAGAGGGGTTGCATGACCCCGGAAAGTCCTTTTTTCTGCAGTCCAAAATTGCCACTGTCGTAATGATTTTGTTTGGGATTTTTTTTTCTCAGAATCGATTTTTTTCTTTGAATTGATTCTTTTAAGGGAATCTTAAAAAAAAATAAATAAATAAATCGAGGATGGCAATTCTGGAATGCAGAAAAATAAAATTGCCCAGGAAAAAGTTAATTTCGCAGCCATGTTGGGTACAGCCATGTACAAACTCAATGGCTGGCGGGTCGTCTGCTGAATGATTTCAAGCGTCTGTTTGTGCACGCAGCATAAGAAAGGGGCTCCGGTGACGTCACGTGAAACCTCTCTACAGACTAATCTGAGAAGCTTGTTCATGGGCGTTTACGACACCACAACTATGACCGCCGCACGCGCGCGTCGACGCACACGCACTGTTAATCCTCCATGCTGATTGGTACATATGCGCGCTGACGCGCTATTGTCGTGTCGCGCGCGCGCGGCTGTCATAGCTGCGGTGATGTAAAACACCATAAACCAGTGCTTCCACTTCTAAGGAAATTTTCTTATAATTAAGAAAATTTTAACGTCCTAAAGAAATTTTTCAGGAAGTAAAAAATTTAAGGAAATGTTAAGGAAATTCCAAAATCTTGAGGAAAATTTCAATGAATTTGCAAAATCTACAAAAATTTGTAAAGAAATGTTGAAAATATAAGAAAAATCAAGACAGCCAGGTAAAAATACAGTAAATTTGTGTCCAAATGAAAAGTGTGGCAATTTTGGGGCATATGCGGAACAGAGGGTTACACCCGGCAGCTGTTTGAATTGTCTGGTTTCGTTGACATTGTACGCTAAGCCTAGTTCTGAGAAATAGATGTGTTCATAACTTCATGTAGTCGTAGTTGCTGCATGACGGTGTGATTTGTACTTTTGACTACAATAATTTTAGGAAATTCTAAGGAAGTTCCAAGGGAAATTTGGAAAATCTACGGAAAATAAATTGTGTCAATCTAAGGAAATTCAGTTTTGGGAAGTGGGATCACTGCCATAAGCAAGCGCTGCTTGGATAAGAGTGCATTATCTAGGTCAGCCATTCAGACAAATAATTTTCGAGAACTCTGGTTTGCAAGTTTGCAGAAAACGCAGTCTCTTGTTACTTTTGATTCAATCAAAAAGCTGTTTCTGGATTCTTAACTTTAAGTTACTCTGAAGTGCAACAAAGTCGTTTCTAAGTTTAGACACTAAACAAGGAAATGAACGATCAGGGACGTGACTTAGTTTTGATTCCTGGTTTATGACTTGCAATATTTGCATAGTTCTGTAACATTTTCACATCTTCATCATTGGACAAAACCACACTCATCTAATATGGACATTGTACTCATTTGTTTGCTTATCGGGCAGATTTTCATTTTTACGAAAGGTAAGTTTGTTTTTTCTAACTAAGTCTCGTTCACACTAGGTAGTCTAAGTAAGTCTCGTTCGCACAACATTTTGCCCTGAGGAAATAATTTGTGATTTTTTTTTTCTGTAGTTTGTTTATTGCTTCTGCATTGGTTTTCATTATCACAGAAAGAGATGCCCATTGAGCTAGACTCGTGTTTTGAACTCGATAATAGTGCAATCACCAACACAAAACTGTAGCCGTGTGAGACAGATCCTGATAACTGTGTTTTCTTGGCCACTCTTTCCTGGCGGGGAAATGGCCAAAATAATGCCAATGGGTGCACCTCACTATTACTCCCATAGCAACCAATGCTAAATGCTAAATATTCAAAAAAAAATACTCCAAAAATATGTAAAAGTCTCTCAGCCTCCAGGAAACAAACCAAACATATTTTCTGACAACTGAACTTCGGTTTTCTGATCAATTTTTAGTAGGTTAGCGGTTGAGAATTTGTGCTAAATGCCCCAAGAAAAAAACACCACCGAAAATGTCATTTCTCCCAAATCCACTTGCTGCCACTTTTCCCGAAGCATCCCTCCACTTCCCAGGCCAAATAGGACCATCTTTAAAGCAACATTTATCAAGTCTACCCAAAACTTGAATTAAGGAAGCTCAAGGTTGTGTGATAACTAAGCATAATGTCACATTATTGCATGACCCAAAAATATTATTATTCAAAAAAGGTTGTGGGTTTACAAATTGTGATAATCATGTCCCCATTGATTGGTCAACGATGCCCTCTGGTTGTCAACAATAGACCGATCCATCAAACCCCGCCCCTAAACATATTGACCAATCACAGCACTGGCTAAATCACCACTGTACACGTGGGCAACAAAATGTGCGTCTCTTCAATGCCACAATGCACGAAATGAGCGCGCGCCTTATAAGTACGCGCACGCATGTTTACATTTTCCAATAGGATTTTTATCGTGTCGGACTTTCGGAGGCGCATCCAAGACTGTGATTAGTCAACACGTATGGGGGCGGGGCTTAACAGATCAGTCTATCGTCGTACGTGTCCAAACGTTAGGCCTGGTTATGCAGGCTGTACAATGTTTGAGATAAAGGATCTCTAGCCCAGGTTGGCGGAAGATTGGTACCAGTAGTGCTTTGCAGCCGATTGTTGAATAATTGATTGAAAAACGACAACTGACTGGGGGGAAACCATGGCTGATCAAGACCAAAAACTTTCAAACGCTCTTTATGTGACTGTCAGGATAAATGCATTTTGAAATATTGTTTTCAATACAATGTTCAAAGTAGAACCAGCCTTTGAAAAGTTCATGAAAATAATGTGAAGTCACGGTTTTTGTGCACGTTCATATACGTGCTCATTTCGATTGTTTTAATCTTAATATGAAACGTCGTGTTTTGTTTTTGTTTTTCTTCTTCTTCTTTCTTTTTTCTTCCTCTCTCTCTCTCTCTCTCTCTCTCTCTCTCTCTCTCTCTCTCTCTCTCTCTCTCTCTCTCTCTCTCTCTCTCTCTCTCTCTCTCTCTCTCTCTCTCTCTCTCTCTCTCTCTCTCTCTCTCTCTCTCTCTCTCTCTCTCTCTCTCTCTCTCTCTCTCTCTCTCTCTCTCTCTCTCTCTCTCTCTCTCTCTCTCTCTCTCTCTGAAATAAAATAAAAAAATTAATAAACAAAAGTGTCGGTGTGTTTTCAGATGCTATCTTACTAGTATCTTATTCCAGTCGGCAACTGTTATTATTTTTGTTGTATTTATTGATTGATTTTTTTTTCTTAGGGGAAGTTTTGTTTATTTGTTGTAACTTGTTGTACTTTGTCTTTCAGTTTCAACCGACGCTACCATGACTTTATGGGACCAAGCAACGGGACGTCAACTCCATAACGAATCAGAAACACCATGTGTCCAGACTGAAGGGATACGAAATTTCGTTTGCAGTTTACATGTCAAAGATTTATCCTGGACTATAGCTTGGATTATTGGGGACGATGTTGTGAGTGACGTACCCACAATGAATTTGCCTGTGGGTATAGATGGATCGGTTATGTTAAGAACTACCTTGGACGTTACCCCTTGGTTTGTTGGAGAAAAGCTTACGTTGAACAGATTAGAACTGAAATGCGAGGCTTCCGATGAGAACGGTCGTTCAGTGAGCATAGCTACTAATTTAGTTTTGTGCTCTGGTAAGAACTGAGTAAACAGATGGGTTGCAATAGACACCACCATTGATGACAATTTCTGTTTTGTCCTGTAGTCGTGTCAAGCTGTGTAAGTTTGAACGCAGCTTGAGTTGCTTACCAACCAATCATGGAAGGAGTTTATGAAACGCACGCGTGCCGCGTCGGTATTTACGCGCAACACACAGTTGTGACCTGTAGTGGGTATTAAATGTAAACAAACACGACGTCCTCCATAGGAAAGTGCGGGACAGTATATGATCACACTTCTTTATCCAATCGAGGTTTTTTTTCTCGAAATCTGTGGAAAATATTCTAAAGTTTGTACCAAAGACCTTCGAGTGGCTGGATAAGGCCAGTAAGGACAGTTCCATAAGACTTGGAAATTATACAAGGAATGTATAATGTTCACGATGCTGTAGTACCAGTTGCAAGCAGGAAGGAACGTTTGGGCCAGACGACCGCGATCACACACTTTTCAACACTTTTCAACACACAGTTTTGAAGATGAAATCATCCCAAGGAAAAGCTTTCCAAAACTTTGTGATTCCTTTGTGTATTTGAAATTCCGCGATGCAAGGTATAAATACCACTTTTCCAACATTCTTTACCCTTTTTAACAGTGATTTACATTACAAACAAAATAACACGCGGGTTAACATCGTCGCCCGACGCCGGTAGTGCAAGTAGAATACCGGTAGTTTATGAAACATTAAAAAAAAATACGATTGAAATCAATGTCACAATACACAACCTCAATAAAAAAAAGGGCTTAGTAATTGTGCTATTATTACCAAAAGCCGACTGTTGGCGTGACTCTGTCGTTCACGGCATGTATTTGCACGTAGTTTGGCATCAGCTCAGATGACGTATACCCACTACAGGTCACATGATGACATTGTGCAGTCTGTTGTGCAGTCATTGTCATCAAAGATGGCGGATTTTTCCCATTGTTGACGTCATGTGCAACCCATCTATTAAATCATGTGGACTGATTATAGAATAATGTATCATCGTATTTGAAAAAGTGAATAAGTACTTCCACCCCGTACTTCAGATTGACATTGACCCATTTCATCTGACGTCATCATCACAATATTAGTCCAGGCATTTCATGCAAAAAATTGGGTCAACCTCGGACAAATTGCAACAGAAAGTCTGTAAACTGTTTCATACCCAGAAAAATGTCCTCTATAACATATCAAAACTCTTAAGCAATCCGAGTGGTGGAAAGTACCATGGCGGCCATTTTTCAAAATGGCCGCCATAAACCCGATATTTCCCATTATCTTCGCTTCTAAATAACTTAGAGCTTTGATTTTAAGTGCTAAACAAACATTTTCAGTGACAAGGAATCAAATGAAACACATTTCGATATGCTAAACCTGCCCAAAAAGCAAAAATGACAGCCATTTTCCAAAATGGCAGCCATTTTCCAAAATGGCCGCCACAAAACAGATATTTTTTATATATATTCACTCATAAATAACATTGAGATTTAAGTTTAAGTGCTGTTGTGAGGAGCCCTACTTCTGCAAAAACAAACCAATGTTTTTTTGTTGATAATTCTCCAGTTTGATATTTCTCAATGTTATTTTAATAACATTAAAATGTTTCTCATTATATTGTTTCAATTATTTACTGTTCTTGCTGTTGTTAAAATGTATTGGTTCACTATAGTGCATCATAATTGATGCAGTCACTAAACACATATTGATGAGTGGTGGCGCTCTTTGTTTTTACCCACTCTTGTGTGACCTGCTAGGGGTCACTACTGACCACCATCTTTAACAGGTAAGCATAAGCCAATTTTTAGTAGGATTTCTATCTCTTATTATAAATCAACTAGAGTAGTGGAGACCCATCCTTTACTTGGTACATTCTTGAAAGGTTATAGATCATTACCATGATAATTTGTATTTTTATAATCTTTAGGAAAAGGGTGATTTTTAAGTAAGGAAAATCAAGATAAGTGAAAGTAATTCATGCAATGTATCATAGACAATGTGTAATGTACACGTGTGTTACTATTACATGTTTATATGGGATATTGTTAGAAATGCACATGAGCCCATTGGGATGGGACAATGCATAGTAATTTAGGGAGAAGTTAATCTAGATTTTTATAAATTATGGTGGCTTTGTCATACCTTTAGTTATTACTGGCAACATTTGGTCGTTGGGGTATGTGAATAATAGTTTTGTGTGTGTGAGTTTGTTTGTGCACATTCAAACCGGAGACCTATAACAAAAGAGGACAATAGGGTGAAAGAGGTAATTTGAACAAAGAAACAGACTACACAGATAAGAACCAAAATGTAACAATTACACTTTTGAGCGTACACATGTAGACCTAAAAGTTTAAGCTGTTAACTTGATTATTATTGGCAGTGACTTTAAGTAGACTTGATATAATATGTGATAGGGCCACGCGCATCTGACTTTAACTGTTTGTTTTTTCTAGTGGAGTTGATGAATTTCCCCAGATCAAGGTAGTTTATTGTTTACTTAATTACTTGTAGACTAAGTACAGCATACAACTATAAGTGCAAGAAGATCATACTGAATGATGGAGTGGGATCAAACCCTGTGTCCCATTTGCAAGAAGCCGGCAGTGGGTGAGGAGCGACCACCAGCAACACTTGGTGTAAAGGGTAGCAACGCCATCAACAGGGCAAGCGCAGACAGAAAGGATGTGATCCAAACACGTCCTGGCCAACAGGTACATGAGGGCTGTCGCAAGAAGTACTGTAATCCCCAGCAGATCACCAAGGCACTGAGGGAAAAAGAAGAAGGCCCCTCTACCCATTGTATACCTGTACTTCGATCTACGGAGAGAGAATTCAACTATCAGACGGACTGCCTTTTCTGTGGAAAGGAAGTGAAGCTCGGGGGCAAGAGAAAAAGTACAGATCTACGATCATTCCCAGTGCGGACTGTTGAATTCAAGGACAAAATCTTGGACTCATGTGACGAAAGGAAGGATGCCTGGGCAGAAACAGTCAAAGCCCGTGTCCTCCATGTGCACGACCTTCATGCTGCAGATGCGATGTATCACCAGGTCTGCAGTGTTAACTTCCGCACCAGAAAGCAAATACCCACTGTCCATCAGACCGACAAAATAAAGCCAAAAAAACAAAAACTTGGTCGACCCAAAGATGAAACACGAGAGGATGCATTTCTCAGAGTTGCCCATTTCCTTGAGGAAAACGATGATGAGCAGATAACAATCAACGACCTAGTTAGCCTGATGAAAGAGCATCTCCAAGAATCAGGGCTTCAAGCATATAGCTACAAACACATGAAGATGAAGCTGGATGAACACTTTGGAGACAAAATCTTGCAAACAGAGGTTAATGGAAAGCCAAACGTGGTAACATTCCGGAGCACAGCGAAGGTGGTTCTCCAGGATTTCTATGGCCAAGCACAGGCCACTGATCCTGAGAAAGAGAAGATGAGAATAATCAAAACAGCAGCTAAGCTGATCAGAGATGACATAAAAAGTGTCAAGACATCACATGAGATGTACCCGGACATGCTGTCAAAGGAGGAAAATCTAAATTTCCTGCCAGAAAGCCTAAGGCTGCTGCTTGGAGGATTGTTTGTCGGGAAGAATATGTCCATGAAGATGGCCTCAATTGGGCAAGCAGTTATGCAAGCAGCCCGACCTCAGGTTCTACTGGCTCCATTGCAGATTGGACTGGGGATCCAAATGCACCATCACTTTGCATCACGCTTTTTGATTGATTCCCTGCACAACCTTGGCTTTATCTGCTCTTATCAGGAAGTTCAAAGATTTGAACGGAATGCTGTGATGTCACATGGAACAGACATACCTGGCTTCAGTTCGGAGTTTGTCCAGTATGCTGCAGACAATGTAGACCACAACATCCGTACCCTGGATGGTAACAATACCTTCCATGGTATGGGGATGATTGCTGCCATAACCCCAGCCAGCAAGACCAGCAGACCTATCCTCAGGGCACAGGTCACCTCCAGTGATATCTCTACAGTGGGAAGAATCCCTATCCATTACCACAAAGAAGAGAGCTGTGGTAAGACAACACTGACATACCAGAAGCTGGTGAACATAAAGGCAAATGATCCAACAGCAGACCTTGATCTCCTCTGGAAGACATCCATCATGTTCGCCTCATCAAGACCGGCATGGTCTGGACTGATGCAGCTATTGCATCATGGTGACCACCCTGGAAAATCATCGGTGATGTTTCTCCCAATGATCGACATGAATCCCAGTGATGTCACGTGCATCTACTCTACACTGAAGTTCGTGTGTGAGCATGCTCGTCGCCATGGTGTTACGCCCATCATCACCTTTGACCAACCACTATGGTGGAAAGCCCTAATGATCATCGAGAGTGAGCCTACAGGAAGTGTCTTGAATGACATAGTCTTGCGCCTGGGGGGCTTTCATACAGAAATGAGTTTCTTGGGAAGCATCGGGCACCTCATGGCTGGATCAGGACTGCAGGAAGTCTTAGAGCTAATCTATGCAGACAACGCGGTGGTACACATGATGACAGGCAAGGCTATTGCACGAGCAGTACGAGGACATCTCCTTATTGATGCAGCACTGAATGCCTTGATTATGTCAGATGTACTTGGTATGCCACTCCCTCAACCATCTGCAGAGCCACATGAAGTAGAGGAGACCAATGAGGCAACAGTGCCATTAGATAATGAGCCTACGGCAGACGGAACTGGAAACACTGATCTTGATGAACTTGCTGCCCTCTACAAGAACCTGATGGAAGGTTCCATGTCTGCAGAGGAGTTCTGCCAAGCTGATGTTCTAACCAGGATCAAGGAGCTCCTCGGGGCCAAAACCAAATCCTTGAAGTCATTTAGGACTGCCACACTCTGGTTACAATACATGGAGATGGTGGATATACTACGGAAGTTTATCAGAGCAGAGCGCATTGGCAACTGGGCGTTGCACATTGAAGCTGTGTCAGAAATGTTGCCCTACCTGGCAGCCTCTGGGCACAACCTCTACACCAAATCAGCCCACCTCTATGTGCAGCGGATGACAAAGCTCAAGGATGAACATCCAGCTGTATACCGGCGATTTGAAGAAGGGTTACATGTTGTCCGAAGAAGTAATCGCCTTTGGGCTGGTCTGTCCGTAGATCTCACCATCGAACAGGTCCTGATGAGGAGTATGAAGACCAGTGGTGGCCTGACGAGAGGGCGAGGCATGACAGAGCAACAGCGTCTCATATGGCTGCTCTCCATGCCTGCGTGTGCTGATGTCAACAATGCTATGCAGCAGCTCACAGGTGTAAACTACAACACTGGTGAACAAAACAAGGACATGACAAATGCTAGACAAGCACGTGACATGAAAGACACACATGCAGTTATCAGCTATCTGCAAGAGAGAACACCCTTCAGCTCAGATCTGAGCTTGCGCAGCATCTCGACAGGGGTGCATGCAACCAGCACAGTCAATGTGGACTCAGCGAAAACTATTGGAACAGCTATCCTGACCAACATGGATGGACAAACTGCTGCTGACTACACATTCAAGAGAAAGGATCAGGCCATCACCTTGGCTGTGAAATCGGCAGTAAAGATTGATGGTGAAGCAGTACAGGTGGATCCCCAGCTGCTGTTCCAGCGACTGACAATTGCTGCAAAAGCTACAGAGGATCTGGAGTCTGTGTTCAAATATGAGCTGTGCAGTTACCCACCAGCTCTGTTTGATTCCACACTGCTGCTCCGACAGCCACAGAAGCCAGTGCTAGCAGATGCTATCTGGACACTCCTGACACACGATGCACCAGGAATCACAGGCCAAGTCCACTACGTGTTGGATGGTGGGGCTCTAGTCCAGCGCATTCCATGGGCACGTGGCACAACATACAAATGTATCTGCACGCAATACACAGAGTATGTCACAAAGAAGTATGGACTTGCAACAGTCGTGTTTGATGGCTATGATGGTACATCAACCAAGGACACAACACACCAAAGACGTTCGAGAGGGAATGCTGGAGCAACGGTGACGTTTGATGAAGATATGCAGGTCACAATGAAGAAGGAACAATTCCTGGCAAACAAAACCAACAAGCAGCGCTTCATCAACATGCTCAGTACCAAACTACGCGCACAGAACTGCCAAACATATCATGCTGCAGGTGACGCTGATCTCCTCATAGTGCAGAAGGCAGTGGAGTCTGCTGCCACCACTGATACTGTGCTCATCGGAGATGACACAGATCTGCTCATCCTGCTCATCTACCACACCAACCTCAAGTCATGTGACCTTTTCTTCAAACCCGAGCCAAAGAAGAATGTGAAGAAACCGCGTGTCTGGAACATGAAGTACGTAAAGCAGCAGTTAGGCACCGATGTATCACAGCACATCTTCTTCATACATACTCTCCTGGGATGTGATACTACTTCCCGCTTGTATGGCATTGGCAAGGGAGCTTCCCTCAACAAATTTAAAACCAGTGCACACTTCCGTGAACAAGCCAATGTGTTTGACAGACAGGCAGCGTCCACGGATGATATTGTACAAGCAGGAGAGAAAGCACTGGTATGCCTGTACAATGGGAAACCTGGAGAGTCACTCAACGTAGTGCGACACAAGCGGTTCTGTCAGAAGGTCGCCTCCAGCACTTCTCATGTGCAACCCCAAAGTCTGCCGCCCACATCAGCAGCAGCGAAACACCACAGCCTTCGTGTCTACTACCAGGTCCAACAGTGGAAGGGCATTGCAGCTGATGAGCTCTGGCCAGACGACTGGGGTTGGCGGGAAAGCAGTGGAGGACTCGTGCCCGTGCAGACGGACTTGCCACCAGCTCCAAAAGAGCTCCTCAAGATGATCCGCTGCAACTGCCAGACAGACTGCAGCAGTCTAAAGTGCACCTGTAAGAAGCATGAAATAGAGTGCTCGGCTGCATGTGGCAACTGTAGAGGATCGGCCTGTACGAACTCAACCCAAGATGCTTGTGACAGTGATGATGATGACTAGACTTTTTGAGGAAGATTGATCAATGTTTCTGTTCAAGTATCGAGTATGGTACTCTGAGGCTAAGGTAACTACATGCAGTACTATAATAATATGACTTGTACGTCGTACACAATGCATATGCAGTTTGTTTTAACAGCAACCCTAATTTACATAGTTTTGGTCATTATTTTCAGTGTATTAAAATAGTTGACATATCCTCAGAATAATGCTTTTTGGTCAGGTTTAGCTATTAAAACAGCTATGATTGGATTCCTGGCCCCAGAAAATGTATGTCTAGCAATTAGAATTAAAGCCCTAAGTCGTTTAGAAGCGGAGATAATTGGAAATGTCTGTTTTATGGCGGCCATTTTGGAAAATGGCCGCCATTTTTCTTTTTTGGCCAGGTTTAGCGTAACGAAATGCGTTTCACTTGATTCCTTGTCAGTAAAAATGTATGTTTAACACTTAAAATTAAAGCCCTAAGTCATTTAGAAGCGGAGATATTGGGAAATATCGGGTTTATGGCGGCCATTTTGAAAAATGGCCGCCATGACACTTTCCACCACCAGGATTGCTTAAGAGTTTTGATATGTTATAGAGGACATAATTCTGGGTATGAAACAGTTTACAGACTTTCTGTTGCAATTTGTCCGAGGTCATATCAAATAATGCCTGGACTATATATCGGTTGGGCAATTTTTGAAGTCAATGTCACTTTGTATGCAATGTACTGCGCATTTTATGCGACGCGGCGCTTACACTTATACTTATTGACTTCCAAAATGGTGAGCGTGGCACAGTCACCGCGTGTGACGACGTGCGCGCAAGGGCTCATTTCACTTATCCGAGCACAGCTGGGCCCAATTTCATGGCTCGGCTTACTACGTCATTCTGCGCTTACGAAGACCATTCGCCGCTTACGAGGTTAGCGCCGACTTTCTGTGCTAGCTGTGTAAGCACGGAATCCTTAGTTACGTGAACTACGCATGCGCACAAGCAAAAATTCCTTGCTAACCCGTGAAATACGCTGAAGTAAGTGCGGAATTGTTTGCTTCCGCAAGCGCCGATTTTTTGCTTACGGTAAGCAGAGCCATGAAATTCGGCCCTGGGGTCGATTTCACAAAGCACTAAGATTCATCTTAAGATGAGTTGTCAGTATTACCATAGTAATTTGTATTGTGACATCACACTTTGCTTAGCAACTAAGAGTGATTCGCAGTTAAGATCAATCTTAGCTCTTTGTGAAATCGACCCCTGGTCTGTGGTGTTTTTAACCTGGCCACCGCAGCTATGGCCGCCACATGCGTTCGTGACAGGACAATCACGTCGCGTCAGCGCAAATATGTACCAATCAGCATGGAGGATTCACAGTGCGTGTGCGTGTGCGTTCACGCGCGCGTGCGGCGGCCATAGCTGCGGTGGTGTAAAAACCCATGATGAGCTGCTTGGCTTAGCAATTACGATTGATTTGCACTTGACTTTGTGTTATTAGCAAGTATTTTGAAAGCGAAATCTCATTTCATTATCTGCTTCCTATCTGTAACAAGTGATTCCACCTTACCATCATGACGTCACTCCAGAGACCACGTGAGATAGCGCTTACCAGCCAGCAAACCGTCAGTGTGCGGTCTAGCCAGCTACTGAACGGACGTGTATGTACACAGGCTAGTGTTTGTGTCATTGCGTTGAGTAATACATGTAGGTAAGAACATTATTTTGACTATTTGAGATTGTGTAGTCATTAGTTATCGTACTAGTTTGACTTGTCAACTATGGCAACGGCGTACATCGACAGCGTCTTGGATTTAGAAGATTTATCTGATTTATCACCACACCATACGCCATCACGGCAATTTAGTACTTGTGGTTTATTTGGGGCTGGGGAGCAATCTCCCGAAGACCCCGTACAACGCTTAATAGCTAGTTCTCCGACTCCAAAATTGGAGGTCCAAACGCCCTTGAAAAGGCGGGGGAAAACAAGGCCAAAAACCAAGACAAAATTGTCAAAAAATACGCCTGAAACAGTAAAGGGCTCAGCCCAGGGTGTGGCTCCTTTGGACAGCTCCAGCCAACCGTGGCAGGAGCTAAGCACTACTCTCGTGCAAACAATGCAAACGGGGTTTGCAAAATTGACAACGGCATTCCTGAATGCAAATACATGCACAGAAACTAATGTTAAACGTGGCTCGCCAACATGCACAACTACTGCTGCTTCAAAGAGCAAAAAACTCAAGTCGGCTATTGTTGTACCGGATTCGGAAACTGAATCTGATAATACCGAAGCAGAACTACAACGTCTCCTCTCTGAGGGGGAGGTAGTTTCTGCAGAAGAAGATATGTTGGTAGATATTCAGCAAGAATATGAAGCGGATGATAAAGTTGGCCCTAAAATCAGGGAAAAACTAGCAACTTTGACGGGCAAAGTTCTCACCACAAAATTGTCGGATGAGAAATTGTCCGATAAACAAAAACTGTATTGCCGTCCACAGAACTGTGCTGAACTGATCAAAACAAAAGTAAACCCAGAGATTTGGGCCCTACTCAAATCTAGCACTCGGTCCAGAGACCTTAAATTCATACGGCTGCAAAAGCTTTTGATTTCGGCATTTGTTCCTTTGCTTCAGTTAACAGACAAATTATTGTCAAAAGATCAAGCCAAAGATGAGGTGAAATGGCAATGGACACCATGACTTTGATGGCGAATGCTAACATTGAATTAAACCTTCGAAGAAGGGAACTTATGAAGCCAGACTTAAACGCACAGTACCAACGTCTATGTGCACCATCAGTCCCTATCACAAAGTTGTTGTTTGGGGATGATTTGACCAAAGAGGTCAAAGATATCAATGCTACTAATAAAGTAGGGCACAAGATTGGACGAGCGGGTGATGCCAGAAATATGGACTACCGCCGAGGTTTCGGTTATCGTCATTATTCGGGCCGCTACAACACACAGCCAAAAAAGTATGGAGGAAACCAGGCCTATACAAAGGGTCATTACCCCTCCAGGAGCTACGGCAAAAGAAGACCGTACAACAAACGGGGCCAAAGCACGAACCCATAACTGCCCAAAGCACATCATCAGAGTGCAGCAAGGTAAGCAACTTTGCTTTAAAACCCAGTGGAGCTCAAACAAACTCATTTGTAGCAGGTAGAATAAAATATTTTTTGCCCATGTGGAAGAAACTAACTTCCGACCCAAACATTTTGGATACTGTGAAAGGACTACATATTGAGTTTGAAACGTTTCCGAGGCAAACGTTCATACCAAAGCAGTATGCAATGAGCATTCCTGAGCAAAAGGTTGTTCAACAGGAAGTTGAAAAGTTATTGACCAAAGGAGTCATTGAGATAACAACTCATGAGCCTGATGAATTCCTATCAAACATTTTTCTACGACCAAAGAAAGATGGTTCGTATAGAATGATACTGAACTTAAAGGCATTGAATAAACATGTGAAATACCATCATTTTAAAATGGAAACTTTGCAGTCTGCAATACATTTGATGACAAAAGATTGCTTCATGGCATCCATAGATTTACGTGATGCTTACTATTCAGTGCCGATTGCACATGAACATAGAAAATATCTAAAGTTCCAGTGGGGGGCTAATATGTATCAATACACTTGCCTTCCAAATGGCCTTGCTTCAGCTCCACGTATTTTCACAAAGGTATTGAAACCTATCTATTCAGCCCTTAGAGGCCAAGGATTACAATCAGTGGCGTATATTGATGATTCATTGTTATATGGTGAATCAAGTGAGGAATGTTGCAAAAATGTTAAGGCAACAACACAACTTATGACCCAAGCCGGGTTCATAGTTCATGACCAAAAATCGGTTTCAGATCCCACACAAACAATCAAATTTCTGGGCTTTGAGCTTAGTTCACGAGAAATGGCAGTCAAATTGACTGCAGAAAAGGCCGTGAAATTAAAGACGGTTTGTCAAGCTCTAATAGCGAAAAAGTCTTCGCTAATTCGAGAAGTGGCTCAAGTTATTGGCATGATAATATCTAGTTTTCCAGGGGTAATGTTTGGTCAATTATTTTACCGATATGTCGAAAAAGACAAAATAAAAGCTTTGCAAGAAAAAGACAGTACATATGATACTCAAATGAGTTTGTCTCAGGAGGCATTAAAGGACCTCACCTGGTGGATTGAAAACATCGAATCCTACCAAGCCACAAGATATATCCATATCACTAATGCACAACCAGATATGACAATTTATTCAGATGCCTCTCACACAGGATGGGGAGCAATCTGTAAAAATACTGGTCTGCGAACACGAGGTCATTGGACACCTCAAGAATCTCAAGCTCACATTAATTACTTGGAATTATTGGCAGCTTTCTTTGCTGTCAAATCCTTTTGCAAAGACGGAAAGTTCGCCCATGTACGTTTGTATCTTGACAACACTACTGCTGTTGCGTACATAAATAATATGGGTGGAATACACTCATCCACCTGCAATGAAATAACACGGCAAATGTGGATGTGGGCAATACAAAATCAAATGTGGCTCAGTGCAGCACATGTTCCAGGAAAACAGAACGTAATCGCAGATATTGAGTCAAGAAATATAAATATTGATGGCGAATGGATGCTAAAGCCATCTATTTTTCAGCAATTATGCGTTCAGCTTATTGAACCTAATATTGATTTATTTGCGTCCAGGTTAAATTATCAGATTAAGCCGTATGTTTCATGGAAACACGACCCAGAAGCAATTGCCATTGATGCATTCATGCTTTCATGGAAAACTTACAAGTTTTATGCTTTTCCACCTTTCAGCTTAATCGGACGAGTCCTTCAGAAGATAATGGACGAGCAGGCAGAAGGACTTTTGATAGTCCCAAACTGGCCCACCCAATGCTGGTATCCACGGGTGATGCACATGTTGGTGGCACAGCCGGTGCTCATCCCACCGTCCATGGTGCCGCTACAGTTGCCACAAGACAAACACGCAATGCACCCATTTCATCAAAAAATGTCTCTGCTAGCTTGCCATTTATCCGGGAGTGCCTCCGGGAGACAGACATTTCGACTCGGGCAACTGACATCATCGTCGCTTCATGGAGAAGTGAGACAAAGAAGCAATATTCCTCCTATTTAAGAAGGTGGGAGTCCTTTTGCTGTCGGGACAAAATTAATCCCATAAAACCAACAATAGGCAACGCCTTGAATTTCTTAACAGAATTGTTTGATAATGGACTAAGTTATAGTTCTATTAATACCGCCAGATCGGCGATTTCAGCTGTTACTTTGCCCATAGATGGCACTCCAGTTGGAAGTCATCCATTAACCTCTAGATTTATGAGAGGTATTTTTAACAGCAGACCGACGTTTCCACGTTACCAGTCCATTTGGGATGTCAGCATTCTGTTCAACTATTTCAATTCTTTGGACTCGAATGAAAATATTTCTTTGAAAGTGTTTAGTAAAAAAGTGGTAACTTTGTTAGCCTTACTTACAGCACAACGAGTTCAAACACTACATGTATTGTGCTTAGAAGATTTACTCCTGTCAGACACAGAGTGTCGTTTAAGGGTAAAGCGCCTGTTAAAACAGACTCGACCAGGAGTACACCAGGCAGACATAACCTTGCCTGCATACCCCGAGAACCAGAAACTATGTATAGTTAATAATTTAAACGTTTATGTTAAGCGCACTCAGGTTGTACGCGCTGATGATG
Organism: Marthasterias glacialis; assembly: GCA_911728455.2. NCBI lineage: Eukaryota > Metazoa > Echinodermata > Asteroidea > Forcipulatida > Asteriidae > Marthasterias > Marthasterias glacialis. Next base: position 6,781,073 of record OU452240.1, read on the forward strand.
AGAACAAACTGTTCATAAGTTTTCAGAAACCATTTGGACCACTGTCAAGAGACAGTATCAGACGGTGGATCCGTGACACGCTAAGTGCGGCTGGAATTGATGTATCCAAGTTCTCCCCCCACAGTATCCGGGCGGCATCAACATCTGCAGCTGCAACTGCTGGAGTACCTATACAAACTATTTTGTTAACAGCAGGCTGGTCTGGAGCACAGACATTTGCTAGGTTTTATAATAAACCAATTGTGAAATATCCTGTTTTTTCCACTACAGTTTTGCAAAGTATGCATGTTTGTACACCTAAGTAAGGTCTCTCTTTTGCTGTTGTTTAAAGTGGAAATGTTTTGTATCCTTAAACTGTGTAATAAAAAAGTTGTGACAAAGATTTTTTGTTGTTGTTTTCAACTCCAAGTTTCCTTTCTCTAAATATCTCACGTGGTCTCTGGAGTGACGTCATGATGGTAAGGTGGAATCCTAAAATTAAACGAGTCTAATTTATTAGGCGAAGTTTGATTGGGATTCTACCGACCATCATGACAAACGAAAGAGATTACGTGCCCACCCTTGAGAACCCTCCCTGTGGTTAACGGAAACTTGGATTTTTGCTATAAATTCTGACGGTTTGCTGGCTGGTAAGCGCTATCTCACGTAATCTCTTTCGTTTGTCATGATGGTCGGTAGAATCCCAATCAAACTTCGCCTAATAAATTAGACTCGTTTAATTTTAGGATTATACTTTCTCTGTAAAGTTTTATCAATTGAGTGTTTTAGAGTCTTGGATTCCAAGTAAATGAATTTGTTCTCTTTAAATTGCTTTTATTTTTCAGAGAATAATTCGCAGTGTTTCTGTTGTCTTTTTTTCAGAAAACTATGTTGTTTTAGGTGGAGCGCTGGGGGCGGGCTTCTTCGTATGTGTTCTTTCTCTATGCATCGTGGTCGGTATTTGTGTACGGAAGAGACGTTTACGTCTAGCACAATCTGAGAGAGAAGAGAACCAAAGGACTGTTGCTGCAGACGACGGGTAAGATCTAAACAGTGCATTTGCTAAACTGTGGTTATGTTTTGGTGCAGTCTGCCGCGGGCCTATGGTCTGATACTATAAAACCCAAGCCCAATCTTAGAAATGTTGCCTTTTCGAAAACACCAAGTGATTCGTGTGCTGATACGACGTGACTTCAAGTTTTCAAATGCTGTCATTCCAAAGAACCTTTTGCCATGGTAGGCCTTTAGGGTTGCACATGATTGAGTAAAAGTAGAAAAATAATGTGAAGCTTGTATTTCATTTATTCAGTGAAAGTAATCACATTGTATGAAGCACCACACACAAAAATGTGTTTTTGTTTCATAAGCGAAGTGAAAGAAAAAGTAAAAAAGTTAGGGTATTTGTCCTTGTGATGATTCAGCATTTAAAGGGGCTGTGTAGTCATGAGTATAGCAGTAAATGGAATAACCTAGTCACTACGCGCGCGTGGGCGACAGAGGTCACATCTCAGTTTGACAAAGACGGCACCCTTTGTGCATCCTCGCCGCCATGAGCAGCGTGCTGTACCGATACCTCTTGTCGTCTCTAACCCCTAGAAGGGAAGCACTGAAAAACAACGCTGATTGGTTCTCAAAACTAACTGCTTCGCATGCTAAATGCAAGTATTTTCACGCGATCCTAGTTCAAATGAATCAATTTTTTATGCGGTCTCCCTAAACTGCATACAGTTAGACAGGTCACAATAATCAAAGACGAATGAGAGGGGACCAGTTACTAGCTGATTCAATGCCTCTTTTGCGGGATACCAAATTTTTGCGGCGCGTAAAGTGGATCGGCCACAGGCCTAATTAAAATCTCCCACAATTTGAGAGGTTTTTGTGTCACAATTCCAGGGCTTATGATCGAGCCAACCGTGGTACCCAAAAATGGCGCGGTGAGGTCAATTAATAAGCCTATGTCTGAAAACGAGGTTCCCCTTTTGTGATTTGATCGCAAGCGCGCGCGTGTGCAGTATCTGGTAAGAGTTCATCTTTCCATGCACAGCCACAGTCCTAATCATGACGTCTTAGCCCCTTTAAGTTTATGGGGCGGGTAGTATTATAAATTTTACTAATACTTTTAGCTATATTTCTTTCAGTGGGTATTTGGTACCAGATACTTCCCTGGCAGTGCGACCCAAACGTCGTAATGACGAAGGTGCAAAGAGACAATACAATCAGAAACAACGAGGTGAGAGTTCAGTGGCGTAACTAAGGGCATGGGGGCACGTGCTGATATTCGTGCCCCCCCCCCCCCCCCCGACATTTGAAATCTGGACTTTTGAGATAAAAAATTACCAGAATAAAAAGTTATTGAGTATTTACGTAGTAATTTCAATGTTTTTAGAACTATTTCTTAATTATTTACACACATGATGTATTTTGTTTTAAGTCAACACGTCAGAAAACACTGAAAAGGGGCTTGTTTAGGAAAAATACAAACGGAAACTTCAGTTTTGATTTGCTAAAAGTGCCCCCCCCCCCGCACCCCTAGGAAAAATGGTGGACCCCTTGTTACCCCCTAAAATTTTACCCTAGTTACGGCGATGTGAGAGTCAGTTCATTGTAAGGCATTTTCGAAACCATATCTTGGTCTTGAGCTTGGACTTAGGCTCCGTCAGGTACTTAGAAGCCGTGTGCTTTCCCTTGCGAGGCTTCAAACGGGCGGACGGGAGCCTAACCCCCAAGACGGGGTTTCGAAAAAGAGTCCAAGTATATTATGCCCGTTTCGTTTGTCGAGTAGCATGGTCTAGTCTCTAGTCTGGTCCCGATCCCCAACTCCTCCATGATAGAAAATTTGTTTCCATAGATTCCCCCGTCTTCTCAACATGGTCATAAAGACACGGTTGTAGTCAATCAGTAAATACTGTCAATAGCGGCCAGAATTATACTACGGATTTCTCAAAAAGGGAATGTTCTTAATTACGGATTTCTTAAAATGGTCCAAATTTCTATTTGGAATTTCGGATATGAATCCTTTATTTATATTCAGATATTCTGCTGAGTGATATGACAGTAGGGGGCGTCTTTAACGTCATGCCAGCGGCCGAGGCTTCGTTAGCATCACCAAAGAAAAAGGAAACTAGGTACAACAATCTTGGACCAAATCTCCCATTCAAAAGGGACCGGCTTATCATTGAAGATGAGCTTGGTAGTGGAGCTTTTGGGAGGGTTCTACTTGGCACAGCAATTGGGATCGAAGAATCCACTTCACGAACTAAAGTTGCGGTGAAGACTCTCAAAGGTGATTATTCTTTTGGTTAAATCTGACTTCAAACAATGTAATTTAATTGGATACTTTTGAAGACATTGGAGGGCAGCAGACTTACCAGGTAACTCCACTATTCTCGTGAATGTGAGCATGCTCAGAACTGCGCAAGCAATGGAAACTTATCTGGTAAAGGCCGGTTTGTAGTTGGTCGAGCGATGATAATCGCAGGACGCTGAGCCTTTTCATTGCAGTCTGTGGTCGCTGCGGCGTCAGAGTCGATAGTCTTGTCGCAAGACGTTCCAGTTCTGTGGTCTACGACCCATAAAGGACCACGATCCACCCCATCACGAATTGCCGCCAATAGAGGGCGATAGCGGGTTCCTGGAGCGATAGCGTCCTCTTTTGGCGGCAACTCTTGATGGGACTTTTGTGGGACTTTTGTGGGTCGTGGACTACAGAACTGGAACATCTTGCACCAAGACGAAAGCGTCGACTATAAACTGCGTTGCAAGTCATTTTACTAAAGTCTGCCGCCATCTAGCGTTCCAAAGCCCCAATTAATCAAACGTACAGGATTGGTTATCACTGGGGAAATTGTTAGAGTTTTGATCTAAATGTTCACTTACTATTACGTTTACACTATGAACATGTTGACCTAATTCACATGACGTCATGAATACAATTGGTTGCACCGTTTTGGAAGTTAATGTCACTGTGTGTTATACAGCGTATAGTGCAAATTTTGACTCTTAAAATGGTGACGTTCGTGCAATATATATGATAAGACGTCATCCTGTCGCTGTTGACCCAGTTCGCCTGAGATCACCATCACAATAAGTTTGGTTGCGCCATTTTGGAAGTCAATGCCTCCGTGTGCATATAGTGAAGAGCGCATTTGAGGCGACGCGGCGTTTACGTGTTTACCTATTGACTTCCAAAAAGGTGAGCGTGACACAGTCAATCCTATTGGTCAGTCTGACGTCATTACAGCTTAAACTACGCCCACTTCACACGTGCCGGTGTCATAGGGTATTCTGTCCTAGGGTAGGGTAATGTGTCCACCATACGGTAAATCAACATGGGCTGGAGGAGTTTATTCAAAAGAGGGCGGTATCAGAAGGAGTTAGTACACAATTCGCCGTCCCCCCCCCCCCCCCCATCAGAAGCCCCACACACATTGCAAATGCATTGGCCAACGTTTTCTACAACTATTTACGCAAAACTAACTTAGCTAGGTGGTTGTATTTAACACCTGTCATGACTGTAAGACTCTAAATCTTCTTAAAAATGTCCTCCTCTATCTGTTTTAAGAAATGTGTCTAATGGTAAAAAACAGGTTTTTATGTTAAACTGTATTTTGATTGCATGCTTCTTTTCAACAGAGGGAGCTGATAACTTAGCAAGGACTGAGCTGCTTCAAGAACTGGACCTGATGAAAAAACTACCAAACCATCCCAACATTGTTGGATTATTGGGTTATTGCATTGACGAAGGTAAGTTAACAACTACCGGTAAGTCTGCTGCCACCTAGCGTCCTCAAAAGTTTTACATCTGACGTCATTTTCTTCGAGGTCATCCCGATAGCCCAGCTCAGAAATGCATACATTTTCTTCTCTTTTTTTGTCTCTCGGGGATTTCGTGTAAAGTTTTTTTACTCGATAAGAAAAGGGGGGAAAGAAAAGTCAAAGGTTTGATAATTTGTAATCTGTAAATTTCGTATCCAATCGCTTTTTGTTCATTTTGGTTACAGACCCAATCTACGTCATCGTCGAACACCTATCCAAAGGTGATCTCAAGAAGGTCTTAGTTGACCTGAGATTGGAAGATTCCGAAAGGCCATATTGCAACCTGTTAGTGCCTAACTCTCTGTCACAAACATTGATCAAGTTCGCTAGAGATGTGGCATGTGGAATGGCTTTCCTAGCTTCACAAAAGGTAACAAGAAACACAAACCTACAAACTCTTCAACCCTTAGAATTAATGTCTATGTATTAAAAATCGTACGTACTGTTTGGGGCTAGATACGACGTTTAAAGGCAAAGTATACCTTTGGTTTTTGGAACCGTACATTTGCCTTAATGCTATTACATACCATAAAACTAGCCTGTGTAAATTTCATTTCAAAAGGTGGTATAGCGTTTTTGAGATATCGCCAAAAGTCTGGAGCGGTTGTGTTCACGCAGAAGAAGTATCCGTCATTGGAATACACATTCTGAGAAGCGTTACGGCCATAACGCTTCTCAGATTCAAATTTTGGGGATACAAAAGTGATATATTTTTCCATAACTGCAGTACTTTGAAATGAAACGTTTCTCAAAATGCATTATACTGTCTAGAGCTGCTGTACTTCTTACTTAGTTATTATTGCCATAAATTTTGTTTTCAGTTTTAGTTATTTTTGTTCTTTGAGAGTTCGGTCACGCCTCTTAACCTACCTCTAAAGAGATGTGACGATCATTTTATGTTTACGTATAGTCAAACACAGAGTTGTATTTTTTTGTATACAATGCTAGTCGTCGTTGCCGTGTGTTGCACACTTGTTCTACTGTAGGTAAACATGGCGCGTCTGATATGTTGTATCCAGCCAGCTATGTCGTTAGCCTCTTATTTTCCGTTCTAACGGCTTCAAGAAGATTAAGCTGGACTGGTGCCAAATTGATACAGACATTGACTATACTGTTTAAAACTGCAGAGCAATTAAAATATTAAAATCTGAACAAAACGGTTCAAAACTGATTAAAACAGAACGATTTTAAAAAAAATCATAGAGTAAGTTTTAAATATCATTTTTTTGTAGTGACGTTTTACATTAATATGACAAGAGAAAGATAGAAGTAGAATAACAAACTAGAACCGACATGTTGACGTTATCCAAACTATATTTTTATATAAGTTTCCTCTTTTGCGCAAGGTTCTTTGATAAATGAACCTACTTTCGATAAAAAAATTTAGTAAGAAATTATACGAGATTCATGCATTATCTGAATAAGCCGTATTTTTGACAGCAAGAGGGCGCAATACTAACTTTTCAAAACATTAAAATACGAATTTTCCCACAGACATTATCATACACTGATTACATTGTAAAACTGTAAATAAAAAACCTAAACAGATGTTTATTAAATGCTTTATAAGAAGTCTACTTGCATCTGGTTTACCACACTTTTTCTATGGTTTGACCCCAATCTATCCCAAAGGGCGCCCTCTTGCAGTCAAACATAAGGCCTATTACTTGCTACGAGCCGTGGCGTGTGACGTCATTTTCGTCATGAATGAACAACAACGACCCCATTCATATTCTTTCAGTGTATACATCGAGACCTGGCTGCCCGTAATGTACTGGTTGGAGACGACATGGAATGCAAAGTGTCTGACTTTGGACTGGCCCGTGACGTCATGAATATTCGAGTTTACCAGCGAGAGTCACAGGTCTTCATTGTTAATTTTTTCCCCAAAAAACCCAAAAATCACTATAGAGTGGTTCGTTTAACTAGTTATGAATACTTACCCCGCTGATAAGTAAAGCTGCAAAACAAATTTCAGAGATATTCCTCAGTATACAAATTCCTCTATATCATACTGACTAAAAAAATAGTTCAGCTTGGTCGCAAGAGGGCACTATTTACCCGTTTAAATCAGGCACACGCCAATGTGCAAGGCTACCGTTCACCATCAAAATCTAATGTAATTACAGGGACCGCTTCCAATGCGTTGGATGGCTTTGGAATCTATTCTTGATGACGTATACACAACAGAGAGTGACGTATGGTCTTTTGGAGTCCTGCTATGGGAAATTGCTACGCTAGGTACGTTGTATTAACCTTAGCTTTGATATTGGCAAAACAAATATTTGTGTTTATTTTTATTTTTTTATTTTTGTTTTATTAAAGGATTTTTTTTTGTCAATATGGCACTACCTCACTTTCCAATAAATAAAAATAACAGTTTTTCTGACGACAGTGGAAAATACTAATTTTTGTCAAAATCTCAAAATATTTTATATCACCCGTGTTATCAAAACAAGCATAGACGAACATGAACCTGAACACGTAATTTTATTGCGAAATGTGCCTGCATTATACTCCATTAAAAGCTCAAATCCTACATAAAGTTTTGCTAATTTATCATGGCAGGTGCTCGCCCGTACCCACTAATGAGTGCCAAAAGAGTGCTGCGTAAACTCAAGAGGGGATATCGAATGCCGATGCCAAATGGCTGCAAGGACGAACTGTAAGCTATCAACGAATATAAATATAGACCTTATGCAATGACGTCATCATGCCGCCATATTAGAGGTAAAATGATGACGCAACAATGGAAAACGCACATGTATGTACGCGCGGCGCAGAGGATGGGCCAATGAGCAACCTTTTTTTGAACTCTAGCCGAGGGACCCCGACTTAAATGACGTCATGTGCATGTAAGGTCTATTGATGTTATGACCATTCACATAAATGTTTTGTGTACATTTTCCTTCAAAAACCATAAAACTCTTGCCATTTTAATGTTACATAGCGAACCAATTTTACGGCTTCGGTAGTGGCATGGGCAAGATCGATGAAAGGAATATGTGCAGCCGCTGCCGCCAAAAGCCGCAGTCACTGCCGAAGTCGCCTTATTCAACACGTCGTCCGTTGTGTCTGCTGCCACCTGGCGTCTCAAAAACTCCAATTGCAATATTGTTTCTATCACACTGCAGGTATGAAATGATGCTAGGCTGTTGGTGTGAGAAACCCTCCCACAGACCGAGCTTCCAGATGCTCTACGATCGATTGACCGAGTTTCTAAACGATGACCAGGTTAGACAACCATCCTTTCATATCATTCTATTCTGTATTCTTATTATTGGTTCGTGTGACTAACAAACCAAGTACAGGATTGGTATTCAAAATAGAAAGTGATTTGTTTAAATCTGATAACTCACTGATTACTAAGTTCATAACACAATCAACAATTCAGAGAAGTGTTTACGTTTGAAATACTTTCACAGTCGAAAAAAGACCCATCAAGATCACAGAATCCACATTGCTTATTTCAATTGTCAAAATCAAATTAAGCACGTATGAATGAACACAAAAGTCCTTTACAAAAACATAAAATGTTTTAAGGTGCGTTTTTTCGAAAACTTTTGTCATAGGTTTGTTGATAAATGCGTTGATTGAAAACTAAAAGCTGTGATTTATTTTACTTTGCTAAAAACCAATGAGCCTTATTTTGACTGCAAGAGGGCGCCCTTTGGGGTAAATTTGGGTCAAACCATAGAAATAGTGTGGTGAACCAAATGCAATCAGATGTCTAATAAAGCAGTTAATATATAACTTTTGAGGTTATTTTTTATTTACAGTTTTATAATGTAATCAGCGTAAGATATTTGCCTGAAAAATTTGGATTTTTAATTTTTTGAAATATTTTGTACTTTCAAAATGGAATTAGTAGTGCGCCCTCTGGCTGTCGAAAATACAGCCTATTGATGAAAAATTCCTTTTGAGGTTGATCAAAGAGTCGTTGTGTCTTTTTATCTGTGTCACAGTCTTGCATCACCGTTGACAAACTAGAAAAGTCCAACGATGACTTCACGATGACTGTCGATATGATGGAAAAATGGTAACTTTTAATCGTCATAATAACAGAAAGACAAGAATGCTTGAGCAATTTTTTTATTTTTTTTTTTATTTTTTTTTTTTTTTATTCAAATTCACATTTATTTCCATACTTCAATGAAAAAATAACAAGTACATGTAACTATGGAGTAAAGCAACAAATAATATTAAGTAGCAGTAAGCAGGATAAATGTAATAAATGGAATATGGGGCTGTTTTGATAAGCAGAAGCTTGTAAAAAAAAACAGCAAGACATACAAACAAACATATAATTAAACAAACAAAACAAACAGACAGACACGCAAACAAAAGGACAGACGAACACATAAGCTACTCTGCCACAAGATTTATAATATAGATCAGAGATGATACAACAAACTCATAAGTTCACAGTTGATAAGCTTTGTTTTTTATATTCAACATAATACAGTAACAAGAATGCAAGCATTATTGCCATTGTGTATGCAAATACAAAGAAAACATGTGTTTGAACCTGGTTAGTTTTTCTCTGTTTGAGTACAGAAAAAGGGACATGTTAACAAAACAAATTTTTGAATCTCATGACTGAAATGTAACCTTGTATCAAAACATTGTAGATTAAGTTTTAATTGATATTTAAGCGGAAATATTTTGTTGTTCATTCTTAGCATGCCATTGTAAACCGCTGATCCAATTTTGTCTGAAATGATAATGCAATTTTTGACTGAAACTGTTTAGTCTTTAAACACACTTTGAACGCATTTTTAATACAAGTGAAATATTTTCATTTATAAGTTTTAAATTATATTAATATTAGTGTCAGTTGTAATTATCAAGCTATCATTATTAATTTACCACTTAATGTAATGAAACATTTATTGGCAGAGTTTAACTTAGAAAGAGTGTTAGGTTTTTTTATACCGTCTTTTAGAGTAAAGTACACACAAATAACGTAGGTTTACGTACACCGAATATTTGCTGAGTTAAGTTTAATATTATTTTACTAATTAGTATTTGTAAGAAATAGAGTTTTTATCTTATAAAAGTGACTTATTTAAGACAGAATCTTAAGTAGATGCTGCTTTGGAAAATACAACTGACTACTTTCTACTTACAAACGGACTTTTGAAACGATAGTTGCAGCAAGAAAAAAAAGTTCACAATACCTGTAAAAGTTCAGTTTCCCTTACTCCCATTCCACCGTAAAATAAAACCCCGTATTGCTCTAATTCAAGAGTTTAATTCCTTCGCACGACAAAAGATGCCAATTTTGACACATTTGTTTCAATTTCAAGGCATAAACATGGTTTAATGTAGAAGATTCTCCGTTCGGACCGTAATACGGTTGATGCGTAGGTCTACTGTAATACGATAAAGCCATCGGGGATGCAATCAATGGGTAGTATGAAGCGAGCACGAGCAACCCCAAATTTGCCTCAACACGTGAATACAGAGCGTGGAGGATCGGGTTTGATAAATAATGGAGGAGGGATCATGAATTTACATCATGTGGTGTTTGGAGCTCAATTAGATTTTAATGACAATGTTTCTTGTTAGCCATACAGTTTAAAGAAGATACGTGGACAGTTTTGTTAGCTGGCAAGTCAATCCATGCCAGTTTCTTTCAGCTTATTGCAAGTTGTTATTGAAGCTATGGCATTAATCTTTCACCAATCTCATTCTTCTTGAATTGTAACTTTTGGAAACAAAAGTCACTAGTCAAAAGCTGTTATTTATATACAGTGACCCTCTCCAACCTGAACACAACATGGCGCTCAATGAAAAGTTGCTAGCATTCACAATTGTGATAAAAGAGCTGATTTAGATTGCATGAGGAGCCAGACTATAATTCCTCGTCCAGTCTTAGGCCATGTCCGAATTGGTGACTTCTTGATTGACTATGCCCGCATTGCTGAAGAGAACAACGCTGCCGCTGCGGCCAACGGTGATAGCTGTAACCAAAATCGCTTAATTAGAACACGGCCTTAGCTCGACTGCGTGGGTTGTTTGAGCAAACAACAACAACTCTGCTGTAAAAACTAATGGTAATGTGAAACACACGAATGTAAGACCGTATCCGAATAAGCGGCTACGGCTGCGACTGTTACTAAGGTTGTTGCTAAGGACGTCCTATACTTCAACGCATGATGGCAGCCGTAGCCGTAGCCGTAGCCGTAGCCGCCAATTCGGACACGGCCTAACGATTGGTTCTTCACACGAGGCAATTTCTACACTCAACTTGGAGCCGGCACCCAACTCAAGAACGTAAAAAAAAGAACATGCCTGTGGTGCCTCAACAAACATTTCTCCAACCGTCTCTTACTACTTCTACAATACTTGATAGACATTGAAACATGGAGGCCTCTTTTTCTTGAAGATTCTGAAACTGGTTGCCTGTAAACGTGACTTTGCTTCTACATTAATAGTTTCGAAATAAAGGGTTTGACGAAGGAATAATACATCTTATCTTTAACTATAATGTGGAACTCTTCGATCATTCTCATGGACATTATCAAAAAAAGGGACTAGAATTCCCCAAATCCACAGATGCATGTCGGCGTTCCTTCTACCTGGAAAGGGATGTAAAAGCCGAAGTTCCTAATTAAATAGAACAGTCAATACAAAAATCAATACCGAGTAAAATGCTTTCTGCCTCGTTGTCATGACACTGCGTAAAAGCATCAAACAACGTTGCGCGCTTCCCTTTTTCTGCCGTTGAGTACTTTTAGACAACTCTCTGTTTAATATGGTCTCGCCGAGACGACGCCAAAAACGACGACCTCCCGTTTTACCACTTAAATAGATCAACAGGCAAGTATCCTGTTGTGTGTGGCTAGCGTTTTGGGGTGGTTTTTCCACTTTCCACACCTCGCCTTCCTTATTCATCACGGCACCCTCCCCCCCCCCCCCCCCCCCCCCATCCCCCCACTGAAGCATTGTTCCTATCTTTCAGCCGAAAAGAAGCAACACCAATTCCTCATCCCACCAATCCCACGCATGCACACTGTTGGTAAACCAGAAGATCCAATTAGTGGTTTTAAACTGATAAAATGTGGTTAAACTTGGTGGGACCTGCGAGAGCAAGTCAGGCGTTCTGATGCCCACCCTTATTGCACCACATTAGTCTGGTAAACAACGCCTCAGCAGAGCGCTTTTAGTTGATATTTAACGTAGCGGAAGGATCCACTTTTGATGATACACTGTAACTTAGACTCGTTACAATGTCTAAATATAGCTTGAAAATTACTCCGCTTTGCTGTTGTTAGACTCACTGATGTTTTTCCTGTGAACAGTAAACACACTGTTTTGCTTTTCTCTCTCTGTATTTCTTTTCTTTTCTTTTTTCTTTTTCTTTTTTTATATCAGATTTGTTTTTTAATGTCAAGTGTCAGGTGTTTTTTTATGTGTGAAGATGACGTCATTATGATTTGTTACTCTACAAGGTTAGGGTTGACTGATTGCGGGTCTAAACGATCATAGCTCGACCATCGCGCAACCGGCTATAAACCGGCATTTAGGGTTAAGTTTTGGATAAAATTAGACGTTAACATTTTCAAACAGAATATTTGTGAGATATTTTTGTGGTAAGACGTGTGGCTAGCAGCCGTGTATGATTTATACTGTTCTTGTTATGCAAATGAGGTATATTAATATTTTTTCATTTGCCCCTCCATCATTCAATCCGAAATGGAATGACGTCACCATTTTTAAACGGCGCTATAAAGCGGTGCTTTTTATTAAAACAAGTTTTAGGGGTTTTTGTTTACACATAAATATAAACCTTGGAGCACGGATGCAAGATGTAACTTTACTGCAAAGGACGGGGTCGAGAGAAACTGTCAATGGCTTTTGATAGCTCCAGCATTCACCTTTGGCATTTACCCCACCCCTCCACCCCCAAGAAAAAAAAGGGGAAATAAAAGTAAAATATGAGGTGAGAAAAAAAGTTTCATTTTGTTTGTTTTTTCCACCAAAACGTGACAATTAAACTTGATGAAATTTTTCACAGGTTGGTTGTATGGTTCTGCTTCTTGGAAATTAGACTATGGGAATAACATTCCAGTAAAACCATTATGTCTACTATAATAGTAATACTATGAACATTTATAATCCGCCGGTATCCATCTAAACGATATTCATGGCGCAGCAGCACATCAATAGAGGAGAGCATGGTATTAAGCAGTCCTCATTAAATGAGTTTTGAGGGAAGATTTGAACGAAGTCAGTGATGGAGAAAGTTTAATATGATCCGGTAAATGATTCCACAATGAAGGAGCAGCAGAGGTGAACGATCTCCCCAAATGATGTTTTAGTCCGGGTTTTCCTTACAATATGTTTATTATTCGATCTCTTAGACTCGCGGTAGGGACGATATGGTTGAAGTCCTTCTGAAAGATACGATGGTAAAGTGCCATTTAGTGAGCGATAGACACACACAAGGATCCCTGGAAGTAGCCACCAAAAAGACGTGAAATTTAGAGTGACAGAGATGAGAAGTAGAATAGAATTACATATAGAATAGAATTGCATATAGTAAGCAACTCAACCCATCAATCCACTTATGCAAGCATGCATTAAAATAAGCTCAACTTGTGCACAATGCTCAACTCCACTCAGCGGATCTACTTGTAGAAATTGCGCGGGAAAATGTCAAGGTCGTAACCATGATCTCTGATAAACCTAGTCACGTGTTATGTGCGTGTGATGGCGCTATTAGTGGAAGGGGCGATCCAGGGAGGTCATGTAGGGTCTGGGTTCAGGACTTCTTTTTATAGGACTAGTCTTTTAAGCTGAAAAAGAAAAAAAATGAAAAGAGAACAGCAAAAGTATGTTTAAGATTAATTACAGGAGGTTCCTCGCCCATCACACAGTTCTTGCCGTGTTTTCACCCTGTCGTGTTGGTAAGTGATGACGTTTTGGAGCCGGAAGTGCAATGCAAACAAATGGTACACATGTACACATGACCATTTGTCACACTGCACTTCCGGCACCAAAACGTCATCACTTACCAACAGGATACGGAAGACCAAAAACGGTAGGAACAAAATATCTCAACAAAGAAACTCTGGGATAAAGGAAAAGCGTAGGAAGTCTCCGAGGGATGCATGTTTGTGATTTTTGGAACCACAGCCACTGTTATTTGCTTTTATCCTTTCCCGTTATCTTTATCACTAACATTCGGTATGGAACAAAATGGGTGGCGTGGGTGCCGTGTGCGTAAAGTGCTCGCCTCTCACCAATGTGTCCCTGGTTCGATTCCCGGCTAAGGCCATATGTGAGTAGAGTTGTGTGTTGGTTCTCTCCTGTGCCACGAGGGTTTTTCTCCAGGCCATCCGGTTTTCCTCCCTCCGGAAAAACCAAACACTTTCAATCTCAGGCTGTGCTCTGTGGTCATATTATATGGGTTAATGTGGCTGGCTGCCTTGAATGCCTACAGCTCGAACACGTGTAGCCGCGTCTTTCGCAGTTTAGCTTCTTGGCTGCCAGTAAGGATGATTAGCCTCCCGAATGTTATTATTGTTCTTCTTCCTTGTGGAACATCATCCTTTTAGGTTTCCCCTGTGGAAACCCCGTCCCCTTCTTCGAATCAAAAGTTTTAAAATGGTTAGCACATGGTACACACTCATGAATAACTGTTTGAAGATTTTGTCAGGAAAATCGGCGTGTTGTGACCGTGTGGATAAGAACACCGGACTCAAGCTCTGGTGTTTCTGATCAGCAGAGTGTGGGTCCGAGTCCTGGTCGTGTCACCAGTGTCCTCAAGCAAGACACTTAACTATTATTGTTGCGTCCTTCAGATGGGACTTAAAGCCATTGGTCCTGTGTTGTGTAATGCACGTAAAAGAACCCAGTGCACTTATCACAAAGACAAGGAGTTCGTTCGCCCCGGTGTTCCTGGTTCGATTGGCTGCAGATAGCGCCACAGCACCTTGTAAACCGTTACATGGTGCTAAGTAAAGGAACAGGTCTCATACTTCAAACCGCAACTCCGCGTAACTTGTAGGAAAAAAATACTGAGCGCTTTGAGACGCCCACCGGGTGTGATAAAGCGCTATATAAGAACTGCGTTGTTATTTTTATTATAAAATTAGAATAAATGTCTTCGGTCGCCATAACGTAACGTGGGGTACCCCACCCTTTTCCCTTCTCACTCTGACTTGTTCGCAGTTGTACCGCCGGCGGACGGCATAGTACAGAAGCATCTTGAAAACTAAAATGTCCAGTCGGCGAGTGAACATTGTCAATCTTTGTTCTCATTGATCCAGGAACGTCGCCTGCCCGTGACGGAGCGTAACCGTCTTAAAAGTGTCCCGTTTCTCAAATTTGATCCCACCTCATGAATAAAAAATAAATAATGGCACACTTAAACCGTATCGTTGGACATTTCCCGCGAATGCCCACGATTAATTGCAGGGAATCGCACTATACGTTCCGGTAAAAGTCGGTCAAACACTACATACGGGATCGAGGAAATTCGGAAGAGGTTCCAATTGGCACGATGGTCGGGCGCCCGCCGCATTATTATCGTTGTTTGTACCTACATACCATTAAAAGAAGGCCCTTCAACTGCATATCACTACGTACTTGCGTGTTGGCAGGAGAAAATCGGTCAAAATATTAGTTCAAGCAACTACGAAGATCGGTCACACGATGTGCTGAAAAGATAAATAATACTAATATTTTCCTTTGATGCAAATTTCACTTATTCGTACAAAAATTATTGCGCAAAGGCGAAGTCCTGTTTATTGTATTTCTTAACTTGTTATCTTTCAAGCAAGAGTTTAACTAATTTGTGATGACAAAGAGAAAAACAAATTGGTGAACAACTCATTTGCTGAGATGATGTTCATTGTTGGACGCTGGGGGCGCAATGCAATCATACTTTATTGGGATTTTATGTTGTTATTTTATCATGTTACGGCCTTATTTTGTGTGCATTTTACATAATTGTAAAACACATTAATCATTTGATTATATTCGATCAAAATTATTGAAGATCCTCTTAATCACCATTGTCAGTAAACAGGATACCTGACAAAGCATAAACTGTTGCGTTGAATTAAACGTGACAATCGAGTTGGATGAAATTTCACTAGATGAATGCATGGTGTGTTTTTATTTTCAATTAGAGTATACAAAATGAACTCTTCCAAAAACCAATGATGTCTTTAAATCTTTAAGAAAACGTTCGAATCCATTTGTACATTGCTTCAGTGTTTGAAGCTTTAAGATGTCGCGAAATTACTTGTAACTTTATATCTTAAACCTTGGTGACTAAAGTTTTATTATATGGGGCACTAAGCAGTTGTGCTGGATAAATTACCCTCAATAAAGTTGGTTGCAAATAATTCGATTTGCAAGTGGTGTAACCAACAATAAACCTTGTGCGTTATGATACAAATCTGGAGATTAACATTAAAGGACACTCTTTCACGTTTACATTTTTTTTTTCAGCATTGAATACTTTACCTTAGAACGTAGGAGTTGAGTGTCAATATGGCGTCTAGATATGACTGAAAAATTTTAAAGGGCCACATTCCCTTCAAATCTTTTAAAATATTGCTGTTTGAAATAGCTCTATATCCTTTTTAAGAGTTGCTTTTGCAATAAAACACCAACACTGTGTTGTGATTTATAGTGAGCATTGATTAGAAAAAAACAAACATTTGCCTCTGGAAATACAACCAAAAGCCCAAAAGCGCCCAATCCGAAGGCAAGTTGCCCCTTTAAGAAGCGAAAGTTTATCGACGGTGATAAATAAACCTCTTTTTGGACAGTCACTGCAGTTGAACTAGTACAGAATTCCACTGGAATTCCGTGAGAAAAATCGCAAAAGCTCCCCAACTTGACCATGGCCGACTGAGCTTGTATGTTAAGTTTTAAATCAATCCCGGAAAATTGACAAAACACTTGAAGCGATGTGTAGAAGAACGCCCAGCCATTTAAAGACAAACCTCAAGATTCATGCAACATGAGCGAGGTCGGTCCCGAACCCTAAAAAGTACACGCAAGTAATCGCTGGCTCAATAATTTCAAATGCTGTAGCGTTTCCCGAACAGGATTTGGCACTTTGACTGAGGGCCGCTGTTTTCGTCCCCGTAAAGGTCTCTTTATCTTCTGTCTTCCTTGAAGAGGGGGCGGACTAGACACAAGTGGGGAATGTACTCCGTCTTCGTCGCATCTTTGGTCAAAATGGTGAAGGCGTCGTTAGGTGAGATGGGCGAGTGTTGATATCTTAATGGCCGGTGCTGTGACGCTACTAATGAATTGTGGACCGATGATGGAGACTAGTCAGTCTGAGCACAGATGCCACAACGACTGTTTCGGTGCAAAATGCAAACATCAACTGCAATCCGTAAAGCAGACGTTCACGTCCATTTTTTCCCCCTAGACCATCAGAGCAACTTCATCCTTCAGAAAACAATTTGGAAGTTTTTAACACAACATCAATTTCAATTCACCCTTTTTCTAATAAATTGTCATCTCTTTGCGTTCCTTCAGACAGAATTGCAAGGGTTTGTCACAAAAATCTCTTAATGGAACAGCCGTCAACGTTAATAGGATCAGGACCAAAGCTGCATTGCTCACAAGCCGGTACCTCGGCCCTCAATCGTTGTGATTGTATTTGTTTGCCAACCCTTAGGGGAGTTGCTTGATAACATTTACTACCTCAGGGCCAAAAATTACCTCTTTTTTTAACTGCTGGAAGGTCAAGCCATTAAATTGTTAATTCAAAGACTATCACTCTCTTAAAATGAACACACATGAAACACTGCCATCTATCTGAATTTTAAATCACTCCACGTGTTCTAGGTAGTATTTTTGAAACAATATTTACGCCGATCTCCATTTTGATAAAATGACAAATTTACCCCCATTATGGAAGTGATTTCTGGGTGATATTTGCAACCTCAAGTGATGAATACTCTTTGAAAGCTCATTTCCTACTGAATCTAGAAATGTTAACACCTCATTTTCTAGAAGAAAATGAAGGAATACAATTTCTTTATTTACTATAATTGTAATTGTGACGATCAATTGCTATAAATGGATTCCAATAGACGCCATCTTTGATGACAATTTCTATTTTGGCTTGTAGACGCGTCCAGCTCTGTAAATTTCAACACAGCTTGAGTTGCTTGCCAACCAATCATGGAAGGAGTTTATGAAACGCGCGCGTGCCGCGTGCAGTACTTACGCGTAACGCAGTTATACGCTCAAAAATGTGCAGTCATTGTCATCAAAGATGGCAGATTTTCCCCCATAGTTGACGTCATGCGCAATCCATTACAGACCTTATGCATTGCTTAGCAGAACACGTTACCAGCCCAAACACCAAGTGTTCGTTTATTTGTGACTGTCTCGTACAATTTCTAGCTTATCAGCCTGTTTGGCAATTTTTGTTCACATCTTGAGACGGGTCATTACACTCTCTTCCAGATTAAGAAATTACCATTTGCGACATACAATACGCGATGTTTAATAATGCATTTTCTAATTTATATGCTAATTACATTATTGACTCACGTGATTTGTTTTCAACCAATACAAAACCAATAAACCACAATTTGTTAATATTTAATGCTTTTCTCTAATTGGGAACTGTGTAGTATTCTTTTGAAGTTTACTTTGCAATCTTCGAATGGATTTTTTTTCTGATGGTTGTTATTCCAGACTTTGGTAAACAACATGTAATTTGACATTTTGCCGAGCCATAATTTATAGACATGATGGTCTAACTCTCCTTGCTTAACTCTCATTCAAACTAACGTCGCCAAACCGAGGCCGAAAGGGAAAATATAGTCTGCTCCCTGTGTATGAAATATGAATAAGTACTGTGATTGCCATTGTGTTACCAGGGAGCCCGCATTTACAGCTCCATGGTGTTAAGGATCAATTGAGCAATATTCTGTTTGACATTATATATTATACAAGGTCTTTTCAATTCTGGTTTATTCAATTCAATTCTGGTTTACTTGAGAAATCACCAGACAAAAAGTCCAAGGACTAAAAAAGCTAGGTTTACAACAAATATTTACATTGCATTAAGAACATTATTGCAGTACATTAAAAACATAAATCTTAAGTTGGTGTTGCTGTCTTTAAGCACAAAAATGGCTTAGAACAGAAAAATACTGCTTAGAGGGAACCGGTTACCTTCCAGAATACCAAATAACTTATATAGTTGTGACTGGTGTCAAGCACTAATCTCTTGCTAAGCAAAAAAAATAATAATATTAAAATAAAGAAAATAAAAACGTTACTGCTTTAAAGGGGCTGTGTCATCAAGATTATAGCAGTAAATGGAATAACCCAGTTACTACGCGTGCGTGCGCAGGCGGTCACATCACAGTTTGACAAAGACGGCACCCCTTGTGATTTGACCGCAGGCGTGCACGTGTGCAGTATCTGGGTAAGAGTTCATCTTTCCATGCACAGCCACAGACCTACTATAATCATGACGACTCAGCCCCTTTACTAGTGAACACGAGGCGTGATTAATTTGCTAAATATAATTTACCTTGAGCTTAGCGTATTTTGTGTGCTTAGCTTAATCAGCCCAAGGTGGGATAACTCGGTAAAACTTAGATAATAATACAGGAGGTGAAATCGCATCCGAGAACACAAATACAACTTGTTTACAAAGAGAACAAATTATGGTCTAGCAACCTAGAGGCATCAAGTTTCTGGAAAATGATATTTCACATATCACCAGTTTGTCCCTTAAATTTAGCGTGATGACTTCATAATTAACTCATGTATTGCCATACTAAATAACCCACGGTCTTCAATTAATAGCGACAAACAGGTTAAGCCGTTTTGGCGCGTAATTCTGATCACAAATAGTTATTACCTGACTATTGTGATTTTGTTTCACTCAGCTATTAGTACTTCATTACTCAACGGAAATTGCGGATATGCTACCTGTTCCCAGCAATAACGATATCTGTCATTTATGTCACCGTTTTTCTTGGTATTTTTTTAACATTCCGTGTATGCAATTGAATTCTATAGCTTTAGTACGAGTTCATGTCTTGGCTTAAAAGGAAATAGATGTTTTTACTTTATGGCTGTAAATTTAGCTGATAACATATTAGATATAGTAAATCTTAGATCAGAAATTTATAGAAATGTATAGCTGCTGAAAACTCAATGTTAGATCAGCAGTGAAAAACAACATTTAAAAGCAATTCCCCAAATGAATTTTGCAGATTACGAACGTTCTTCATTAATCCTACACTTGCCGAAAAATTTAACTGCAAGCAAATACTACAACTTTGCAGAATCGCAACCAATTAGTGGCACTACCAAACGAAATTCGTAGCTAAAATGTAACATCTGGTAAGGAGCTTTAATGATATCATTTTTACCTTATTGATATTTTATCTTTAAAAAGGTACGATCAAGACTATGTACTGAGTTTTTGGCAAAACTAAATATTACAAAAGACCCTTAATTGTTCAAGATTCTTTGTTTATGATAAACAAACAAACATACAATCAAACTAACAACCCAACAAACAAACAAACAAACAAACCAACCAACAAACAAACAAACAAACAAACAAACCAACAAACAAACGAACAACCCAACAAACAAACAAACAAACGAACAACCCAACAATTAAACAAACAACCCAACAATTACACAAACAACCCAACAAACAAGCAAACAAACCAACAAACAACCCAACAAACAAACAAACCAACAAACAACCCCACAATCCAACAAAAAAACAGACAACCCAACAAAAAATAAATAATTAAACAAAATAAGCCTGTATCAACTCTAATCGTTGTGGTTTATGAACACCCTTTTTCAAGTTCTAAAATGCCCCCCTTTTTTAAAGCTCCAAATCAGTTTAGCCGATTTTGCTGTTCTGTTTTGTCATGTTTTTGTTATTCCTTTATCTGTTCTTTTTGCGTGAGTGTGTGTGGGTGCAGTAAGATGTTCCCCAACCCCATTGTGCCTGTTTTTTTGTTTTTAGATAAATCTATTTTGAAGGGTGTAGAGAGTTGGCATCTCTTAAAATCACTGTCGCGTCTCCCACAGACCGTAAAATACAACCGCCTATGTCAGACTGATTGACTTTAACTGCGTCAGTTCCGGGGGAGGTTTTCCAGCATTCATGTTTTCAACTGAACGAGTCTACGAATGCTAAAAAGATAGCTTTTGCTTTACACGTCGTTGGAGCAAACAATCAATTGGTGACCAAATATATCCACGCTTCCTTTGCATTCAGTTTGGGCAGTGTATCTACTGCATAACAACAAGTCCAGACACAAAAAATTAGTCATGTGCGTTGATCTCTATTAAGTACGTCATTAGGTTGAATTCGCCTCGCTGAGGAAAACTTTTGTTTTAACTTGACGGAAACTAGTAAATGGACCTTGCTGAGTCAATACACGCAGTACCAGCGAAGCGCACAGTAAATACTAGATTGATAAGATCGGGGCCAGGTGGAACTTTGAAGTACCCACGATGCTTTGCGCGGTTGGGGTTTATAAAGGCAGGCTGTTGCGCTAAAGTCGTCACTTGAGATCGCATTGAGATCGCAGAAGGAACTGACACGTTTATTTCCGCGCGAACACAGCACGAGCACAGAAAACGAGAGTGTAATACGCCAACGAGTGATACCGTTGAAACGCACCATACGCCCGCCAAGAGAATCAGAACTCGCGCGCTCTGCAACCACCACAGGTAAGCTGAGCTATAGTTTATTCAGTCTTGTATATTTGTCTGTCTGGTTGTTATTCTACCCCTGAAAATATTTTCAGCAAATTTTTAGGAGGATTTTGTGGCAACCATTTAATTGATTTTGAAAGAAATGTATACTTGGAAAGAATTGTGTTTTGTTGAAATGTTAAATATTAAAGAATTTGCCCTCCCAAACGGAAAATTTTTACTCGGGTTGAATGGTGTGAAATGTAAAGCCTTTTTTCTTTTTCTTTTTCTTGTTTATTTTTTTGATTGTT
Source organism: Marthasterias glacialis (assembly GCA_911728455.2). Taxonomy (NCBI): domain Eukaryota; kingdom Metazoa; phylum Echinodermata; class Asteroidea; order Forcipulatida; family Asteriidae; genus Marthasterias; species Marthasterias glacialis. The sequence continues at coordinate 6,802,858 of OU452240.1, forward strand.
TTGATTTTTCTTCAAAGATTGATGTGAGCTTTTAAAATTCAACCTCTTTATAAAGTCAATTGATCCCGTTGAGGTGTTTACCATACATACTGTTCTTTTTATTTTAGATTTGGTTTGATTCTAAATTTTAGAGTTTATGTTACATTGCTGTGGACTGTAGTTTGTTCATGGTAGTCTTTGTTTTCACGTTTCAGTTTGTATCGCTTCCCAAAAACGTATGGAAAAAAGTTTTGAATTTTGAAGATTTTAAACTTGACAAACATTTACGGGGAAATAATTGGATAGAATTAAACAGACGTTAAATCACCAAAGACATCGGGAGGAGTGCAGACGAAAAGTGTTTAAGACGCAGTAACTTTCTTTTTGAGAACTTTTTCGAGCACAAATCTCGAATGGTTTGCACTGATTGTGAGACATGCAAAGTTCAGATTGTCACAAGCGATTGGTGAGTGTTAGTTTGTCAAAAAGAAAAACATACTTGCGTTCATCAATATTTTGATCGAAGTACTTTGCCTGCGTGAAAACAAAACACTTACAAGATGTTAAGTGTTTAAGCCTGTAAATGGTTTTTGTCACAAAGATGTTATTTTACAAATTAATCCCGCGATTTCTCGCGTTGAGTCTGTTATTCGGGAACTAAACGTCAGCAAGACGGTATTGTAGACGGTGTTACAGATAATAAGGTGTGATGTCAAACGTTGTTAGTGTCCCTGGGCAATGCCCATAGGAAGGGACTCGACTTGTTATTTCGTAAACGTCTATATTTTCATTACAAACCCGTCTGGTTAAAGTCTTTAGAGTAGCCATGTGTCTGTTGAAGGTTTTAAACTAACAGACGCAGATCCGATTTTATAAATTAGAATGGTGTGACGTCAGTATACACTGTTGTGACAACTTAACCGACTCCCCATTGCAGTTTACGTTATTATGTAAGAAATATTTTCCAGGATTTCAAAGCAGTTGCTTTGTTCGTTGTGTGTTGACTTCAAACTGTTGTTAATTTTCTTAAATCAAATTTGTAAGGGGTGGTGGGACTCTCTTAGAATATGTTCCCAGCAGACATTTTCAAATGTTTCTGTTCAGTTTTATTTATAATGCCCCTCCAGCCTCGATATGAAAACAAGACATTCGGGGGGAGGCTTCACTTGTTTTTATCTTTCCCTTAAAGCCGTAGCTCAACATTGGTAAAGAAGAAAAACATAATTTTTCACAGATTTACGTATACCTTACATGGTATAAACATAATGATGACATAAAACTTTCCTTGAAATATTTTTGCCGGAAGTGTTATCGTTTTTAAATAATAAATAGAATAAGATCCAAACTTAGTTTTCGTCTCAGTGAGACGAAAAATCTGCCTATGGGAATGCGTACACAAATGCTGAAAGCATTTTTACCGTTTTCTCGCAAATGAAACGACGAAATGAGCTGACAATTTCACAGGTTGGTTTTATTACAAATATCTTGATTTGTGTAAAGAATGGAAGCATTTACATTCAGTTTACCAATGTTGGGCTGGGGCTTTAATTTGCCTTGAGAAAGACAGTGGTGAACCTTTATTATATATATATATATATATATATATTATATATATATATTTTTTATAAACCATTACCGCTATGCGGAAAATTAATACCATTATTACTGTCAAGACCATCGGTTTTACATGAAACCGCAATTTACATATCCCAGGTGCATTGTTAACACCAAGTCAATTATTCGAAAGTGTGGATGAGGTTCTGTGACAATTCGTTGCTCGGTGAGCGAACTTTGTAGATTCCTTATTAGCATTTTGGAACTGACTGGCCAGAATAAGATGACTAAATTCCACAAGCCTGCTGAGCATGAAAACAGTGCTCAATGTATTTCGGAGGAACCAGTTATAAAAAATACATACTATCTATAGCATTTCAGCAGGTTCCCGTATTTGCTATCGGTTTATGCTGGATAGCTCTATTGGGATGGTTTGTTTGCTATTTTTCCAAGCAATGTTAAAGACATTTATGGTAATTGGGATAGGCTAGTTGCTACTACACCCAAGGGTTTCATTTTAGGACCATTAATATTACTCCAATTGGGGAGCATCTGTATCCTGATCAGATTCTTCTTTTCTTCTTATAAGAAAAAAAAATCCGATAGGGATAAAGGCGTCCCCCGATTGGAGTAGTATAATTTTTAATAACTGCAAAGGTTTCCTGAGCGTTGACTATTCCCGATCGGGAGAAGAGGAACCCATTGGGGATAACAGAATATACCCCCGATGAGACTATGTGGGTGACAAATCAGTTTACACTACGCCCCCTTTGATCTGGTGAGGGTAAAATCCATCAGAGCGACAGAGACCACGTCGCCAAGAATTTACTTCCATCTTCCATCACTAATGAAATCATGTCTATGCATTTTTCGACCTTTAAGACGCCATGTTGTCAGTCCGTATGCCACGTATGATCTATCTGCAGAGAAGAACGTAGGAATAGTTTCTGTTTGGGCTGAAAATGAAAAGGTTACTAGCTGTGAACGCTACGCGTTGATCTAGTTACTCAATCTTGCAGTTACATGTCACAAAGCATTCTTGTTCATTATTCTTCACACTTTAGAAATATGCGAAGCACAGATCCCTACAAATTCCCCCCAAAATAAGCCAAAATCTAACGTCTATTTTTGGCCCCACTCTGTCAAACTTAAACATCGTTGAATGTGACAACATCCAACTCAATTGGTCTCACAGATATAGGGCAGGATTGAAGAAGTTGGAAAACAAACTGATCATTTATTTCAATCTGAATGCTCAATTATTATATATTTCATAACAATGCCAATTCTCCAGAGAAATAGTTCAGTCTGGAATCAAAGTCAAAATATCACTTTCAAAGACCACCAAATTATTACATAAACTGAAATAACTCAAATTGCAACTCCCTGAAAAAAGTCATAAACCATAAAAGTTGAGGACACCTTATTTAAAAAAAAAAAAACAATCACCTTTGACTATGTATACATTCAGCATTACAAACATTGTATTCACCGGAAAATAAAACACTGTCTTTTAGTTGTACACAAAACATGAACATTGCTTTTCATGCATTTTTTTATAGATTGGTTGTTTGATGTGTTTATTGACAACTAGAGATTGAACATAAATTTAACTCTGTCCGAAACCAATGATGCAATAAATACCTTCAAATGAGAAGAACGCTTCTATCGTGTGCTGTCAATATAATGAATAATAATATAATAAACATATAACAAAAGAGAACAGCCGTTGGTCCTTCTTATATTACAACAAGGACCAACGGCTGTTCTCTTTTGTTAAAGGTTGAGACATGTTAGTATCTAGCGTATACTCTAAAAGTAGTGTTATTTTGTGAACCGTAACTGGCATTTTTCTTAGTGGCTGTACTCCGACTTACCAGAGAGTATTTTTCACTATAAGCCACTTCGACGACAAATCCCACGGTTCCTTTTTTTTCTTAGAACTCTACATTCTCAGCCTATTTAACCTCTCATCTAGATGTTGTTTTACCTCTTAGATAACGTTTCAAGTTTGACATTAAGGTCATAGTTGTAAAATGTGTCCACTACAAGAATCAAAAACACTTTCGAGACTTTCTAGTAGTCTGGCAATATGTCAAGAACGTGGATTGTTGTTCCACCTGAAGTATAGCTTTGTCTCACACTTAAATCAAGATGCAGACGCTTTGTAAAAATACTCCTAGAGTGGTGAGTTGTTACTCCCGTGGGTTCGTTCAAACATCTCCCTTCCTTTCTCTACCCTGGAGAAAGGAACCCCTTGGTCATGCTTTCCAAGACTTGCTATTATACTTGCGCTCCTCAAGTGCGTCATGTTTACTCAAGTTACCGAGATGAAATATACATTGAACGAGCGCGGAGCGAAATGCAGGCGTTAACCAATCCAGCTCAATGGGCATCGACTTCGCACAAATCAACGTGAGGAATTGTTTTTAGAGGACAAAAAAAATCTGCATTTTTTTTTTTTCAATTTAACTTTCAAATAAGGTCATTGATTTTTATTTGAATCAATTTGGTCGTGGAGGAGGACACTTTTATATCGGAGTCGTGGTGAAACAATATTTGTTTCTAGTGTTTCTTACTATTAATTTTTAGGTGGTTGTTTTTGTTATTTTTTGAGAAATGAAATCAGCCCTGGAAAGAGTTTTTTGATGAAAAAAGGAGTGATTTTTAGAAATATTTACCTGTTTTTAATTAAACAATGTCAAAAGAAAACAGTATAGTGTAGGCCTATGTAATGCAGAGTTATTTGGCTTTTATTGTTGTGTGTTATTCGTGATGTTTTGCTTCTTTAATATTCGCTAGAAAACACATGTGACGGATACTTCAGTTTGATTATTTTTTTTTTTTCGTTAGCAGTGTGCTGCCCACATGTACAGTGGTGATGTAGCCACTGTTTGATTGGCCAATATGTTTAGGGGCAGGGCTTAATGGATCGGTCTATTGACCCCTTGCATGCACGTCACACGCGGCGACTGTGCCACGCCCACCATTTTTGAGGTCAATAGTTATACGTGTAAACGCCCCGTCGCTTAAAACGCGCACTACATTGTATAACACACGGGGACATTGACTTCAAAATGGCGCAACCAAGATTATTGTAATGGTGTCGTCAGGTGAATTGGGTCAATTGGGACTAATGAATTATTCATAACGTACCCATTTGGCTTGAAGCTTCTTTGAAGAGTGCTAGTAAACAATAGGTGTCAGATAGCTATATCATGTAGGCCTATCATAAAATACCTGCAATATAACCTCTAACTAGTATAGAAGCATCTCAGTAAAGTGTTATATTTAACACATTATGTCAGCTCCTGTTTATACAGTGAACATGGTCTTGTACCAAGGAGACACTTGCACCCTTGTATAATATTATCATTATAATTGACAATAACACTTGGTGTGTTAGAACCATGTCACTCGAGGCAATTTACAAGCAACAAATTCCAGGCAGTCTCCGAGAAGGAAACGCATTCACATTTCAGTTTTCTCATTATTTTCTTAGGGATAGTGGGTTAAAGGGAGAAGATTGTTTCTTGTGCTGCCCAAGTGTTCCTTTTTGCATGCTGTGCAGTCGGTTGCCGCCAAATTACCACTCTCTAAAAAATAATTAGTCAATTTGACTAAAAAAAATAGTCCAGCGTCATGTCTGACACGACTAATTTTAAATAGTCAAAAGTCTGAGCATGACTAAGGTTTTAGTCAGAAATGTGACTAGTTTACATTAGTCCAGTGACTTGACTAAAAAGATGTCTCATACGACTAATGTTTAGTCCAGCAATATTTTGGCTTAGTCCAGCGACTTTTTATATTAGTCCAGCGACTTTTAATCTTGGTCCAGTACTTCACTTTAGGTCATTCGTTGATTTGACTAATGGCATTAGTCAAAGCAACAATTTAAATTTTGCCTAGTTGGCATCAGTCAGGAATTAAAAAGGCCTTGCACATCATGTGTGGGGTAGTAAAACCTAAAGCAAGGGAATGCATTGCATACAAACTACAATGATTGGCCCATCGTTTGTGGGCGTGCACGTACACATACACACGCCCGTAGCCCCACTGGAAAAACAACACCATGCTAAACAAGCTTTTTTTGTTTCGTCCTTTTACAGTCGCTATATCTTGAAAATATACAAACTTTACATTAAAGTGTTCTACATTTAATTCTCAGTCTGGCAATATTAATTATGGGGTGAAAGTCAGAGATTTTAAACTTGAACATAGTGATAAACTTCGCCTGCATGCTCCATTTTGACACATAATGCAAGGCCTAGCCACCGTAAGTGCTGGCCTATGCATCCAGAGTTGTGGCCAAAAACACCAACAACTTTTCAACAATATGATTGTAGACTAACGTCAATGTAACGGTCTCCCTCTGGCTGAGGAGTCATTTTGGGTCATAGTATGTTACGGTTTTAAAAATGTAACGGGAAAACCAATATTCTCACCTTGTTTCTGAGACTGGTCAGAGCCTGGATTGAGCCTACACCTTGCCCTGTGAAGTGTATGTATCACGCCGAACGGGGGAGTATCATACGCATGCATGCTGTAGTTTGTAAGTTAACGGGTACAAGCTAAAAACCCAACTTACGCACTAACTACACATAGACGTAGTCGCCAGGTACCAACATCCTGCTAATTCGCGGGCAATTTATATTTTTTACACGTCTAAGGCGGGAACATGACCAATCTTACTTAGTCAAAGCACCGTAGCTTCAGACCAGTCAAAATTAGTCAAAACCCAACATTTTGACTAAATCGTTTTAGTCGAAACAAAATTCTAGTCACGGGTTAAAGTTCTGACTTAAAGTAATTAGTCACAGCAAATACAAGATTAGTCTGGCTAACAGTACATTAGTCAGAGACACAGGACTAGGCAAACTTAGTCATTTTGACCAATTTATAAGCAAGATTGACTAACTATTTTTTACAGTGCAGTAACAATTACCCTGTGTGTGACGTGGCCTTTATGACGCCACCATTAAGTGCTTCTCCTAACATCTTTGTATTGATGGACATCAGCTGCTCATAGAGTCCTATTGATAAACGTAAATAATCATTGAAGTTTCGTTTGTTTTATTTTCTAGTATCGTTTAGTATTACTGCTCTCTTCGTTTCATACATTTATTACCAACTACATTGTTTAGCGTAAATGAAATGAAGACGGAGCTGGACCTAACACTAACTTCGGTAGCTCCATATGCTTGTCCGCTCAAATCTGAAACTCAACTCACTTTTTGTATCTCGGTTCGCAAATGAATACATAAACAAATCAGAACGGCCTAATTGTTTTCAGTTATTTCTGGGAACGAACTTTTTTGATGAGATCCTGACAATGTTGGTCGCGCTGTTTTGTTAATGGAAGACTGAACGATTGGAGGTAAAATTAATTTACTTTCAATATAAAAAAAAAAAAACGCAGAATACCTTAACGTTGGTTTCTTCGTGACTACGCTGTGAGGACATTCCTTTTTCATCGTGCAGTTAAAAACAAGAAATTTTTAAAAACCATCGCCATTTCTATTAGAGAGTGTTTCCAAGGCTGGTTCCGGACACCTGATCCATTTAATTACTCGGTTTTGAGCTGTTCAATGCTGTACAGAAAATGCTTCCTTTTTCAGTAAAACGAGAATATCTACTTCGTGAAAACACTGTGTGGACGCGTGTAAGTCCACACAGTGTTTCAAGTTCCTACACAGTGTGGACATCTTTTGTTATCAGGTCCACACTTTGTATACGTAGCTCTTAAAAACCATTTTTTCTCAATTTAACTTTTTCCTCACACATCTTAAGACACATTTTTTTCATGTCCTATTCATGAGTTCTAGCTACTATGACCAGATGCACTTTTACACGCTCGAGAATTCAGTGACTTTATTAATATTTGAACGGCGTTCGCACTTTATAGCATTACCAATGGCTGGGATAATTATTAGCGCAGTCTGACCTTACAGTTTCTCCATCCTTCTACAGAAGACGAACACCCACAAGACGCGGTTTGATATATCACCTTACTTCTACCCAAGCCAACCCAGTTAAACAAAAAAAAATCTCAATATTGTTGGGTTTAACCAGGGTGATCGAGTTCTCGTGTGGCAGCGTGGGACCGTAAAGCGATCGCACGTGTATTCACGAGACTTGACACCGCGCTGCGCGTAGCTCACGCACCTCTATGGGGCTTGACACGTGGCACTCGCTGCTCGTTCCTCTCTCCCAAGTGCATTGGCATATTTACACAGCTTCATCGGTCCGATTACATGCGCACTCTTCGTAAAGGTATAACTTATACTAGGCGTCTATAGTCGGTAGCTTTGCAGTTCTTGGATGCTAGATCTTACAGGTGATCAGAGAGAGAGAAAAAGACTATTGATTCTGATGTTTAATCAAAGATCGAAGATTTCCTAGATTCCACCTTCTAATTATTTTCAAAATTAAGTTTGGTTCCCTTAGAGATTTGGACACTCCATCTTGAGCGTTTGGTTGGCTGTGCCAGCCAATCTAAGATGAGACGCACTGATCTCTCAATTATTTATCTCCTTTGAATGCCCCAGGTAGTTAAGCCAGTGAACAATAAATATCCCCCTACCAGAGAAATGTGGAATTTGGTTGTACAATTATTGACACAAAAAAAGAGTTCAAGTCAGCAATTTTGGAATAGTTGTTTTGAGCCGGCTTGATGACTTTGGCAGCTCATTTTCCAGTGGCTTATGTGCCACGTGGTTGCGGATGCAGCTGTGGCTGTTACTAAGGGTGTTGCCAAGGGCGACCTACGCTCAGTGACGTCGTAGCCGGGGTGGGGCAAAGGGGCAGCTGTCCCCCTTTGTGGAACATCTTGCCCCCTGCTTGCCCCCCCCCCCCCCGTCAGCCTCAGGACACCGTGGAATTTGCTATAATAAGACAATTCTAACTGAAATAGACTTAAAGGGGCCCAATTTCACAGAAACACTAAGCAGAAATCATTGTTTGGTATTAGCGTATCTGGTCTCCAACAGCTTGCAGGGAAACAGTCACAAACTGTGTGCAAGGTACATGTAGTTTGGCTGGTAACCTGGTTCTGTTTAAGCTTCGTGTGCCTTATCTGCCCTGTGGAATGGGAGGCTTTGAAACGCTAGGTGGCGGCAGACAAACCGGATACATTTCCATTGTTTGCAACTTCAGAGCATTCGCACGTTTCAGAGAGTAATCGATTTTACCTAATTACGCAACCATCAAGCGTCTCCTTAAAGTCTAGTTTTGGCTAGGTGACTACATACTGGGCTAGTCCAACCTAAACTTTCTTAAATGAACGTAAAAAATCAATCAAAAACAAGTTCCAAGACGCTCCCTGAGTTTCAGAAAATCATAAAAAGGTATTGGTGAATCTTTTCCAATGTTATTCATAACTGTAGCAGTGTAGAAGACATACATCGTTGCCTTTACTCAATTTATATACATGGCTGAATTTCAGAAGAGCCGACTGCAACTGCTCTCTTTATTACCCACTTGATGATGTTTCTCTTTGAGTGAAACTGAACATTATGCGTCCCTCTATGGTTAAGTGCACCCCTAAAAAGCTACAATGTACAGAAGGGCCACTTTCAGGAACTCGAGACGTCCCTTGAACAAACACTTAAATTGATTTGTACTGAAATATTTCTTTCTTTCGATTCAACGAATGATTCAAACATTCCTTGACTCGACTTCTCCGCGTTTTGTTTCATAAGCTTGACCGCAACTGTTTTCTTTTTACTTAGTTCGAACGGAGCGCAGTGCAATGTAGATTGGATTATTTTTGTTATTATTATTTTTAATGCAATTCGCCCATTACATGGCCCAAAGGCCACTCGAGGTGTGGGCTACTTTTTGAAGGGATAGAAACCTGCCCCAATGCGCAGAAACAAGACATGGAGAGATATAAACTCAAGTCTCTTCACAGCACAGCTAAGAACAGGGAGGGGTAAATGAATCCGTTGCGAGACAAACATAACTGCCTCTTCTCCTTTTGGAAGCAATTATAGTAAAGTGTCTTGCTCAAGGACACAAGTGTCATGACCAGGATTCGAACCCACATCCTGATGACTTAGCCACAAGAACTTGAGCCCGATCCACTAACTGCTCGGCCACGACACGCTACAAAAGGAACATCTTTATCTAGATTATTTCATGCAAGAGTCGGGTTCGTAGCTCCAGGTTTGACAGTAAAGACGCGTACGAGGTGACACTTTTAGTTGTGATTCGACAGAAAAAGTTAGGAACTTGTACGAAAAGAAAATAGTGACTAAATCTCGTTGGCAGTTGGGACAGAAAATATACACAAAAAGTCTGACTCAATGAAGACCTCTTTTATTCGGGGTTGACTGAAGGCTGTTCGGTCCCCTGGTAGGTTTGGCTTGTTTTTGGTGAGCAATTAGAGACTTTTGGGACGCTGGCGGCAGCAGACACAACGGTCCTTTCTTACAGTTCTGGGCATGCGCGCACATGCTCAGTATTGCGCGCGTAGTTCTGAGCATGCGTACTACTGGTGAGAAATGTGGGAAAAGGACCGTCCAAAAGTCTCCCGTTGCGTGTAATTGCATGGCTCGTTGATGGCATGGCTGAAGTTGTATGCTAGGCTGGAAAGCCCTGTGATTGGTCATTTGTGCAGTTTTTGGCGCGCAAACTGGCGAGTGTTTAGATGGTTGATTGGCTTGTTTGTTGGCTGGGATTGGTGGTGTCATATTCTGTATGCTGATTGTTTATTTATTTATTTTTGTAATGACTATTGCTTGGTCACTCGCTCAGGTGCTCTCTAAATGTCAAAGAGTGAAAAAACACTCTTTTTCCCCGTCATACCACTCTGCAAGGAGCCATATGGCGGACAACATCAAATACATGTATTTATGTATTTTCACTAGATTCAGAGTGAAATTCACTCCATTTCACTCAAAAAGGGTGGTGAATAGTGAGTTTCACTCTCAAAAGAGCCAAACTGACACCACTCTGGCAAGCGAGTGAAATGTTTACTCTTTTACATTTAGAGAGTGTCTGTCCGGTAGCAAGTGGCTTGCCACTAATAAAGTGGCTTGTGATCACCAACGTGGCTTGTGGGTAACTAAAGTGGTATTTGGTTAATTATTATATCTATATACAGGTTACTAAAATAAATAAAGTACGATTACATTGTGTTTTTAATTGTGACATGTGTAAAAAAAAATATTAAACAGCCAGCAAGACATCAATATTTAACTGCATGGCTATGGTTAAAAAGAAAATTGGTTAAATTCTTTTTCTATCCATATAAATTTCCGAAACTAAACAACCTAAGTGTTTTCCACGGTGACAGTGACATTCGATTAAAGAGAGTTTGTATTCAGTCTTGTGCGTCTTGTATTGTCTCATACGCGGTCGATAGAACACTGCTATCTTTTTTAGAAGTATCGTTCCATTAGCGGTGTCAGTTCATGTTTGCGCCGAGCACCGACCGTGTCCACGGCTCGGTGTTTAACCAATCCGGTAGGAGTAGTTGAAAACCAATATTGGTTACCTCACCTTCACTTTAGAGCGGCACGGGAGTCCGCACGGCGGACTGTACGCGATGGGAACTAACATGTTGACTTGGCAAACAGTGACTGTCGAGTTTAAACATAAGTTAAGTGCCCCTAATGGCAGCCAAGTGTTTGTGGTGACAATCAGGACATGTCTGTACAAAATGATAGATTTAGTCATTGGGTGGTGTTAACAAGCAGTGCGGTGCTGGATACATATAAATTAAGTCAACGTGCTGAGGTAAAACGAAAAATCACCAATTGTCTATAAAACAAAGTTACACAGCTGTTCTGCTTGGTCACGACTATAGGGTATAAAGTTAGTGGTTGGTGTGGCTCGGTTCTGTGTTAGGTTTGGGTTAGGGTTCGAATTTGACTTCGGTTTGGGGTCAAGTTCATCGCAACCAGATTGACACTTTTTATTTCCTTTGGAACGTCGATCTTTTCCATGGCAGCCAATGAGACAACCATTTTTAAAAGCAAAATTTAGGATAATACTGTTAATTATTTTGTTCTTTAAATCGACTCAATAAACATCACGCGTCTTCATTCTGTGCCTACAGGCGAGGAATCGACACCCATGTTTCGATACCAAAACAACCAAGTCAGTATCGATTTCTGACCTAATCGATCTTTATGTGTTAGATGTTGCTTTACCCCCCTTCCCTGCTAAAGAAAATGATCAAATCCTTTAACGAAAAAACAAAAGTGTCAGTTTATTCTGCCCGTGCGGAGTAGTGATCTTTTAGTGACTAGCTTTGCATCCGGCAAATTGTCCAGTGTAAACATTCGTGGCGTGGGGTTGATCGTTTCTGCTGTAGGAGGTTGCAATGTTACTTCTAAAAGCTGTTACCAACGTATGGTTAACGCTGACGTAGGTAAATAAACTCGTTCCCAATAAATCATGTTGCGAAACAACACGTTCTTAAATACAGCCCTTTTGCGAGAAAACTCTACGGCATTGTGCAGAGGAAATGTCATGTTCCCTGGTAAGTAGCCTTTAATTCAAGCCTCTAGGCTACTTTTCCGCATTGGTATTCCATTGGGAACTGATCGAAGACGGCTCGGGATGAGTCTAAGATGCCTCGTGTAATGCACTTTGGCAGCCATTACGTAGAGCGAACCGATGTTGTATGTCCACCGGATGCTTCCTGCCTTTTAGTCGGTGATAAATTGGTCCATCACAACTCAATCAGAACTATCTTCCAAAGGTCAAGAGGAGACCATTACCAGTTTGAACTTTCTGTGTCAATACTGAAGCTACTGAAGTAGAGAACTGAAGAATGTTCTTCGTTTTGACGGGGGATGTGGTTGATTATATGAGCCGATCCTACTGGGAATTTGAATTGACCACATAGCGTCGTTACTGTAATTCCGCTATACACGATAATGTGACCGACCTCAGATATATTTTATAATGACGTCATTTTGAGTTGACAATCACAACCGAAAAGGCTCAAGGCTGAACATCCCTGCAGGAAGCGACCTGTTATTTCACATATCCATACACTACAATTTAGGCCTACATTATCAAGTTATGCATTGACTTTACTATAAAAGAGAAGGTGGGAAATTCCAATGAATAACATTGATGGAGCTAAAATTGCCACAATGTTGTCGTCTATCGTTGAAGTAACTGTTCGCCTCCCATGCAATTAGCCAAGTGTTCCTAATTGCTTCTGAATCAAAGGCCGACCTTTGAGTAATCAATGTTAGCTTTTCCCTCTTCAACAATCCATCATACATCGGTGAAGGTCATACAACTTTTGCTGACAATCTCATTTGCAAGACAAACGTCATTAATTTGGGGGCTTAAAATTGCGTTTCGTGTCATTTTAAATAGACAGTCATTTAAAGACATTCAGCGTCATCTCATTTTACGGTTATAAGAATTGGTGGTGATGCCCTTGAAATACTGCTATTTCAAGACATGATCGTCACCTTCTGTTGTGATGATGAATGCTGTTCACATTAAGTCATTTTTAAAAAATATGAAGCGTCACCTGGAACAGCCGATGGTCTATTTAAAGATAACATTTTACGAGGTGTCGAAAACCACACTGAAAGTCACTGTCTTGAGCATACAAGAATATTTAAGTAGTAATTAAACGCGAAAGTAACTAGAAGATAAGAACAACACCGTTTTCCATTAGCTCCTGGCAATTTCCCTCTGGAGCGGAAAAAAAATAAAACGTATTTTCTACAAGTTAAACAAATGAATGGCTGCTTTATATTTATGCTATTGTATTGTTTGTCTTGTAAAAGTAAATAAAACTGTACTTTTTCGAAGAGAAATAAATATCATCATGACAGTATTAGTGAATTATTTTACATATTGTACTTATTAAAAAAAAACTATTATTAAAAAAAAACTCAAACCTGAAAAATAAAATCAATCGTAAGAAAGGTTTAAAGCCCTAGCTTAACATTGGTAAACTGACTGTAAATGCTTCCATTCTTTGCACAAATCAAGATTTATGTAATAAAACCAACCTGTGCAAATGTCAGCTCATTACGTTGCTTCATTTGCGAGAAAACGGTACAAATGCATTTGGTATGTTTGTATTCAGTTTAAGGCATTTTCAGAGTTCTTGTCTCACATGACATGAAAATTAATTTTGGATCTTGATTCATTTATTATTCATAAACAGTAACAATTCGGGCAGACATATTTCAAGGAAGTTTTTCTGCCATCATTATCGTAAATATGTGAACATTCATGTTTTTCATTCCTACCAATGTTGAGCTGGGGCTTTAACACAAAATGTGTTATTTTATATCTATAATTTTTTTTTTTTTTTTTTTTTTTTTAGAATTTCAAATGAATATCGACAATATAAAACACATTTTTTGAAATAACAATAGGTTTCTAGAAGAACGTCTTATATCGTTTTATTTTTCACAAAACAAATAAATAATAAATTGACAGTTGGATGCATTTTCTGAAAAATAAAATACAAAACTAAAGCCTTTTCTGCAGAGCCGTGAAAGCCTTACAAAACGTGTTGCAGAACACCGTCTGTTCCCTCGGTCCGCGCTCTCAATCGACGACCGTCTACATCAATATTAAGTCGCGGGGAGAACTGACGCTCCCAACGGTAGCACGAGCCTTGTTGGCTAAGCGTGATAAATCAGCGGTTAGCTCTCGTACTTTCTTCTGTCAGTTAATTGAAATATCTCTTGCGCCCAAGAGACAGGGGTAGCGTAATAGCTTTCATCATACATGGCAGCTGAGGATGTGGGAAAGATGCCTACGTAATTAATCAAAGGATCTTTTGGACCAAGGCGATGGGGCAGCGCGAAGTTGATATCAAAAAGGGCTGCTGCCAGAAGCTTAGCACATGGTGCATGACGTCGCGTTGCCCATTTTGACACATTCACAATTCATCAAGTTGTGTTGTTTCTGCGGACGTGGTAGAGCCTTCATGCATGGCATAATATTAATTGTATGTTTATTCTTAAATGTGTTTATTAACTGATTTGTAATGTTCTGACGTCACACGCGGCAACTGTCTGTCTGTGGTCTGCCATTTGGGGAGTTGTAAAGATAGGGTCCACGTCTAACCGAGCTCACGTGTCGCCTTATACGAACCTGACTCCCAAAATCATGAAACTAAGATTTATCGTGAGTGATGACATTAAGTGAATCCATAAAGCTGTAAATATAGATTCATATGGGAGTGAATTTTCTTCGATCTCTTCGACCAATAGTGTTGTCGCAACTGTAGGAAGCGCCAACGTGACGCGAGATAAAAACCTGCGCGTGACACATACCTTTTGCAATGTCCGAGTAATGGCAAAAAATGGGTTGGTCTGTAGACCCCGCTGTATCAACACCTGCGCCCAATTTCATAGAGCTGTTTAAGCAGACATTACTGCTTAGAGCAAAGATAAACAGGATACTAGCTGCAAATCGCACATAACAATGGATGGTAACCTTTTCTGGTAAGCATATTTTGTTTGTGCTTAGCACATTTTTTTTGTACTTAAGTAGCTCTATGAAATTGGACCCTGGGCCCCATTTTATATAGAGCTACTAAAGCAGAAAAAAATGCTTAAAATTTTATGCTAAGCAAAAATAAGCAGGACACCAGTCACAGATTGTACATGTGTCATGCTATTTTGACAGGTAGGCCTAACCTTACTCTGGTAAGCATAATTTTGTTTGTGCTAAGCTACTTTTATTTTTAGCTTAAGCAGCTCTATGAAATTGGGCCCTGGTGGTGAACTTTATATTTTTTCGAAATGGAGTCATGTCTTGTCGTTAATTTTTAACAGGTGCGCCTGGATACTAGACACTGACTAGTCTAGCCACAGATTCTCTGAGTGTCCAACTATAGTTGGTTCCAGTTAGGGATTGGCCAGGCATGGCCAAAGTAAGATTGTACTATGTTGCTCCGTTGTGAGTATAGAGAAAACTTGTTATGTGTGTTTCGAATTAATTTATGAAGATTTTATTCCTATACAGAGAGAGGAATAATTCGAAGCCCCAGTATGACTATTGGCTAGCTGAAGCTGGTAAGGTGTTATAACAAAATGTTGAAATCTTGTTTTACTATAAATAAATAACAATTATAATAATTTAGGGGAGAAAAAAGCTGTTCGCTTACATCAGTAATTTGTAAAAACAGAAAAAAAATAATAATAACAATAATAATAAAATAAAATAAATAAATAAATAAAACAAATCCGTCATGAATGCACACTACCCAAGACATAACCTTAATATTTCAAAATGCTGATGTATAATGTTTGGGATAATTTTAGAAATACTTTTTGTGTTATTTAGAATGTTCAAAGCAATTTCAAGTCACGTGCGTTATAATAAAGATGTTCAGTTGCCTATATAGAAAGTGGCATTTAATACCGGAATATTTTCATAAAATATAGTTAAATAGCATGCAGTATTTTCGCAATGAATAACATTCATAACTCATGCTATATTCGAAATTATGTTCAAAATGTATATCCGAAAGTTACGTAGCTCTGTTGAATAAATCTTAGGTAGCTGGACGGTATAACTTCTTTGATATATTGATACAGTAAAGTTCTTGAAGAATATGGGAACATATTTATCTCCTTTGACAATCCATCTAAAATATTTAGTATAATTGCAGGAACATATTTCTTGTATTCGTGTGAAGAAGGGGAAGGTTCGTCAGATTGATGAATGTATTTTTATTGTACGGTTGTTTTATTTGCGTCTGCTCATTTGTAAACTGTGACGGCAAACCGTCTAGACACACAGACTAGCCACTCGCAAATCATCGCAAAATTATTTTATTAATAAATATTACAAAACGATTCAATGGGTCTGTTATGAAGTTCATTTATTCACCAAATTGGCGCTTTGCATAACTAAGGGGGTAATCTCAAAAGTACTTGTCTTGCGCAGATTCAAATAAACTAGTTAAAATAAACTAGAAGACCTACATAATCAATATTTCATAGTTCTCTTGCTTTGCATAATTTTCACTTACGCAACAGATTTGATGATTTTATTCTGTAAGTACTCTCTTAATGTAAAAGAGTGAAAATATCACTCTCTTGCCCGAGTGGTGGTTTAATTTTCACTCTTTTTAGAGTGCAATTCATTCTAGTTTGCTCTTTTAGAGTGAAATTTGAGTGAAGTTCACTCTGAATCGAGTGAAAAAGAAAATATTTCCACTCTAAAAAGAGTTGTCCCCCATACCACTCTTTTAAAAGAGCCATATAGTCTTTTTAGAGAGGAAACATTTTCTTTTTCACTCGATTCAGAGTGAAGTTTACCCAAATTTCACTCTAAAAGAGCAAACTAGAGATAATTGCACTCTTAAAAGAGTGAAAATTACACCACCACTCGGGCAAGAAAGTGATGTTTTCACTCTTTTACATTAAGAGAGCAGTCATTTGGTTTAATTAGCTTTTGTAAAAGTGTGTAGCGGGATGGTGGTGCTGGATAAAGACTGACCGTATAATATTTTGCATTGCTGACGCAAACTCATATAGAACTTGTAGAACCGCTTGTGGAAATGTTTGGAACGGAATGATACATTATAACTTTAAATAAGTTCAGTTAAAGAACTTAATGATGTTCGTGCAAGTTGTTAGAACCGAAATATATTAATTGCACCAATAATATTACTGTGAAGGCAAGGTTATTTATACCGACATAAGTGAACCCATTTGGAACCGAAGTATTGAACGAATAATATCACTACAGATGAGTTCATTTACTAACATAAACTATGAGGAAACATTTAGAGCCGAAATACTGTTGAACATATATTATTAGACGGGTTCCAATAACATTAAGGAGATATTTAGGGAGAGAGAGAAGTGTGAATTATAAATAAAGGGACAAAGAAACTGATTGATTGATTGATTGATACAAAAAGAGATATAAGAATAATCATGATCGGAATTAACTTATTGAAATATCTTCTTTCAAGTATAACTTATTGTTCACATTTTAAAACTGCACTCAAAAGGACAATCTTAAGCTGTAACTATTTACATATTTGTTGTTTATTTATGGGCTTGAGTACTACGATTTTAAAGGCAAATACATTTTCGAGTATCTTATTTCCACAAATGAATTAAATATTGGCACTTGTCCACAACGTCATCTAGAGGTATAGAGAGGAGAAATTGTAGATAGGTTAAATGCTGTTTATGTTTTAGGTGCTAATTTTAAATATTAAAAAAAAGCAATTCTCGTAAAAAGTGGCTCTAGTTTGTTAACACCAACGGTTCATACAATAGATTTATCTTTACTTACTTTGTCTTTATATTTTTTTTAAATTTTACTACTTCTGTATATTTATTTTTATCATTATTATTATTATTATTATTATTTTTATTTTAGTTCTTTATCTTTATTTTATTACTGGTATTTTTTTTTTTTTTTTACAAGACCAGTCAGTGGCGTGGCCAAGGGGGCAAATGTGTAGCTGCCCCCCGGAACATCTTGTCCCGCGCTTGACCCCCCCCCCCGGTCAACCTCTGGACACCGTGAAATTTGCTATAATCAGGCAATTTTAACTGAAATTGGGCCGTCTACAAACAGCGGCGTATAGCCAGGGGGCCTAGGGGGAATGTGCCCCCACGAATTTCCAATGCCCCCTAGGTACCCCCATAAAAATGTAGATTCTTGGAGTTCATTACAAAAACATGGAGCCTAAGCCCCCACTGAAAAGCAATCCCCCCCCCGTACCCCCCCCCCCCCCCCCCCCAGTGAAAAAAATCATGGCTATGCCGCTGTCTACAAATATAATATGTGCCCCCCCCCCTTCCTCACTTCCCCCTTCAAAAAAAAATGTTTATGGCAACACCGCTGAGACCAGTTAATTACTGGTCTCCTGCGTAGCTCCATTCAACGTCAGCTCGTCCATCCAGCGGCGATTTGTGTGTGTACCATTACCGTAGGCGGATTATATAATTCAGTTCTTCCCGCATAAGGCGGCGGATAGATACACGGGAGTCCGTGACGATGGATCCAGTATTCTGATTGCTCTACGTGACTGTGTCCATCGCTAGTCATCATGGCTGACACTTTCTGACATTTGCTGATACCTTAAGCGACCGACGCCTCAAATACGAAACAGCTTCGGTTGGTCGAAAGATACTCACTAGAGTAAAGAACTGTGTGGTCAAAATTCAGCTTAAAGGAACTAACTAGTCAAAAGATTCCCCTTAAAGGAACTAGCTTGTTGAAAGTCCCATTGGAGCTGGTTTATTAAAACAGAAACGAGAAAACTATTTTCCTTTTTCTTTAGTTGTACTCCATTGTGTTGATGATTCATGTAGTTACTAAGAAGGCATTATGGAAAAAAATGCCAATATTTTGTTCAAATTTATCTTGTTTTGTTGAATGACGTGGCCGAGCGGTCTAGTCCGCCGAACTTTTGTTCTGTAGTTTACAGAATGTAGGTTCGAATCCCGGACTGGCCACTCGCGACACTTGTGTCCTTGAGCAAGACACTTTACCATAATTGCTTTGTCCTTCGGATGGGACGTTAAGCCGTAGGTCCCGTGTACTGTGATGGGTAGTGCACGTAAAAGAACCCAGAACACTTATCGTGAAAGAGTAGGGGTTTACCCCGGTATTTCTAGTTCAGATAGCAACCATCCTTATCTACAGGTTTCCTCAGGCTTCCGAGCTGTGATTAAGTTCGCTGTGGAGGCATCCTTGTTTTCATTACCAGAAATTGTTGAGTTTTTTTTAATAATAATAATAAATAATAACTTCGGTGCTGCGATTGTACTTTTGCTGAGGGTGCTGTATTGAGGGTGCTGTATTGAGGATGTTTTATTTCAAATTAGCAATGAGTCATAACTCTTTAAAAATCATAGACAAGCTAATCATTTTTTTTTTCATTCTTATTCTAATTTGTGTATTAGATTCAAAATGACGCAGCTCACGTTGTTGGCCGTTTGTGGCTCTGTTCTTCTACTGGTCGGTCTCACACACTGCACAGACGAACAACGGTAAGCATCATCGTGTCTAGACTCCTCATTCTCCATTACAATCAATGTAACCCAAACCGAGGCTGGATGAAAAATAGTCTGGTACCGTTTTGTATACTCACTTTTTGAACGAGTCCGTGTTCATGTTCGTATAGGGGCTCGGAAAAAATGGAACATTAAAAGTATATAAAGTACATTTTCTCTTACTGATTTTACTTTTTTGACAATGCATCCATAATCTTTTAGCTTAGATGTGCCTCGATCTAAAACCTCAAAAGGTAAAAATGAGAAATTCAATTTTTATCAAAGAAATCGGTTAAGAATCTCATTCAATAAACAAGAAAGGAAAAAACATCAAGAACAAACAGTTTGTTCCTGGAAATGTGGCTTACGGAAACAGATGCTGTTCTTGATTTTCGTCATAAAACACTTTAACTTGGCAGGTAAAACCTTCTCTGTGAGCTTTTTCAATTCCGGTGGGATTGTTGGTCCGGCTTTGACTCTAACCACCCTCTCGGTTCACTTCATCCCGCCTGGAATTACTCCCAATTCCCTCACGCTGGACGGTCGTAATTCCCGCTGTAATGAGATGAGTTCCCTCAATTGGATTACACGGCGCTGGCCTCCCCTCAAGCCGTAAATTCCACTCAAGATTGAACTCACAGATTTTCATCGGCGGAGACTACAAAAAGCTTATTCCATACACAGCCACGTTATGCTTACAACGTAATGAAGCGGATCAAATCTGTTTGCGAACCCAACCGACTAAACATCTTAACAATTGTTTTCGATCGAGCAGCAAATTTTATTTCGAGTATCAATTTCGACTGGTTTGTCTCTCAATTTGATTAAAAACCGATAATGTTACAGATTTTTGTCAAGTGACGAGTTACGTTAATTTCAGGGTGTGTGGAGTTCCATCTATTGACAAATTGCACAAAAGGCATCAACAAGTGGGGCTGGCAAGATTAGATTCTATTCGACATAAATTAAATGATACAACTTTCATCAATAACATTTAAAGTTAAAATTGAATCTAGTTTACGGTGGTGACAACCATTTAAGGATTGCCTTTGGAAGAAATTGTGGTCCTGGAAAGAACCGTGGTTGAAAGTCTCGAAGTTTCGACAGGTGTACTCTGTTTGTCTTCAAGAGAAATGTGCTTTATGCAACAACCATGGAACAACATGCTTAATAATGGTGTGTTGAAAGTGTGAACTTAATGTGTGTTGGTTATGAAAGGAACAAGGCATGAGCGCAGATACCAATTATGCTTTCAACACACTTGACATCAAAGTGGGAACAAAATGCATCCCGTGAAACCAAGCCTGCAACAAATCTCCAGATGGCATCTTCCCACGATTTTCACAATATTTTAGACAGTTTCTTATCATCTTTTATCATTTTCATTTTAAGTTGTAACAGTTTACTTTTCACTATTCGTCTGAGTCGGAAGAACTGTGGGTAAGGCGCCTCCAGACCATTCAACCCCATGGTCTGAACATCCAAGAAGGAAATTATTAATTAATTTTTGTCTTTGCCTTCTCCTGTTTTCCACAGATCCCCCCCCCCCACCCTATTTTCTTTAATCTGTCTTATTCACTAATTATTTTTCCTTCTTTCCTACCTTTGATTATGTCTTTTGTGTTTCCAACCTCTTCTGGTTAAACCAGCCTCTTCCCTCTACCACCCACCCCTCCTTCGTCTCCCTCTTCATTGTTCATCCCTTGCATCTTCTGACTGCTTTCTGCCTCTCTCTTTTTTACTTCTTTCCACTTGACTGCTTTTGTTACTCCAGCATACGCTTATTGTGTGTTGTGTTGTGTTGTGTTGTGTTGTCATTTAGCCTTTGCGAAAGACTCTGCTAGGGTCGAAACGTGAGGTCATTAACAATTGTTTTGCATTTATACAACAGGTCATTTTGGTCAGTTTACAACAGCTAATTTTATGGTTTTATTGTTTCAGCAAAGAATTCATTTTCAATTTTTTTAAAGAGGAAACAATGTCTACATGGTGACAGAAATATGGAACAAAACATTTATTGTAACCCAAGAGTTACATTTTTTTTTTACACAACGAAACCTTGGGTTGTGAGGTTTCTCATATTCCATTTATTCCAGTTGTCTAAAAGCAAATTAATCTACATGTGTCCAATACGCTTTACCCTAATTTAAACCTCACCTTCACCCGCTTCGTTCTTATTGCCCCATTTATTCTTAAGAAAATCAAATGAAATATGCAAATACTCTTCCGGGGTTTATCCAAGTCTAATTTCTCAGCATTATCTCCACATCGTATTTGCCTCAAACAGTAATTATTATAATGTGTTTCCGAACGGGTATAAGGGCTATACCGAAGACTTTTCCGGTTTGTGTTTTAGAAGCTGGAAAATGTTAATGACGACTGTATACGGAAGTGATTAGTGTGTCTTTGTTTGCAATTAATTTTAGCATAATAGTCGATCTATATTCACAAAGCTCGCGGGATGCGCGTTCAAGAGTGCAGAGTTCTCACCACGAGGGGAAAATGGGATTTCAAAACTTCCTAATACTTTTAGGATTAATTTTGATGCAAGGCGACGATTTAATTAAACTTCGATTCCCAACGGTGTCTTCCGATAATCATAGCAATCATCGTTGAGTCAAATTTCATATTGAGTTGACCAAGATAGTGTGGGGTAGACTGCCCTTCGATTTGATTTCATTCAAGTTTTTCTTTAAGTGCATGCATGCCAAACAGAAAATTTGTTTTCTGAGTCTATAAAAATGCAAGATTGACAGTGACGATACGGAACGTGCAAAATACTCGTTCCAATGGTAAAATAACAACAACCTTTAGATTTAAAAGATACACACATACTTTGATATTGCACCAAATTCAGTCACAAATACAACAAAATACATCATATTTTGATTTATCGAAATGACAATAAAATTGTTCTACCAGAATATGTAGATTATTATTTATTATCATCTCATACTATTTTGCAAGTGAGTCTGTCAAAACGTTTTCACATGATGAGTTCGTCGATATTATTGTAGCAAACACCAAGTATTAAAAACTCCAGTTACCTTTCTGCCATAAAAGAAGGGGAAAACCTGACTCATGGCAAATATTTAAAAAAAAGACCACAAAAAAGAACAATTAGCATCAAATGTTTTATATCAACTGCCCACGCTTAATTTTCTATGGTACTGTCAATATCGCTTTTTAACGCCATTTTTCTTCTTTCATAGTTAACCAAAGTAATACACCTTTTTGTTACATTATTTGTGTGCCTTTTCAATATATTGGATCTTACTTACTATATTTTCAAAGGAGTAAAAGTAATAATACTTTGAGACTGTACATCCATTTTTATTTTCAATGTTTAAGGGAGAAAAGATTAGGGGACAACGACTTCTTCCAAGCAACGTACAACGCAGCTCAGGCAAGGCAGAGGCAGCGGGAACTGCAAAGTTATCTGGACGAAAGGATGCAATCTGTGGGTAAAAGAGACGGGTAAGTCCAGGAACTAGGATTTGTATTGAAACTGTGATTGTGATCCACTGTGGTTTTTTGTTGTTGTTGATGTTCTTGTTCTTGTTCTTGTCGTTGTCGTTCTTGTTCTTGTTCTTGTTCTTGTTCTTGTTCTTGTTCTTGTTCTTGTTCTTGTTCTTGTTCTTGTTCTTGTTCTTGTTCTTGTTCTTGTTCTTGTTCTTGTTCTTGTTCTTGTTGTCGTTGTCGTTGTTGTTCTTGCTGTTGTTGGTGGTGGTGGGGGTGGTGGTGTTGTTGTCCTTGTTGTTTAGTTGCCTTGCTCAAATCCCCATCTCTCTTATTGCCAAAAACTTCAATAAATTTTTACCAGAAACTAATAAATCCAATGAATTGTCTCAATTTATCACAGGCTTAAAAGGAATTTCGATGATGACGTATACCATCAGGAGGGATTAGACAATGAATTTGTCAGAAGACTAATGGCCAAATACTTCGAAGGTCTAGCAAGACGTCGTTAAATTAGGTACGTATCTTGCCACATTCACCTCAGTCTTCTTGAGAAGATTTCTGGTCAGAATTATCTCACATCAAGCTTTTCTCACATAATTTGCCAAATAACATTCCCCAGCATGTCTCCGGCCCGAACTAACGGGGATCCAAGGTCAGGGGTCAGGAGCAATTTCAGGGTCAACATTACCCTTTTTGAGGTCAAAAACACCCTATGTTGCCCACCGGTATTCATGACCCAAAAAGTATCTCACTGACCCGATAATGAGTCTGGCCAAATGGAGCATGCATCCCGGTCAATTCTGACCCAGTATTTTTTTAAATATATGGAAAGCAAAAAAATCACACATTTCTGATCTTTGAAAAGTCTGAAGTTTAAGAATCAAGTTTGACAAATGGTAAGCAAATATTAAGAACCCATCATTCAGAGTTGTTCCCAACATCCAAATAAACCAAACCAGTTAGTGAAGACGAGACACTGGTGAGTCATTTTTTTTTTCCGGGGGCGAGAATTAGCAACAAAATTAAAACTGTTTTATCAGGTTGATTGATGCACTTGATTCCTGAAAAGATACAAGAATCGAATTATTTCATTCAGAATTCCCGCAATAAAGCTCCAAGTTGCCTTTATTAATGGAATTCTTATCAGTATTTCGAATCTAAGTCACGGCTATGGCACTTAAGGTGTAATTCTCTGGTCTATGAGGACTGATTAATGGATTGTTGAAAGCAAGATAGGAATCAACAAGTCTGATGTTTTACACTTTAAAAATGCGGTGTACGTGGACTTTGATTTATAGCGTTCAATTTACCCATCGAGACCGTCGTTATAAGTGTAACGTCGTAATAGCGTAGCACTTATGAAACACCGTTGTTAGAGTCTGTCGTCATTTTTTTTACGATATTAAAGGAGAGGCTTGCAACAATGGATATTTAAATAAATTAATATTTGGTATAACAATTAATTTTTTATCTACTTTTTAAGTATCTCCCAAGACAATTTATTTATTTTTATCAACTATTATTCGTGACTCGCTTCCTTTTCGATGTAGTCAGATAGGAACTATAAAAAAAAATTCTTTAAATCTGGTCAAAAAAATGAAGGAGAAAAATGGTTTAAAGGCAGAATACAGGATTGGTATTCATCAAAACAAAAGATAATTAGTATCAGTCTGAAAGTTTACTGATTATGTAGTTCATACCAGTACATCTCTTCCATGGAAATATTTCTGTCTGAAATACTGTCAAAGTCGAATAAATAGAGTTTGAAGACTCCGATTTCACTTTCGATTGTAACAATCGAAATTAGGGACAATGTGTTTACATGCTGAAAAGTGTGCACGGTTTTTCACTATTTTCTCCTGACTCGGACGACGGATTGGGCCCAAATGTCCACATGATTGTTTTCTCATGTATATATTGAATCACACCAAGTCAGAGCACTGCACAGCCTTACCAAATCTACATTTTACCTTTAAATCAAACCAGAAACATACGTAAAGTGTATTTGTGGCCTTGATTTAATTTCGAATGATATTTTACCGGCCGGTAATGCCGTCCATAATTGAATAGGTTGCATATGTTCGTGTACGTGACGTTTTCTCCAGAAGACTTTGCAAATCTTGATTCATGTCCAGGTTTTTAGACGCAACGTTTTTGCTATCGGAAAAAAATATAGACGAAATTTTATGATGCTTTATGCTTTATGCTTTATGTTTTATTTCGGATCAATCATATAAGAAAAAGTGCGATTAAGTGGTGGGGGTCTCCAAAAAGCAAGGCCTGTCGAGCGAAGACCCCCATAATGTACATAGTTTAAAGGATTATGAAAAAATAGGTCACTTGCTAACAATGGCTGGATTCTCAACGTGACATCACATGCATTACAACCAAGAGTGAATTTGTTAATAGAAGAACACATATTTGTCATTCCTTTGGCAGACCCAATCCCAGAACAATTGTTTTGTGGAAAAGCTCAGGAAACATGTAATGCATTGTGATGTCACGTTGAGAATCCAGCCATGTTAGCAAGGTGACCTATTTTGGGGGGCGTTCCTGAAGACTGTTATTTTTTTAAAGAAAACAAATTATGCGAAAAATACACAGGAATGCAAAAAAAACATCTTACATGTGAATCGTTTTATAAAAATCAAAAGGTGTAACATAAAAGCATTAAAGCCCATATTCACTTTTGGGAACACCGAAAAACAAAATGTTCATAGATTTGCACATAACTATCGTTTTCGTATAATTAGAGAAATAAGATCCACAAATGATTTTTCGTCTCATGAGACGAAAACTCCGGCCGTTAGAATGAATACAAAAACGCTGAATGACTTTGTATTGTTTTCTCGTAAAGGAAACAATGAAATGAGCTGAAACTTTCGCAGGTTGATTTTATTAAATAACTCTTGATGCTCATAAGGTATGGAAGTATTTCCAGACACTTTACCAATAGTGTATAATGACTTTAATACTGTGTATTTCAGTAGACATTTAAGTTACACAAGCAACAAGGACTAGGACAAAAAAACAAAGACGTACTGCATAGCAGTATAAGTATTGTTCACGAAAATCAACCGGCAGAAGGGGGTTATACTATTAGGTAAATAAAATAAAGTACATGTAACCATAATAAAAACAAGTCAGCCATCTAAATATTTTCCCCGTAAAATACACTTCAATTTTAGTTTGAATAAACGACAACTGTTAACACATTTTATCTCATTATCAAAAGAACTCCATAACTTAGGACCTTGATAACGAGTTGATTTTTGAGCAAATGAAGTACGTGTGAATTGGTTATGGATGTCATATTGATAATTATTTGTACGTCGGTAGGTGCCAAAATGAGATTGTTCGTAAAGATCTGTCTGTCTAAAATGACGTCAAAAACTAAACACACGCATAAATCGAATATGGTGGGGGGAGACTATACACAAATATGAAACTCTAACAAATAATATGACTTTTATGCGCTGAACAGTGTTTTTCAGTGACCTTTTTTAGTTTCTAATATTCCCATATGATTACACTGAGTACAACCTTGTCCCCTTAAAAAGGTTTTGGGCCCCGAAATCAACAGTAGACCTATAATCTTTCTCAAATTGAAAAAAAAATCATATGGACAGACATGTTGGGTATGTTTTTAAATAACTGAAGGTTTGTTTTCGTGTGGGCACAATCATAAATTCATGACGGTTCTACGTGACTACTTGCTTTTCTCCCCAATTAACTATGCTCTGCCCTTGATTGTGTGTATTGTTTAGCGTTATAAAAATGACCATTGTCATACATGCAATGGTATAATATACAATCAATACATGAAATCATCACATGATGAAGGTAAATAGACCAAGGAAAACCCCCGGAACTGTACAGGAATCGGTCGCACGATCTTGGGAAGGGAAACTCCGAGTTTTAATGTTACTTCCCCCCTCAGCATTGAAGCATAGTACTATGGGTTGCACATCACGTCAACAATGGGAAAAATCCGCCATCTTTGATGACAATGACTGCGCATTTTTTGGCGCACAACTGTGCGTTACGCGTAAGTTCTGCACGCGGCACGCGTGCGTTTCATAAACTCCTTCCATGATTGGTAAGCAACTCAAGCTGTGCTGAAATTTACACAGAGCTTGACGCGGCTACAGGCCCAAATAGAGTTTTCATCAAAGATGGCGTCTATTGTAACCCATCTATAGACCTTTCCATTGTTGATAAACAAACCGTGCTGGGTGGCATGGACGGCCAAATGTAGAAAAACATTTAGGTTTTGTTGACAGACGTTGTGACCAAATTCAACATTTTTGCAAACTTTCTATTTAAAGAAAATACATCCCATTATTGGTTGCTTTGTTTCCAACGAATTCAAAACAATTTTTGAATATATTTTGTGAACTATTTTTACAAACTATGATTATCTGTTGTTGCTTTGCATTGATGGTTCCCCGTAGTTTCTCCATCTTGGTTGGCAAAAAATTGGGTTGTGACGTTGCAAAAGAAAGGTCTATAGACCAATCCGAGCAGCTTGTTCATGGGCGTTTACACCACGGCAATTATGGCTGTCGCACGTGCGCGTCGACGCTATTGTACTGTGAATCCTCCATGCTGACTGGTACATATGCGCGCTGACGCGCGTGCGGAGGCCATAGCTGCGGTGGGTGTAAAACACCATAAATGAGCGCTGCTCGGATTGGTGTATAGACCTTTCTTTTGCAACGTCACAGCCCGAGTTTTTGCTAGTCAGGTTCCCTGACTAAAGATTCCCTGACGACTCTTGTTGAAAATCTTAGGTCAGGCATCATCCAAAGCTAAAAATAGATTATGACGCAATATATAAATATTCATTGCCTGTTACCAACTGTGGACGATGCCATTGGATAATAAACGGAGCGCTGATTGCGGGCTTTGTTTACTTTTAAAAAGCCTGGGATAATCACAGTTTGTAAAAATGTTACAAATAAATTCAAATATAGTGTTGAATTTGAAAAGAATAACAATAATGGGATTTATTTGCAATTTTTTACATTTTTATCAACAAAGAAATGTCCGACCATCAACAACACTGTCCGAATGTTGATGACAACGAGTTCGGAGCATTTCAGATATTTTCGGAAAAGGAGGAATTCCTCCTTTTTTTTTGTCACCTGACCCCTGGGTGATACCGGATCCTAAAATCGACAGAGAATAGTCAGAAATGTTAGGGTCTGGGAACCAGACTAAGGTTTGGCCAACCAAGATTGGAGAAACTACGGGGAGCAATCAATGCAAAGCAAAAACAGATAATCACAGTTTGTATAAATGTTAAACAAATACTCAACAACTGTTCAGAACTTGTTGGAAACAAACCAACCAATAACGGAATGTATTTTTCGTTAAATAAAAAGTAGGCCTGTGCAAAATGTTGATTTTTGTCACAACGTCTGTCAACAAGACTTGAATGTTTTGTTACATTTGGCCGTCCATGCCAACCAGCGAGGTGTGTTTATCAACAGTAGAAAGATCTACACAGGACTGATATTCATCAAAAACATGTTTTTATTAGTATCAATATGAAAGCTTACTGATTATGAAGTTCATACCAGTAACAATCTTCCATAGCAATATTTCTGTCTGAAATACTGTCAAAATCAAGAAAATAGAAATTAAGGACTGTATTTACATGCTGCAAAGTGTTCACGGTTTTTCACTATAATCTCCTGACTTGGACGACGGATTGAGCCCAAATTTTCACAGATTCGTTTTTTTTTCATTTATATATTGAATCACACAAAGTGCACTATCGGGTTGACCAATCCTCTATTTTTACCATTAAAGATATGATAATGTTCTGATGAAGAACTATTGACATTTTTTTGCAAAACAAAAGTGGAAAATGCGTAGGTTGGTCCCTACGTGCGTTGTGAAATAAATACCATACATTTGATGTTAATAAAGGTCAACTTGCCCCGACTCCAAGTACAAGTGCTTGAGGTGATATTGGGAAACATTGAACTCTGGAGCTAATTGGTGCTGCTTTAAAATTATTTTCCTCCGAACTTGACCTTTTGGCGAAACATGGCAACTCTGGCTATAGTTCTCACAACATCGGTTACTTAGTTACTTGTCATGACGTCAAAAATCTAAAATCGTACGTCATAGAATGATCTCGTAAATTCTCATAGATGAGAGACTATTTAAAAAAAAAAGACAATTTCAATTGAACAAATCTCCACTATGGATACATCTCACAAAGCTGAGTGGACTCGTAATTTCTAAGCTAAGATCTTGTTTAGAAAAACAAGTTGCCAGCCAATAATGTATCTGGTTCCGTAAGTTTTGCTTGATAAATTTCCAAAAAGTTCCGCTAAATTTGTTTTTATGATATTAAGTGTAATCGTGGGCTACTATTTTGAAATCCTTTAGATCTATAACAAAAAGTAACAATAATAAATCTTTTTTTTTAAATGAGGTTTGAATATTTGCCAATTGGAGACATTTAGGGACGTGAGGTGGCAGCAGACGGGTAAATCCATTGTTTTCGGAAATAAAGAGGGGTTGCTTGTCCCCGGGGAAAAGTTGTTTCGCAGCCATGTTGGGTACAGCCAAGTACAAACTCAATGGCTGACGCGTCGTCTGCTGAAGGATTTCCAGCGTCTGCTTGTGTACGCAGCTTAAGAAAAGGGCCTCGGGTGACGTCACGTAAAACCTCTCAATGCGCATGTTCAGAAGTACGTAAACAATGGTAATTTACCTGGTAAGTTGCGGCCACCTAGCGTTCCAAAGTCCCCCATTAAAGAGCTGTATTTATTGGATAACCAGCACAAAGAGCCTCATCAACATGGGCCGTCTGAAGTCATCATGGCCAGGCATCAACAAAACAGAACTACTTCAGGAGTCAGCGGTTATCAAATATCATTAAAGCACATGTAACTACTGGTCAAATGAAATGTGCAACAGATTTTACAAATTTAACTTCCTTAATGAGGGTAGTGGATGGAAAGTGGGTAATAAAACAACCCGAGAAACGTGCTCAGTCCAAGACTCTTTCTTGGAGTCCGCCTGTAATCGGTGTAAACCTGCCCGCCAGACACAAACTTGCGCAGCAATGCACACCGCGTGAAGTCGTCTTAATACTACTATGGGGTCGATGCGATTTTGCAACCTCGTACAATGCTGCTCAAAAACAGCATCCCCTCCCAACAGTAAATAACTATTATTTGGATGTGCGCCGTCTTTCCATCAATTATGCAAAGGGAGACGAATATGCCTTACAATGTAAAAGAACTGATAAACATTTATTGATATCTATAGGAAGAAACAAAGATCAGTACATGTGACTGTTAATAATTATGTCTTCCAGTCCCTACTTATTCATAAACTGGCGTTCCCTTTTGTTGAGATAGGAAAATAATATTAATGCATCAGCAAAATAAGTATCTTATACAGACAATTTTCTTCAAGAATAAAAATAATAAATAAAAAATAATACAGATTTGTAGTACGCACATGTCCATCCATATGGGCGGTCAAGGCGCCGAGACAAAG